>OX276350.1:1200000-1872500 GCA_946251885.1 Cosmia pyralina | reverse complement strand
TCAAACTTTTATTATTGTGATTTTAGTTTAGTTGGTGATCTTCCTGTGCTAGTCACAATAAATACTTTTTCTTTCGTCCTTTCTTTCTCTATTTTTTCGGGATAAAAAGTAGCCTATGTGTTAATCCAGGTTATAACCTGTCTACATACCGAATTTCATCCAAATCGGTCCAGCCGTTTCAGCGTGAAGAAGTAACAAACATACACACACACACACACACACACTCACAAACTTTCGCCTTTATAATATTAGTGTGATGGTCCTTCGAGCCGGATATGAACCAGCGACCTATGGATCTACAGTCTCAGTAGTCAGCCTTCTAATAAGTGTCTTCAGTAGAATGTCTTAAGATTTACGATGAAGAAGGATTTTACTGCAACACACGCACCTAAACATATGTATATACTTATGTATATTGTACATATATAAGTTGGTACGTTCGAGTGATAAATGATGAAGGATATTGCTACAGCGAGTAGTCAGCTGCTTAAAGTTAAATGTTATTTGTAAATATCAATTTGAACTTATCATTATGAGTGGAGTTTTGCTTAGTACTATGTTGGGGTCAAGTATGAACCCAGTGTTAGTTTTCTTTGAATATAATTCAATAGTTGAAATTAATGTCACAAGTGCAAAGCAATAAAATCAAATAAGCCTAACAAAACTCTAAATGACTCTGCGCTGGCAGAATAGTCGACATCGGCTCAGTTGCCAAAAAGGAAAAAAAAAAGTCTTTAAAAAAATCATTTCATTTACCGCTCTCATAACATCTTTTCACTTTTATACCTAACTGCTGATCCGCCAGACGTTGTCCTGTTCAAATTTCAATTTCTTTTTAGTTTTAAACCAGTTAGAGCAAAAAAAAAAAAACAAAAAAAATTCAATTCGCTCAAGCCGTTTTTGAGTTTTAGCGAGACTAACGTACAGCAATAATTGTTTTTTTTTTTATATAAGAAGAAGATTTTATGACAATATGGGCCAGCTCCATTTTATTATAATTGCTAATCCATTTGCTTCATTTGTTCAAAAAACTTGTCTGCTCAACAACGTAAATAAAACAATAAATGTTCAAATCAAATCAAATCATTTATTTATTTGTCAGAATATGGTACATTAAATGGTCTTAAGATTAGTCACAGGTATCATCATATTCTGCCAAGTGTGGCGTGCAAATATTAGGTAGGTACATATATTTATTACAAATTAAAATTTAAGTTATGTTATGGCAATGCCGCCAGTCTCTTGGGCACTTTACCAGTCGACAGCGATGCGGAGGAATTTTTCGACGCCATATTTTAGTTTTTTAATAGTTTTAGTTTTTTCAAATTGGTTTTAAGTTTTGTGTCAAGCTCAATAAAAGTTATGTCAGATAGAAATAATAACATAAGCACACGCATTTTATTTATGATGTCAAATTATTTATATAATGTCAAAGTATCATTTAGGTAGTCGTTTAAATTATAATAACATTTATTGCATAAGAAGTCTTTGAGTTTCTTTTTAAATCCATTTAAATTGAAATCTTTGATAGATTTTGGTATTTTGTTATATACTTGCGGGGCTATACAGAATATGCTTTTCCACATTAAGGCTGTTTTAGCCCCCCGTCCGTGTAACATATCATTCCGCATGTTGTTGAACTGTCAAAATGATTCCCATTGATAGTGTGTTACGCAAATGCCCCGTGGCTTGCTTATTTCTGCCTCTTCTACTAATAAAATAAGTTTTTTCTTAAAATACCGTTACTTATTTAATTATTTTATACAACAACATAGCTCTGAATAATAATAGACTTTTTTGGCAAGTTAGGAGTCTAATTAGAAGCTTACAACAAGTATTTATTATAAATTCACACCTCATCCCAGTGAGCTCACATGTCATGTCTTGTCTATGTACAGTCAACAAAAGAGATATCAAGGCAGGGTATACTAACATATTTATAAGTGAATTGCTTCATATTCAATTTCGTGACAATATACAATTTTGTGTTGGTGTGTTACAATGTAGGAGTATTGCAAAAACAAAGTAATATTTAAAAAATTGAACATGAAGCAATTCACATACAAATATGTTAGTATAAAAGATTTCATATTCTGCCTTTACATGAGCGAAGGAAAATTGCAGATCTTGCTTTCTTGTTTAGTGTTATGAACGGATCTACTGACGTCCCTGAGTTGGTGGGCAAGATCGGGCTTCGTGTACCGAGTGCATTTCTTAGGAGAAATTCTTTACTTATAATATGGTGTGTCAGGATGTTGAGTTAGATTTATTTACTAGTAGCATTAAGGAAGGAAAGAAAACTTTCAATAATTGTTTTTTCGATGTATAACCGTTTTTTTTTGTTTTTAACTTTTTTATTGTATTTTTTGAGCGTGAAATTTTAGTTATTTCTTACGTCGCTGTTTTCGTGTATTTGTTAATGTTACTCACTTTAATCGTCGGTGGAAGCTTGTAATTGGTCATCTTTTACACATTATGGAAATATATTAGCTGTAAGCTTTCCTTAAATTAATAAAATAAAATATACCCTGCTTAGATATCTCTTTTGTTGGCTGTACCTACTTACCTCTTCACCTGAATACTCTAATACGTTGTAGTAGGGTTTAAGGTAGATCAGAAGAATCTTTGTTTCGAGAGTTTTGTTTGTCGTAATTCGTGTTTGACGTGACAAGATCTCTACTTAACCCTTTAATCAAGCTTCATCAAGCGTGATGTTAATGTTATGTAACATAAAATAAGTTACCTCAAAGCAATCTTTACGAAATTCTTCAATCCCAACTTCTCCGAAAATGGTATTTTTTGTTAGTATTATTTGATATTGAAGCTTAGAATTCTTTTCTTTTTTTCCTTATTAAATAAATTGAAGAAGATGATGAGTCACTCATCTTCCGCTGTACAATTTCATTACTTTCCAATCAGGATTGTGACTTGTCTGTACTTGTGTGAGAGTTTCGGGGGAGGTGTCAATGTCTTTACATAAATTGTGTATATTTATTATTTTTTGCTTCTGCCCATGACATTGTCCGCGTGGAATCCCTTGTCTCTCCGACCCACCTTGTCGCACCATCGCTTGCCCGCGCTATTACCTCATTTTGGCTTAGCGTTTTTTCTTACTATTTTTCTTTTTGCTCGGCTCCTAAGAGTTCTAGCGTGATGTAAATCAAGAATCGTGCTATGAAATCCTAGCAGGTCGTTCCAAAGATTATCACGTTCAAAGAAACAAACAAACTCTTCATAGATATATATACATAGTCCTCCTTATCAATTTCGATAACGGTGACCCTTCGAAATCATTTCTTGCGTGTGCCCCTAGATGGCTCGCTAGACCGAATGGCTGACGATGGCTGGCGATGGCTGGCTCGCTCGGTATCTTCATAGATAGATAGATGGATAGAATACTCTTTATTATGCACACCGTATTATTATCTTCATCTTTATTCATCCGGTTAGACTGGAAGCCGACCTCAACATAGTTGGGAAAGGTGTAGACAAATGATTGAGATAATGAGGCTATTGTCATGCGTGACATAATTATGTTATAGGTAAAGTAAGAACTCTTTCCGATTAATAAAGTCACAATTTACAAATTTGAGATAAAAAAAGGGATCTGACGCAGAATGTCCCATTCGCAAAAAGTCCCACTGTCGCAGAATGTCCCATTCGCACAAAGTCCCATTCGTACAAAGTCCCATTCGCACAATGTCCCATTCGCATAAAGTCCCATTCGCACAATGTCCCATTCGCACAATGTCCCATTCGCACAATGTCCCATTCGCACAATGTCCCATTCGGGAGCACCGGTCAAAAAACAAGGAAATCTGAGGGCCAATTCTCGTAATTAAAAACGTTCAAATTCAAGTCGCAATGTCAGCCAGCGACACTCAAATGTCAAAAATGTAGGCAAACTCTATACAATTTTGACAGATTGAGACTGAGATGAGATTGCGAACGTTGTTATAAAAATACGGGAATTGCCCCTCTGATGTTCCATACAATGTGTTTATTATTTGTTATGGATGAGTATTTACTCCGACGTCATAAACTCTTTTATAGCCATTTATGCTATGTACTGTGTCATTTGATTTTGTCAACATCGATGGTAACTAAGCTAGAAATTAGCCGAAATATTTTACGTGTTTTTAAAGAACCAAATCTTTTATTCACATCTCAACATTACTCGACCTATGTTTTGTCGCGTTATGACTGGTGACAGTGGCTTTTGGTGACAGTTATAAAGAAATGATGATAAATAGAAATAGGCTAACAACACACACTTTGTGACTGCCTAGTCCTGACTGTACAGTAGGCTGCATGTCCGTGGTGAAAAAACCAGTACAAGCTGGCCTCTTATTCTAGCGCTAGCGCTACGCTTGTTCAAGTGTTACCACCGTCATGCGGCCTACTGTACCTAAATATAGCTTTGAGACAATAGCATTAGTTTAATCATGAAGAAATGAAGCTTCAATACAATTCGTTACTGTAAACTTATGAACTTCATTCATATATCAATCTACTTAGCCTTTTCCCAACTGTGTTGGGGTCGGCTTCCAGTCTAACCGGATGCAGCTGAATACCAGTATTTTACATGGAGCACCTGCCTATCTGGCCTGTAAAACCCAGTAATTGGATAATACGATACACCTTGGTAAGACTGGTTGTCAGACTTTTGGGCTTCTGACGACCCGTAATCTGTCAAAGATCCACGAATGACAGCCGGGACCAACGGCTTAACGTGATTTCCGAGGCACGGAGGAGTCTCGGTATGTGAAGATGGTCACCCATCCCGGACCAACCCCGGCAAGCGTAGCTTAACCTGATGGATCGACCCGTACGGCTGTTAATACTTACACACGAGCTCCTCAACTATCAATTTAACTTAAATCCAGTAATAATTTGAAGGTTTTACCAAAAGTTTCAGACGTAAAAAAAAGTTACCATAACCTCTATTTATATTTACAAACTCATCTTTTCAATACGTTTCTTCAAGTTTAGTTATGCTCGATACTTTCTGTGAGAATACGCACACCTGTTGCTCAGTTTAGTTGTTTCTTCCGTGTTTCTTCACTCAGTTCATGGGTAATTCTTTTGTTATGTTTGTTCAAGTTCAACTTCTACTTTGACCTAATGAAGGTATATCATTGTTCGGAATTTTCCGCTGTTTGAACTTGTATTATTGTTTTTTTTTAGGAAAATCGTCTACTTTTACAATATTTCAATATGTTTGTAATATGTCAGCACACATCTATGACACATATCACATAATTTGTATTTTTTTTTTTTACCTTTTGTGGTAAGTATAGTAATTTTATTATAGATTTGCACCTGCGTCTTCACATATAAACATGCGTACTAGGATTAACACTGGATGGATGAAATGGCGGCAGGTCACGGGGACAATCTGCGACTCCCGCATTCCCCTTAAACTTAAGGGGAAGATATATAAAACAATGGTTAGACCTGCTGTCTTGTATGGATCAGAATGTTGGGCCACAAAAGGGATGAATGAAAAGCAGTTGCATGCAGCTGAGATGAGAATGCTAAGAGGGATGTGTGGTGTTACACGAATGGATAGAATAAGAAATGAGTACATAAGAGGAAGTCTAAAAGTGGCACCGGTGACTGAAAAGTTGTGCGGAAATCGGCTGTCATGGTATGGGCATGTGATGCGGAGGAGTGAGGAAAATGTCGTAAGGAAAGTTTTAAGTATGAATGTCGATGGCTATAAGAGCAGGGGAAGACCAAAGAAACGATGGATGGATTGTGTGAAAGATGACATGGCTAGAAAGGGGGTGACTACCGAGATGACGAATAATAGAGAAGTATGGAAAAAAAGGACATGTTGCGCCGACCCCAAATAGATTGGGATAAGGGCAGGAGAATGATGACATAACCTCACGCCTTCTTCCCATGGGGGTAGGTAGAAACTACAGAAGGCCACCTGCTACGATCCTTACATACTCCTTTTGCCTCGTTTACGTTCATACATCTGGTCATATACGCACACCAGTAGCGAGTATTACGCACCTGACATTTCCGAAGAACATCGCCAATAATGTCACTATATGTCTTCCTAGGGCGTCTCCTCCCGGCGTTTCCACTCACAACTGCCTTGTAAATATCTTTAATTAATGTACTTATACAAAATATTGTAAAACATTTTAAAAGAGGTTCTTGCCCATTCTTCTCCATACGAAACTATCTTTTCCAAGGGGCAACTAGAATCAATTTTAATTTTGTTGTTAATTTTGACGTTGAAAAGTGCCTTTTATGTGCTTGTTTGAAATAAATGGTTTGACTTTGACTTTGTTATAAGAGTTTTGTCAACCATTTCTGGTAAAGGTTTTTCGATCAAGTTAATTAATTCATCAATCAATACAAACACTAATATTATAAATGCGAAAGTAACTCTGTCTGCCTGTCTGTCACAGGTACAGGGATCTACTACGCTTTGGAATGGGCAACTAGCTTCATCTTTCTGACTGACCGACCCATTGACAATTCAAAAGTGCCTGTAATTGGTTTATTTGAAATAAATGCTTTGAGTTTAAGTTTGAGTTTGAGTTTGAGTACACCATAACCAGGGTTCGGAGTATTGACACTTTTTACCCGGTAGTACGTTCTCGTGGGATAATTTCCGAGGGCGCAACCGCGAGAAAAAGCTAGTATGTATAAGTTATATTGTAGTCGTGACAGAATGTGCCATTGTGATAGAAAATTCTAGAGTAAATTGATGTTATTTATTTATTTATTTAATACTTCAAGCACACAAATGTACAGAGGCGGACTTAATGCCTTAGGCATGTTAATTGTTTGGGAACTTAATTATTTATTGTGCAGCGACAATAGTCTAATGACATAAGGAAAGTAAGATGGCGGTACGGTGTTGGACTTGTCATTGATAGGACGTGAATACATAGGTGTTCACATCCTATCAATGACAAGTTCACCGTAATAGATAGCTATTACGGTGAACTTTCGCAGTAACAATAACTGTAGTAACATACTAGCTGCGCCCCGCGGTGTTACCCGCGGTTTATGAGATACACTAAAACGTGTATTATTTAATAGGTGAGAAAAATATTCACATTTTTAGAGGCAAAAAATTGCTCATCTAGGGAGTCTACATTTTTTGGAATATAAAGTAGCCTATATGTTAATCCAGGGTGTCAGTTACTTCCACACCAAATTTCATCAAAATCGGTCGAACCGTTTGAGTTCGAAAGAGTAGCAAATATATTTGAATTCCTTGCTCATCCCACGGGAATACTACTTTTTTCCCGCATAAAAAGTAGCCTATGTGTTAATCCAGGGTATAAGCTAAGTACCAAATTTTATCCAAATCTGACCAGCCGTTTGAGCGTGAAGAAGTAACAAACATACAAAGACACACAGACACACACTCACAAACTTTCGCATTTATAATATTAGTGTGATTGTTTTTCACAGTGCAAACAGATTTCGAAAAGCTGGGCAAATTGCTTGCAAGAAATCTCTACTATAACATTCAAGCTATAACTTCTCAAATATGCAGGCGTAAAATATCTTAGGACATTATTAACACTTGCAAAATCACAGGACATTACTACTACGTTCTCGTAAAACACGGAAATCTCGTCTAAAATACGTCCTGACTGCAACCAACTGAATTACCGCAGGATTTCAGGAAGGTAACAAATGTGTTGTAAAGTGCTGCCCCCTGCCGGCGCGGCTGTTACCACCCGCTGCAAACTGTGCAGACTGCTTACTGCACACATCTGTGAACTGATGACACTAAACAGATAATTCAGAAGGCTTACAATCACCGGAAACAGGCCTACGTATGATCTGTTCCAAAAGTGTCTGGTGAAAATATAAACAAACGTACCTGTGGATGTCAATTTGTAGTGCCACTTACAAACTGACTGCTTTGGTTTGATTATTTAAATATATAAAACCCATTATTCTAATTTTAAATCACCCTAAGACCTCGTTTACGGGCACGCGGGGCGTCGCACGGCGCGTTTAGCGGCGCGGCCTGCACTAAATTCAAACATAGAGCGTTCTATGAGAGCGTCTACGGTGACGCGATTTGTTTGAATCGTAGCGTCGCATGTGGCGGGTGAAGCGACGGGCGACGCCGCGGCGGACGCGGCGGGTGACGCAGCGGGAGACGCGGCGGGTTTCTTTGGTTCTTAGACACCGCGAGCGCCACCGCTTGCGCCGCCGCGTGCGTGCCATAAACGGAGAAAACGCTTGACGCCCCGCAGCCCGCCCCGCGCACCGCGCCGCCTGACGCCCCACGTGTCCGTAAACGAGGCCTACGGGTGGGTTGCTCCAAGGGCTAGGTTATAGTTTCCGTCAAAGTTAAAATTACCATAGAATGACTACCTGCTGTTGCACCATCATGTCAAATGTAAAATTTAAAGTTTGGAGCAGGGACATGACATTCGAAGCGTCTGACAGAAGTGACAGATATTTAACAATAACTTTAATCAGCGAAGCGTGGGCGGTTAAGGTTAGAGTTATAGTTATGACGTTAGCTAACAAATTGTCAAATGGAACAACCCATTTTTGGTCTAACCGGAACTTTAACAAACATGGGTTGCACCATCTTACTTTAACAATAACAAACATCGAACTGAAGCTGCGATGTTTGTTATTGTTAAAGTGAGATGGTGCAACCCACCCTTAAAGATCTTTTTAATTTGACAATATTGAGGTTAATTTTATAACCCACATTTTTGTCGATAATTTTTCAATTACAATTTATTAAAAATTCAAACAATAATTGTTGAAAAAAGTGGTAAGATGTTGAAACCTTCTAAACGCAGATTAGTAAGATGTTATTTATTATATTGCCTTAAGCGAGTGTTTGCGCATGAATTTAACCTGAACAGGGTTGTTTTGTTGTTTACACTTTAATCAGATAAATTTTGGAACAGATTATATACGTAGATAAGTACAGTCAAATAAAGTTAACTTGGTACTAGTTTTAAACAATGTTGTGAGTAAAAGTTGTGCTGTATATACCAAACTCTACCTAAATTACAGCCAACGAGACGAGATAAATTTCATGCTTTGAGATTTAAAACTTTAACTAAATTGCGTAAGGTTCAGTTTCCATTGCAACTAAAATTATTTTATGACGTTTATCGATAGTTTTTTCGTTCAAAAATCAATTTAAATTGCTTGAGCTTAAAGTTGATATTTGTATAAGTTGCTATTTTATGAATTTATCTCGTATCATTAGCCCGAGTATACGTACGACAGTCTCAAACGAATGCCAGTCATGAGGAGCGCTTGCACCCCAACTTAGTAGACGTGTGTCTATGTGTGCGTGCATTTTAGCTGGTTTTACGGAACTAACCTTCTGTATCTAACTTTTATTTTGTGCTTGCGAGTTATATTGTAAAAACTTTATGATTTAATATGATGGAAAGTTTTTGCGTATGGTCCTAATGTAATAAGTTGTTAAAATGGAATTTTGGATTGTTAGGGGTGTACACAACACAAAAACCGATTTCATCGACTTTGGTGGACATGCATGGGAATCTACTTGCACGGCCATAAATACCTTACATATATGCAAAATTCGTTTTTTCGTGAAATAATAATTGTAACTTAGAGAAAAGACCCATTTTGTAATAGTATGGTTTCGAAAATCCTATGTTCGTAACACCATAAAATAGAAATACTTTAGGACAACAAAGCATTTGAACCTCGCATAAGTGTAAGGTGTTTATGCTCATGACTACTGCCTGAGGGATCTGGAAAGATAAATATCTATAATGTAACTGTAGGAGATGTGTTTGTTTGTTAATGCGGCACTGGCATACCTTAATAGGTATGAGATGTCTTATAGTAATTCATTGCAGGAGATAGTTAATACTAACTCCTGCAATTAATTACTATAAGACATCGTGAATTTCTAGGCCTTCCTTAATTTATATTCTGATCTATTTTAATTTTTGTTGTAACGCATTCCTTGTACGGTCAGCAACAGAAGTCGGTTAACACTGCTACTTTTTGACATCATCTAAATTAACACAAAATGATCCGATAAACTGCATTTTTTCGTTTAACTGTTAAGACTTAATGTTCTTAAGATGTTAAGTACTTCTGTTCCGATTTGAATGAAATATTTCGCTTAATAATCAATATTAAAACAATGCAAGCGTTAATCGACTTTTTTTGCTGACTGTACATTCCTGCCAAAGATCCTAATTCCTGGGATCCTTGTATATGTACAACAAAATCAGGGCAGAGACCGACCACAAAAGTATCCCAAAACATAATTGCATTTGTATTGTCATTAACTTTATCAGCAATTCAATTAACAACTGTAGGTACTGACGAACCCTCTCACTCGAGCCACGAGCCCCCTAATAATGAAATTCCAAGCCACCATTTTGTTTTTTTGCCCTAACTCAGTCATTCGTGATGACAGAGAAGTTCAAAGACGTCTCCGTCTGAATTTTATTGTGTTAATAAGGTTAGCCGCGTTAATTAAACTTAAGACAAAACGCGACGAATTTACCTAACGCAGGGACAAATATAACGGGTGGCTGTTCGCTAGCTAGAGGTGCGCGCTTTGAATATTTGAATGATATCTGCATCTTGACGTTCTATTCTTATCAGGAGTAGGTTTTTTTTTATATCGTTTTAAACCGTCCAAAGTAAGCGAAGCAGTTCTTGCAAGTAGTTAGTATCTCGAACGTTGGAACACTGGTCTAACTGTAGACGTTGGTACATATTATAAAGCAAATTAAGAACGGGTCTTCTCGCGATACTCCTTCTTACGAGGTATCGCGAGAAGATCCGTTCTTAATTTGTTTTATAATGTTTACAAATCGCGAAAGTTTTAGAAGTTTAATTGTAGACATTGATATTGCCCCGTCATTGGGTTGTCAAAGTCGGTTCCCTGACCCTTTTAATAAAATTATAAGACATAATATAACATAGCATACACTCGTTTAACCTAATTATATTTGTGCATAACATAAATTCCGCATAAAGCTTACGCAGATTTTTTAAATCATAATTTCTCTAATCATAATAGTTTAAGCATAACATTCTAAAGCATACATTTATTTCTGCATAATGATATTAAAACATAGTTTTTATAATGTTTGCACATCAAAATTTGCACGTCTAAATAAATTAAACTTAACGGCACGTCGCTCCATGGAGCTCCGCAGCGCGGGGCTCCTATTTCTGTCTGCAGGGTTTAAAGGAACCTAACCAAACATAACCCCGGGGTGCCCAATGATATTATTTGTACAAGTTTTGTTATATAGTTAGTTAACTAGTAGTGCATGACTTTTTATATAAATGGCTCATGAGGCGAATAAATATTATGCCCTAAAAATTTATGCAATTCCAAATTATGCCAAAACAAATTAGAGCAAATGATAGTTATGCTAACTTTTGCATTATGCCAAAGTATTATTATACCAAAAAAATATACCAAAGTAGTTATGTCAAAGTATATTAGGAAAAAAAAAACATTATGCAAAAAAAGGGATCCCATGTAAGTCGTATTGAGAAAATAATGAAGATCTGATTTACCTCAAACAAGTCCTCATCTCTGCCCTTATTGGAATTGATGAAAGTTTCCTACGTTCACCAGCTAAATAACAGTAAAACATAACAAATCGATCTATTCATTACTGTGACCGTTAGATATTGGTCCGTAAGCATCGCCGTCGTAGCCGCCTACGCCGCCTACGCGCTACGCCGTAGCACGTGACTCGTTAATCATATCAGACTCGGATATAATTGCCAATACAGGGTGTCGTATAAATTGTGGACAATCTATGAACAATCGATAATTTAGGTAAACAACTATTGTATTATATCCGAATGCGCCTTCGGTTTGTTCATTTACATACGCGATAAATTGGGACAGTGGAGAGTGCAAGAGGGGCTCGTGGCTAAATTATAACAGTCGCTCGAGTAGACGAAGCTACGCTAACCACGGTCAGCTCGTGGATGGGTGATCATTCGTCACATATCAAAACCTCTCCGAGCCTCGGTGGATCTTTGACAGTCGTTATGTCGTTTGACAGTATTACCAAGGGGTATTGTGTTACCCAGTAACTGGGTTGTAACGGTCAGACAGGTAGTAGTTCCATGTAAAATACTGGTATTCAGCTGCATCCGGTTAGATTGGAAGCCGACCCAAACAAAGTTAGGAAAAGACTAGGCAGATTGATTGATTGAGGAGATCATTCAGGCATCTCAGACTCAAAGCATTTATTACAAATAAAACAATTACAGGCGCTTTTGAATTGTCAAGGAGTCAGTCAGACAAAAAGATGAAGCTAGTCGCCCGCTCGAAAGCGTAGTAGGTACCTATGTAGAGGAACGGACAAGAAGCTCCACGGACATTCTTATAAATCAAAATATCGTTACAAAATATTGATCAAATATTTTCTACCCAAAAATTAAAAACAAATAAAAAAAATATACTCTTCCTAGCGGGAAATAATATCTACAACTTTTTGACTATTACAGGAATGTCTACAAAACTTCAACTTTGTAGAATAAATTTTAGATATTTTAAAATTCTGATTTTCTAAGTTGAATTATTGGCCTTTTAACCCTTACTATCCCTCTGTATGAGCACTACACAACCTATTCCCACAGTACCTACGCACTGGTGTGCCCCGCGCGTACTTTACCGAGTCGTCTTAATCCTCATATTTATCCGCTCGCCGCAGCCGCGAGCTGCTAATTATTCCACACAGACAGACAGACTGAGCAACTCAATCTATTGTCAACGTGTAAATCTGTAGACGTGCTGTTTACATTACTAGTATGTCACTGTTGTATTGTAATATATATAGGGTGTTTAGTATAAAATAATTATGTGATCCACCAAATATTCCTTAAATACACATTTAAGGAATATTTAGCTTATAAAAAAATTTTGTATGGCAACACCAGTCTCACTGATGAATTGATTTTTAACGATATCTCCAGTCATTTTAATGTTTATAAAACTGCGAATCTGCAATTCTCATAAATTCGTATAATTCTTTGAAGTTACCCAAAACCTTGGTAATAGGGCAATGCAAAAATAAACCTTTCTTAAATGATCCATATTTATAGTGATCACAACGCCACAATCCGCACGCTTCTGGCGGGAACGCCTCTTGCTCCCGCTCGGCCAATAAGAGCGAGTCGAAGCTTCTAGAAGATTTTAGACACTTCTCTAAAAACAGATGACGCTCAGCCTTGTTGTTGACATTTTTTGCTGTCTGTCATCCGTCAACTGGGTTGTGCACATCTTCGATAGTATTTTTGCAAAAAAATATTTTCGCCCCGAATCCTATTGTTTTATTATAGCACTTATTTCAAATAGTGTGTTTATGTTAATGTTATTATTAGGGGTTAAAGTATGAAATTGCCGAATTGTACTGGAAAATTGAAATTCGTTTTTTTTTTAATTTAACATATTTATTTAATCAAAATAATTGCCATTATTATCTATATATTGCTGCCATCTAATAGGAAGGTCATATAAGCCTTTGCAATAGAACACTCGTGATCTAGATTCGACAAACTGTGTGAAAGCATTTTGTACTGCCTCCTGAGAAGAAAACTTTTTATCATGTAGAAAATTGTCCAAATCACGAAAAAAATGGTAGCCCGTTGGAGCAAGGTCTGGCGAATACGGAGGCTGACGAATGGTTTCTAATTGCAGTTCCTGTAGAGTTAAAACGGTTTCTCGTGCTGTATGAGGTCTCGCGTTATCATGGAGCAATAATGCTGAAGATCGATTCATGAGTCGGGGCTGTTTCACGGCTAGTTTTGCTATCATTGTTCGGAGTTCGGCACAGTAGACATTTGCCGTTATTGCTTGACGAGATCGGAAAAAGCTATAGTGAATAACAGTATGCTGAGACCACCAAACGGTTACCATTACCTTTTTATTGGTAAGCTTTGCTTTAGGACACTGTTGCGGCGTTGGACCTGGGGTCAGCCATTGCATTTTTCGGTTACGGTTATCGTAAAGAAACCACTTTTCATCACATGTGACAATTCGATTCAATATTCCTTCATTTCTGTATCGATTCAACAAGGCAATACTAGTTTCAACACGCGTTTCTTTCTGCAGATCAGTCAAATTATGAGGCACCCATTTCTCATATTTTTTTATTTTATTGATTTGATGCAAATGAGTCAATATTGTTGGTAAGGTAACGTTAAACCATGCCGCTAATTCCTGGGTAGTTTGGCGCGGATCGGCTTCCACCATCTCTTTCAATTCATTGTTATTCACCTGTGTGGGTGGTCTTCCACGTGGTTCGTTCTTTAAATCAAAATTTCCATCACGAAAGCGTTTAAACCAAAATCGCACGATGCGTTCATTAGCAGTCCCCTCTCCAAACGCAACATTGATATTGCGGGCTGTTTCTGCCGCGTTAGTTCCGCGTCGGAACTCGTATTCAAAAATAACTCGAATTTTCGAAGTATCCATCTTTCTTGTCTAAGCTGAATAAAAAAAACAACTGACAGCCGATAATCAAATGTTGTACATGTTTTAAAAGAAGAACTTCATAGGTATCATGTGAAAAAAGTTTCACTCAAAAATCTCAAACCATGAAGGTTCTATGTCAATTTGAAGTTCCTAATACAATAAAGGGCAATTTCATACTTTAACCCCTATTATTAAATGCTGAGTAAAGTTACAACCGTATAGCGACGTCGTGTACATTATTATAGCACTTTGTAGACTACTCGTAGCGCGTAGCACCGTAGCAAAATCGTAGTGACGCCGACGCGACGTTGCGCGTTGTGTTCAGTGAATTGTAGAACTTCATAGACTACTGGTAGCGCGTAGCACCGTAGCAAAATCGTAGCGATGCCAACGTTGCGCGTCGTGTTCAATGAATTGTAGAACTTCGTAGACTACTCGTAGCGTGTAGCACCGTAGCAACATCGTAGTAATGCCGACGCGACGTTGCGCGTCGTGTTCAGTAAATTGTAGAACTTCATAGACTACTGGTAGCGCGTAGCACCGTAGCAAAATCGTAGCGACGCCGACGTTGCGCGTCGTGTTCAACGAATTGTAGAACTTCGTAGACTACTCGTAGCGCGTAGCACCGCAGCAGCATCGTAGTAATGCCGACGCGACGTTGCGCGTCGTGTTCAGTAAATTGTAGAACTTCATAGACTACTGGTAGCGCGTAGCACCGTAGCAAAATCGTAGCGACGCCGACGTTGCGCGTCGTGTTCAACGAATTGTAGAACTTCGTAGACTACTCGTAGCGCGTAGCACCGCAGCAACATCGTAGCGACGTCGAGCGAATTAAGCTTCGGCCACACCTGAGCGACCAAAGCGTCTGCGAAGCGGGAGCATCAGTCGCGCGGCGGGACGCAGTAGGACGCACGCGTCTTATGGTCAGACATGTAGAGAGCTTATCTACTCTGAACAAAGCGAGAATTTAATGAATAGTGCCTATCATTTGTACCATTTATGATGTTAATAGCGCTTTACAATGTTAACCCCCAAAAATCACTTAATTTCGTGAATAAAATACCCGGCTATGCAAAAAGAAAAAAAAGTGTCTGCATGTGTCAGCTCCGACGCACGAATGACGAAAACAAAGGGCCTACGGTCCTTTTATCAGGCGACATTCTATTGTTGGACAACAATTTAGGTGTTAAACAAAGGTATAGACGTGCGGCTTCAATCACTATTCACTAAAAATGAGGTTCGCGGTTTGCGCTGTAGTCGCGGAGGTGTGCACGTAAAACTTTCGCGTTGTAGACGCTCCGGGTTCGCGTCCCGCTACTTGACGCTCAGGTCTGGCCATAGCATTATAGCTCTTCGTAGACTACTTGTAGCGCGTAGCACCATAGCAACATCGTAGCGACGACGACGCGACGTTGCGCGTCGTGTTCTGTGAATTCTAGAACTTCGTAAACTACTGGTAGCGCGTAGCAAAATTGTATCGACGTCTAAGTTGCGCGTAGTATTCAATAAAATTGTAGAACTTCGTAAACTACTCGTTGCGCGTAGCACCGTAGCAACATCGTAGCGACGCTGACTTTGCGCGTCGTGCTCAGTGAATTGCAGACTACTCGTAGCGCGTAACACCGTAGCAACATCGTAGCGACGCTGACTTTGCGCGTCGTGCTCAGTGAATTGCAGACTACTCGTAGCGCGTAACACCGTAGCAACATCGTAGCGACGCTGACTTTGCGCGTCGTGCTCAGTGAATTGCAGACTACTCGTAGCGCGTAACACCGTAGCAACATCGTAGCGACGCTGACTTTGCGCGTCGTGCTCAGTGAATTGCAGACTACTCGTAGCGCGTAACACCGTAGCAACATCGTAGCGACGCTGACTTTGCGCGTCGTGCTCAGTGAATTGCAGACTACTCGTAGCGCGTAACACCGTAGCAACATCGTAGCGACGCTGACTTTGCGCGTCGTGCTCAGTGAATTGCAGACTACTCGTAGCGCGTAACACCGTAGCAACATCGTAGCGACGCTGACTTTGCGCGTCGTGCTCAGTGAATTGCAGACTACTCGTAGCGCGTAACACCGTAGCAACATCGTAGCGACGCTGACTTTGCGCGTCGTGCTCAGTGAATTGCAGACTACTCGTAGCGCGTAACACCGTAGCAACATCGTAGCGACGCTGACTTTGCGCGTCGTGCTCAGTGAATTGCAGACTACTCGTAGCGCGTAACACCGCAGCAACATCGTAGCGACGCTGACTTTGCGCGTCGTGCTCAGTGAATTGCAGACTACTCGTAGCGCGTAACACCGCAGCAACATCGTAGCGACGCCGACATTGAGCGTTGTGTTCAGTGAAATTTAGAACTTCGTAGACTAATCGTAGCGCGTAGCAGTAGCGCAGCTTTGTGTTTTTGTAGTCTGTAGAAAATGTCTACTTATAATTAGAAAATGTAGTTGTATTAGACTAATCGATTTTAAAGCTGTGATTTTCTTTGTGATGTTTTTATTTACATTTTATATATCTTTGTAGGTGTTTGTTTTAAACTAGTTTGTATAGAAACAAACAAAAAAAATGTTTATCGTGGAATGTAAGAAAAAATTTGAGTCTCTAAGTTGTTGAAGAGGTAAATCAAAATATTTTTTTTAGTTGATTATTTTTTTTTGATTGATTATAAGTTTTAGCGTTTTGAATACATTTACTTACTAAGATAAGATAAGATAAGATAAGATAAGATAAGGTTTATTTCTCACCACAATATAAATCAACATTTCAAAATACATATGATTAAAAACACATAACAATATTTTTAATTATACTGTGGGAGACTGGTGCCTAAGCTAGGCCTTACGGCCTGTATTTCAGGACACCAGGTCTCCACCCCTTCGGAGGACATTTAAATAGAATTATGCACTCGTACACAAATGCGGCAAGTTATATAAAACCAGAAAAAACATTATACTAATGATTATTTATAATTCTATGGTTAGTAAGGGTGTGTGTGTGGGTGTGATGTGTTTGTCGTGTTATGTAAGTAGGGAAATGTGATAAAAAATGTAAGGGGCTGAATTCACAGAAAGGTGATATATATAAATATACATATATAGGTATTATATTATATTATATTTCTGTTTATCAAGTTAGTGCTTTTGGTAACTAAGTGTGCATATTTCAATCGCATATGAATAGTAGTTCAATAAAAACTAACAAAATAGAATAATAAGTTTAGTTTTCAAACAAGCAAGTTATACAGTTGTAGCTAGAAGTTTTTCTGTAGCTTCATAACTTAATTCCTGGAGCCAGCTCCCAACCCTCAATTTACACTTAGATTTGGTAAGTTCATAAATCGAAAGTGTCCGATTTATTTTGTTGTAGAGAAAGCGACCAAGGTAACAAAAGAAACGTTTGGAGAACATAGTAGTAAGTCGTTTACCATGGCGATCTGCTGGGTCAAAGCGTCTTTTAGTTCGTAAAAGCGAGGAGTTAAAGGAAAGGAGCCCATGTTGTTTTAGGGCCGTTTGTAGAACAAACAGCTGACGTACAGTTAGGACTTTAGTGTCTTTATATAAGAGTGCCGTGGGATATCGAAAAGGTAGAAAGGAAGACACCTTTAGAATAGCCCTCTGCGCTCTTTCCAATTGTATGATTGTATATTTAGGTGCACCGCCCCAAGACGTTATGCAGTATGTTAATAGGGACTGGGCGAGGGCAAAGTAGATTGATTTCATCAGCCTAACGTCAGCCACATTTCTTAGGGTCTTAAAGACAAATATTAGTTTACGCAACCTATTGCTGAGAGTGTTGATGTGTTCATGAAATCTCAAGTTGCAATCTATTATAATTCCTAGGTACTTTACACTATTTGCTTTTTGTAGGCGGGTGCAGCCACATGTGTTGTCATTTTGGTTGGAGCAGGAGTGGGCAATTATAGAATACAACGGAGTCATTTGAGTTGTGTTTGTGCAGGACTTTAGGGAAAAGGAAATGTATTTTGTTTTGTCTGTGTTTAGTGTGAGAAAATTACTATGCAACCACCTCCCCACAGCGCTAAAACCTGACTGAGCATGCTCGTAAACTTCATGCCATGAGTTTGCGCTAAAGAGAAGGGCAGTGTCATCTGCAAAAGTTATAATTTTACCCTTGGGGATTGTGAGCATACCCAGCTCGTTAATGTATATGAGGAAGAGAGTCGGACCGAGTACGCTACCTTGTGGCACACCATAGGTAGCGGTGCGCTCCTCGCTGATGATATCATCAATCTTAACGACCTGGGAACGCTCACTAAGGTAGTTTTCAAAAAGTTTGAGTTGTACCCCCCTTATGCCTATTCTTTCCATTTTGTGAATAAGGATGGGTACAGAAACAGTGTCGAATGCTTTAGCAAGGTCTAAAAATATACCCAAGACCTTCTGCCCCCTATCCATGTTTGTGACAACATAATTAGTTAGGTCATGAACCGCATCGGACGTTGATTTACCAGCCCGAAAACCATATTGTGAGGGTGACAATATATTAAACTTTTCTAAGTAGTCAACGAGCCTATTGTTCATGATCCTCTCCAGTATTTTGGAAAGGGCAGGAAGCACAGCAATAGGTCTGTAGTTGTTGACAATGTTCCTGTCCCCACCCTTAAGGATAGGATGTATGATGGATTTTTTAAATGGTTTGGGAAATTGACCTGAATTTAGAGCAAGGTTGCAGATGTATGTAAGTGGCGGTACAACTATGGCGATATGTTTTTTTATTAGGCCATTAGAAATTCTGTCCCAACCCGCAGCACAGTCATTGCGTAGGGATGTTATCAGATTAGCAACTTCATTTTCATCCGTCGGTAATAAAGACATAGACTGTAAGAAGCCGCTGTTGACAGATTGGGATGCTTCGTCAGTTGACCTAGAAACTATTTGTTCTGCGAGATTTTTACCGATTTCTGCAAAGAATTTGTTGGCCAGGTTAACGGATTGCAGTGGAGTAGCTGACATATGTAATAAGTGTGATGCGTTGTCTTTCTTACGAGTTCTATTAGATATAGTGTTTATGGCTGCCCAGAGTTGTTTGGTGTTGTTGCCTTTTTTTTTTTTTTTTTTTTTTTTTTTTTTTTTTTTTTTTTTTGTGGATGGGAAATCATCAAATGACTACTCCCGCTCTGGGCAGAGGCGGGAGGGCGTGTCAGACTTTTACTGACTAAAACCCACCCATGTTCCTTCAGCTGCCCGTGCCAGGGCCACGGTATCTCTTTCGAACTACCCGCGACCCCGGCGGCATAGGCCCAATTGACCCCGTCACTGCTGACATCTCTTTGAGGCGCGCGTGGAACACAACGCGCCGTCGACCCGGGCCTGGTCCTTACCGGACGGCGAGCTGCCCATTACTCGTCGTCCGCAAGCCCGCGCCTACGGTGGCCGGGAATCGGCAATCGATTCCCGCCGCCCAGGGCGTCTCCTACGGCGGCTAGGGGCGCGAGGGCGCGGCTGTTGCCTCTCCCTCACGCGTTCCGCTTCCTCCTTCGCGAGCATTACTGCTTCGCAGAAGGAGGTGACGGCTTCCCATGCACTCTCGCTCCGCACCATGGCCTGGACCAGGTTTGGACGCGAGAGATCGCCGCCGCCGATCGCCTCCGTGAGAACACGGCGGTGCTCCGCCCAAGCCGGGCAGACCTCCACTGTATGCTCCACCGTGTCCTCCGGGCGATCCACACAATGGTGACACCCGGGCGTTTCCTCCCGCCTTATCCGAAACAGGAACCTCCCGAAACAACCGTGTCCGGTGAGGACCTGCGTCAGGCGGAAGGTGAGGACGCCGTGGCGCCTCTCCAACCACTCCTCAAAGAGGGGACTTATCGCCGCAATTGTGGCGTGCCCAGCGCTGGGTTGCGACAATCGCACTCTCCATGCCGCCATGAGATCCCGCCGGAGCTCTGTCCGCTGTACCGTGATTTCTCGCGGCAGCGGAGATACGCCCCGGCGTTTCACCTCCTCGCGCCACTCCCACACGTGCGCGAGGACTTTTGCCTCCAGATCCCATGGCGGTAATCCGGCAAGGAGGCACGCCGCCTCACAGGAGACCGTGCGGTATCCCCGGACTAGCCGGATGGCCATGACCCTCTGGGACGCGTTCAACCGGCGGGCTGGTCGCAGCCTCAGGGAACGCGCCCACACCGGTGCCCCGTAAAGGGCCATGGACCGCACGACCCCCGCGTAAAGCCTCCGGCAGGAGGCGTTTGGGCCCCCCAGATTGGGCAGGAGCCGCTTCAAGGCAGCCCCGGCCCGCTCCAGTCTGGGAGCCAAACGTCGGAAGTGCTCCACGAAGTTCCACCGGCTGTCGAGGACGAGTCCCAGGTACTTCATCGTCGACTCAACCCCGATGTGAACCCCTCCTACCGTTATTTGGGAACCCGACGGTGGCGCGTTCCGAGGACCATGAAAACACATGACCTCGGACTTGTGCAGGGCCACCTCGAGTCCCAACTGCCGGATCCTCTCTACGATTGTCGCAACCCCGCGTGTCGCTAGTTCAGCCGCCGCCTGGTGCGACCTCCCCTGCGCCAGGACCAGCGTGTCGTCAGCGTAACATACAACGCTGACGCCGCTAGGGAGGTCGGCGCGCAGCACCCAGTCGTACCCGATGTCCCACAGATGTGGCCCCAGGACCGATCCCTGTGGGACACCGCACGACATCTCTCGCCGGTTCCACTCTCCCTGATGACCGGGGTAGATGACGGCCCTGTCCGTCAAATAGGCCTCGACCACTCGACGGAGGTGGGTTGGCACCCGGTGATACCGGAGTGCCTCCCTGATGCAACTCCAGGGCAGGGTATTGAAGGCGTTGGCGATGTCTAGAGACACCGCCAAGACGACCCCACCCCGGGCCACAGCATCCCCCGTCGTGAGGGCTCGCACGCGCATGATGGCGTCCACCGTAGAGCGCCCCCTGCGGAAACCAAACTGGCTCTCCGCCAAATCCGGCCCCTCCTGCACCAGCCACCCGACGAGGCGGTCTGCAATGACTCTTTCAAAGAGCTTGCCCACCTCGTCGAGCAGCACGATGGGCCGGTAAGCGGACGGAGAGTCCGTAGGGCGCCCCGGCTTCTTAATGAGGACCAGTTTCCCTGTCTTCCAACGAAGTGGGAACTGGCCCCTCTCCAAGCATGCGCTTAGGAGCCCCCCTAGTCGAGGCCCGAGAGCCCCAAAGGCCAGAACCCAAGCTCTTCCTGGCAAGCCGTCGGGTCCTGGGGCGGTATTTTTGGCACTCAGCCTACGTACCGCCGCTCTCAGCTCTACCTCGGTCACTTCCGGAGCATCGTCGTCGTCGTCGGTGATGTGGTCCGCATCGGGCACCGCAGGAGGCGGAGCCATGGGCGGGGGAGTATGTTCCCCTCGCGAAGGGAACAGAGCGCTCACCACGTCCTCCACGAGCTGCGGCCGGAGACTCTGCGTCAGCGGGGGAGCCCATGGGCGGAGTTTATCCCGCACCATTTTGTAGGGGCGTCCCCACGGGTCTCTGTTCAGAGTCCCCAGCGACTCCTCGCGAGCCAGACCCCTGGCCCGCGAGATCTCCGCTCGGAGGGCGGTCTTCGCCGCTCTGTACCCCTCGTACAGCTCCGCCTGAATGGCTTCCGTATCCGGTGGGCGGATACGGAGCCTGCGGTGCCTGGTGTACCGGTGCCGCGCAGCAACGCACGCCTCGCGCAGAGCCGTCAGCTCCGGCGACCACCAGTACACCTGGCGCCAAGCGCGTCCGGGCTGGACCCGGGGCATTGCCACGTCACATATTTCGGACATGGCCTCCCGGAACCACTCCGCCTCGTCGTTGATGTCAGCAGGCCTGTCCGGTGGTGACACCCAGGCCTGCACGATCGAGGCTTCCAGGAGGAGCTCCCGGTCCAGCTGCTTCAGCGCCCACCGCGGACCACTCGGGGCCTGTCGGACCGGCGCGCTCGAGGTCTGGGCGGAGACATCAAACCGAATGTACCGGTGATCGGAATAGGTCTCCACCCCCTCCATGACGCGCCAGTCAACAACATGCGGCAACAGAGCGGGGCTGGCAAACGAGATGTCCACCACTGATTCACCCCGCATCCGCACACATGTGGGGACAGAACCCCGGTTTAGGACGACCAGGCCTGTCTCCAGAGCCCAGTCCTCCACCATCCTGCCCCGTGTGTCCGTATACCGGGAACCCCAAGCCATATTCTTGGCGTTGAAGTCCCCGAGGACGAGCACGGGAAGGGAACGGAACCCGACAACGACGGTTTTCAACTCCGCAAGGGAGTTGTGGAACTCGGCGAGAGTTCGGTTCGGGGAGAAGTATACCCCTACCACGACAATCTCCCCGAACCGTGCTGCAACGCAACCCTGTCCTCTCTTAACAGCTTCGAGGGACAGAGTACCGGCGGCGGCCGACGAAATGAGGGTCACTGAGCCGCTCAGGTCCTCCACCCAGTAATCACTGGGCGGGACAAAGTACGGCTCAGCGACCACGGCGATGTTAATCGACCACTGCGCCATGCTCTGGAGCAACAGATCCTGAGCTGAGGCGCAGTGGTTGATGTTCGCCTGGAGGAGGCGTAATGGAGCCATTACTGACATTGGTGTTGTTGCCTGCGTTGTTAATTTCTTTTCTCTCAAATTCTAGTTTAATCTTCTTCAAAAGTTTGTTGCAGTAGTTTCTGTATCTAGTGAACGTTGTTCTTAAAATTTCGTTGTCAGGTGACTTTTTTGTTTTTTTATGTAGGTTGTCTCTATGTCGGATACATCGGAGAAGGCCCGGTGTGAGCCAAGGCTTTAAGATATTTTTCCGATTTGATATTTTAACAATTTTTGTATTTGAATCAATCACCTGTGTTATAAGGATGATCATTAGCTCTGCAGCTCTGTGAGGATTTTCAGTGCGATAAACTGGTTCAAAGTCAATTTGCTTTAATGCAACGTCTAGTAGATCGTAGTTAATTCGGATAGCTGTTTTTTTTGCAGATATTTTCTGCATTTTTTTAACTAAGAATAATAAGGTAGTGTCATGGTCAGTCAGTGAGGAGTGAGCAACATGAGTTGATGCAGGTAGAGTTGTTTTAAGAATAAAGTGGTCAAGGCAAGCTTCTAATCGCGTGGGCAGTGTGTGTGCAGGCAGTAGACCATGTGAAGCTAAAAGATTGAGGTAACTATGTTTGGTGGAGTCAAGACACTGATCATTAATATTGATGTTTAAGTCCCCTGTGATAATTATATTTTTATAGTGTGAGATGCTGGACAGGATCATGTTAAGTGAATTAAGAAAATTAGTAACATCTTTGAAGGCCGGCCGACGATAAATAGCCAAAACGGTAGTGCTGGCGTCGATTTTTATTAGTAGACAATTTGCATCTTCAAACGGTGGTTCTTCTACGGATACGTTAAGATTTTTGTGAACATAAACAACTACACCCTCATTTTGTGTGAGATTGTTGTCAGTTTTGAAGTAGTTATAGCCTTGGAGATTTGGGATGTAGCTAGTATTAAGAAGCCAGCATTCGGTTAATGTTATTAGGTCCCATTCAACCTTTGTACTTGCTATTATATTAGTGTTATCAATATACTGTATGTTTAATTATAATTTGGCCGTGTAATTTATAGTTGTAGATAATTATGAAGAAAAAGCCGACTATAAACTGTCATAATAAAAATAAATGATGACTAATGAAAAAAAATCTCAAATGAAATTTTTTTATTTTTAAATTGAAATCGAACTGTGTGGATCAAGTTAACAGAAATAAATGAATTTTATTTATTTTTTATTTAAGGCACATTTGTTCGGGTCAGTATGACTTGACAAAGCCGGGCGGCAAAATTCAGGTGGGCTGGGCAGCGCTTGGGAAGCTTCATCGAGTCTTCTCGTCGCGTATTCCACAGAACCTAAAGACTAAAGTCGTAGGAGTAACCAAAATATTTTTCCTGGATGCCATCCAAGCCTTTGGTTTAATAAGAGGTTTAAAACCAACGGGGATACTGACCCAAATATTGACAGGGCACGGTGGGTTTTCTGAATACCTCAGCAGGCTTAAGTGTAAGGAAAGCCCATCGTGGATATGTGACCCGGACATACAGGAAGATATTGTCCATAGACAGACTGCCCCGTCTTTTGCCTGGAGAGATACGAGGTTGAGCAGGAGCTAGGCATGGAAATTACAAAAGAAACGATAAACTTGCTAATAAAATGAAAGGAAACTAGAGCTAATTTTATCGTTTTTTGCATAAAAGTAGCCAAAAGGGTGATCAGTAGGAATAGGTAATGGAAAATATGCTTAGTATTTATATTTGACTAAATATTGAACAGTAGCATATTATAAGTAGCCATGGCACAGTGAGTAGGAATATCACTTAGGGCCTATTTCACGATGTCCGAATAGCCACTACTCTCCGAATCAATTCAAAAATGGAACAGAATTTGTATGAAATGATCTGCCAAGTAAGGTAATAGGAACTTAATCGTAGGTGGTGAAACAGGCCCTTAAAGTCGTATGTTTTTTGTAGAAATAGAAGGAAGTAACATTACATCGATATAATAATATAATTATATTAGGTTGGGGAAAAAGTCTTTTCGCATTATAGTATGTATGAACTTAAAATAAAATCTCTTTGGCTATACTATTTGTTTCTGACTGGTTTTGGTATCATTGAAAGTTTAAATTTTAAAGAACATAATTCCAAATTCAAATTAAGAAAATGTGTGATTTTCATTTGTTTTTCGTACTGTCAAGATGAGTGAACCTAATGAAGAAATTCGATACATTTTAACATTTTACTACAAAAAAGGTAAAAACGCAACACAAGCCGCAAAAAAAAATTGCGATGTTTATGGACCCAGTGCAGTGTCTGTGAGAGTAGCACGAATTTGGTTTAAGCGTTTTCAATCCGGAAATTTTGATGTCAAAGATGCACGTCGCTCTGGTCGCCCTATTAACGGGTCAGATAAAATGGATGCCATTTTTGAAAAAGTGGAGCAAGATCGGCATATCAGTAGCTACGACGTAGCTGAAGAACTGGGAATTGACCACAAAGCAGTTTTGGCGCATTTGAAAAAAACTGGGTACACAAAAAAGCTCGATATTTGAGTACCTCACGAGCTCACTGAAAGAAACCTAATGAACCGTGTACTCATTTGTGGTTCTTTATTACGACGTAACGAAACCGAACCATTTTTGAAGAAGCTGATAACTGGTGATGAAAAGTGGATCACGTATGATAAGAACGTGTGAAAAAGGTCGTGGTCAAAGGCCGGTCAGGCTTCACAGACTGTGGCGAAACCCGGGTTAACTCGCAACAAGGTAATGCTGTGTGTGTGGTGGGATTGGAAGGGCATTAATCATTATGAGCTGTTACCACCAGGCAGGACCATCGATTCTGAACTCTACTGCGAACAACTGATGATATTAAAGCAAGAAGTTGAGAGAAAGCGGCCGGAATTAATCTACAGAAGGGGTGTGGTTTTTCATCATGATAATGCTAGACCTCACACATCTTTAGCCACTCAGCAAAAATTAAGAGAGTTTGGCTGGGAGGTGTTAATGCATCCGCCGTATAGTCCTGATCTTGCACCTTCAGATTTCCACCTGCCTGAGAGGACTGCCAAAACCACTTGTTGCGGTATTTTGATCAGAAGTCCCAAAATTTCTATAGCAATGGGATCATGTCCCTACCTACAAGATGGCAAAAAGTTATCGAACAAAATGGTACCTACATACTTTAGATAAATTTAAATAATGTATATTAAAAAATGTTTTGAATTTTGTTAAAAAATACGAAGAAACTTTTTCCCCAACCTATTATATAGTAGCGATACTGAATTTAAAGTATTTTATATTGTTGGTTGGGTGATATTGATGTACTCGATTGTTTTGAAATATTTTTACTTAATACAATTAAATTTTGATGAAAAGGGCTCTGATCATGTCAGAGGAACACTGCTAAGGCAGGAGTGTGGTTTTAGCCGGTAAGAGTCCGGCACTGCCCACACTGGCTCATAAGCGAGGCAGTCTGGGCGTCCAAGAGGATTTCCCACTCCTGCCAAAAAAAAAAAAAATAAAGACTAAGGTCTTCAATCACTGCATTCTGCCTGTTATGACTTACAGAGCCAAAACGTGGACAGGACACTCACGGTACGGCTGGTCCATAAATTCAAGGTCGTTCAGCGAGCTATGGAACGGGGTATGCTTGCAGTCTCTCTGAGGGATCGAATGCGGAACGAGGTGAGACGAGAACCAAAGTTGTCGATATAGCTCACAGAATAAGCAAGCTGAAGTAGCAATGGGCCGGCTATACTAGCTGTAGAACTGATGACCGTTGGGGTAGACGAGTTCCTGAGTGGAGACCGCGAATCGACTAAAGTAAGGTAAAACGCCCTCAGGCCCTAGCCTGAGAACGAGATCATCGCTCCACCTATGCAGCGATGATCTTCGCAGTGTGGCTGGTAGCAGCTGGATGAGAGTTGCCGAGAATCGAGCTGAATGACGTGCGATAGGAGTGGCCTATGTCCAGCAGTGGACTGCTGTAGGCTGACGATGATGATGAGAGCGGCGAAATAGAATTTAATGTAGATTTGATAAGTATAACTATGTTCGGGAAAAAACTCGAATTGTGCCGAGTCGACCCGAACATGATTCAGTGAGGGTAGATGCCGAACGGAGATTGCCGAGTGGTACGAGCCGAATGAAAGTAGCTAGAATATGTGTAGAAATTGCTTCGGGTTGATTTTGTTTTTCATCAAATACTGTCGAATCTAATGTACCTAGACAAGTGTAGCACGTCTAATTTGTTTAGCAAAATTTAATACTTAAGTATCATATTTGAAAAATAATAGGTATTTGTGAATGTGCTAGTATAGAAAGCAGTAAAAACAAAGTATCTGTGGCCAATGAAATTCGCGAAATGCTCACAGAACATAAAAGAAGTAATATTGGAAAATTGGCAATTTAAAGGAACAAAAGCAATACTCCTTTTTGTGTCGCACATGTCGGTAAATAGCACATTGGCAAATGCAAGCTCTTTCTAATGGCCCATGTTTTACTATTTGAATGTAGGACTTCGCTGGTACGCGTATTGTGGCGTGCGGGAACACAAACTATGAATGTATAGAATCGGTAATTTCGATTTGTTGAATATGAATTCATACATCATCATCTGCCTAGCCTTTTCCCAACTATATTGGGGTCGGCATCCAGTCTAACCGGATGCACCTGAATACCAGTATTTTACATTGAGCGACTGCCTATCTGACCTCCACAATCCAGTTACTGGCTAATCCGATACCTCTTGGTAAGACTGGTTGTCAGACTTTCGGGCTTCTGACGACCCGTAACGACTGTCAAAGATCCACGAATGACAGCCGGGACCAACTACTTAACGTGCTTTCCGAGGCACGGAGGGGTCTCGGTACGTAAAGATGGTCACCCATCTACGGACCGGCCGCGGCAGGCGTAGCTTAACGTGATCGATCGACCCGTGCGGCTTTTATCACTTAGCCACGAGCCCTTCATTATTAATATGAATCCATACATCTGTGTATATATTGCTAGAGAATCGTTTGTGCTATAGTTTTGCGACTGTAAACATCGTTAACGCAATTAGCAATGTCACTAAACTATGGAACGATAGTTTAGCTTAACTTTAGTTGTATTTGTTCGTGACGCCTACTAATTTTAGTTTTTTTTTAAATTTTCTTTAAAACTGGAGATGGAAGCAGAAAAATTACAATTTTGAAAGTAAACCATGTGTGTATTTGTGCAATGTTCAATTATGCATAAGACAACTCATGCACCATTTGATCATATACTTTTTCGAATCTCGTAATCACAAATCTGTCTAAATCACATTGATTTCGTCTAGGAAGTTAGACATATATTTCTCTGTAATTTCTATTTGCTTCTACATAGAAACGGTTGACCATATTCTCTTGAACCTTTCACCCACATTACGCAAGCAGCGCTGCGTGAACAGTGCTAGTAATAAGTCTGCGCCGAGTTCCCGCCGACTGAAGATACGTCCGCGTGAACTCATCAGCTGGCATTGTTGTTCCGATCGGTGCGGGTCCATTGTTACACACGACACGACAATTCGATGTATTGTCCTCAAACTAGTCGTGTGTTAAGTGTCTAGATAAGTAGTCAACTATTAATCAGCACTCCAATTGTGTAACACATTTTCAATCACAACCCGAAGGATTCTGAAGGATAATATAACTGTGGTCAAGCTATACGACACCCATGCCCCTTACAAGAAAATCAAGTTGAAGCGTCCACCTGCGCCTTGGATGAACAGGGGAGTTCGGATGGCAATGCGACGGAGGGACCGCGCATTTCGGAAATTCAGAAAGGATCGCTCGGAGGACAATTGGGCCTTCTTTAAGGCTGCTAGGAATCGGTGTAATCAGATGATACGCAACGCTAAACGCCGCCACATCCTGAATAATATCACTTCTTCTTCTCCTGCTGATATTTGGAAGTTCCTTGGAACATTGGGCATCGGTAAATCGCGACATTTGGACCTTCCTAGCACAATTGGTTTGGACGATCTAAATCGGCATTTCTCTACTGTTCCCACTCTAGATAGTCTAACCAAATATCAAACCCTTAACTACCTTGCGGGTCTGTCGCGTCCAAACATTAACCCCTTTGTCTTCACCCCAGTCGACCCGGGAGAGATCAAAAAGATTATCCTATCCATTAAATCCAAAGCAGTGGGCTGTGATGATATCAGCCGTCATATGATTGTAGCGGCTCTTGATCATCTTCTCCCTGCAATATCCCACATCATAAACTTCTCCCTTTACACTGGTGTTTTCCCTTCCTTGTGGCGTAAAGCCCTTGTTCGGCCACTGCCTAAGATACCCAATCCCTCTCTTTCTAGTCACTTTCGTCCAATTTCCATCCTTCCCTTTTTGTCTAAAGTGCTCGAGGCCAGTGTTCATAAACAATTCTCCCACTTTATTCACCGCAACTCCCTTATCAGTGCATTTCAATCCGGTTTCAGGCCCGGGCACAGTACCGTTTCAGCTCTCCTTAAAGTGACTGACGACATTAGGCGGGGAATGGAAGACACTAAAGCTACAGTTTTGGTGTTAGTAGACTTCTCCAATGCTTTTAATACCGTCAGTCACGAAATCCTTTTATCCATCCTTTCCTATCTTATGGTCTCTCCGGAGGTATTGGAATGGTTTGCCTCTTATCTTCAGGGGCGTCAGCAGTCTGTTCGTGCTGGAGACTCTTCGTCGAGTTGGCATGATCTTGCAGCTGGCGTCCCTCAAGGCGGTATATTATCTCCTCTTTTGTTTTCCATTTTTATTAATCTCATTACCACCGAGCTTCGGGCTGCGTATCATCTTTATGCTGACGATTTGCAGCTTTACTGCCAGGCAAGTGTTGACAACATATCCGATGCGATTGACGAGCTGAACCGGGATCTAAGTGTGGTTAAAAGCTGGTCTGATCGATTTGGAGTGGCGGTTAATCCTATCAAGTGTCAGGCTATCATTGTAGGGAGCCCCCACAGTATGAGAAAGCTGAATGACTTAACTGTGCCACCTGTAATGTTTGACAACGCAGTCATCCCGTTTAGCTCCAATGTTAAGGATCTGGGTCTGCATGTCGACACTTGTCTTGACTGGCGAAAGCAGGTCACGACTGTAAGTAAGAAAGTCACCGGAACGTTGAGGTCGCTCTATCGGTTGAAAAACCTTCTTCCATCACACATAAAGGCCATGCTTGTACAGTCCCTAATCTTTCCCATAATAGACTATGGTGATGTGTGTTATTATGACCTGAATGCAGATCTCCTCAATAAACTTGATCGCCTTCTAAATAACTGCATTCGATTCGTCTTCAATCTTCGTAAGTATGATCATGTGTTTGCGCACCGATTGCTTTTAAAATGGTTACCCATACGTCAGCGCAGAGAGCTGAGGGCTCTGTCTATGTTGTATTCCATACTAAATAAACCTACTTCTCCTTCTTATCTGACTTCCCATGTTCAATACTTGTGCTCTGCCCATAGTAGAAATCTTCGTTCAACCAACAATCGTCTTCTACGATGTCCTTCTCACCGCTCTGGTTTTATTCATTCTTCTTTCTTTGTCCAGGCGGTATTTCTTTGGAATGCGCTCCCTCTGAACATCAGGATGGCAACCAGTCAGCTATCGTTCAAAATGAAGGCTCGTGAACATATTCGTATAAAGTTGGCAGAATCACTTCAGCGCTGATTCTTGCTGGATTCTTTTTCTCCTCTACCTATCGTTATTTCTCTTGACAAAGTTTATTCTGTTTATATGTATGTATATATGTATTTATTTATTAGTATTTATTCTTTTTCGAGTTATCTATCCCTTATGCTGCACCTGCCATGTTTTTTCTCTGCATCACCCTAAGGTTGACTGGTAGAAAATGCCTCAGGCATTAAGTCCGCCTTTGTACAGTATTTTTTACTTGTGCATAAAGTTTTAATAAATAAATAAATAAATAAATAAATAATACGAATCCATTGCATTGAAAAATTCGTCTGATCAACAACATAAATAATGCAATGAAAGTTGTTAAACTGTTCAAATTAAAGGCATAGCCATTGTGAGTCATCATCATCTGCCTAGCCTTTTCCCCACTACGTTGGGGTCGGATACCAGTCTAACCAGATGCAGCTGAATACCAGTATTCTACATGGTGTGACTGCCTATCTGACTTCCACAACCCAGTAACTGGATAATACGATAACCCTTGGTGAGACTGGTTGTCAGAGTTTCAGGTTTCTGACGAGCCGTAACGACTGTCAAAGATCCACGAATGACACCCGGGACCAACGGCTGCAAGTGCTTTCCGAGGCACGGAGGCGATAAGGGCGGCTGCTGCTACTTAGCTACGAGCCCCCCACGAGCCCCCCACGAGCAAGCCATGTTAGACAACTACCCCACTGGACCCTAATGACACTATTTTACAAACTTGTCAGCAGTCTACCGATTAAATAAATAAATAAATAAATAAATAAATAAATAAATATGTTTGGACATATCACACAACGCCATCTAGCCCCAAGCTAAGCAACCTAATGCTTGTGTTATGGTAACGAGATGGCTGATAAACTACTTATATACATTTGCATTTTTTTTTAATACCGATTGTGTGTTTTGAAAGATTTTATATGACATAAGTGTCTAATAGAAAACAGACAGACGACTGAAACGTTAGTAAATCAGTGGAATTTTGCTACCAGTTTGTGATCTTTTGAGCAGACATGGTCAAACGGCTATAAAAAATATATGACGACAAGCCGCGTGCCATTTTTTTTTTTTTTTTTTTGTGGGTGGGAAATCATCAAATGACTTCTCCCGCTCTGGGCAGAGCGGGAGGGCGTGTCAGACTTTTACTGACTAAAACCCACCCGTGTTCCTTCAGCTGCCCGTGCCAGGGCCACGGTATCTCTTTCGAACTACCCGCGACCCCGGCGGCATCGGCCCAATTGACCCCGTCACTGCTGACATCTCTTTGAGGCGCGCGTGGAACACAACGAGCCGTCGACCCGGGCCTGGTCCTTACCGGACGGCGAGCTGCCCATTACTCGTCGTCCGCAAGCCCGCGCTTACGGTGGCCGGGAATCGGCGATCGATTCCCGCCGCCCAAGGCGTCTCCTACGGGGAATCAGGGCCCTGAAGACCAATTCTTGTACATAATAAAAATTCAAATAACATCAAAAAATCAAATGAAATTGAGAGTGAGATTTGATCACTGCACACGGATTAAACTAAACGTGTTTTCAGAAACCGTGTGATATTGCGATTATTATACAAAAATACGAACGATTTTAAGAAACAGTACCTACTAACTTACTGAGTAATAAATATGTTTTAAGAACTCATAATTTAGAAGCCAAATGCTAATAATGGAACGAATAATCTTATTAATTTTTAAGGAAAAACGTTTCAGCATTATTTCGAGGCAAATAGAAGGTAATTACTGCAAAGTTTGCATTAGAGACCCTAAAGGATCTGGATCTGAAGGTTATTTACGATAGAAATTATTACTATTTATTGAACACTAACAAATTCTAGTGATCTTTTAGAAGGGCCAACCCAAACACTTTCTGTAACATCATCTAAAAAACCAATTTTGTAACAGCACTCTCCACTACAGAAACAGCTACCTTATGTCCATAAAAATTTACAACCACATTCCAAAATTAATAGGAATACTGCCATTTAATTGTTACAAAAAAATAAAAACATGGCTTAGTCAAAATAACTTTTATACTCTAAAAGATTTTTTTTTATTTTAAGGGTTAAATGAGATTTATTTAGATTTATAATTAGGTTGTTATTAGGTTTTTTGTTTAAGTTATTGTTGTGTTTTTATTGTTTATTTTATATTGTAGGTTACAGGTACCCGAGAATAATAATTAATGTGTCTCTATGTCTATAGTTTTAAGTGTTCTGTATTGTTTTGTATTGTTGTTGTTTTGTATTGTTTTGTTGATTGTTTTGTATTGTTTATAAATTAGGTTTTATGCCCATGTGCACATATTATTTTTATATATTATTGTAAATATTCGTATGCCGCTTTTAGCGGCGGATGTGTCCTGAGCACAATTATTTTATATACCAACTTTGTTGCTACCATATCCGACGAATAAATGTCTTTGTCTGTTTAGCCTTTATCCAACTATGTTAGGGTCGGCTTCCAGTCTAACCGAATGCAGATGCATACCAGTATTTTACATGGGTGACTGCCTATCTGACCTCCACTTTTGGGCTTCGTAACGACTAATAAAGATCCACGAATGACAACCAGGACCAACGGCTTAACGTGCTTTCCGACGCACGGACTCCTCCGCGCTCCGTGCTCTCGGTATGCAAAGTCGTCACCTATCCATGGACCGACCGCGGCAAGAGTAGGGATGGACCCATGCGGCTGTTATTACTTAGACACGTGCCCCACGCAAACACTTTCTACAACGTTGACATCAAACTCAAGACCTAACACCCATCTGCCACAATTATAACCACCAATCGAATTTCAAATCATTCAGCAATAAACAACACAACAAAAAACATTAAAACCTCCGCCCCACATCAATCCATCAAAAAACATTCATTTTAATTTTTCCACCGAAGTGAGCTCGACTCCCGAGTGCATTGGAAACCGATATCATTCCAATAGCAGTCGATCTCGGCGCATGATTGCCGACAAATGTCTGACGTCATCACCCAATACCGACGACAATGTGCGAGTCAATTGGAAGATACTATTTTACATTTTACTTACCATGTATTGTGTAAATGGTTAGGTTTTAGGAGGAATGTTTAAGAGGAAAAAAATGAAAAAAAATAAATGAATGATGATGGAATGTTTTGTTTTTGTTTTGTTTGTGTTTTTGTTTTTGTTTACTCATTGTGAAATATTAAGAATTAATTATAAACATTTGATTCTGATCAGATCCTGCTGGTCGTCGCTAGAAATAAGCATCCTCATCTCTGTTCAAGGTTTTAATGAAATTAAACATTTCTTTGCAATTATTGTAGTACATTACAGATGATCGAGTTTTTTTGCAGTTCCTAAAACAATTCCCTAAGCATGAATATAAAATTATTAATTACATAAATAAATAAGTGAAGGTAGTAAAATTGATACTTATATCATAATTTTGTTTTATTAGACATGCCAAGCATTTTATCAAATTAAATAGGACAATGTCAGTGTCAATCTTTAAAGTTTAGATACTCATTCACTGAATAAAATGATTCGTCTGTTAGTCACTTGACTATAACTGTTTTAAAATTAAAATTATTATAGCCGGACGAGCGTAGCGAGCAAAGCGTCTCTGCTTCAAGTCTGCAAAATTAGCATTCGTCTGTCAGTTTGTTGCTACTCCTCTACAAGTCGTATTTTACAACCGATCTGGACGAAACTTAGTATACAGGTTTTACGACTTTATAGATTTTTTTTATCGTCGGGGATTTTTGTTTGGAGGGGTATTTCCTCCAAATAGGGACAAAAAGGGGGCTATTGGATATCTCCGCCTTATGAGATCCGATTTCAATGGTTCTTCGTTATTTGAAAGGTAGATAGTTACTTTAAGTTGGTCTCATAGTGAAGATCTGATGAAAATGTTTAAATAACATTAGTGGTATATTAACTGTTGCAAAAATGTTTGTCTCGCGAGGTCTACTGTTCGCAGAACTAACTATCCTTATAACCTTGAAGCAAATTCTGTGCTATTAAAATGGCTTTTCATTGGAGGAATAATCAGTCTATCAGGATATATTGTGTAAACGTAACAATGTCTCCAAGACGTTGAAATAAGTCGGGAGTTTTAACAAATGTACAACATTCAAATATGTACGTACCGGGAACTGTTAATATTTTCAGTTCTTTAAAAAGAGAATTACCTATGTAAGAGAATTATGTCCGAAATGCTCTCATAATATGTAAACAACCTGTCGAGAACTCAGAAACTTAGGAAAAAGTTACTCATGATTACAAAAATCCTAAAATTACTGCATACTTAAAAAAATGTTGTTTTAATTGTTCAACATAATTCTTCACAAAACAAATCACGAAGTTAGTATTTTGTAAACAATGAATCCTCTTATTTCAGGATATTCCAGAAAGATTCTCCTGACAAATGTCGTGAACACAAGACAGTGTACAAGTGTATAATAATAAAGTTAACGACGTCACGCCGTAACATTTTATTTGAGTCTGTTCATTGTTTCCTTATTGCTGTTTTTTCCTTTTTCTGGACGCTGTCGAAACACTTCCGTCGTGCATCTGTATTTACTTACTGTCACGAATAAAAATAAGTAATACAAATGTTTAAAGTTATAGGAACTATGAGTATTCAGGTTCTTTTAGAGCTGTCATTGTGTCTGACAGTGCTGCGGCTGGATTCTAAGAAAACTTTTCATTTATAAAGGCATTTCATTCAAGTGCCTGGACGACAACAATAGAATACTCGTATTTACCCTCCAGCAACAGTATAAAAATAAAAAATATTACCAACTTATTGTTGAAACTGGATTTTAATAACTTCACGAAAGAAACAAATCTCAATCCAGCACATCTCGTTCGGGTGTTAATTTAATATCAGGTTCAAGCCGGTTGGAGGCAGTAATATCGGACTGGTAATAACCGGAATCAACCAGATTACGGACCGCAATATCTGTTATATTGGTCGCTAGTACTTTGACGTCAGATCCGCCCGTTTATTATCATCTTAAAGTTTTAATGAGTTCCAGAATTTTAAAGTATGGTGTGAGGTTTTTAAGTGACGCATTTTAGCGAAGGCTCTTGAGTTATGCCGTTATTAAGATGTTGATAAAAGTTTATGTAGAATAAGTGTACTTCTGGTAAATTCATTTATGATCCTGTAAACAAAGAACTCCGATGGTTAAAAAACGATACGTATAAAGCGTTTACAACACCAATCAATCTGCCTAACCTATCTATGTTGGGGGTCGGCTTCTAGTCTAACCGGATGGAGCTGAATACAAGTAATTTACATCGAACGACTTCCTTACTGACCTCCACAACCCAGTAGCTGGGTAATACGATACCCCTTGGTAAGACTGGTTGTCAGATTTTCGGGCTTCTGACGACCCATAACGGCTGTAAAAAATCCATGAATGACAGCCGAGACCAACGGCTTTAACGTGCTTTCCGAGGCACGAAGGAGTCTCGGTATAGAAAGATGGATGATGATTTCTTAGAACACCACAGCCAAATAAAAACAATCACCAAAAATAAATTCTTATAGTTTATAGTCCATTAGAATTATGAAAATTCTTTGTAATTTTCAATCATCCGAACAAAAACACACAAAGTCTGACACTTATTGTAATATCAACCAAACCTACGTACTTAGGTACTCGTGGAAGCATCAAGTTAAACCCGAGTCAGTCACTGAGCAGACCATGATAGCCGGTTGGGCACACAATAGACGCACAATGGCGCAGATTGACACTTGAACCGTGACACAGATAGTCTGCTTTAGACAGGATTCTATGACTCAACGACTACTGTTCCTGATGGTATGTTAGTTATTTCGTAACATCAAGGCTGTTTTTCCCGAGGGTGTTGCAGATGTGTGTAGCACACCTACATTTCGCCAGCAATGTTATTAATCCTAGTAATATTATAAATGTGTTTGTATATTTAGATGTTTGGATGTTTGTTACTCAATCAAACAAGACTATATCGATGCATTGTTTCGAAACTTTACAGAGGTAATTAACAAAAAGAGCAAAAACAATTCTATCAACTTACTAATCGGCGATTTTAATATGGGTAGTATCTTTTGGGAGTATAATGAGGATTCTGGACTATTGGTCCCCAAAGGATCTAGTAGTAATATAGAACACACTTTTGTAGACATGTTAGCCTTTAATGATCTTCATCAATGTAACGCGATACTTAACGAGTCAAATCGTATTTTAGATCTAGTTCTTAGCAGTAATAACATCAAAGCGTTGGTGTCTCAGGCCTCTGTTCCACTTATACAAATTGATCCTCATCATCCAGCTCTGGAGATCTCGTTTAAAACTAATCATAGCAATCCTCTAGTGCAAAATAAAGTCCCGTACTTAAACTTTTATCTCTGTAACTATGAAGCGGTCAACTCTGAACTTGCGAAAATTGTTTGGTCTATTGAATGGAATTCTATAACTAATGTTAACGAAATGTTGCAAAAATTCTATGATATCCTTATGCCAATTATTAAATTGCATACTCCGATTACAAAGCCACGTGATGAGCGCTATCCTGTCTGGTATAGTCGAGCTTTACTAAAGGTCATTAAAGAAAAAGCAAAATATCACAATCTATATAAAAAATACGGGAATCCTAGAGATAAAATTACGTTTGAATGCCTGAGAGTACGCTGCCGTGAGTTGATTAAAGACTGTTATGCTAATTTTAAAAAGAATATAGCTGAACATCTGCGTACCAATCCTAAACATGTCTGGAGGTACTTAAAAAATAAACGGATAGGTAACAATTATATTCCCAACAAAATGACTTTGAACAACACTATGTTTGCCATGGGAGGTCAGGAAATTTGTGATTTGTTTTCCGATAATTTTCAGTCCATATATAGAGTAAATAGTAACGAACAATCTTCAACGCAAGTTGAACCCACTCCCTATAACAATAATACTTTCAGCCAGTGTAAATTTGAAGTAAAAGAAGTTTTTGATTACTTGTCTTCCCTAAATTGTGATAAAGGACCCGGGCCTGATTCAATCCCTCCTCTCTTCCTTAGAAAATGTGCAGCGAATCTGGCTGATCCTCTGACTACAATTTTTAACTATTCTTTGGCACAGGGCTTATTCCCTGATCAGTGGAAAGTGGCGCACATCACGCCAATCTTTAAATCGGGTAGTGTTGATGATGTTTCAAATTACAGACCAGTGTCCATTCTATCAGCTTGTGGTAAAATTATTGAATCGCTTGTCCAGAAAAAGATGTTTTCTCACTTTAAAAATATGCTGAATGATAACCAGCACGGCTTTCGCCCCAAAAAATCGACACTATCTAATCTAGTCGAGTATGTTTCATTTATCTCATCTGCGTTAGATGAGGGTAGAGAGGTTCATGCAATATATACCGACTTTAAAAAGGCCTTCGATTTGGTAGATCACGACTTACTAGTTGCTAAATTGGAAAGTATGGGTATTCATGGGTCGTTGCTGCGTTGGTGCGAATCGTACATAAGAAATCGCTCACAATTGGTGTATCTCAAGGGTTTTAGATCCAGACAATTTTGCATACCATCAGGGGTGCCTCAAGGTTCACATTTGGGGCCTTTATTTTTCTTAGTTTTCATAAATGATTTGGGCTGCAAAATTGACTCTGAATATAAACTTTTTGCTGATGATTTAAAAATATATCGAACTATATACGACGAATCCGATATTATTCAGCTTCAGCTAGATTTAAATAACATATATAATTGGTGCATACAAAATAAAATGTCATTAAATCAAGACAAATGTTACTTCATTAAGTTTAGTAGAAAAAGAAATATATCTCAAAATTGTTACTTGATTAATAATACCCGACTCCAAGAAGTTGATACTATTAGGGATCTTGGTGTTTTAGTAGATAGCAGTTTAAGTTTTAGGAGTCATTACGACCAAATGATTAGTCGGGCATCTAAATTGTCAGGTTTCATCGTCAGGGAAATGAAAATTTTTAAAGAACCAATTCTCACGATTTCTGTTTACAACAGCGTTATTCGGAGTATTCTGGAGTATTGTAGTACGGTGTGGAACCCGTTTTATCAGGTGCACTCTGATCGGATAGAGCGCGTTCAAAAAAGGTTTCTATATCAGTTATGTTACTCAGATAACAGATGTCATAGTCTTAACTCGTATAGCGCTAGGCTGAGTCATTATAAAATGAAATCTTTAAGCGCACGTAGGAAATCTTTAGATTTCATGTTTTTGTTTAAATTAATAAATGGTTTAATAGATTCACCCGAGCTTTTAGAAAAATTGAAATTTAGTATTCCACGTAGTAGTAGCCGCTTAATTAACCGAAAGACTTTCGTCCTGCCACATAGTCGAACTAATTTAGGTCATTTTTCACCCATTTGCCGCATGCTTTCTCTTGGGAACTCCATTCGAGGTGAAATAGATATTTTTTCAGGTTCTGTAGCCTCAGTTAGAGCTAAGCTTAAAACCTTAATTGTATAAGTAATAATGTTTGCTTTTCTTTTTTCTGTCCCTAAATTGTTGTTGAAAATTTCACAATTTGTAAGTTTTAATTAACTTAATATTTTTTTTTTTTAAATTTAGTTTAATAATAAGTGTTTAACATATATTACGCATGCTAGATTCACATCTAGTAGATGTCAATCTGACCTATGCTGTTATAACTTTGTTAATGCGTTTCCAGATTGTACATCAGTTTTGTGAATTATAATAAAAAAAAAAAAAAAAAAAAAAAAAAATCACGCAAAAACGGCTGAACGGATTTGGATGAAATTTGGCTTACAGATAGTTTATGACCTAGACTTTTCCTGTGTGTTTATTAACACATAGGATCATTTTTATCTCGGTAGTAGGTTCCCGTGAGATAATTTACGACATCCATGCAGGCGAAGCCGCGGGCAAAAGCTAGTATCATATAATGTAGAAAAAAAATTCTTAATATCCGTCAAACACATTCTCGTGTCTTACTTAATGTATTCTTTCCTTAGTCACTCTTTTAGATAAACAAAGATTTAGATTTATTTTATTTATTGTCGTGTAAATTATCATTTCAGTAGCATACAAAAATAGGAAAAAAAAAGTTTAAATTCAAGTAAAATGAAATGTCATTCATTCAAAATATCGCCAATCGATTGTAATATGTCAAGCAAATTGCGTTTGTAAATGATACGTCAACCATTCATCACCAGATGGCGCGGATCTTAATAAAAAAAAATTAAAGAGATGGTGAATAACACTATCCACCAAACCGGAAAGAGTTAATTCCTTTTATTACCTAGGTGATATGTTTAACAATGTTAATTTGACAAAACCTCTGGTAACTTGTATATGTACAAGTTACCAGATCCGTGTTAAAATATTTGCCCAAACAAATAAAATAAAAGTTGGGAACTGTCGTGGGACACCCGGCTGGAACGAAGTTCCTTTCGCTGTATATTATGTATTAATACAGAGCCAGTATGGTATCAAGTTTCAAGTGTCAAAAGTTTTTGTTTTTGTTTCTATATTACTAATATTATCCTCATACTGCACAGCAGACGGTCTCCAAGTTGCAAGAACTGGGGTTGGAAGCTCTCCGTCATCCGCCCTACTCACCAGACCTTGCGCCTACAGACTACTACTTTTTCCAGAATTTGGATAACTTCTTGGCGGGGAAAAAATTCAATACCCGAGAGGCAGTACAAAATGCCTTTGAAGAATATGTTGCCTCCCGTCCAGCTGATTTCTTTAAGAAGGGCATCAATAAACTGCCACTGCGTTGGCAAAGATGCATTGATTGCATGGGTGATTACTTCGATTAATAGAAATAAAAAATGCATGAAAAAAATTCGTTTAAATTTTTTCATACAAAACGGTAATTTCATAGGTAAAGACCTATTATTATAAAATGCCAAAGTAAGTTTGTTTGTCTTTTGTTACCTTTCCACGCCTGAACCTCTGAACCGACCATCCTGAAATTTTGCATATACGTTGTCAGGTGTACAGCAACGGACATATACCTTTCATCCTGAAAAAAGTACTGTTCCCGAGGAAAACAACAATAACGTTCTTATGATAATAGATGGCGCCACGTGTCTTTTGAATCATGATTGAATTATATTATTACAAGAAAAGTACAACCCGAATTGATTGTCAAATTCTAAATTAACGCGAGCGAAGCCGAGGGCAAAAACTAGTCTAAGTATACTAATGGCTTACGGTGAAAGCGCCAGGCTAGCCCGCGAAATTCAAATATTCTTACGGTTTTTGCAATTTGCAGGTCAGTATCAGGTTGTATGTTGATCCAAATATGATTCGTGTCCATAACAAATCTGTATTTAAAGAATTATAGTCATCAAAATCATCAATACAACTCTCTGAGTTCATATAATCCTAATGGATGACTATTTCAATGAAATATTGTCATTTGAGGATTATACTAACTTAAGGAGTTGTATTACTGATTTTAATGATTATAATTCTGTAAATATACATTTGTTACGGTGGCGAATCATACTTTAATCAACATACACCCAGACACTGAGCTGCAAACTGCAAAAATCGTAAGAAAATTTGAATTTCGCGGGCTACCTCAGCGTTTTCCCCTTAACGCTTTTTCGTTAAGCTTTGTATTCCTAGGCAAGCGCCGTAACGGCCGTCATGAAAATCTGTCATTTTCTCCAGTATTTGACATTAAGTCAAACCCAAAGATTTAAATCGCTAGATGTGCCCTCACTGTACTCACAAGAAAAAGTGTCCATACTAGGTAGTGAGCTTAATGTCAGTATTCGATAATTAATCCAGCCTCTATATTACCCAGCATGTCGTACGGTCGCTAGAGCAGAGTCGCCGGTGTGTCGGACTCTGGAAGCCCTCAATGCCCTCCTGGCAGTCAATCCTGATTGTGATCTGTTTGCCGATGAATGGAGAGAGATAAAGCGAGTGTGTCTAAAGTTTTGCGAGAGAAAGTATGAGAGAATTTCCACTGTTATTTATTAAGTATGTAGTAGATATTACAATATTAGTATTGTGTTTCTAGGTTAATTGTTGTAATTGGTGTATAACCGTTTTAATTAACTATAAATAAATAAATAAATAAATTGCTGCCGCCGGGGTCGCGGGTAGTTCGAAAGAGATACCGTGGCCCTGGCACGGGCAGCTGAAGGAACACGGGTGGGTTTTAGTCAGTAAAAGTCTGACACGCCCTCCCGCTCTGCCCAGAGCGGGAGAAGTCATTTGTTGATTTCCCATCCACAAAAAAAAAAAAAAGCCTCTATATTGCTACTTCTGAATGGAAATGGAAAACCCAATGTCGATTTGCCCGGGCCCGGCCCACTTTCGCACTAAAGAATCAAATTAATTGAATTTTCATAATAATATGCAATTGATTTTGAATCAAATAATATTGTAGGCTGTAATTAGGTGGTGGTTGCGGTGGTGGTTATCGGCTTATGTACGCAAATAGAGTGAGTTTTATTGTAATTTAATTAGTTGTTAAAGCTTATTGGGAGCTTATATTGTGTGCCGGATACTGAGACAGACAAATATAGTAGGCAAATAAACGTGTTTCTAACACACAATAATAATCAATCAAACAGTAATATTTGTCTACGTACCGTCGTAATTATAACTCACTGCAGTTATGAGATTCGTGTTCGCATTTTATTTATTTATTTATTAAGTAAGGCACACCACCGACATATATTTACAAGGGTAATCACGAGTCTTCAATACTGTGTAAGTACATCACTTTAGGCATGCACATTGCACAATATTCTTATTAAAAGGTGAACAACTATTTGATATTTTTTTAAAAATCATTACTACCTATTATTTATACCTATTATTATCAATGGTGGCCCAGTGTATCGGCCCCGTTTTGTGACTTGTTGTAGTTCGTGAGTTCGAACCCAGACAGTCACTTTACTTTGTGTATTTTATTTCATCACCACTGCTCTCAAAACGGTGAAGGAAAACATCTTGAGGAAACTGACATGTCCTAGAACGAAAAATTCAAAGATATCTAAAAACCAGCACTGGGCCCGCGTGGTGGATTACGGTCTACGGCCCACACCCTCTCGCAGAAAGGAGGTCTGTATCCCAGCAGTGGGAATATTATAGGCTGATTAAGTATGCTTATATTAGCAATAATATAATTTGATCAATTTACCAAATAAGATTAGATTATTAAATAAAACGGTTTTGCTCTAAAATGAAAGTAGAATCTAATATTAACTTGACCTTTTAAACTTAACAAACGCGTAGATATTAGAAACTTGAACAAAATACCTACGTACGATACAACTACACGGTATTGTCTTTTTAAAACTGCCTCGGCATTATTAATTCTCTCAATTTCTGAAATGTCGAAGTGAAATGTCAAACTTATTGCACAAGTTTGATAGGTGCTAAACAGTTTTACAGACAGACGGACGGGTCCATAACATTTTATTATTATGAAAGGGAACATTTTTCGCTGGAACAGCCCCCGCGACGTAATGACGACTTTTTAATTACTGGTCTTAATTGATTCGCGTTAAATGAGTAGCAGAAGAAGAATATTGTAATATCAGCAACTTTGTTACGGCTGGGGGGGTACATGGATTTGTTTTAATTATGATGATTTATTGTTACGGTTTATGAGGTTTCTTGTCATGGTGTCATTTATCCTCCTGCCATTAATAACCTGCTGGTACCCAAAGACCAGGAATTTACTGGGTTGTAGTGCCTATTTTTTTGGTTCTTATTTTGTCATTATTTTTATTAACCCGTCGCGCGCCAATTAGCAGACACAATTGAAATTCTATTGTTATCTGTACACATGGTGTACAATCGACATTTTAAGAGTTAATATTTGCATCCCATTGTTTAAGGCAGACGTGATGATCTGTTTTTAATTTAAACTTTTAATGGCGGCTGTACATGCTCGTTGAAACACCACGAGACAGGCCGAGTACGAGTGTATACATGGTGCCCTCGTCACGACGCCGACGCGTCGCGCCCTCTAGGAAGCGTGTCGAGTCGAGAGGCACGCGACGAGACGAGACGAGCGTGTTTAGCCGCCATAACATCTCTTGCATGCTGACAATTTGTGTTGTACGCATCGATCACTAATATTAGTGATCGATGGTTGTACTTATGTTTGAAATGATTGTCATATCTTATCTTGGGTACTTGAAGATTTATTTAATTTATAGTCAGGTGTCATAAAAAATAATTTTGATTGGGGTGGTTTGTTAAAACAAGTTAGTTAGATATACTTAGATTAAAGGACTTAAGATTTTTAGCATCAAGAGTTATGTATTAATATACATTTTGAAAAAAAAAAATATTAACAACTACACTTCTGGACACATCTTTTGGCCCACCTTGTATTTTCAGTTTCGTTTGGTCCTAGCTAAAATTTTATATTAGGTCGAGCAAAAAGTTTTTATGCAGTTTTGAACCTGGCACATTCATAATTTCATTCAATAGTCTTTTTTTGAATTTCGAACACAAAATTTAAAGAAACAAAAGACAATTTGGAGCCTGTTTGTTGATATCAAACAATCGAATACTAAGAAAACTTGGTTTTATTGGTTTACTTGGATTTAATTCTTGAAAAAGTGATTGATATCTTTGGTTTTGCAACAAACATTACTTATTCTTAACATTAAGGTGAGGTTCTATCAATAATCTATGGATACTTCACCTGAAGTCGCCGCCCAAGCTGTGGCACTTATTCAGGCCGGACACAGCCAAAGAAACGTGAGTGCTCAACTTAATTTAAGTCGATCTGCGGTCCGAAGTGTTTATCGGAGGTACCTAGAGACTGGCGGCTTTGTTCGTCGCCAAGGAAGGCCACGATCTCGGGTCACAACTGAAAGGCAGGATCGATTCATCGTGACGACCAGCTTGAGAAATCGTCACCTTACCTCCATTGAGATACAAAACCAACTTCGCGACTTCCACGGAGTATCTGTGAGCGCTCGAACTGTTCGGAGAAGGTTAAAACAACGCGATATGGTACCACACAAGCCAGCTAATGGCCCCAAACTAACGCGAGCCCACCGAACAGCGCGCCTTAATTTCGCACGCAGTCATTTAAATTGGACACAGCAAGATTGGAGCCGTGTACTCTTTTCTGATGAGTCTAAAATTGTGTTACATGACAATGATGGAAGGAAGAAGGTCTACCGACGTAAGGGAGAGCGTTTCGCACAATGCTGCTTAGAAGACAGGGTTGCTTATGGCGGTGGCTCATGGACTGTCTGGGGCGGTATATCCGCGAGCGGCAAAACTCAACTTGAGGTTGTTACAGGACCACGGCTGCCAACATTAAATGCTGAAAGGTACATTCGTGAGTGCTTAGAACCTCACGTGATACCATACGCGGACTATGTGGGCCCAAATTTCCTTTTTATGCATGATAATGCAAGAGCCCATGCGGCCGGCATCGTCAGGGAATATCTTCGGGATGTGAACATCACAGTTATGGACTGGCCAGCCAGAAGCCCAGACATGAACCCCATTGAGCACATGTGGGACGAGCTAAAAAGACGTGTTAGGGCTCGTCAGCCAGTTGCCCAGACGATGCAGGAGTTGAAAACTGCCATAGAAGAGGAATGGGAGGTGATCCCTCAAAATTTCATAGAGCGGTTGATAAACTCTATGCCTAATCGTATGAGAGCTGTGGTAGATGCCCATGGAGGCAACACGCGTTATTAAATTAAACCTTTATTTGATAAAACATGTTTTTTATTCAAAAATCAATTGCCTTTAACAAGGCGCATATCCGACTTGTTAGGCGTAGCTCCATGTCGTATGGTATTCTGAATTCAAATTTAAAACAATACGATCGAAAAAGATGGTAAAATGTATCAGGTTTAAAACTGCATCCACAGTTTTTGTTCAATCTAGCAATCATATTTCGGTAGGGGCCATGGAAACCTAAACTCTAAGGTGGGCCAATAGATGTGTCCAGAAGTGTAGCTACATCTTTATTAAACTCAAATCACACTAATATTATAAAGGCGAAAGTTTGTGAGTGTGTGTGTGTGTATATTTGTTACTTCTTCACGCTCAAACGGCTGGACCGATTTGGATGAAATTCGGTATGTAGATAGCTTATACCCTGGATTAACACATAGGCTACTTTTTATCCCGAACAATGTAGTGTTCCCGTGGGATGACCAAGGAATTCAAATATACTTGCTACTCTTTCAAACTCAAACGGCTGGACAGATTTTGATGAAATTAGGTGTGGAAGTAGCTGACACTCTGGATTAACACATAGGTCACTATATATCCCGAAAAAATATAGTGTTCCCGTGGGATGAGCAAGGAATTCAAATACACCTACTTGCTACTCTTTTAAACGCAAACGGCTAGACAGATTTTGATGAAATTAGGTGTGGAAGTAGCTGACAGTTTGGATTAACACATAAGCTACTTTATATCTCGAAAAAATGTAGTGTTCCTGTGGGATGAGCAAGTAATTCAAATATACCTACTTGCTACTCTTTCAATCTCAAACGACTCGACCGATTCTGATGAAATTTGGTGTGGAAGTAGCTGACACTCTGGATTAATAAATAGGCCATTTTATATCCCCAAAAAATGTTGTATTCCCGTGGGATGAGCAAGGAATTCAAATATATTTGTTACTCTTTCAAACTCAAACGGCTCGACCGATTTTGATGATATTTGGTGTGGAAGTAGCAGAAACCCTGTATACAAATAGCACACATAGGCTACTTTACATCCTGAAAAAATGTAGTGTTCCCGTGGGATGAGCAATTTTTTTGCGAATACTTTTCTCACCGATTAAATGATACACGTTTCAGTGTATCTCATAAACCGGGGTAACACTGCGGGACGCAGCTAGTAATTAAATAAAAATAAAATAAACAAATATTACGCATAAATGCCCGCACGAACAGTTATTAGTTCGCGAACCGTTCACTATAATTGAAACCAGTGCTAAGCCAGATTACACTGATGAAATCGCAAACTACTGCTGTGTGTTTAAGTAGTATCCTTTTTATACCTGCCCCACAATTTATTGCGACGCGACGTAACGGGTGGGATTAAATAATTTAATAGTGTTGTGCGGTCCTCAGGGCTAGTTCTAAAGCCGCTATCAGATGCCTCACTCGAGTCAATGGTTTCTTCAAGTGTTCAAGTGTGTGTGTGTGTTGTGTGTTGTTTTTTTTTAACTGCCTTTTTGCATTCCATGTTCACATGACACCGACAAAACTATACAGGGTGGCGGGACATCGACGCGCAATTTAACTTGTTATAACTTGTTTGTTCTTTTTTGTTGTTAATTCAGTACATGATTTAAGACTCCACTGCGTTAAAATTTTTCGTAGGTTATTAAAAAAAAGTCTGCTGGTTCACAGAAAAGTGTCAGTGCCTACGCGGTCATAATGTATGGAGCAGCTGATTTTTAAACAGATGACCGAAGATAACTTTCAACGCAAGGGGTCCAGAATCCTGTACTGAATCCTTGGTAACAGGTTGTGCGTCGATGTAACTGCCACCCTGTATAGGAATAACCGATCATCTGCTCTTTTGTTTTTTCAATAATTCGGTAGGCGAGTGAAACATGTAGAGTGCTGAAATTCAACATCGTGGGATCGGTTTACTAATGAATTCATTTTTCACTTTTGGTTCATTTTGTGTTCAGACGTTTCACTTCGAGTGAAATATGCCGAATGAACAAAACGTGAAACGTTTGATATCGGTTAAAGGAATGTGAGACTGGAAAATATAGTTCACCTCTAATCCGGTTCAATGAAATCAGTTCTTTACATTTGCATTTTTTGTGACTGGTTTAATTTTATGGAAGATATGTTTTATTTTTTATTTAAACAATTTTTTTGTTATTGTACAGTCAGGAAAACGGATGCCTTATTAAATTAACAAACTTAATAAGCAACTTACATGTCCATAGATAAAATCAAAACTGTCATTCTGTATCTGTCGTAAAAAATGACAATCTGCTAATAATTACTTATCTACGTCGTCTTAATTTGTGCCTCATAAACTCGTAAGTCCTACACTGCTCCAAGAAGTCCTCGACAAACAAACCTACCTAGCCTTTTCCCAACTATGTTGGAATCGGCTTCCAGTCTAACCGGGTGCAGCTGAATACCAGTATTTTACATGAAGCGACTGCATATCTGACCTCCACAATCCAGTTACTGGGTAATACGATACACCTTGGTAAGACTGGTTGTCAGACTTACGGACTTCTGACGACCCGTAACGACTGTCAAAGATCCACGAATGACAGCCGGGACCAATGGCTTATTAGTGATTTCTAAGGCACGGAGGGGTCGGTATGTAAAGATGTTCACCCATCCACGGATCGACCGCGGCAAGAGTAGCTTAACTTGATCGATCGACCCGTGCGGCTGTTATTACTTAGCCACGAGCCCACAATAATCTATATCTATACTTATTACAAAATAAAGTCGCTTTTCGTGTCTGTCTGTGTGGCCGCGTTGTTCTTCTAAACTACGAAACGGATTTTGATGGCGTTTTCACTATCATTTAGAGAATTTATTCTGGAAGGTTTATATGTATAATACATTAATATTTAACTTATATATAATATAGAAACCTTCATGTTTTGTCAAGTCGTAAAAACCGTGTGAAGCAGGGCCGGCTCGCTAGTAAAATATAAAATAAATAAATAAAATATTAAGTTCGATCTCGAAGCCGAACATAACCCCGCTCCACTCAACTCCGCAGCAACACTTATTTACCGTCGAACAGAACTTAACGCCCTTTGTGTCTCGTATTAACCCGAGACCATTTTCATTCCGAACTCTTGAAGCAGTAAATAGTAGGTTTCGAGAGTGAAAAAGATTTTTCATCGAAGAGTTACTCGGGAGGAATGCTAATACGTTACACTGTCATAACCATGAAGAACGGGTTCGCGTGATTGGGATACTGTGAGGTGGATAGCGTTTGTGACAAATACAGGACATTCCTTGTACTCTTTCATGTTTTACTTAGTTTTATGCAGTGGAATGTTTTAGATATTCAAGTGTGCTAATTACACACAAATTATAGAATATTGTGTGCTTATTTGTTAACTAGCTACGCCCCGCGGTAAATCCTACGTGTAAATCCAGGGTGTCAGCTACTTTTAAAATACAAGCACACACACTCACAAACTTTCGTCTTTATAACTTTAGTGTGATGGGTTGTTTGTATGGATATCGCGTGTGAGGTCTGTCGTTTGGTTACCAGAAGGGCAAAAGTATGTTGTAGTGAGATATAGTACTTTCAGTATATAGTTTGTTGGTACATTTGTACAGACGAATAGCAAAATAATGGCGATATTATCAACGTTTTTTATAGGTTTGAAAGGAGATAAAACTTTCCCGTCCGCTCAAGGAGGTTTTTCATAAATATTGAAACTCAAACTCAAACCATATATTTCAAATAAACCATTTACAGGCACTTTAGAATTGACAAGGGGTCGGTCAGTCATAAACATGAAACTAGTTGTCCATTCCAAAGTATAGTAGATACCTATTGTTTTCAATCAAAATATTGGTTACATCATGCATGTTGAAATTTTACATGTGAGAACAATGTGGAAAGACGTGCACGTTAAAACCGTGCGTAATAAAAATATGAAAACAAAATTCAAAAAAATAAATGAATTAAAAAAAACCGTGGCAGCTAAGACATGACCAGTCCTTACTGACGGCGCCTGTTCGCGAACATGACGCATGGATCAGCACCATTCAGCTCCAACACACATGCCACCACCAGCGAGAAAGAGTGAGCATGACATTATACTCTCATGAAAGATGTACCCAGTAAATGGTAGCTTTATGGTAGGTAGATAGCGCTCATACATGTGTTATTTATTTATTTATTTAACATGTGGAAAACCAACAGCTTAACTTATAAACAATAAATATACTGAAATAAGAAACATGAAGCCAATTACAGGTTTTCACGGCTAGCAATACAGTAATTATAATAAGAGATCTTACACACGACAAGATATCAAGAAAAGATGAGCACCAATCGTCAAATCGGCACCGCCAAACATAAGGAATAGATTACAAAAAAATTAAATAAAATAAGAAACAGAACTATTATTAACACTAAGAATTAATTTTGAAAAATTCCAGGTTCAGCCTATTGCGTACGCTTGAGCCTTTGGTTGAAAACAAGTCAAAAGAGAACTGCTTGCATAGGTCATTAAAGTCTTTACTCACTCGCACTAAATATGAGTTTTGCCTGTAGTTGGAAGAAGACAACGGAATAGCTATAGGAGGATTAAATCTGAGAGTTCGCTGGGGAACATTAAAGTACAGCTTACGTAGAAGCTGCGGACAGTCCACCTCATTTGATACAATTTTGAGCAAAAATGTACAATCTGCCAATCGACGACGGTCAGTAAGTGGTTGTAGGTGAAATTTGCTGCAGAGATCCAAATATTCACAACTATGGTATGGTATGCGCGAACGATAGCACAGAAACCGAACAAATCTTTTTTGTACACCCTCTATGCGATCAATGTGCACGCCATAACGCGGGTTCCAAATTTGAGAAGCATATTCTAAATGACTTCTCACAAATGAGCAATACAAAATCTTAATAGTTTTTACTTTCTTAAAACACGCAGCTAGTCTCATAACAAAACCTAATGCTTTGGATGCTTTAGCCACTATTTGCTCAACGTGAACATTAAACTGAAGTTTAGAGTCATGATATACGCCCAGGTCACGAACACCGCCACATCTCTGCAGTAGCTGACCTTTCAGCTTATAGGCGGTATGAAGTGGAAAGCGTTTTCTGCTAAACGAAATTACTGAACATTTAGTAGGGTTTAGGTCTAATTTATTGACGCGACAGTATTCATCAAGTCTTGATAGGTCAGATTGGAGAGCATCCATATCACTAAATGATGATATAGAAGAATATATCTTCATATCATCAGCAAAACAAAGAAGGTGAGAGTTATGGAAACACGTGTCAATATCGTTTACGTAAATAATGAAGAGTAACGGGCCCATCAGGGAACCTTGGGGAACACCACTAGGAACCGAAACCCAGCTCGAAATGTAGTTGCTGACAACTACAGCTTGAGACCTGTTATCCAAGTAAGACGAAAACCAGCGAAGTAGGTCACCTCTAATACCGATGTTAAATAGTTTTGCTTTAAGTAAGTCATGATCAATTCTGTCAAACGCTTTACTATAGTCCGTATAAACGACATCAACCTGCGCCCCTTTGTCCATACTAAGTGTTAAAAAGTCATTTAGCAAAGCTAGGTTGGAGACTGTTGAACGACTCTTTAAAAACCCGTGCTGTGAAGAACTAAAAGATGAACTAAGTGCTGCGTAAACCTGATCATAGACTAATCGTTCAAAAACTTTAGCCAGTATACACAGTTTGGAAATCGGTCTATAATTAACTATTTCGTTTTTGTGGCCTGTGGGCTATGCAATAGGAATGATGCCCGGGTAAAAAAAGAGAAATTCTATTTGGTCCGTCAGTCAGATAATATAAAAATATTAGACACATATTTTTTGCTTTATCATATTAATAAAAAATACTGTAAGATAACACGCATTAAAGTTGGGGAGTGGGGGCTCGCTACGTCACTTCTACGTATAAAATCTAGCTAGGCATGACGTAACTCAATGTATCGCCGTAATCTTTTGATTACGTAAAAAATAAAAAATACGTGTCCAACATTTTTTAATAATCTCAATCATAATCATAATAATTTTATTATCAGGCATCTAGGCCCATAGATAAAATACACAAAAATATCATAAAAACAATAATAATAAACTAATTTATTTATTTATTTATTTATTTATTTAGGATCTCCAACAAAAGATGTACACAATACATGAAACATAAATAAAGGGAACATCAGGTATTAAGTAGGTGTACTCCTTCACTTATAGGAGACCACAGCATGCACAAAAATGATAACAACTAAGCTAACAAAGTTAAAATATTAATAATAAATAAAATTTAAAGAAAAATTAATACATTTTTAAAACACAAAAAAAACATAAGAAATTAAAATATAACATTTAGAGACACCTAAATTATATCTATTAAACATTTTTTATATTTAGACAGAGACTCGCAGATGTCTAAATTCGTAGTTTTAGCAAATTCGTTATATTGTCTACAAAGTCTTGGCACAGCGGCGTAATGACCGAGGTTAGTTTTTGAGCCAGGGATGTAAAATAAATTGTATGTGTTATGCCTGGGAATCCGAGTCGGAATTTTTATATTTAATGAACTCAAAAGTTCACTACAATCGATCGTTCCACTCAATATTTTGTGAAGGATGATGCAGTCCAGTTTCTTCCTACGACTGGTTAGCGTATCCATGTGATAGTGTCTCAACCTGTCAGTGTAGCTAGTGAGTTGTTTAGCCAAGTGATCTCCGTAGCACAGATGGTAAAGGAACCGCTTTTGGACACTCTCTAATCGCTTGGAGTAAACCTCATAATGCGGATTCCATACCACGGAACTATATTCTAGGATTGGACGGACTAAAGTGTTGAAAAGCATTATTTTTGTAGCGGGTCTTTTAAATTCCTTACTATTTCGCAAAACAAATCCCAGTACCTTGAAAGCTCTTGAGACAATATTCAGGATGTGCACATCGAACTTTAACGCTTGATCGAGTTGAACTCCTAGGTCGCGAATTTTGCTCAGTTTCTCTATTTCAACTCCTTCTATGTAGTAATTATTCTCAAGAATTTTTTTATTACGAGTAAACTGGATGTAGTGACATTTACTAGTATTTATTAGCATTTTGTTTAATTTGCACCAGTCTACAAGTCTATTGATGTCGTCCTGTAGCAATATCGAGTCTAAGTTACTCTGAATGGGCTTCATTATCTTTAAATCGTCCGCAAACAAGTAAAAACGAGAGTGTTTGAAGCACTCAGTTATGTCATTAATGAAAACATTGAAAAGGATCGGCCCCAAATGCGATCCTTGCGGGATTCCAGACGTAGCCAGATAGCTTTCAGAGAAATGACCGTTCACTACCACTTTGGATGCTCTCTTTTCCAAGTAAGATTTAAACCACCCAATCAACGTGCCACTAACTAATACATAATAATAAATCTTATTATATCTATAATTATACACGTAACGTCGGCGTCGTGTTTCGCTGCATGGTGTCGCGTAACCGTCCGCGGAAACGTCGAAATATGACACCTTTCGGCCAAAAGTCCTCTTTTAAAAAGGTCTGTAGATGGTGGGTGGTGGGACCACGAACGACGTAAAGTTGATATTGTGGCGCAATTCCAACCTTTCGACCCTCAGAGTCCAGTCGGTCTTCACCTTCAAATACTGTACCACTTCCTCAATCCTTGTGGAGTGATACAGACGCGAAATGTACAGCTGCGTCGTAGGCACAGCAGAGCGTAGCAGCATGTTGGGTCCACTTGGTGCAGTACCGCACTGGTTACGAGAACAGGGCTTCTTCTTCTTCTTTTCTACTTTAGTGAAACCCTCTTCATCAACTTGGCCCGTTCTTGGTAAGGAGCTACGGACCGCAGTCAGGGCAGGTTGAATGACGGACAGAAACAAAAGTTTTAGCCATCATCCCTATTACTATACAATACTAAGGGTGGGTTGCACCACGGGCTAGGTTATAGTTTCCGTCAAAGTTAATATGACCATAGAATGACTAACTGCTGTTGCACCGTCATGTCAAATCCTACTAATATTATAAATGTGAAAGTTTGTATGTTTGGATGTTTGTTACTCAATCACGCAAAAACGGCTGAACTGATTTGGATGAAATTTGGTATACAGATAGTTTATAACATGAATTAAGACATAGAATACTTTTCATACCGGTAAAAGGTTCCCGTGGGATAATTTCCGACATACACGCGGGCGAAGCCGCTGGCAAAAGCTAGTGTAAAATATAAAGTTCGGAACTAGGGACATGACATTCGACGCGTTTGACAGAAGTGACAGATATTTAACAATAACATTAACCAGCGAACTGTAGGCGGTTAAGGTTACAGCGGTCAGCTAACAAATTATCAAATAGAACAACCCATTTTTTGTAAAACAAGAACTTGCATCATCTTACTTTAACTATAACAAACAAAGAACTGAAGGTGCGATGTTTGTTATAGTTAAAGTAAGATGGTGCAACCCACCCTAAGAGATTGAATGTTAGGTCTTTACCTATGAAATTGCCGTTCTGCAGTACTGGCCATTTCAAATCAAAATAATTTTTGTTTGGCTAAGAATTCTAATTTCAAATTAATTTTATTTTAAAAACATGGATTTTTTTTTTTCCAAAAGTAGTCATTTGTTTATTGATTAGTGTTACATTTTCATCGCATTTCAATCTTTTTCGTCATCATGGATACGTTAAAAATTCGAGTAATTATGGAATATGAGTACCGTCGTGGCAGCAACGCGGCACAAGTGGCACGCAACATCAACGACGTTTACGGAGCTAACACTTTACCAACCAACCAACGCACCACTTGTTATTGGTTTGCTCGCTTCCGTTCTAGAAATTTCGACCTGAAAAATGAACCTCGCGGTCGCCCGAAGACTTTGGTCGACAATGACGAATTAAAGGCGATTGTGGAAGCTGATGATACACAATCTACGGCTGAATTAGCAGCAGCTTTCGACGTTAGCGTCAAAACAATATTGGTCCATTTGCGTCAAATTGGCAAGGTAAAAAAGCTTGACAAATGGGTGCCCCACGAACTCAATGATCGCCAGCGCGAAGTACGCGTCGAGACGTGCCTTGCACTGCTCAACAGACACACAAATGAAGGAATTTTGAACCGCATTGTTACCTGCGATGAAAAATGGATTCTGTTTGATAACCGCAAGCGCTCAGCAAGTTGGTTGGATCCTGGTTCAGCACCTAAACAATGCCCTAAACGAAAACTTACCCCTAGAAAAGTGATGGTCACTGTTTGGTGGTCTAGCGCCGGTGTGATTCATCACAGCTTCTTACCAAACGGGGTGAGCATTACTTCAGATATGTACTGTGAAGAACTGAACACAATGATGGAGAAGCTGGCACATCTCCAACCAGCATTGGTCAATCGCTCGTCGCCGCTGCTCCTGCACGACAACGCGCGACCTCATACTGCACAGCAGACGGTCTCCAAGTTCTAAGAACTGGGGTTGGAAGCTCTCCGTCATCCGCCCTACTCACTAGACCTTGCGCCTACAGACTACTACTTTTTCCAGAATTTGGATAACTTCTTGGCGGGAAAAAAATTCAATACCCGAGAGGCAGTACAAAATGCCTTTGAAGAATTTGTTGCCTCCCGTCCAGCTGATTTCTTTAAGAAGGGCATCAATAAACTGCCACTGCGTTGGCAAAGATGCATTGATTGCATGGGTGATTACTTCGATTAATACAAATAAAAAATGCATGAAAAAAATTCGTTTAAATTTTTTCATACAAACGGCAATTTCATAGGTAAAGACCTATTATTATATAGTGACAAGGCAATTTACATTTTGCCTTCGACCTATTTCACAACTGCGAGCATTATTAAACGGATGACGCCATTTTTAAAAAGCGGAATCATACAAATCGCCTGCGACATATACTATGCAAAGATAGTTTTTACAATCTATATGGTCACCTAAGTACGTAGTTAATTTAAAGATACATTTTTTATATCCATTTATTTGCAGACGTGTGTGGACCCTGGTACAGAAATAATGTTTCACTTCACTGAATCCTCCTTTAGTCAGATTTCTGCCAATTGTGATTGTATGTATTTTTATGTATGATAATAACTAGTGTTCCCAATATTGTGTACTCGGCAGTTCTTCAGCCAATACACAGAAAATATGAAATTCTGATATTTTCACATGCTTATGAATCTACTAAGTTAGACATGGATCAGTGAATTTACTGTATAATATCAATGATAAAAACTTAATCAGTTAACATGAGAGCTGACGGCAGATTTTAATAGTCTTCAATCAGAAATCATTTTTTAAGTTTTTTTGTTTAAAGTTTTTACATTAATTATCCTATCTATTTAATTTGCGGCTACTTTCAAAAGCGTGTATCACAAACCCCATCTGTGTTGCCGGCGAAAAGTCAGTCGGAGGCATTTCCATGTGGGTACCGTTTTACAATTCGGTGCGGAACACTAAAAAGGTGATAAATGGCGCTGTCCGGATTAAGAAACCCGGACGCGGGTGTCGTAAGCCGAACAAATAGGGGAACCAGGGGACCAGCAAATTTGTTAAATTACGGATTTGCCGCGTTGCGAACACTCCCGCCGGAAATTTTTGAATAAAAATGTGATGGACGATTATTACGACTGGGTGTTGTTTGTGCGGGGAGACGGTTCATGACTTCATGACGTGCAAGGAAAAGGCTTTATGTCCAGCAGTGGACTGCTGTAGGCTGATGATGATCTGATATTTAGTGCGTGTGGATGCTCATGTGTCAAGAATTGATTGGAAGACTAGGTAACCTACATCGTGTCTTAAATAATAACATTATGAATTTGTTATTCTGATCAACGCGTATGGTGCCTCCTTTCTGTATGGTGCCTCCTTTCTGAGCATTCAGCTTCGTTCACATTGCTGACTAGACAACATAATATTATCATGGAATAAACAATACTTTATAGTTCGTACATCTGAACTCATCGAAATTCATCGAGAAGAATCTGAACGAAAATAATTCTCCTGTAGGCGTTCCTAGTTAAAACCACGGCGAATTGAAGCTGGGAATGAAACTTGCTCCTAATCCCCGAATAGAATAGAATAGAATTTATTATGCACACCATTTAAAATGAACACCCGAATGTTCTAATTTGTAACATATTTGTACGTGGCTCGTGTATGTATTCCTGAGAGAACAATATATCACATTTTTATATTTCTGTGTTCAAAGTGGCCTTGGAATGTAGGACAATATGGAGTATTTATTTTTGGGATTGTCGGCACCTCTAATGTTTAAACAATGATTTCTGTTTTAGAAATTAAGGATTAAGTTCCAACTTGGTACTTAAGGCACGGACTGACTACGGTTTTAAGCGGCACACAACCGCGGTATCTATTGTCAGCATTAGCTGGCTAGAAATAAGGTTGAAAATTGAAAATAATATTTGTGTTGCCGAGTAGGGGAAGACCAAAGAAACGATGGATGGATTGTGTGAAAGATGACATGGCTAGAAAGGGGGTGACTACCGAGATGACGAATAATAGAGAAGTATGGAAAAAAAGGACATGTTGCGCCGACCCCAAATAGATTGGGATAAGGGCAGGAGAATGATGATTTGTGTTGCCGAGATGTGACTAAGCTGCGAATGTGTATTTGTTTTCCAGGTTTTCTTTACATTATTCAGAATATACACAATAAATAAAATTGATTTATTTTATTTAAACATAACCTAAAAATAACAAAATTATATCCTAACATAACTAAAACTATTAAAAAACTAAAATACGGTCCGAGTGCTCATAGTTTGTTCAACGAAATCTCCAAGCGGCTGGTTGATACTTCCCGTGACCCAAGGGCTGGCTTTTACCTTGGCCAGAGGCTTAGCAATGTCACACAACGTGGTAATGCCGCCAGTCTCTTGGGTACTTTACCAGTCGACAACGATGCGGAGGAATTTTTCGATGCCGTATTTTAGTTTTTCACAATAAATTAAATAATTGTCCGTTAAAGTTTAAAAATATGCAAATTCTGTTAAATTCTTAAAAACAAAGAAAGTCGTTATCGCTGAAAATACAGAGATGTTCGACGCCAAAGTTTATTTTTGTGGAGCAACTACCAAATTTTTATTGGGAATATAAAACTATTTTATTCAGTTAAAAATTTTCTTAATAACCCTTCTCTGTCCACTGTATTTTTTGCGTCGGATAGTTTCATTGCGTTACGTCATACTCGAAAATCCAAGAAACCAATTTTTGTGAATATTGAGCTAATATCGCGCCTTAATACTTAAATTCAAGCATTACTAATGTCACATTCACTGTGCAAGAAATGATAGCAACAACAGAAATTAATATGTCGTTATTATGATTACGTATCGCAATTATTTTATTTGGATTCGAATATCGAAGTAGTGATAGATTCGCATCTGTTAAGAAACAGTCTTAACTCAGCCAGTGCTGTCAGAAAGATGAGAGAAAAAAAAAACAATTTCAGCTATGATCAAAGCGTAATCGAAGTGGTGTACAAGATTAAAGTGAATCTTATTTATTGTAGGTCTCCCGTAATATCCAACTTCGAAGAACGAAACGCAAAAAATACTTGTTACCTACCTATTTCATAAAAAAGGTACCTTTATTTATATAATTTCCACGTTCAGAACAACAAAATAAAATGAAACGGTTCCCAGTACACCTTTTCATCGGGAGAGTATTCCAGCTTATTTTTTATGTCTAGTTATATGTACTTATTACAAAGTACTTGAAGTAGTTTGAGCTGCGAGAGCTCCCTTGAGCTCCGCCTCAAGATCTCATCTAAGAAGAGATGTAAATTAATACGCTGAAACATTATGCTAACTATGCCAAGTGGGGTTCTTAGCCGAGTACTTACCTCGTTACCTTCCAATTTTCTTTTAATTTTTGATGCTTTTATAAAGTTTGAGTTTGAGGAGGCTAAAACTGCCTGTGTTAATGTATTTTTAGTCTTATTACTTTGAGATGTTTTTGAGTCTTTGTCCAACGATCCACGTTGTGTATTAACAAATTAACTACTTTTTGTTTCATCTTTTTAGGGTTCCGTACCTCAAAAGGAAAAAACGGAATCCTTATTGGATCACTTCGTTGTCCGTCTGTCTGTCTGTCTGTCTGTCAATCTGTCAAGGCCCTATTTCTCAGGAACGCAAGTCCTACGTACGTACGTCTACAGTTCCTTAGAGCACTAAAAAATCAAGCTTCTAAGTCAATGCAATAACAAATGCGGCTTATTTATGCGACATATTTCGATACTCGCCAGTAAATCAAAACCTATAGGGTACTTCCCGTTGACCTAGAATTATGAAATTTGGCAAGAAGCAAGCTCTCACAGCACAAGTAAAGGAAAAAGTCCGAAAATTGTTAATTTGTAATTTTATCACATAAAACATATTTTTTGGGATTACAAACTTAAATGTATACAGTTGAAGAATTGATTTTAAGTTTGTTTTCGGGATAAATTCTTTTCAACTACGAAACCCTTCGTTGTGCGTGGTCCGACACGAACTTAACCCGTTTTTTATTTGGTGATTCAACAACAATTATACCTGAAACGGGGAGTAAACAATGTTTCCCATAGAATCACTATATATTTATCTAAATTTTAGGTCTTTACAAAAAAAAAATAATAATAAATATATTGCTAAACTAGCTGCGCCCCGCGGTGTTACCCGCGGTTTATGAGATACACTAAAACGTGTATTATTTAATCGATGAGAAAAGTATTCACAAAAAAATTGCTCATCCCACGGGAACACTACATTTTTTCAAGATGTAAAGTAGCCTATGTGTGCTATGTGTATTCAGCATGTCTGCTACTTCCACACCAAATTTTATCAAAATCGGTCGAGCCGTTTGAGTTTGAAGGAGTAACAAATATATTTGAATTCCTTGCTCATCCCACGGGGGCACTACATTTTTTTCAGGATAAAAAGTAGCCTATGTGTTTTTCCAGGGTATAAGCTGTCTACATACCGGATTTCATCCAAATCGGTCCAGCCGTTTGAGCGTGAAGAAGTAACAAACATACACACACACACACACACTCACACACACTCACAAACTTTCGCCTTTATAATATTAGTGTGATTAAGTGTGATGGTGTGATTATTTATTTTTGTTTTTTTGTTTTCAAACTTTTATTATTGTGATTTTAGTTTAGTTGGTGATCTTCCTGTGCTAGTCACAATAAATACTTTTTCTTTCGTCCTTTCTTTCTCTATTTTTTCGGGATAAAAAGTAGCCTATGTGTTAATCCAGGTTATAAGCTGTCTACATACCGAATTTCATCCAAATCGGTCCAGCTGTTTGAGCGTGAAGAAGTTACAAACATACACACACACACACACACACACATACTCACAAACTTTCGCCTTTATAATATTAGTGTGATGTGATAGTGTGATGTGATAGTGTGATTATTTAATTTTGTTTTTTTGTTTTCAAACTTTTATTGTTGTGTTTTTTGTTTGGTTGGTGATCTTCCTATGCTAGTCACAATAAATACTTTTTCTTTCTATCTCTATTTTTTCGGTATAAAAAGTAGCCTATGTGTTTATTCAGAGTGTCAGCTACTTCCACACCAAATTTCGTCAAAATCGGTCGAGGCGTTTGAGTTTGAAAGAGTAGCAAATATATTTGAATTTCTTGCTCATCCCACGGGAGCACTACATTTTTCCGGGATAAAAAGTAGCCTATGTGTTAATCCAGGTTATAAGCTGTCTACATACTGAATTTCATCCAAATCGGTCCAGCCGTTTGAGCGTGAAGAAGTAACAAACATACACACACACACACACACACACACTCACAAACTTTCACCTTTATAATATTAGTGTGATTGCTATTTTACATAGAATTTTTTTTTTTTTTTTAAAAGAAACTGTCGGCGCACTTTTGCCATTTTAATGAAAGTTCGTTGATGCCTCTGCAATAGAAATCCCCTGGAGACGGGAATCGATGAATTCTTTAAAAGCGTTTTTCACCTTCTTGTTGGATTTGAAATTTTCCTCAGGGCTCTATTTTTTAATGTTGAGATCAAAATTTCCAGAACGGAAGCGATCAAAGCAAAAACACACCGTGCGTTCACTTGCGGTACCTTGTCCATAATTGCGTGCTGTCTGTGCTGTGCTGGTGCCATGAACTCGCGCACTCTTTCGATTTTTCCATGGTTAGAGAAACATCGATATCAAAGAAAAATCGAACGGCGGGAAAACAAATGAACAACTGATTTTTTTTTAAATATCATGCGCTGTTATAACATTAATTTGAATTTGGAATTCTAAATATGATGAAAGACATTAATCTTCACACTAGCCGGTATCAAAAATCGGCAATTTCATAGGTAAAGACCTATTATTAGGTCTTTACCTATGAAATTGCCGTTCTGCAGTACTGGCCATTTCAAATCAAAATAATTTTTGTTTGGCTAAGAATTCTAATTTCAAATTAATTTTATTTTAAAAACATGGATTTTTTTTCCAAAAGTAGTCATTTGTTTATTGATTAGTGTTACATTTTGATCGCATTTCAATCTTTTTCGTCATCATGGATACGTTAAAAATTCGAGTAATTATGGAATATGAGTACCGTCGTGGCAGCAACGCGGCACAAGCGGCACGCAACATCAACGACGTTTACGGAGCTAACACTACAAACCAACGCACCACTTGTTATTGGTTTGCTCGCTTCCGTTCTGGAAATTTCGACCTGAAAAATGAACCTCGCGGTCGTCCGAAGACTTTGGTCGACAATGACGAATTAAAGGCGATTGTGGAAGCTGATGATACACAATCTACGGCTGAATTAGCAGCAGCTTTCGACGTTAGCGTCAAAACAATATTGGTCCATTTGCGTCAAATTGGCAAGGTAAAAAAGCTTGACAAATGGGTGCCCCACGAACTCAATGATCGCCAGCGCGAAGTACGCGTCGAGACGTGCCTTGCACTACTCAACAGACACACAAATGAAGGAATTTTGAACCGCATTGTTACCTGCGATGAAAAATGGATTCTGTGTGATAACCGCAAGCGCTCAGCAAGTTGGTTGGATCCTGGTTCAGCACCTAAACAATGCCCTAAACGAAAACTTACCCCTAGAAAAGTGATGGTCACTGTTTGGTGGTCTAGCGCCGGTGTGATTCATCACAGCTTCTTACCAAACGGGGTGAGCATTACTTCAGATGTGTACTGTGAAGAACTGAACACAATGATGGAGAAGCTGGCACATCTCCAACCAGCATTGGTCAATCGCTCGTCTCCGCTGCTCCTGCACGACAACGCGCGACCTCATACTGCACAGCAGACGGTTTCCATGTTGCAAGAACTGGGGTTGGAAGCTCTCCGTCATCCGCCCTACTCACCAGACCTTGCGCCTACAGACTACTACTTTTTCCAGAATTTGGATTTTTTTTCTTGGCGGGAAAAAAATTCAATACCCGAGAGGCAGTACAAAATACCTATTAACTACCGAAATGAATAATACGCTGGTTCGTGGTAGTACTAGATAAAAATCAATTTTTTATTATGTCAAAAGTAATAAAAAAGACAATAGAAAAAAGTATAAAAACAAAGACAATTATAAAAGAGGTGCGTTCTGCACATTTCTCCCCCTTTCAACACTGAAGACGAATTAGCCTTTTAAGTGGTCGCCTAAGTACTCCGGTCGCCGTGGTCACATCAGCCACTCTTGTTATGCGATCTCTACCCGGGAACAAAGCAGTGATCCGACCTCTAGGCCACGATCCTCTTGGTAGGTTCCCGTCGGCCACAAGCACCAAGTCTCCAACGACGATGTCGGGTATCACTCCCTGGCCACGTCTCGGCGCGAGTGTTGGCAGGTATTCTCTAACCCAGCGCTGCCAGAAGTGGTCTGACAATCTGACGGCCCTCCGCCAACTGCTTCTGCTCACCAAGTCAGCTTCACTTAAGTTTGCTGGAATTGGACGACCTGAAGAAGCGCTGATCAAAAAGTGCATGGGGGTTAAAGCTTCTTCGCTGCCTGGTTCAAGCGATACATGGGTAAGTGGGCGAGCGTTCACCAGTGCCTCAGCTTCAGCCAGCAGTGTACGCAGCACTTCATCAGACGGAGTACGCTCCTTGAGTGTTGCTTTTAATGCGATCTTTACGCTCTTAACGAGTCGTTCCCAAGCCCCGCCCATAAAAGGAGCCGATGGGGGGATAAATCTCCAGTTCATCTTCTCGTTTGCTGCAAAATTGGAAATTGCAGCAGAATATAAGGTTCGTAGTTCTCTGCTAGCGCCCACAAATGACGTTCCATTATCTGACCACAGCTCTGTTGGCGTGCCCCTTCGTGCTATAAATCTACGGAGGCTCATTATAGCTGCATCAGTGGAAAGGTTATTCACGACCTCCAGATGTACGGCACGAACGACTAAGCACGTGTAGAGGGCGATCCATCTCTTCTCCTGCCTCCTACCAATGGACACTTGAATTGGCCCAAAATAATCCAGCCCAACAAAGGAAAACGGGCGTTGGTGGTGCGCCAAGCGAGCTTCAGGTAAATCTCCGATAGGTGGATTAAACACCACAGCTTTGCGAAGACGGCATACTTGACAATTGAATGCTACTGACCGCACAGTACTTCTGAGACTTAATATGAAAAACTGCTGTCGAAGCTCATTCACAATTATTTCTGTATTCGCATGGGCAGCTTTCTGATGATGTCGGTCCACGAGTAAGCGTACAGATGGATGTCTGCCGTCGAGTATGATGGGGTGCTTAGCTTCCTCACGAACTCCTAAAGCTGCGGAGATGCGACTGGACAGGCGAAGCATTCCATCGTTACCGATGATGGCGGATATTTTTAATAAGCGACTGGTGCGTGGCAAAGGTTGACCACCCGTAAGATGCGTTACTTCATCCGGGAACGAGTCCAGTTGGGATTGGTGCAATACATGCTCTTCTGCTAAGCGCATGTCATCAGCAGTGATTACTCTGGATCGTGACATTGATGGACACGGTATGGAGAACGTATTTGCAGGTTGAAACATATAAGTACAAAGACCCCCTTCAAGTCTAACTAGATTAGCAACATCTAAGCCCCGTTGATGGAGACTACGTATGCGCAACAAAGTGATATACTTATGGGCGATTGCTGTAGCACGCACCAACCTTAGCCAAGAGCTAAAACGCTTCGGATCTGCCGAAATTGGTGCCTGCTTCTCGACTTCACTAATGTGATTTACTGCGATATATGATGATGGCTTTAATTCCTCCTGTCCTAAGTTAATTTTGTCATACGGTTCACAAGGCCAATCAGAGGACAGTAAAAAATCAGGACCCAAGATCCAACGGGATTTTGGAGAGAGATCAGAGCGTTTGTTGCGAGTTGCATCGTCGGCTACGTTTAAATTACTTGGCACCCAGTGCCATTCATTCACGCTGGATAACTCCGATATCTCGCCTAATCTATGCGATACAAAAGGCTTGAAAGAGCGTGCGTCACTGCGAAGCCAACCGAGGACAGTCATCGAATCACACCAAAAAACACGTCTGCTAACTTTAAATCGGTGGGCTTCACAGATTGACGAAGCAAGGCGAGCTGCAATAAGAGCGCCTTGGAGCTCTAGACGTGGTATGGAGACTGGTTTAAGGGGTGACACGCGAGCTTTGCTACAGATAAGGGAGAGTCTAACTTCACCGCTATCGTACAGAAACCGCCAATAAGCGACAGCGGCAAAGGCAGACTCACTGGCGTCCGAAAACACATGAAGTTCGCAGCCTGTCAGCTCTAAATCACTTAAATTATAGCGACGTGGAATTCGTAAAGTAGAAGCCAAGGATAAATCCTGAAACCACGACTTCCACGCAGCACTGTCACCTTGAGAGAGCTCCTCATCCCATTCCAAACCCTTACGCCAGGCGTCTTGAAACATGATGCGGCCACGAACTACGATCGGCGCAAGGATTCCAAGGGGATCGTAGACTCGCATCACGTGGGCTAACACCTCTCGCTTGGTGAGCTTCTGTGGCAACACACCCTTATGGACTCCCGTGTTAAAACCAATCACGTCACAGGGGGGTTGCCAGATAAGGCCAAGCGTGCGGACATCTGTAGCCAGGTGACCTAAATCTACTTCTTTAACAACTTCTAGCAAGGATTCTTTGGGTAGCAACGGGAGTGCCATGACATCGTTTGACATCCAGCCTCGCATCTCAAAGCCAGCATGAGAGTGTACGTTGTAAATGTCCACAGCCAGTTTGGCCGCTTCATGAACGTTGTCTAAACTAGTGATGCAATCATCCATGTAGTGATCGTGTATAATTACTCGAGCTGCATCGGGGTATGTATCCTGCCACTCTAGTGCATTTTTGTTTTTGATATGGATAGCAGTAAAGGGGCTGGACGCAGCGCCAAAAATCATGGATGACATGCGGTATGTACGTATAGGCTCTTTCGGATTATCGCGCCACAGAAATCTTTGGGCATCCCTATCATTTTCAATTACTTTAATTTGAGGGAACATTTCACGAATGTCAGCTGTCAGAGCAACCTTACCCTCACGGAAGCGCATCAGAATACCTAGCAGGGGTTGCAAAAGGTCTGGACCAGTTAATAACATCGAATTTAATGACACGCCGTGGGACTTGGCGGCTGCGTCGTGTACCGTTCTCAATTTGTTAGGCTTATTTGCGTTAATTACGCCAAAGTGAGGAAGGTACCACAACGGGGACCCCAAGTTAGGAGGAGCTGAACACGGTTCAGCATATCCCTTTGACAGCATATCATGGATATTCCGACGGTAGTGTTCAGCATAGTCCGGATCTTTCACCATTTTTTTTTCTAAACTAAGGAACCTAGACACAGCTAACTTGTAACTATCTGGAATATCCAGTTTATCAGTCTTCCACAACAAGCCTACTTCAAACCGTCCACCGGGAAGACGGTGTGCTGTGCGCTCGAGAACTTGCAAAGCGCGTTCGTCGTCGGCACTACGAGCTTCCTGTTTAGAGATGCCGACCGAATCAATTCTGAACTGCTCCCTAATAAGACCTTCCAGAATCAACTGATCGTTCAATATATCAGGTTCGCTAACCGTGGCGTGGTTGATAACGTCTACAAGTTTAGTTTTACTGCAACCGAAACCATACAAAACCCAGCCTAAAGCAGTTAAAATAGCTACGGGTTGTGTCTTGGTTCCTTTGCGCGTAGCTTTAGCGAAAGATAAGTGCCAGTTGTCGATGCCTATAATCAGCATTGGCCTAACGTCTTCATAGCAAAATTCATTAGCAATGTCTGCCAGGTATGGATACTTACGCACGCTCTCAAGATGTGCAGACTGTCGCGCAGCACCCAAGCCGCTCATCGACCTGGCTCGCTTAACGGAGTGAATTTTGTTTGAATGACGACCTTTTATATTGAAATCAACATACTGAATGTTTACGTCCATTCCTAGACCACCTACACAGTCCAAATGGATACGTTTCTCTTGGCCCTTGCAACCAATTTGAGCCGCCAGCCTAGAATCTATAAAGGTACCTGTGGAACCGTCGTCCAGCAAAGCGTACGTATCAACGCTACTAGAAGGCCCCGAAACGGTCACGCCAACTATTTTCAATAACGGCCGAACAGAAGGTTCCGCAGCTGACAAGGAGGATGCATGAGCCAAGACTTCGTGGTCCGAGTCGTCAGACGATGGCGCGCCGGCCTCGCAGCCCACGGGTGCGTCACAAGGCAGCTGAGCACTGCACGTCGGGGGGGCGGCCGCGCTGGATGTCGATGGCTCGGGTTCAGCATCGTCTTCCACACCGACGTGCGCGGTGACTGCACGCTCAAATTTCGACCCGTGCAACAAAGCATGGTGACGCATGTCACAACCTTCTACTGTACACACTCTTTTAATACAAGAAGTTTTATTCTTGTGCCAACCTTTCTTTAAACATCTATGACATATTTTATTTTTCTTAATAAATTGCCAACGATCATTTATTGTCATTTTGACAAACCTATCACAAAACTTCAATTCATGTTTTTGTTGACACAAGGGACAAAAATTATTTTCTGAAATGCTACAATTTTCATTATTTTCAGCGAAAACGTTCACCCTATCCCTGAAGCCTCTGCCATCCGTGTTAGGACGTGCTACAGTAGGTAACGAGCATTCAATAGCGCCGCCGAACCTACACTGCAAGTTAGCTTCACGGGAGAGGAAATCGGCAAACATTTCAATTTTACACAAGCTGCCATCGCACAAATGAGCGTAATCCAACCACCGTGGTCGCAATAGCGTTGGCAGCTTGTTCCACAGTGCCTGAAACAGCTCGGGCGAGCGTAAGTAATCCGGCTGATTTAACAGGCGGATTACTTCCACACAATTCTGTACTCGGCTGGCAAAAATTACGAGGTCTTTACCTTCGTAGCTTACCTTAGGCAGCGCACGTATTACAGACACTTCATGCATCACGACGAGCTCGGGGCGGCCGTAGCGCGCGTCAAGCGCAGCCAGCACCACCCCGGGGGCGCGCGCCGCCGCCAGCAGCCCCGCCACTGCGTCGCGCGCCGCTCCGCGCAGGGCGCACGACAGCCTCGCTAGATTATCAGTTGCCGAAACACCTTGAGCTGTATTTTCGTACGCACGTTTTAAAGCTAGCCAATCTAAATAGGACTTGCCATCGAACGTAGGCAAGTCTGTCTTCGTAGCAGTTTGCTTGTTAACTTTCTTAATTAATATTCCGAGCGAATTGATTAAGCGCGTCACTCCTCCATCTTCAATACGATCTTGGTTGAGAGCGTGTGTCTCCACGGCGTCTTCGCCGTGTGACGCTCTCATGCCCAGTGTCCCACACTGAGCTGTATCGCCGTACCTGGAATGTGGGTTGGCACTTAAAAAATGACGCTCATCGGGATTAGGCAATACATTTTTTACCCAATCTTGGATACTAGCACAGCTACGCATGCAGTGGCTGCCGCGCTGGCTGGCGTCCGCCTCTATGGCGGCGAGCTCAGCTTGTAATTGGAGCTCCGCGACCTGTCGCTCTCTCTCTAGTTGGAGCTCAGCGACCTGTCGCTCTCGCTCTAGAGCTTTTTGCTCCAAATCAGCCAGGTGGCGCGCGTGCTGCGCCTGTGCCGCCAGCTGACGCGCCACGATGGTGGCGGAAGAGCGCGAGGTGGCGGCGCTGGCCGGGCGGGAAGGCGCCGGAGCCGCGGCGTGAGGGGGCAGGTCCGCGCTCTGCTGCGCGGGTGGGGCAGTCTCCCTCGCCGCAACTTGGGTGCCGTCTCCTGCACACAGCGCGTCCACTTTTGCACGCTTAGAATGTGCTGAACGTGTATGCATTTTTCCGTTGAAGGACCAAATATTAACTACCGAAATGAATAATACGCTGGTTCGTGGTAGTACTAGATAAAAATCAATTTTTTATTATGTCAAAAGTAATAAAAAAGACAATAGAAAAAAGTATAAAAACAAAGACAATTATAAAAGAGGTGCGTTCTGCACAATACCTTTGAAGAATTTGTTGCCTCCCGTCCAGCTGATTTCTTTAAGAAGGGCATCAATAAACTGCCACTGCGTTGGCAAAGATGCATTGATTGCATGGGTGATTACTTCGATTAATACAAATAAAAAATGCATGAAAAAAATTCGTTTAAATTTTTTCATACAAAACGGCAATTTCATAGGTAAAGACCTATTATTAGTCAAATGAGTCTATCATAATGCCCTTTTAAATCCTAATGAAAGACAAGACTTCTCTTATCTGGTCAGTAAGTGTAAACATCCCTACCACCTTCTGCCACTATTATAATATATTATTGTTAATACCAATAAAATCTTATAGGCCATAATAATATGTCAGTACAAATCACTACACTAATTAATGAGCAATGCTCACGGCTGATAGCACGCGATTACAAACATGATTAGCAAGGTATTAGAACATAACGATAGCTCATTAGGTATGTATTATGTATGGGATACCTAAACATATTACTCGTTGATGTTATTGGCATTAATTATGACTTTAATTACGCTAATTCTTAAACCGGCGTGAGTGTATGACCACATGATGAACGTAGGTAAACGAAGCAAAAGGAGTATGATTCAAGGTTCAAGATTCTTTATTTGTCAAAACATGAGTACTTAAATACAGAGTATGCAAGTCGTTCAATTACATATCTTTGGATCAGTCATGTTTGGCCTTTCAATGTCAATGGAAATATTGTCATAACTAATAAAATAACGAGTATATTTTTGTGCATTTGAATAAATTACTAAAATAGAATGGTAACATGTCAGTTTCAGAAAAAAAAAAAATGTTTTTAAAAACATAGTAACAATGTTTAATAAAAAATAAAATTTCAATCAATCCCAACCAACCAACCCAACTATGCCTTTTCCCAACCATGTTGGGGTCAGCTTCCAGTCTAACCGGATGCAGCTGAATACCAGTATTTTACATGGAGCGACTGCCTATCTGACCTCCACAACCCAGTGACTGGATAATACGAGACCCCTTGGTAAGACTGGTTGTCAGACTTCCGGGCTTATGACGACCCGTAACGACTGTCAAAGATCCACGAATGACAGCCGGGACCAACGACTTAACGTGCTTTCCGAAGCACTAATTAAAAAATAAAACTAAGCAGTAAAATGTAAAGATGCATTAATAATTTTGCCAGGTACTATAAACCTACTACTACTACTACTATTACTACTATTACTACTATTACTACTACTACTACTGCTACTTATATGGTATTAAATCTTATCGTTAAGAAATTCTAATATACTATAGTATGCTTTCCCTTCAAGATGCAACTTTAATTTCTTTTATATTATTATTATTATTTTATATTATTATTATTCTTTTATTTATTATTTTTTATTTTTATATTATTGTAGGATCGTAGCAGGTGGCGTTCTGTAGTTTCTGCCGTCCGCCATGGGGAAGGCGTGAGTTTATGTATGTATGTTTTATTAAAGCTTTTAAGGATACTGAACGTGACACAATACAAGTTTTATTGTTATGATGTAATGGGCGTTTAGTGTCCTTGAAAACTTAAGCCGTCTCTAAGGGGAAGAATATGATTCTGACTTAGTTCTCCAACTACTAAAGTAAACATAAGCTACTTATTGTTAGATATCTATTATGATGAAGACGTCCACGACGGACGGACGGACGGACGGACGGACGGACGGGTCCACTCAAATCTGCGTGGGTCTTTCCTCAAAAGACCATCTCAGACACTAATCTGCGTGGTCCTCATGTGATTTTAAAAAGAGTTCCTCTGAGCTTGTTCCTGTGTTTCTATTCAGAGTAGTCGGATAGGAAACACCGACCTCATTTAGTTTTAAAACATAATTTATTTTTGACGTGTATAACTGCTTTTTAAAACAAAAAAACACTTATATACGTACAGTCAGCAACAAAAGTCGATTAGCACTTGCAGTTTTTTAATCTTAATTATTAAGGGAAATATTTAATTCAAATCGAGGAGCTCGTGGCTAAGTAATAACAGCCGCACGGGTCGATCCATCAGGTTAAGCTACGCTTGCCGGGGTTGGTCCGTGGGTGGGTGACCATCTTTACATACCGAGACTCCTCCGTGCCTCGGAAAGCACGTTAAGCCGTTGGTTCCGGCTGTCATTCGTAGATCTTTGACAGTCGTTACGGGTCGTCAGAAGCCCGAAAGTCTGACAACCAGTCTTACCAAGGGGTATCGTATTACCTAGTTAATGGGTTGTGGAGGTCAGGTAGGCAGTCGCTCCATGTAAAATACTGGTATTCAGCTGCATCCGGTTAGATTGGAAGCCGACCCCAACATAGTTGGGAAAAGGCTAGGCAGATTGAATTTAATACAAATCGGAACAGAATACTTAAAATTTTAAGAACATTAACTCTTAACAGTTAAACTAAAAAAAAGCCGTGAATCATTTAGTGTTAATTTAAATGATATTAAAAATTAGCAGTGTTAACCGACTTCTGCTGCTGACCGTACTATAGGTACATCTCTGCCCAACCCTTCGGGTAAACAAGGCGTGGTGTTAAATAAATGATTTATCATTTTGTTCGCTGGTCAAAAACAAAGGGATAGTAAAAAGTAACTGTCAAGTTAAAATAAAACATTAAGGGCCGGCGCACATCTGGCGAGGCGCAGTGCAGCACATTCGTCACTGTCAAACAAATATCGATCTTACACCGGTTGTATTAAAGTTGAAAATAAATAAACTTCCATTAGCTCGAGAGCTTGTCTAAGCGGAAAGAGGCGCGCGTCTCAGGTTATTTATTCTCAACTTTATTTTTAGGCATGCAATGTTGATATTTGTTTGGCAGCGACGAATGCGCTGTGCTGCGCCTCGCCAGATGTGCGCCGGCCCGTAGGGTGGGTGCAGTAAGGGTTACGTTATACTTTCCGTCACAGTTTAGAATCTAGCTACCTGCTGTTGCACCGTCATGTCAAATGTAAAAGCTTAAAATTTGGAGCAGGGACATGACATTCGACGCGCCTGACAGAAGTGACAGATATTTACCAATAACTTTAACCAGCGAAGCGTGGGCGGCTAAGGTTACAGTTAAAGATACGACGTCAGATAACAAATTGTCAAATGGAACAACCCATTTTTTGTCTACTAGGTTCTTTAACAAGGGTGGATGGTGCAACCCACCCTTAAAATTCACAGATTAAATACTGCTAAAACAAATAAAACTATTCAATTAACTGGCAAAACAAAATCACAATGGCGTTAATTCACCAAAGTAATGAAGCAAAACTAATATTTCATACAATAAGCTTATTAATAATATGATATATAGAGAACTAGCTTTTGCCAGCGGCTTCGCCCGCGTGTATGTTAGAAATTATATATGTGCTGTCCACATAATATGGGCTAATCCAGATCATAAACTATCTGTGTGTCTAATTTCATCCAAATACGTTCAGCTGTTTTCGCGTGATTGATTAACAAACATCCAAACAAATTTTCTCATTTAAAATATTACTAGCTGTTGCCAGCGACTTCGTCTGCGATACAGGATGAGAAGCAGCCTATATCCTTCTCCAGGTCATAATCTACCCATGTGCCAAATTTCATCCGAAATCCGTTCAGGCGTTTTAGCGTGAAAAGGTTAACAAACAAACAAACTCACTTTCGCATTCATAGCATTCGTTAGGATTAGGATTAAGTAGGATAACTAAAACAAAACAAAACGATAGCTAATGAATAAACAGGATTAACTGGTAACTCTTTTGTTCATCCATTTTTATTAGTTTCAGAACTAATGTTATTATATTGTACATATTTCAGAATAAAGGGTATTCCATTTACATTTCATATTTATTAACTAGTTTTAATTAATATTCGACAAAGTTGTTAGTACCAAGGAGCTTGTTGTCAACATTAACATGGAGCAAATAATAATTATTAACCGACTTCAAAAAGGAGGAGGTTCTCAATTCGTCGGAACCTTATGTTCCCCGATTACTCGAAGATGGCTGAACCGATTTGGATTATTTTTTTTTTGTTTGAAAGGGTATACTTCCCAGGTGGTCCCATGATCATCAAGTCAGGATCTGATGATGGGATCCTGGAGAAATAGAGAGAATTCTTCCAATTTTATAGGCACACTTGAAGCGATTTGGATAGTTTTTGGAAGAGTACTTTCTTGGAGTGGTCCCATTTCAATTTGGTGAAGATCTGATGAAGAACTTCTGAGATAGGCAACGGAACTCCTCAGTAAATGATAGCAAATGGACTGGGATTGCTGAAATCTCATGTCTGTTTGTTGTTTACACCAGTTCATAACATAACATCACGCCAGTACGCTGTGAAGGGGTAAGCACAATGTGAACCACTAAAAAGTGAAAAATAAAATCTTTTTTACAAAAAAATACAACCGACTTCCAAAAACAACACTACAAAGTGAAAAATAACTTTAATTTCGGAAGTCGGTGGCAAAAACGAAAATACATTTAATCAGACACCGACTTCTGAAATTAAAGTTATTTTTCACTTTGTAGTGTTGTTTTTGGAAGTCGGTTGTATTTTTTTGCAAAAAAGTTTTTAGCTAAAATTATAATAATAGAATAATAGGTAGGTACTCATAGTTGATTTGCCACCCTCACTAAGAGGATAGGTACTGTGAGGGGTCGAACCTCACAGGGGCATAGCTACGCTGTAAAATTAAATAGGTAGAGGGTGGTTAAGCGAGCCGAGGGACTTTTTAAATTATTTGTTTTTTTAATTACCAAATCGGCAACTTAAAATATCACACTCCTATCGTTGCCCTAGCTTGAATCTGTCTCCACCCTTGAACATAAACTAGTTCCGCTTTTCTTCAAAAGTAATTCGATGTTTGAATGATAGAATGTCAGCCTGTAACATACTGCCGCCAGCCAATGCGTTGCGTGTTCAATACAACAACGCTTTTAGGGCGCTGTTGCGGCTGCCACGTTATTGTAGCGCATCTGCAATGTTTGCTCGAGCCAGAGTGGATAGCTTCTCAGCTGTAGTTCGCAAAAGGAAATGCATCTCTTCTGACAAGATTGCGGGACAGTGGCTACAGAAAGCGAGTGCTGATGAAACCCCCATAATGAGGCACCTTATAGAAACCACCCGTCGGTAGTAGAATTTAAGTAAGTACTAACATAGCAAATAAGTTTAATTGTATACTAACATCTAGTATTGTAAGTTTTTTTGTTTTGTAATTTGGATCTAGTTGTCTGTTTAATTAATACATTATTATTAATATACTAAGGTTAACCAATGCAACAAACCTCTACAGTACCTAGTACTGTTGTTTTATAGTAAACTAGCTTTTGACCACAGCTACGCCCGCGTGGAGGTAGAAATTATCTCATGAGAACATAGGTACTACCGGGATAGAAAGTATGCCAAAAGTATAACAGACAGGCAGACAGAGTAACTTTCGCATTTATAATGTTATATGGTTAACAAGAAACTGAGATCACCATTCTGTTTCTCAAGCTTGCTGATTATTTGTTTTTTTTTTTTTACCATATCGGCCGCTTTAATTATGATTACACTCCAATCCACACCAAATTAATATCTAAAGTAAAATAGCTCTTTAAACCCTAGATACTAAAAGTGATTTGAATTTGGAATGTGGATATTGTTAGTAAAAGTTCCAATCACCAAACACATTGTATGAGCAAGTAAGGCTGTATGATAAAGTAAAATGCGCGCGAGCCAAATAAAAAAAAAAGTTTGTGAAAAAATAAAACTCGCTGCGCTCATGATTCCACTCTAGAATCCTTCGCTCCGCTCTCCCTGGGCAAGCAATCTACTATTTATAGCTTACGTATTTATCCCGCTATATAACACATAACCAGCTTCAGGCACTAGGGCTGGCACTTATGCTGAACTGGGCCAATTTGGCGCAGCCGCGGGACACAATATGAATTTGTTGTGAATATTGTGTGCCGGCCGGGTTCATTGTTTTCTGTTCTTTCAATACATTATTTACATCTCTATTGAAATGACAACCTTAATTCACAGAAAAATGCACAAATTTATCAAGTCTCAATGACTAATTCCAGGCGACCACTCGAATTCCTTTACTAAACAACTAATTCCATGAACACTGTCGATATGGAATGCGTGCCGTCGCGCCGTGCGACGCTCGATCCAACGCATGTGTCGGTCGGAATTCCAAACAATTACTGTTCCCAATCACGGGTAACAAGTTTTACGAACACAGGTGGTATTCTGATATTGGTGTTATTGATATTGTGCATAGTGTTGCAAAAAATGTAAGGCTGTAGAAATAGAACTGTTAAATCCGAGAAAAATCTGAGAAAATCCGCCTTAGTACATTTTTAGTGCGAAAAGTTTAAATAAATTAATAAATACCTGACTCAAACTCAAAGCATTTATTTCATTTAGGGCTGATTTTTCAATAGGTAGATAACTTTTCTCTGAAGAATAAATGTGCCAGTTTGACATATTTTCTATGGAAAAGCTGTCAAAACCCCATATTTATTCCTCAGATAAAAATTATCTGACTATTGGACAATCAGCCCTGTAACAAATTTACAGGCACTTTTGAATTGTCAAGGAATCGGTCATAAAACTACAAATTTTCGAACTTTTCCCTTTATTTGTGGCAATTTTTTTTTCAAAATTTCTTCCTGGCAAATTCCACGCGTTCCTGATAAAAAGGGTCTTGACAGACTGACAGATAGACGGACAACGAAGTGATCCTATAAGGGTCCCGTTTTTAGGGTTCCGTACCTCAAAAGGAAAAACGGAACCCTTACAGGATCACTTTGTCGGCTGTCTGTCTGTCTGTCCAGACCCTTTTTCTCAGGAACGCAATGAGGTATCAAGTTGAAATTAATAGCAAGTTATTAATATCGTAGGTCCCTCGGAGTTCTGAAAAAATCAAGCTTCTAAGTCAACGCATTAAAAAAACACGGCCATTTATGCGACATATTTTGATACTCGCAAGTAAATCAAAACCATGGGGTACTTCCCGTTGTCCTAGAATCATGAAATTTTGCAAGAATCAAGGTTTCACAGCACAAGTAAAGGAAAAAGTTCGAAAATGGTTCATTTGTGATTTTATAACATAAAAAATATTTTTTGGGGTTACTACACTTCTGGACACATCTTTTGGCCCACCTTGTATTTTCAGTTTCGTTTGGTCCTAGCTAAAATTTTATATTAGGTCGAGCAAAAAGTTTTTATGCAGTTTTGAACCTGGCACATTCACAATTTCATTCAATAGTCTTTTTTTGAATTTCGAACACAGAATTTAAAGAAACAAAAGACAATTTGGAGCCTGTCTGTTGATATCAAACAATCGAATACTAAGAAAACTTGGTTTTATTGGTTTACTTGGATTTAATTCTTGAAAAAGTGATTGATATCTTTGGTTTTGCAACAAACATTACTTATTCTTAACATTAAGGTGAGGTTCTATCAATAATCTATGGATACTTCACCTGAAGTCGCCGCCCAAGCTGTGGCACTTATTCAGGCCGGACACAGCCAAAGAAACGTGAGTGCTCAACTTAATTTAAGTCGATCTGCGGTCCGAAATGTTTATCGGAGGTACCTAGAGACTGGCGGCTTTGTTCGTCGCCAAGGAAGGCCACGATCTCGGGTCACAACTGAAAGGCAGGATCGATTCATCGTGACGACCAGCTTGAGAAATCGTCACCTTACCTCCATTGAGATACAAAACCAACTTCGCGACTTCCACGGAGTATCTGTGAGCGCTTGAACTGTTCGGAGAAGGTTAAAAGAACGCGATATGGTACCACACAAGCCAGCTAATGGCCCCAAACTAACGCGAGCCCACCGAACAGCGCGCCTTCATTTCGCACGCAGTCATTTAAATTGGACACAGCAAGATTGGAGCCGTGTACTCTTTTCTGATGAGTCTAAAATTGTGTTACATGGCAATGATGGAAGGAAGAAGGTCTACCGACGTAAGGGAGAGCGTTTCGCACAATGCTGCTTTGAAGAGAGGGTTGCTTATGGCGGTGGCTCATGGACTGTCTGGGGCGGTATATCCGCGAGCGGCAAAACTCAACTTGAGGTTGTTACAGGACCACAGCTGCCAACATTAAATGTTGTAAGGTACATTCGTGAGTGCTTAGAACCTCACGGGATACCATACGCGGACTATGTGGGCCCAAATTTCCTTTTTATGCATGATAATGCAAGAGCCCATGCGGCCGGCATCGTCAGGGAATATCTTCGGGATGTGAACATCACAGTTATGGACTGGCCAGCCAGAAGCCCAGACATGAACCCCATTGAGCACATGTGGGACGAGCTAAAAAGACGTGTTAGGGCTCGTCAGCCAGTTGCCCAGACGATGCAGGAGTTGAAAACTGCCATAGAAGAGGAATGGGAGATGATCCCTCAAAACTTCATAGAGCGGTTGATAAACTCTATGCCTAATCGTATGAGAGCTGTGGTAGATGCCCATGGAGGCAACACGCGTTATTAAATTAAACCTTTATTTGATAAAACATGTTTTTTATTCAAAAATCAATTGCCTTTAACAAGGCGCATATCCGACTTGTTAGGCGTAGCTCCATGTTGTATGGTATTCTGAATTCAAATTTAAAACAATACGATCGAAAAAGATGGTAAAATGTATCAGGTTTAAAACTGCATCAACAGTTTTTGTTCAATCTAGCAATCATATTTCGGTAGGGGCCATCGAAACCTAAACTCTAAGGTGGGCCAATAGATGTGTCCAGAAGTGTATGTTAAGTTGGTTTTTGGGATGAATTCTTTGCAACTACGGAACCGACCGGACCGGACTGGTGCGTGGTCCAACACACACTTGGTCGGTTTTTTCCTTTTGAGGTACGGAACCTTAAGAAACAGACTTATTACCAGCCCGCTCCTACCTGCCCGGGAATGTCGTGGATTGCGATTTAGGGATTACGGTTAGGAGATAAGCAGCAGCTTCTTCTTGTTTGCTAGCACAAACTGCGACCATTAATCTGTCAGTCTGATTATGCTAATTCGGCTTTTGATAATTAAATGTAGCGGTCATTGTGAGCCCTATCTGCTGCAGTGGATCTACGAGGATACGGCCTAAAATGTCTAGTTTCTTATTGACTGACAGATGAACTGACTAACAAGTGCACAAAATATCGAATAGACATACTTACACCTGATTTCAGTGGACTGATGTTTAGTAAAGGCTTATTATTATCATGCTTTGCCGTGGAGGCCAATTCTTATTCATGAGGATTGTAAGCCATGCTGTTTAGCTTTCTAATTTTACTTATTTATTTCATTATATTTGATTAATTTTAGGAAAACTTACAGCTAAAAGATACAGTAAATAAAAATTCAAACAAAATAAGGAAACAAATACCGAAAAGAAAATGTCTATTTACGCTCGAAGAAGCTATTACATACATTTTTTTTCAATTTCGCAAAAATATTAATGTCGATATCAGCTTCCTGGCAGGTTGCATTGTACACACGACTCGCTCTCACCATGTACGAGTTGCATCTGCACGTGTGGCTACCACAGGGGTGTGCAATAAATGAGGTCTACGTAAGAACACAGACGGCACTCGCAGCCCGGTGTTGTGTAGCAACTGGGTGACACCAGTTGTTCCATTGGCAATTTTGAAAAGGAACACAAGATCTGATATGTTTCGCCTTACGTAAAGTGGAAGGATATGAAATACACTTCTGGACACATCTATTGGCCCACCTTAGAGTTTAGGTTTCGATGGCCCCTACCGAAATATGATTGCTAGATTGAACAAAAACTGTTGATGCAGTTTTAAACCTGATACATTTTACCATCTTTTTCGATCGTATTGTTTTAAATTTGAATTCAGAATACCATACGACATGGAGCTACGCCTAACAAGTCGGATATGCGCCTTGTTAAAGGCAATTGATTTTTGAATAAAAAACATGTTTTATCAAATAAAGGTTTAATTTAATAACGCGTGTTGCCTCCATGGGCATCTACCACAGCTCTCATACGATTAGGCATAGAGTTTATCAACCGCTCTATGAAATTTTGAGGGATCATCTCCCATTCCTCTTCTATGGCAGTTTTCAACTCCTGCATCGTCTGGGCAACTGGCTGACGAGCCCTAACACGTCTTTTTAGCTCGTCCCACATGTGCTCAATGGGGTTCATGTCTGGGCTTCTGGCTGGCCAGTCCATAACTGTGATGTTCACATCCCGAAGATATTCCCTGACGATGCCGGCCGCATGGGCTCTTGCATTATCATGCATAAAAAGGAAATTTGGGCCCACATAGTCCGCGTATGGTATCACGTGAGGTTCTAAGCACTCACGAATGTACCTTTCAGCATTTAATGTTGGCAGCCGTGGTCCTGTAACAACCTCAAGTTGAGTTTTGCCGCTCGCGGATATACCGCCCCAGACAGTCCATGAGCCACCGCCATAAGCAACCCTCTCTTCAAAGCAGCATTGTGCTAAACGCTCTCCCTTACGTCGGTAGACCTTCTTCCTTCCATCATTGCCATGTAACACAATTTTAGACTCATCAGAAAAGAGTACACGTCTCCAATCTTGCTGTGTCCAATTTAAATGACTGCGTGCGAAATGAAGGCGCGCTGTTCGGTGGGCTCGCGTTAGTTTGGGGCCATTAGCTGGCTTGTGTGGTACCATATCGCGTTCTTTTAACCTTCTCCGAACAGTTCGAGCGCTCACAGATACTCCGTGGAAGTCGCGAAGTTGGTTTTGTATCTCAATGGAGGTAAGGTGACGATTTCTCAAGCTGGTCGTCACGATGAATCGATCCTGCCTTTCAGTTGTGACCCGAGATCGTGGCCTTCCTTGGCGACGAACAAAGCCGCCAGTCTCTAGGTACCTCCGATAAACATTTCGGACCGCAGATCGACTTAAATTAAGTTGAGCACTCACGTTTCTTTGGCTGTGTCCGGCCTGAATAAGTGCCACAGCTTGGGCGGCGACTTCAGGTGAAGTATCCATAGATTATTGATAGAACCTCACCTTAATGTTAAGAATAAGTAATGTTTGTTGCAAAACCAAAGATATCAATCACTTTTTCAAGAATTAAATCCAAGTAAACCAATAAAACCAAGTTTTCTTAGTATTCGATTGTTTGATATCAACAAACAGGCTCCAAATTGTCTTTTGTTTCTTTAAGTTCTGTGTTCGAAATTCAAAAAAAGAATATTTAATGAAATTGTGAATGTGCCAGGTTCAAAACTGCATAAAAACTTTTTGCTCGACCTAATACAAAATTTTAGCTAGGACCAAACGAAACTGAAAATACAAGGTGGGCCAAAAGATGTGTCCAGAAGTGTATTTTGTAACGGTAGGTATAATTCGCTAAAAAAGTTTTAGTCCGATATTGAATGTGCCTTAAAAACCTTTTCTGTACGCTCTCAATAAGCTTTATATAGACATTATAATTTTTACAAAAACTCACACCTTTTTTCCATGAGGGAAGGCAGAAACTCCAAAGTGCGACCAGCTACGACTCTGCTTTCAAACTCAAACTCAAAGCATTTATTTCAAATAAACGTTACAGGCACTTTTGAATTGTCAAGGGGCCGGTCAGTCAGAAAGATGCAGCTAGTTGCCCATTCCAAAGCGTAGTAGGTCCCTATGGAGAAGAACGGGCAAGAAACTCCACGGACACTCTTTTAAATCAAAATATTTTTATAAAATATTGGTTACATCGATCATGTTGAAAATGTACATGTGAGAACAATGTGTACACACACGTAACATGCACTTTAAAAAGCGTCCGTAATAAAAAGATAAAAACTAAAACAACTAAATTAAAAATTAGAAATAAGCCGTGGCAGCTAAGAGACGACCAGTCCCAACTGACGGCGCCCGTTCACGAACATGACGCATGGATCAGCACCAATTTATATTAACCTCTTGTCCGTCTGACGACAGACCACATTTTGCATTGGTACCTAAGAAAAAGCTTTCGAAGTCCACAGAATCAGATATACAATATATAATATACAAGGTGTAAGTGTAAACAGTGGTAATATTTTAAGGGGTCATTGTACTCATCATTATGAATAACTTTTACTATGGGACCAAACCTGAAATCGCGAAAAAAAATCAGCTGTTCCCTACATTTTGACGAATTATGCGAACATAAATGTACTGAACAGCTGATTTTTTTTCGCGATTTCAGATTTGGTCCCATAGTAAAAGTTGTTCATAATGATGAGTACAATGGCCCCTTAATATATTGCCACTGTTTACAGTTACACCCTGTATATACTTAAAAACGTAAAATATCATCATCCAATGGCTCGCGCGGGCTTTTAGAGCTTGTGAACCTATGGGGTTTGGTTGAAATTCGAGCACACATTGACATGAACCTATGCGGTCTATGGCGACGCTATCTATTAATACAATATACTTCCACACTAAAATCTTGAATATTTTTTCAATCTTATCCTCATTCATAACCGTAGCGACGTCACCCCTGCCTCCTCAAATACCCTGCCTCGCCACAACATCACAACACATGACAGGCATGTTTCAAGATTAGTGACGTCACATCAAAACGACGTCCCTCATAACATTTTTACACTTTTTCGCGCTCGATTTATTTCGGAATGTTACAGTTTTTGTACAGTAAATCATTCCGTCTGATAAACTGGAGGCTGTGTGCTGTGTGCTTAGGTACTGAAATATTCTCCTGTGTAAGAGGCTTTGTCAGTTTTCTCTCATCTTTATTGATGATGTTAATTTTTCGTTGGATTTATTTTTTCGGTGTTAGGTTTGTTGAGGTATTAAACACATTTAGGCTTTCAAGCGATAATACAAGTGAGGCTTCTTGTACAGAAAGTCCTGCCACAAGGGAATGTTGAAGTAATCTAAACAGAGTATTATTACTGACACAATCACATTTAGCGGAGTTGGGTTAGCTGGAACACAAGCAATGTAGAACCCACATTGCTTAAAGATCTCTAAAAATAGCCACCTATAACCAAAAAGAGTTATGGACCAAAATATTAAACCACTGTCAATCAATCTGCCAAGCTTTTTCATAGGCTGCCAGCCTAACTTGATTTTATTTTTTAACAGACTTCAAAAAAAGGAGGTTTCGCAATTCAACCAATACATATATTATATAAATATATATATTTTGTATGTGTGTTCGCGGATAACTTCGTCGTTTATGAACCGATTTTAATGATTCTTTTTTTGTTGGAAAGGAGATATCCCAAGGGTGGTACCATAATAAGGAAACCAGGAACCTTCAATTGTTATAGGCACACCTATAGCGATTTGTGTATTTTTTATACACTTCTGGACACATCTTTTGGCCCACCTTGTATTTTCAGTTTCGTTTGGTCCTAGCTAAAATTTTATATTAGGTCGAGCAAAAAGTTTTTATGCAGTTTTGAACCTGGCACATTCACAATTTCATTCAATAGAATTTCGAACACAGAATTTAAAGAAACAAAAGACAATTTGGAGCCTGTTTGTTGATATCAAACAATCGAATACTAAGAAAACTTGGTTTTATTGGTTTACTTGGATTTAATTCTTGAAAAAGTGATTGATATCTTTGGTTTTGTAACAAACATTACTTATTCTTAACATTAAGGTGAGGTTCTATCAATAATCTATGGATACTTCACCTGAAGTCGCCGCCCAAGCTGTGGCACTTATTCAGGCCGGACACAGCCAAAGAAACGTGAGTGCTCAACTTAATTTAAGTCGATCTGCGGTCCGAAATGTTTATCGGAGGTACCTAGAGACTGGCGGCTTTGTTCGTCGCCAAGGAAGGCCACGATCTCGGGTCACAACTGAAAGGCAGGATCAATTCATCGTGACGACCAGCTTGAGAAATCGTCACCTTACCTCCATTGAGATACAAAACCAACTTCGCAACTTCCACGGAGCATCTGTGAGCGCTCGAACTGTTCGGAGAAGGTTAAAAGAACGCGATATGGTACCACACAAGCCAGCTAATGGCCCCAAACTAACGCGAGCCCACCGAACAGCGCGCCTTCATTTCGCACGCAGTCATTTAAATTGGACACAGCAAGATTGGAGCCGTGTACTCTTTTCTGATGAGTCTAAAATTGTGTTACATAGCAATGATGGAAGGAAGAAGGTCTACCGACGTAAGGGAGAGCGTTTCGCACAATGCTGCTTTGAAGAGAGGGTTGCTTATGGCGGTGGCTTATGGACTGTCTGGGGCGGTATATCCGCGAGCGGCAAAACTCAACTTGAGGTTGTTACAGGACCACGGCTGCCAACATTAAATGCTGAAAGGTACATTCGTGAGTGCTTAGAACCTCACGTGATACCATACGCGGACTATGTGGGCCCAAATTTCCTTTTTATGCATGATAATGCAAGAGCCCATGCGGCCGGCATCGTCAGGGAATATCTTCGGGATGTGAACATCACAGTTATGGACTGGCCAGCCAGAAGCCCAGACATGAACCCCATTGAGCACATGTGGGACGAGCTAAAAAGACGTGTTAGGGCTCGTCAGCCAGTTGCCCAGACGATGCAGGAGTTGAAAACTGCCATAGAAGAGGAATGGGAGATGATCCCTCAAAATTTCATAGAGCGGTTGATAAACTCTATGCCTAATCGTATGAGAGCTGTGGTAGATGCCCATGGAGGCAACAAGCGTTATTAAATTAAACCTTTATTTGATAAAACATGTTTTTTATTCAAAAATCAATTGCCTTTAACAAGGCGCATATCCGACTTGTTAGGCGTAGCTCCATGTCGTATGGTATTCTGAATTCAAATTTAAAACAATACGATCGAAAAAGATGGTAAAATGTATCAGGTTTAAAACTGCATCAACAGTTTTTGTTCAATCTAGCAATCATATTTCGGTAGGGGCCATCGAAACCTAAACTCTAAGGTGGGCCAATAGATGTGTCCAGAAGTGTAGTAACTCGTGCATTTGCTCTCGGAAAGCACCATTTGCTGAAGTGGAACTGATGACGAAGACCACAGATGGCCATCGGAACTACTCAATAATACGTATTTCACGGTTTGCGATTCGATTATTGCTAAGCAATTTATGCTCATACAATACATATGTTGAAGTGGAGCTGATGGTGACTTCACCATCAGTTCTAGTTCGCCTGGTTCCTGGGAGAACTCCTCAACAATTAACGTCCTTGTATCGGGAAAAACAATATTTTGTAAAAGGTGATGAGCAGTTGACATTAGGCTATAGTAACTTAGATAAATTACAGACTGCCCCACTAAAAAATGAATAATAAGAAACTTTTTTACAAAAAAAAAAAAAAAAAAAAACAACCGACTTCCAAAAAAATACTACAAAGTGAAAAATAACTCTAATTTCGGAAGTCGGTGGCAAAAAGCTAAAATACAGATCCAAAGACACCGACTTTGTTTTTTTTTGTAAAAAAGTTTTATAATTTATTAGAAAAAGCACAACCATATCACATAACATTAAACTTATATAGAAATATTTTTTTATTATTTATTAATCAGCCGGATTCGGCTGATTATATAATTTACATGGAGCGACGGTCTATCTGAACACAACCCAGTTACTGGGTAACACGATAACCCTTGGTAAGGCTGGTTGTCAGACTTTTGGGCTATTGACTGCCCGTAACGGCTGTCGAATATCTACGAATAACAGCCAGAACCAACAGCATATTGCGCTTTCCGAGAGAAAATATTTTAAAACCACGGTGTATAATTAAATTAAAAGCGACTTAAAAGATGTTTCATCGAACGGGAACCGTTCAACGCCACCATTTAATCTAAACCACCAATAATAAATACTGGCTGAAATATCTGCTTAACCCTCGAGTTATTTCAATTACATCTTCCGAATCAAATTCTACGGAAATAATATTGGTCCTTTGGGCTCCAACAGTGGGTCACGGGAGGGTTGTATTAAAACAAATCTGCCACTGTCATCGACGTTCCAGGATCTTTTGAAGTACCGTATTTTATTTGATTTGGTCTTCAGTTCCGGTATGGCTTTTGTGATTTTCGTATAAATAGATTATTGTTTGAACTTCTGAACGGGAGTTATGAACTACGGTGTAGGTAAATTCCAATAGCATAAATAACTAATATACTAGATATGAATAATATACATACATACATAACCTCACGCCTTCTTGCCATGGGGGTAGGCAGAAACTACAGAACGCCACCTGCTATGACCCTTAGGTACATACTCCTTTTGCCTCGTTTACGTTCATACATCTGGTCACACACGTACGCCGATTATGAGTACTTACTAATAAGGTCACCAAATTATGTCTTCCTAGGGCGTCCCCTCCCCTCGTTTCCACTCACATCTGCCTTTTGTTAGTCGCCTTTCATTCATCTTCTCAACATGACCATCAACATCTACAAGCATACTCTTAAATTTTTGTCACTGCATCTTCTTTTAAACAGCACCGTTGCCTTATCACATCATTCCTCAGCCTGTCAAAGATATGATTATGGCCTCTATTTGGAACATACTTATTTATGTATTTTATTATTTATGTACCTACACACTATAAAAACTTTTTTACAAAAAAATACAACCGACTTCCAAAAACAACACTACAAAGTGAAAAATAACTTTAATTTCGGAAGTCGGTGTCTGATTAAATGTATTTTCGTTTTTGCCACCGACTTCCGAAATTAAAGTTATTTTTCACTTTGTAGTGTTGTTTTTGGAAGTCGGTTGTATTTTTTTGTAAAAAAGTTTTTATTTTTCACTTTTTAGTGGTTCACATGTGCTTACCCCTTCACAGCGTACTGGCGTGATGTTATGTTATGAACTGGTGTGAACAACAAACAGACATGAGATTTCAGCAATCCCAGTCCATTTGCTATCATTTATTGAGGAGTTCCGTTGCCTATCTCAGAAGTTCTTCATCAGATCTTCACCAAATTGAAATGGGACCACTCCAAGAAAGTACTCTTCCAAAGACTATCCAAATCGCTTCAAGTGTGCGTATAAAATTGGAAGAGTTCTCTCTATTTCTCCAGGATCCCATCATCAGATCCTGACTTGATGATCATAGGACCACCTGGGAAGTATACCCTTTCAAACAAAAAAAAAATAATCCAAATCGGTCCAGCCATCTTCGAGTAATCGGGGAACATACATAAAAAAAAAATAAAAAAAAAAAAAAAAAAAAAAAGGTTCCGACGAATTGATAACCTCCTCCTTTTTGAAGTCGGTTAAAAATATATATAAAGGCATTACATAGTCTTTATCAGAAGAGGTCATAATATTGCGTGGGTTTGCGGGCGAGGAGATGGTAAGTAAACGAAAGTCAATGATATTCTGAATGTAAACGACGTTCTCCCAAGTACGTAAGCGCGTGCGCAAATCCTTTACTTCACTGCACTGCGAGGGTAATCACCACCATTAGTAACATCACAATCTCAATAATCAATCCAACCGGCTTTTCTTTAAAATCTATTTCAATAAGTTTAGCGCCCAATAAAAACTTTTTTACAAAAAAATACAACCGACTTCCAAAAACAACACTACAAAGTGAAAAATAACTTTAATTTCGGAAGTCGGTGTCTAGTTAAATGTATTTTCGTTTTTTGCCACCGACTTCCGAAATTAAAGATATTTTTCACTTTGTAGTGTTGTTTTTGGAAGTCGGTTGTGTTTTTTTGTAAAAAAGTTTTTATTTTTCACTTTTTAGTTGTGTACCTACCCCACGCAAATTCTAATACTACTATCTGCAAAACAAACTAGAACATCATCCATATAAAAGTGGGGAAAAAATACGTATTATTGTAGCCAACTCAAAAACTACCCAAGCAAAGTTAATCAATTTTGGGACCAACTGTGATGTATACCCTCTCGAATAAAACAAAAAAAATCCAAATCGATCCAGCCATCTTCGAGTAATCGGGGAACATACATAAAAAAAAAAGGTTCCGACGAGTTGAGAACCTCCTCCTTTTTGAAGTTGGTTAAAAAGGTAGTCTATGGTCTGCGAGAGGCCGCCTTCTTAGCACTTGGGATTACGTCAAGTTGACAGCTGTCATGATCGTTCTAAAATCAACTGCGTCGTAAAACCTTTAGACGCGCCGTCATTTAGTTATAATAGAAACGGCATATTATAATTAGCATACACCATACTTTGTTGTTAAGTGACTATTGTATACAATTAATGACTATTTAATATAAGTACCATTTCTAAATACAATATCTACAACTTACAGTAAAGAAAAAAGATCGTAGAAAAACTTTTCTGTCCTTTTTCCAGTTTTCTATTCAGTCTCCCCGTGACAATACTCCGGTAGAAGTACAAAGGTGTCACAGCGTACACGTTAAAATTTAAATAATGGCCGTAAAATGATGTAACAAAAATCGGAGCTCTCTAAAGGTTGTGCTCGCTCTGGGGGCAGAACTCGTGTCATGAATGAAATAACCGTGTCCTTGCCAATGAAAATAGACAACGTTTTGCGAAAGAAAGGAAAAAATAAAAAGCGGACTTAAAACGAAGGTTAAATTGCTATGTTCTTGGACGGTTGAATCCATCGCCACAGTTCTCCTGTAGCGTGGGTGCCCACGCTACAGGAGAACTGTGGCGTGGGTGCATTCCCTAAAGCCCGCAAGATTCAAATATTCTTAAAATAATTTTGTAACCATATCTTGATTTAAAAGAGTGTCCGTGGAGTTTCTTGCCCGTTCTTCTCCATAGGTACCTACTATGCTTTGGAATGGGCGCCTAGCTTCATCTTTCTGACTGACCGACCCCTTGACAATTCAAAAGTGCCTGTAATTGGTTTAATTGAAATAAATGCTTTGAGTTTGAGTTTGAGTTTAATATAAAATAATAATAATTATTATTATTTTGATTATTTTTATTTTAGTCCTACTTAGTTTGGAAGTCAAGAGTTCATTTCCGTGTACGTTTTTTTAATATGCAATAAACTTTTTTTATTATTTTTTTTTTTAATTACTCAGTTATAATCATTTCAAGAATGAATATATTATAGCTCTCGACATCGAGAGCTATATTGATGTTTTGAATGATCACAATTTTATTTAGTAACTAGCTTCTGCCCTTGACTTTGTCCGCGTGAAATTTCTTGGTCCCCCGACCCACCCCGTCGCATCGCATCGCCTACTCGTGCTAACTTGGTTCCTTCTGACTTTTTTTTACTCGGCTCCTAAGTATCCTAGCGTGATGTTAAATAGCCTATGGCCTTCCTCAAGAATTCAAGTCCGACTGGTAGTTCCAGAGATTAGCGCATTCAAACAAACAAACTCTTCAGCTTTATTATTAGTCTATATTATTGTATCATAACTGCCGCGTCTTGAATTTTGATCAACATGCAATGCAGCAATGTGCAAAAAACGTAAATTTGAATTTTGATCCGTATTGACGATCCATTACATATCGAGACATGCTCCTCCGTGCCTCGGAAAGCACGTTAAGCCGTTGGTCCCGGCTGTCGTTCGTGGATCTTTGACAGTCGTCACAGGTCGTCAGAAGCCCAAAAACCTGACAACCAGTTAAGACTGGTTGTCAGTTACTGGGTTGTGGAGGTCAGGTAGGCAGTTGCTCAATGTAAAATTGAGCAGCAGCATCTGGTTAGTCTGAATGCGGACCCAAACATAGTTGGAATTACTTTTAAAAAAGTAAAAACCGACTTTAAAAACCTAAAACGAATAAAATAACTTTCTTAATTATGAAACATAACAGCTTCTGAAGTCGCTGCCAAGCAAAGGTGCATTAAAGAACTGAAGACACTGACTTCAGAAGCTGTTAAGTTTTTTAATTAGGAAAGTAATTTTATTCGTTTTTTTAAGTCGGTTTTTACTTTTTTTTAAAGTAAATATATTTTTCCATTAGGTTAGGTTAGAAAAGCCGGAGATACAGTACATTTATGCATATAATTTTGTACATAAGAGTGATTACATAATGTATCTATACTAAAACCTTCCTGAAAGTATGTATATCATTAAGATCGACCGATTAAGACGTTAGTGAAAGAATCATAAAAATTAATTCATTAGTTTTTGAGAAAATCGCGGACATATAAACATACATACGTACATACGGGTCGAAAACAGAACCTCCTTTTTTGAAGTCGGTTAAAAAGGCTTGGCAGATTGATTGATTGCCGGGGGATCCGTCGTTCAATCCTAAAAATCTCACATTTTCAATTCGTAGACCATTATAATTTTTTTTAATTTATGCATAGTTTATTTTTGATAATGTAAATGACTAATTAACTAACTATACAAATAAATACAAAACAAAAGGACACTTAGGCGTCGAAGTACTCGTCCGCATCGATGTCATCCGGAAACGTGCCCAGAAGACTGGCAGCATTGCCACGTTGAATGGCAATGCTAATTCTTTGGCCAAAGAACGAGCCAGCCCTCTGGTCACGTGAAGACTCGACCAGTCGGCGAGAAGTTTCCTTAATTTACCATTATAATTAGATTTCTGTTTTGGGAATCGACCAGAAGTTTGAAAGCAAATCGCTCTTCCATTGCTAACCATGCCAGTTAATATTGAGAAGTACGAGTAGCAAAATTGAAATCGTAATAAAATTATCTGTCTGTCTGTAGAATTGTGGCCTTCGTAAGAGTGGAGGTCGTGAGGGCTGTGGCGGAACGGGTAAGTTCACAATCATGATAAAAATCGAGATCATAGTAGAATAAACACACTCAATCAATCTGCCTAGTCTTTTCCCAACTATGTTAGGGTCGGCTTCCAGTCTAACCGGATGCAGCTGAATACCAGTATTTTACATGGAGCGACTGCCTATCTGACCTCCACAACCCAGTTACTGGGTAATAAGATACCCCTTGGTAAGACTGGTTGTCAGACTTTCGGGCTTCTGACGACCCGTAACGACTGTCAATAATCCACGAATGACAGCCGGGAGCAATGGCTTAACGTGCTTTCCGAGGCACGGAGGAGTCTTGGTATGTAAAGATAGTCACCCATCCACGGACCAACCCCGGCAAGCGTAGCTTAACCTGATGGATCGACCCGTGCGGCTGCTATTACTTAGCCACAAGCTCTTCTGCAGAATAAACAGAATAAAGAAACTGTTTGAAAGTTTTAAAGAAAGTCTAGTCATGTGTATCTTTAGTAGATGCATTTTGCTTACCCTGCTAAAAAAAAATCTGTGGTTTAAAAATGTAAAAAAAAAAACAATTCATCTAAGGCCTGTTTTCCACCTATGATTAAGTTCCGATTAAATTACTTGGCAGATAATTTCATACAAATTCTGTTCCATTTTTGAATTTATTTGGTGAGTAGTGGCTACTCGGACATCGTGACATAGGCCCATATTCAAGAGCACAAGGAACAACATAGTTCACGGACACAAAAACAGTGTTAAACAATTTGACATTACAGCTAAGTGCTTTTTTATTGAAATAAAATAACAAAAGAGCAAAATTTTAAGTAGATAATAGATTTGTTCTAATTTTTTGCTCACTTTTAAGGGTTTCGTTGAAAGCCTAAAGAAAATTGTTAAATCTAGACAAAAGAGATTTTTAAGAGCAAAAGTAATTTGGTCTTTTTGTCCGGAGCGAGTAATTCTGAGCCAGTGGGCCGTTCTAACTGTTTGTATTGCATGTAAAACTGTTTTATGTTAATGTAAAAGAGTTTTTTGTTATTATTTTAGGTACGTTTTTAAAAGTACCTACCGCAGTCTTTTGAGGGGACATAATAACAAAAATAAAAACTTTTTATTTCAGACTCAGCAGATTCCATAGAATGTTAAAATGAAAAATTATGTGTGTGTGTGATGTTGAAATGATGATGTGTGAATGTTTGTGTTGTTGTTGTTGTGAATGTTGTTGTTGTGTTGTTTATTATGTTGTTATGTCTAATATACACTGGTTTTTCGGATTAGTAAATTAGGTTAGAAACTTTTTTATCATCATTGTAGCTGAAAGACGTTCAAAGCTGGACATCATTGGATGTCTTTGGACATAGCCTCCCCCAAGCACCGTCACTTCGACCGGTTCTAGTAACTCAACTCAACTCAAAGCATTTATTTCAATTAAACCAATTACAGGCACTTTTGATTTGTCAAAGAGTCGGTTAGTTAGTCAGAAAGTTGAAGCTAGATGCCCAGTTCCAAAACGTAGATCTCTATGGAGAAGAACGTTAACTCTCTCGTTATCCCCGAAAGGTTAGGCTAGGTGTACATTTCGCGACGGCTGGCAGCATCGCAATACTGTGAAAACCGCAGAGGGCGATGGCCGTCAGAGCTATCAGGGGGTATCGCACGATCTCCTACGAGGCGGCTTGCGCACTGGCCGGATCCCCGCCCTGGGACCTAGAGGCGAGAGCCCTCGCGTCACTGTACCGATAGCGTGAGGAGGCGCGGGCGCGGGGCGGTGAACCGATGCAGCGTGAGGTCGAGCATCGCCGGTCACAGCTCCGCGAGGTCCTGTTGACGGAATGGCGCGACAGGCTTCTGCGCCCTACTGCCGGCCTCGCCACCGTCGAGGCGATCCGACCAGTGCTCGGCGAATGGGTCGGAAGGAGGCACGGCTCCCTGTCGTTTCGAGCGACCCAGGTGCTCTCGGGGCATGGTTGCTTCGGGAAGTACCTGTGTTGCATAAACAGGGAGCCGGACGCTCGGTGCCATCACTGCGTCCACTGTCGGGAGGACACGGCGTGGCATACAGTGGCAGAGTGTGCCGCATGGGAGGGGCCGCGCCGTGCCCTCGTGGCAGAGGTCGGAGCCGACCTGTCGCTGCCGGCCGTCGCTCGTTCGATGGTCGGGAGCGCCGAGTCGTGGGATGCGGTGATCTCCTTCTGTGAAACGTTCATTTCGCGGAAGGAGGCTGCGGAAAGGGAGAGGGAGATCGAGACGACTCTCCCGACCCGCAGAAGGCGGCCCGGGCGTCGGCGGAGGGCGGACAACGCCCTCTTCCAGCCCCCATAAACAGGTCCGGAGGGACGGTGGACTCGGGGACGTCCGCCGGCCCCCATCCAGCTGGACCCGAGGCGGCGGCGCGTAGTGTTCCGCGCGCGCCCCTATTGGACGTTGCGGGGGGAGTCCTGCACCTCACTCCCCTCGCAGGCCTGAGGAGGCCCGCAAATGCGGGCCGGCACTAGCCGGGGATCGTGGAAGGCGCCCAAGTTCCCATGATCCCCGGTCCAGGTGTGGGAAGGGAACACCGGGGTGGTTTTTAGTCAGTAAGAGTCTGATAGACCCCTCCGCCCACCCCCGGGCGGCGGACATCCATGAGGATTTTCCACCCCGGCAACAAAAAAAAAAAAAAAGGTGTACATTTCGCCAGTTAAGTTTTTATTCAAGTCCCCAACCCCCCTATAACAATGGGACTTTTGCTATTGCCATCATACCCACAAATCCAGACTCCGGGCTGCTACTGAGAAATTAAGAAAACCCAAAACACTTTGCCTGACTTGGGAATTGAACTCGGAACCTCATGCTCAGCAGTAGCGATCACTAGACCTATTATTAATATTAGTTTGCTGGAATGTGGCAATGGAACTTTTTTTCCCCAAGGAAAAAAGCCAGCTCGTAATTCAAGTACCGTTGACATATACGAGCATTGGTACAAGAGACTCAGGAGAGTCTCTATGTCAACGGTTTTCAGATCTCGCTCTTCAAAACGTAATCTCGTTTGACGACAGGAATGGGTACTTCTCCATAAACAATATTTCAACAACAGCTGATGCAGCAAAATGATTGTCACGGAGTCATACTAGAACTTTATTACAACATTATCCACCAACATATCAACAAACATTATTCCCTAGAATACATGTTTACATCTGACGTGATGGATAAAGTTGAGCATAACCGTTTGCATATTGTAAACACCGGTTAGACAGTTAGACAGTATAACTCCAGAATACTGTTATGTTTGAACGTATGACGGCTTGTGGGTTTTATTCACTATCTGTAGTCTGAAGATGGAATTAACTGTACAGTTCAAGGAGGTCAGGTTATTTCCCAACTCTCAAGGGTATACAATATTAGTCATATAATATGTAATTTGTCGTTCTACATGATAAATACCTTTTTACGGATGGTTGATCCTTCTCTGTTTGACCGTTTTAAGAGCTGGTTCTTCCATGATGTTTTCTTTCAAAATAAAACAGTGATAGGTCTCCTTGCTGATTGACTAATATTTTAATTTTATTACAACACCAATATTAGAGCTATTCTCATAATAAGAAGTACAATCTTTGAGTATCTAATGAAACACAAGAGATACTGTAAAAATATTTTTCTAACCAAAGAACGCTGCGTAAAACAATTACATTGGAGGTTTCATTATTTATTTATTCTCACCTCTGTAAAAATAAATATCATGTCAGTGTTTCAATGAAGTTCATCAATTAATTCAACCAAAAGAAAATCGCAATCACTACTCCCACACTGTGATCAATTGTTCCCGAAACAGAACATCATACATCAGCAACCAGCTGTAGATTTATGACGCCCTGGTACTCACATACTGTTCACGTCTGAGTATTCGATACATGAACTAGTCACGCAAAGCCTATTCAGCGATACCTTTCATTCATGTTCTCCTAATTAAGTAATTGCTAATCAGTGTTGTAGACTAATCTATTGATACTTAATTAAACTCTATTCAGCTTTTAGTTTTATATTAATGACTAGCGACCTGCCGCGGCTTCGCACGGTTGCAATTTACATGCATGTGAAGTTGGTTTTCTATTCACGACATATTGCGCACAAGTCTGGAATAATATTCCTTTCAAATGATGAAACAATTTTTCAAATTCGCTCTCTATCTATTCGTATAGATTTCTACAATAAATAACTAATACACTGTGTCAGATCTATCTTGTCACTAACCTAATATGGGCATTATAACAAGTCTATTTAGTCCACTGCTGGTAATAGGTATCTTCAATCGCACGCGATTTAACTGAACCTTGCGAATCTAGCTTGAAAATATTATATTCTACGCTTACCATTTGCCAAAGGAATCTGTATTACCTAAACCTAATTTACCAGAGACACTATCCGTAATGAAGGCATAAAACTACTCTCCTGGTACACATATCAACATATATGTACCTACGCTCGTTTCGTAGCACCGCCCGTGCCGCCATGAAAGCGGTTTTATCGAATTTAACACTTTACACAGCGCGACACAGCGCTTAATGGAATTTTCGACGACAAATCTAACGCCGATGCAAACTGTCGTGAAAGAGAATTGCTACTTTGATTCTAGGCAAAAGAGATACAGTTTGGAACACGTGTTTAGGAGCCGGCTAAATTAGATTCCCTGTCGAGTTTTGAGAATTATTTGGTGATGTTTCTCATACATTGAAAGATACAGAAATAAGTTTTCTTTTATTGCTTTCCATCTAAATCGTAACATTGTTACTATTACTGATAGAACCGAAATAACTTATCTTTACTAAGTTACTTGCTTACTATATTTGTTCGGTCCGTGGCTATATCCCGAAATAGATAGATTCCCTTTATCCCGTTTTAGAGTTACTATACGAATTTTCGATCTTGTTTTGACTGGGCCTTTGGGATGCTAATTAGGAATGGTATTATAAAACTTAAAATACGGTGACGTTGCACAAAATTCATTTTACTATGGACATAGCCAAAAGAAAAAAAAAAGGAAATTACATTAGTACATAATGCGTTAAATAAAGTGGACAGTAGATATTAGGAAATTGTTCTGTTGTCTCAACAAACGGCTAGCTTAGTAATTTGCACTTCATTATACACTGAATGGGTGCTCGGGAGTTTGACAGGGAAGTCATTGTTGACCTAATTAAATAGTGTTGTCGATGCCCGGAAGCTTCCAATGAGATACTTTTTGATAATATAATTTTACGGTCACTTAGCTTTACAAGTGTTTTTATTATGACTAATTTTTATCGGTAAATACTTACATACGAAAAAAATATAGCCCGTTATTAGTTCAATGAAATGGGAAGCGAGACTGTTGCCGTTAACAAGGCTCAAATCAAAATCTGAGCTATGAAAAATTTACTTAAGGCAAACCCACTATAATATTTTCTTTTACATGGATATCAAACTCAAGACTCTACGATTAGAAGTCGCGTTTTCAGACCAACGAGGCTTTCAAGCTACAGTTTAACAGAACTATTTTATTTGCTTACCATAAACGCAAATACCGTGCGCATGAATGTACCCTCTCCTCCATCAGGCTCAGTCAGCATGTTTGTGTTTCCATTTCATCGCTACACATCGATCACTCTCATCTGATAGCCAGACATCCGCCATATTGCATTTTGTAAATTTACAGAACTTCGTGACATTTATGACACGCGCAGGGATGTGATTGGGACAATATTTCAAACGGATTGCTTGTAAATTTAGTTTTGGACGTGTGTTTTAGTTTAGTTTTCACTAAACTAAAACACCATGTCCAAAACTAAATTTGTTTGTTTTTATTTTGGCCCTCAGTTCCTCTGCTGGGCACATGTATAGGTATCTACCTCGGTCATCCAGATGTTAGCCGCCATGTTAGATTTCGCCTATCTATCTTGCAGAATATTTATCGTTTATTTTCTTTTTTCAGGCTCCGAAATGTTGATAAGTATAATATAGATACACCCGGCAACCTGTTTTATAATTAAGGTAATTTTAAAGTGGAGAATTTATAAACTCGTTTCAACAAACAATTTTTGTTCAACGACTTCCAAATAAATTAGTACTTATTTTTACAAACAATGCAATACACATCGAGCTAATAAATAGACTCGTATATTTATTGTTAAAAATACAATTCCCTAAACAAATAGATTGGGTACAATAGCAGTTTAAAAATAAAACAATAGTGTTTAGGCACACAAAATACGTATGTACTACATAATATATAGGATGACTGGTAATTAGTGACCGATACTTAAACACAAGATTGTGCTCATAATAACAAACGACTTTTACTATGGGACCAAACCAGAAATCTCGAAAAAAAAATCAGCTGCTTCCTACATTTTGACTAGTTAAGCGAACATGAATGTATAGAGCAGCTGATTTTTTTTCGCGATTTCAGGTTTGGTCCCATAGTAAAAGTTGTTTGTTATCATGAGTATAATCATGTGTTTAAGTATCGGTCACTAATTACCAGTCGCCCTATATAATACCTACACATAAGTTAATTTTGTCACCACATGCCTAAATCAATGGACCTATATAAGGGCTCTCTAAAATCAATTAACCCACTTTGTCCGAGTCGATGTGGTGGTCACGACCTAATCATCTAACTAGGCAAAATGCATTATATCTCTAAGTAAATACATAATTCTTAGGTGAAAATCATACTTACATAAACGCACGCCTTCTTCCTATGGGGGGTAGTGAAAGTATAGTAAAAGTAATGTCTAACCTAATTTTGTTGTCAATGATTTCATAATTCACTGAACGCAAATGAAGTCTTTTACTAAAAATTCATTGCACATCTGTTATTCATAGTTTTCAGCTGACCCGACAGATGTTACCCTGTCCAAATTTCATGTACGAGAAAATAAATTTTCTACATATTTTTTTTTTTTGAGAAATAGTAATTCTGCTATTCGGGGCGGAGAGAAATCCAACAAATCAAACATCGTAAAATCGATCCAGCCGTTCTTTCTTGAGTTATAAATGCTGTAAATGACCCGACTTTGTTAAATAGAAGATAGAATACGGATTCAGTATGAAAAAAAAGTCAATCATGCTGAGCGACACTCAACTAAATTAGCATAATAGGCAGGAAGAGGATCACTATGGTGGAGTCGGACCAAATAAAAAAACCAGGACATAGCGCTGTCAACAGTGACGTGAGGCCGGTTTCGCATGCTTCACTCTATTGTTCACAGTCTTGGTTTTTTATTTGGTCTGAGATGGTGCAATGTAAGATCCTCGCAATTTTGGGTCTTTAGCTATCGGCAGAAGACGACCACTGGCTGATAATAGACATAAGACCATGTTTGTTATTTCCGAAGGGTAAGGCAAAAATGTACCTACTGTACACCCACATTTTAGTTCTAAGTAAGTGGTGGTGGTAGTGTTACATGAGGTGTGTGTGTGTGTGTGTGTGTGTGTGTATAATTATATATAATATAATATATCATTTATTCTCTCTTCACAATGCTGACTTAAAGTTATAGTGAACAAAAAAATATTTCAGCTGTATTCCACCTTTTGTGAGAGACTGGTGCCTGATATAGGTTTTTGGGATAAACCTGTGCTACAGGTCACCAGCCCCCCTTCCACGGCTAGAATTAGCTTTTACAGAGATATCGTGCAAGAGTCGAAGTTAGACAATATGCATAACAAAAATAAAAACTAAATAAGAGTTAAACAATCTGCTTAACACAAATATAATAAAATATGTGTATGTCGGATCCGGTCAATAGTACGGACGCGTAACGAATCGCAAGCGCGCCACTGGCGACATCACGTGAGGTGCCCACGCCTACAGAGCGCTTCTACAGAGTCGTGATGTTCTAACCTGATGGCGAGAAGAACAGTCTAGTGTGGGATCGCATCGGGTCAACATCGGGGTTACTACGCCACGGAACTGTATTCGATTCGTTGTGCTTAGTGATTGTGTTAGATTGCGATTTTAAACACCGTGTATCGCACCCAGTGTGTTTTCATTGCACGAAACCCATCTTCTGCCCACGTGTCTGTCTAAATCTAACTGAGTAAATCCTGACGTTCCGACATGTATCTATGATGATAGTCAGGTCTCAAAGTCAATCGTAGTAATGTACTTACACTCAAAGTCGGCAAATACAGGACGCGTAGGTACATATAAACGTTTACGAAAATAATTTAATAAAAAGTTTTAAACTTTTCCTACACATTTTTAAGGTTTCAGCAGACACAGTTTTTATTTGGCCAGTCTACTGTGGGAGAGATTATTTTTGTGTCTCGGTTCTTTTGGAACGAAATTTAAAAAAAAATTGAATGCCTCAAAGTAGATGAAGCCGGGTGTACGGATAATCCGGGGTACATGGTACCTAATCTAGAAATGAAAACTGTTTTTAGCATGAATGTTTTAAGATCATTTTATTATTTTAATCTAGCGACGAAGCTAAAATACGTCTGGTCTGGCGTACTTCAAGTTATTGTGTAGTTTGACAAGAAAAAAATCCATTTAATTTAGGAATCTTTACTATTTTCCCCTGTGGCATATAAAAGACTTTACTGTCTTTTCGTCCTACATACAAAAGCTGTGTCAACGATGCCCTTGAAATAAATAAAATAACATTGAACTAGCTCGGCTGGGACCCAAAGTGATCGTTCCACAAATCTTTCATTTTCCACGACTGTCGACTGTCCTATCGACAAGATTTACGCGTCACAAAAAATCGTTTACAAGAAAAAACAATTTAAATATGTAAATGTAGCTCTGTTTTAGTGAAAAGTTTAGCCTTTTACAATGAGAAAAATATGCTAATACCACGTCTAAGGTCAAATTCTATAATAAATGTATAATTTCGAGTTAAAAAGTTAGCTTTGATCTTTAGTAATGCATTAAAATGGAATTTAGTTTTAGGTATATAAATTCCAAGTTGATGCGGTATTAGCTATACATAGATTTAGCGCGTGTTCAGTTAATTTACGTTTCATAATGGTAGCAATTTATAGAGACAAATGGCGTGATATTGAAGTATTTTAGGCTTAAATACACGCCCTACAGTATGTAATGGAACGGTTGGCGCAGTTTATATGCGATTGCTTCTTGTGCTAAGCGACGGATCACAGATAAGTATTTAAACAAGACGAGGAACCGGGCAAAGGTAAAATAAAAAATGTAAATTTAAAAAATCAAAACCCGACTGAGTAAAAAATGAACTTTAAAAAAGTTGAAAACAAGATGACCTATTTCTGTCTCCAAACAATCTCATGCAGTCGGACGCATCTTCAATAAAGACCTATTGCCTCCCGACTGCATGAGATTGTTTGGAGACAAAGTATGTCATCTTGTTTCCAACTTTTTTAAGTTCATTTTTTACTCAGTCGGGTTTTTTGATTTTTTAAATTTACTTTTTTATTTTACGCTTTTTAGTTCGGTCGTTAAAATTATTTTTCAAATCAGTACAATTCTGGGATTGTTTTCGATTTTAAGAATTATATTATATTAATTATTTTTATTACGATAATAACACCTAATAAACGATTATCAAAGAACTTTATCACAACTTTGTCATAAGTTTTGAAAATTTAAGTGAGAACTTTAAATCGCTATAGATCCTAATTAATCATTGAATGAAAAATGATTTAAGAAATCTAAACATGACTTTCAAAAACCTATCCAGTGATATCCCATTTGACGTAGTTCGTCAACCTTTACGGAGACGCGGCGCGTTGAGCGGCGCGTTGAGCGGCGCGGCCCGCACTAAGTTCAAACATAGGGCGTTCTATGAGAGCGATTACGGAGAAGCGATTTTACACGCGTTTGTTTGAATTGTAGCGTCGCATGTGGCGGGTGAAGCGACGGGCGACGCCGCGGCGGACGCGGCGGGTATCTTCGGTTTAACTTCTTTATAACATACACCGCGAGCGCCACCGCGTGAGCCGTTCGAGCGCCACTGCTTGCGCCGCCGCGTGCGTGCCATAAACGGAGAAAACGCGTGATGAACCGCAGCCCGCCCCGCGCACCGCGCCGCCTGACGCCCCGCGTGTCCGTAAACGAGGCCTAAGGCATTCAACCAAGGGTGGTGAAGAGACTTAATTTTTTTTTTTCACTATATTGCATCTGGTTATCGCCATTTAGAATTTGGATAACTGTTATGTATTTAGTGATACTTACAAGATTAAGACAAATCGATGGCATAAGAATCATCAAAATCGGCCCTCGCGTTTGGTCCCTAGAATGCCACAAACGAACAAACATACATACATAACACATTACCCTCCTTTGCGTCGCGCAGTCGGGTAAAAAGAGCAACAATCATTGATTTATTTGAACAAAAATCATAACCCTTTTCACAGCCTCACGTATAAGTCATTACCCCATATAGAGCTGTACAGCTCAATTCACCATTCACCTCCGAGGTAGTGCTTAGCAATTAGCGAGGCCGTTATCAGATGGAAATTTCCATTCGGCTCTGTTTATGCAATGTTTGCTTCCCAATGCTGCTGTGCGGTACAATTAATTTTACAGGCAATATACTCTTATCAGTATTTCATAGTACAGCTCCTAATTAAGCTAACTTTGCAATATGCTGCGCATCAAAACTAGTAATTTGTGAACTATTTTGGAACTAAGTTTAGTCTGTTGCGGAAATTCATGCTTTCAACAGAAAATTAGTTTTTGTTTTATGAGGGAAGTAGGTACGACCTTATATTGAGTGTATATTAAGTATGTACTCATATTTATATACCAAAATGAGACTGAGACTGAGAATTTCACTCTGCATGGTCAAACTCTGGATTGCTCTTGCCTAACTATTTAAAACGATCTAGATCCTACTAATGATTTATAACAGCGAATGTTCATGATGAGGAATGTGCTCGTCTGATGTTGCTACAAGCTACAAATGTAATTAATTCAATTGTCGCATTGTTGCAGCTCAATCTAAAACCTTAATTCCACCGTTTATCACGAAACCAATCCCTCAAAACTCCAGCGATTATCATAACACCGACAAAGAGGATCCAACTTACACCCGAAATTCGCCAAAAAAGTAAATTAAAAAGTGCCAAACTTGGAACCACGGCTCCCCTCGTTAATAAGGATGCTAATCACGTTTTTGTCCACAATCGTGCCGATATTAAAGTCTTGGACAACCTATCTAGTTAAATATCTAAGGGCTGTAGCAGACACAATACAGAATCAGCGATTTTGTGACTGCGTCAGTACTGCACCACGTTTAGGCGACTCTTTGCATTAAGGAGCATCGAGCCGTCTTCCGCAAATGTCAAAACCTCTTGCTGTGACTTGTATGCAATGAAGAGTCTTGAATTCAATCGTTGTATCAAGCTTCCAAAAAGCGACTGAATCAGTAAACGCCAATACTAAAAGTTTCTGTTCTGTCTGCTGGGTTCCTAAGCACAGTCCGATATTATTTCCTGCGCGGATTGTAGACAAAGCCTGGTCCTAATGAGTTTACTACGCTTACAAATCCTATTTGGATGCGCAGGGGGGGAGGGGGGGGGGGGGTCCAAATGGAAATTGTAAACGTTTGCAATGAAATTCTGATGAGACGAGTCCGTAGTTGCTTCGTGCCTGCTTCGTTTTTTTCCGTTCCGTTCTAATTATGTTAATTGTTTGAGGCAAATACTCGTACTTTCTGATTATTTTTGTCCTTGTTTTAGTTTACCGGGTAAAGAGGGAAGAAGAAGGAATTGTCTTAAGCTCTCTGTTAATGTAGCCTCTGTTAAGTAAGCCTTGATTTTTAACGAGATGGGCCAGTAGATACCTACATTAGTAGTTATACATCCAGTTCTTGAAACGAATGTATGTATGGGTAAGGGATCTACCTGAATATAGTTATATGAAAGCGGTTCCTAATTATCTTACTAGGAACATAAGTATTAGGGCACTCCAACCAAATAGGTTAGGTTAGGTTAGAACTGTGATCAACTACGCACGAGCCGAGCGAGTTTCACCAGCGTAGACCTGGATAAAAAGTAACTTATGTGTTAATTCAGGGTATAATCTATCTATATACCAAACTTCATCCAAATCGGTCAAGCCGTTTGAGCGTGAAGAAGTAACAAACATACACACTCACAAACTTTACGGTAGATAGCTATATCCCTAGGGATATGTTCTATATCACGGATACAACCATCTTACTGCGACATAATATGCACTTATCATAGAACGAACAGGTCTTCGTTCATATTTCACGTTCAAGTGTTGTGTTTTGTGTTACTGGATGGTTTTTATTCACAGCTAGGAAAAGTGTTATTTTGGGTATTCTGTCAGGAATTTCCAGTAGCGGCCTGGATTTTGGTTTGATACCCATGGCAACTTCCTATTACATGGGAATTAAACATGAAAGACGAAGTATGGGTGTACCATAAACCACGGTTCGGAGAAATATGTAAAATGTAATGTAGAAAACGATCCACGTGGCGGTGATTAGTCACGAGCCCGTCTAGGAAGCCCGCCATCCGCCATCCACATTCTAAATCGGTTCACTTTTATCATTACAGAAACCTTGCCTCAGAAGTAAGAAGCTGGAATTGTTTGCCCGATTAATGTTTAATTTATACAGTGTTTGTTTATCCGTTGTTATTGACATTTTGCGTGTTTACACCGTGAAATGGTGGCTCATTAATCTTTTAACATACATTTACTGTTACCTGCTATTTGGTGTTCGTGCTTAATTGTTTCAAATTACGTTCAGCAACAATCTATTAGCGTTATGTGCTGAATATTGAATGTCATTGTTTTGTGGGTTTAAGTTATTTTGAAATAGATGCGGAAGGGTCAATTTCGGACCTATGTTTACCTTATACTGTGGATTGCGATGAACTGATTTGATTGATACAATTTTGAACATCTACTGTACAGTTTTACACCTGTCGTGTCGTCTTGAATATACACCACAGATTAATACAGATGAGACACTCCGCAGTTTAGGTACATATGAAGCTACAAGTACGCGGCGGGCTCATCTCACTGGGTCAAGTCAGTGTGGGCTGCCGCGCATCGGCCGGCTCGGACGTTAGTTCGATACTCACTCACGCGACGCGTCGTAAATAAAGACAACCCTAACGAGTCAGAAGGTATAAGAGTTACGCGATAGAAAGAGAGGCAGCTTATAGCTGAATATAACTGTAGGTAATGAAGCGTTGTGCGACCTGAATTGCACTTTATTGTGTCGTAGCAAGTCGCGTTTTATTTAAATGATTTTGCGGAGTGTCCCATCTGTATTAATCTGTGATGATACTCAGAAAAAACGTTTTCATCCGACTACGGCAAAACCAAAAGGAAAGGTTATGTTTTTAGCAGTCTATGTATATTTGTTGTATGTTAATCCTTTTGTATTTTTTGTCAAGCATATGTGTCGCAAAATAAGTCATTTGTATATCACGTCCTAGGGGTACAGTTTAATAATCGTTTGTCGCATGGTGAGTATCTCGTACAGCGCGGTTCACTTAATAATGAACGTATGATTGCAGCAGCTTTCGCTCTAACAGATTACATTCTGGCGCACTCCAATCAATCCGCGCCTGCCGTTAGTGTTAGTCTTGTACTACACTGTAAGCGATACAAAAGATACTGCTTGGGAACAGCAAACCAGTTACATTTCCCTGACTAACTGACCAACTCTTTGACAATTTAAAATATTTAAGTTTGAGTTTTTGGCCAAACTGACAGAATAACATGCCAAGAGTAAATCAAGGTGTTTATAGTACACCCACAATGTGCTTTAAATCTTATGTAAGGAACATTACACGGGCATACATTTAGACTCCATGGTGAAACTGAGAATTTTCTAATGGAAAGGCCTAATAAAGCCTTGCCCGACCTGGGGAACCCAGGATCTGTCAGCGGCAGCGCTTGCAACCGCTAGTCTTGAGGCGGCCATAAAATAGATTTTCTGAAGCGTGAAGTCATTATCATCACCAATCTCTGCCCTTATCCAATTTATTAGGGGTCAGCGCAACATGTCTTTTTCTTCCACTTTTCTATTGTTTGACTTTTCTAACAATCACCCCCGTCCCCCTAAGTCCCCCCCCCCACACCCGATACCCCTTGGAAAGACTGGTTGTCAGACTTTCGTGCTTCTGACGACTTGTGTCATTATCCACGAGTGACAGCCAGGACCAACGTTTTAACGTGCTTTCCGAGGCCCGGAGCGGTCTTGGTATGTAAAGATGGTCACCCATCCACGGACCAACCGCAGCAAGCGTAGCTTACCCTGAACGATCGACCCGTGCAATTGTTATTACTAAGCCACAAGCCCCACTGTCAAATATGGTTATAACAATAATAAATATCTAGGAATCCTGTGTGTTTATATTATTTTAATTACAGTTGTTCGTGAGGAATAATCTGTAAAAATCCAACAGTCATTGTATCAGTGTTGTGCCATCAGGTGACCGCCTGCGATCCAGGCGTTCATTGTATCAGTGTTGTGCCATCAGGTGACCGCCTGCGATCCAGGCGTTCATTGTATCAGTGTTGTGCCATCAGGTGACCGCCTGCGATCCAGGCGTTCATTGTATCAGTGTTGTGCCATCAGGTGACCGCCTGCGATCCAGGCGTTCATTGTATCAGTGTTGTGCCATCAGGTGACCGCCTGCGATCCAGGCGTTCATTGTATCAGTGTTGTGCCATCAGGTGACCGCCTGCGATCCAGGCGTTCATTGTATCAGTGTTGTGCCATTAGGTGACCGCCTGCGATCCAGGCGTTCATTGTATCAGTGTTGTGCCATCAGGTGACCGCCTGCGATCCAGGCGTTCATTGTATCAGTGTTGTGCCATCAGGTGACCGCCTGCGATCCAGGCGTTCATTGTATCAGTGTTGTGCCATCAGGTGACCGCCTGCGATCCAGGCGTTCATTGTATCAGTGTTGTGCCATCAGGTGACCGCCTGCGATCCAGGCGTTCATTGTATCAGTGTTGTGCCATCAGGTGACCGCCTGCGATCCAGGCGTTCATTGTATCAGTGTTGTGCCATCAGGTGACCGCCTGCGATCCAGGCGTTCATTAAAAAACGAAAACTTCGCAAGTAATGGTAAATTGCTACTGAAGGCTGCGGGTATCGACCTCAGGACGAGCTGCTTCTCAACGGATAACTGTACGTGGCTTGCTCCTGCGTCACCAGTCCTGACTCTCTTTATATTTTAGCTGCTGAGACCAAAAACTACAAACGTAGTATACAGGGAAGTTTAAAACAAATGAGGCTGTTATTTTGGTATAATATAGTGGTATCTTACGACTTCCACGCGAACGAAGTCGCGGGCAGAAGCTAGTACCTAGTAAATTAATTTCTTCTATCTTTAAAGGCTTTCAAGTGAACCCAGTAACAAGAAACAGTTCATATTTGTCAGTGTTTAATGTAAAATGTAGTCTACGCTCGAGAATATTCACGAATATGGGCATATTAATGATAATTAATTTCCTCTTCAACTATAACTCAAATTAATATTCGTTCAAAAGATTTTTCACTTTCGAGAAAATAATTCAATATAATTAGAATTTCAATCTTTACCAAATTAAATTGCAATTTCAGAAAACGTACCTGTTTATTTTATTTAGGAATATTGTGAGAATCAACCTCAACCTCTAACCTCAGTTTGATAATGGGTTGTGGAGTCAGATAGGCAGTCGCTCCATGTAAAATACTGGTTCTACTACCAACTTCACGCAATATTCAGCTGCATCCGGTTAGACTGAAAGCCGACCAATAATGTACCCAGAATTTTGTAATATCTTGATATAAAAGATTATCCATGGAGTTTCTTGTCCGTACTTCTCTATATAATCTCTTATAATCTTCTCTTTAAATTTCTTACTAATTGAACGACTCCTTACAGTTCAAAAGTGCCTGTAAATGGTTTAGTTTAAATTAATGCTTTGAATTTGAGAGTTTGACCCCAACATATTTGGGAAAAGGCAGGTGATGATGTGTATTTAAGAAGGAAGAATTGTTACTATACTATGTCTACCTTCTCTTAATGGCTGTACAGTTAATGGTACAGCTCCACCTCTAGCCGCTAGTGCGCGCTTATTGGCTTATTGACAAACTGTACCGGGATGGCGTTGTATCCGATGCTACGCAAGCTATGTTTATACAAAGTATATCTATCGCATAACTCTTGTGCTACAGCATCACCTCTAGCCACTAATACGCGCTTATTGACAAACTGTACCGGGATAGCGTTGTATCCGATGCTACGCGAGCTATGTTTATACAAAGTATATCTATCGCATAACTCTTGTACTACAGCATCACCTCTAGCCACTAATACGCGCTTATTGACAAACTGTACCGGGATAGCGTTGTATCCGATGCTACGCAAGGTATGTTTATACAAAGTATATCTATCGCATAACTCTTGTGCTACAGCATCACCTCTAGCCACTAATACGCGCTTATTGACAAACTGTACCGGGATAGCGTTGTATCCGATGCTACGCGAGCTATGTTTATACAAAGTATATCTATCGCATAACTCTTGTACTACAGCATCACCTCTAGCCACTAATACGCGCTTATTGACAAACTGTACCGGGATAGCGTTGTATCCGATGCTACGCAAGGTATGTTTATACAAAGTATATCTATCGCATAACTCTTGTGCTACAGCATCACCTCTAGCCACTAATACGCGCTTATTTTCAAATTGTACCGGGATAGCGTTGTATCCGATGCTACGCGAGCTATGTTTATACAAAGTATATCTATCGCATAACTCTTGTGCTACAGCATCACCTCTAGCCACTAATACGCGCTTATTGACAAACTGTACCGGGATAGCGTTGTATCCGATGCTACGCGAGCTGTTTATACAAAGTAAATCTATCGCATAGCTCTTGTGCTACAGCATCACCTCTAGGCTCTAGTGCGCGCTTATTGACAAACTGTAGCCAGGATAGCGTTGTATCTGACGCTAAGCGAGTAGATACCTATGTTTACGTTCGTTTTACACGATCAACTACATCTGATATAACAGTCAGCTGTTGACAGAATATAATTAAAACAGTATTTGATTAGGATTCTGTTTTAACTGGATGTATCCTGTGGCTTTATCTGCGTGATTATAATAGGTCTTTACCTATGAAATTGCCGTTTTGCATGAAAAAATTTAAACGAATTTTTGCATGCATTTTTTATTTGTATTAATCGAAGTAATCACCCATGCAATCAATGCATCTTTGCCAACGCAGTGGCAGTTTATTGATGCCCTTCTTAAAGAAATCAGCTGAACGGGAGGCAACAAATTCTTCAAAGGCATTTTGTACTGCCTCTCGGGTATTGATTTTTTTTCCCGCCAAGAAGTTTTCCAAATTCTGGAAAAAGTAGTAGTCTGTAGGCGCAAGGTCTGGTGAGTAGGGCGGATGACGGAGAGCTTCCAACCCCAGTTCTTGCAACTTGGAGACCGTCTGCTATGCAGTATGAGGTTGCGCGTTGTCGTGCAGGAGCAGCGGAGACGAGCGATTGACCAATGCTGGTTGGAGATGTGCCAGCTTCTCCATCATTGTGTTCAGTTCTTCACAGTACACATCTGAAGTAATGCTCACCCCGTTTGGTAAGAAGCTGTGATGAATCACACCGGGGCTAGACCACCAAACAGTGACCATCACTTTTCTAGGGGTAAGTTTTCGTTTAGGGCATTGTTTAGGTGCTGAACCATGATCCAACCAACTTGCTGAGCGCTTGCAGTTATCAAACAGAATCCATTTTTCATCGCAGGTAACAATGCGGTTCAAAATTTCTTCATTTGTGTGTCTGTTGAGCAGTGCAAGGCACGTCTCGACGCGTACTTCGCGCTGGCGATCATTGAGTTCGTGGGGCACCCATTTTTCAAGCTTTTTCACCTTGCCAATTTGACGCAAATGGACCAATATTGTTTTGACGCTAACGTCGAAAGCTGCTGCTAATTCAGCCGTAGATTGTGTATCATCAGCTTCCACAATCACCTTTAATTCGTCATTGTCGACCAAAGTCTTCGGACGACCGCGAGGTTCATTTTTCAGGTCGAAATTTTCAGAACGGAAGCGAGCAAACCAATAACAAGTGGTGCGTTGGTTTGTAGTGTTAGCTCCGTAAACGTCGTTGATGTTGCGTGCCGCTTGTGCCGCGTTGCTGCCACGACGGTACTCATATTCCATAATTACTCGAATTTTTAACGTATCCATGATGACGAAAAAGATTGAAATGCGATGAAAATGTAACACTAATCAATAAACAAATGACTACTTTTGGAAAAAACAAATCCATGTTTTTAAAATAAAATTAATATGAAATTAGAATTCTTAGCCAAACAAAAATTATTTTGATTTGAAATGGCCAGTACTGCAGAACGGCAATTTCATAGGTAAAGACCTAATATTATTTTTAGATATTTAGTGGATGCTCTAGTCTAGATGCTTACTTTTCCTTGTTATTTATTTGGCAATGAAAAGTTAAGTTACAAAGATTGACAGACTTCCTTCGCATTATGTTATTACATTAAGTAATATTAACGAAAGCGCCAACAGTTACCTACGTAGTAGTTTGGGGTGTGGTTTGTCTTGCCAAGGGCTACTTTTAAGTAAAGATACGGATTAAGTACCTTATTAACATTGCTAAGAGACTCAAATGGATAGCACGAAATGTTTTAGGATGAGGCACGCACAATGGATACCACGAAATGTTTTAGGATGAGGCACGCAGAATGGATACCACGAAATGTTTTAGGATGAGGCACGCACAATGGATACCACGAAATGTTTTAGGATGAGGCACGCACAATGGATACCACGAAATGTTTTAGGATGAGGCACGCACAATGGATACCACGAAATGTTTTAGGATGAGGCACGCACAATGGATACCACGAAATGTTTTAGGATGAGGCACGCACAATGGATACCACGAAATGTTTTAGGATGAGGCACGCACAATGGATACCACGAAATGTTTTAGGATGAGGCACGCACAATGGATACCACGAAATGTTTTAGGATGAGGCACGCACAATGGATACCACGAAATGTTTTAGGATGAGGCACGCACAATGGATAGCACGAAATGTTTTAGGATGAGGCACGCACAATGGATAGCACGAAATGTTTTAGGATGAGGCACGCACAATGGATAGCACGAAATGTTTTAGGATGAGGCACGCACAATGGATAGCACGAAATATTTTAGGATGAGGCACGCACAATGGATACCACGAAATGTTTTAGGATGAGGCACGCACAATGGATAGCACGAAATGTTTTAGTATGAGGCACGCACAATGGATACCACGAAATGTTTTAGGATGAGGCACGCACAATGGATACCACGAAATGTTTTAGGATGAGGCACGCACAATGTATAGCACGAAATGTTTTAGGATGAGGCACGCACAATGGATAGCACGAAATGTTTTAGGATGAGGCACGCAGAATGGATACCACGAAATGTTTTAGGATGAGGCACGCACAATGTATAGCACGAAATGTTTTAGGATGAGGCACGAACAATGGATACCACGAAATGTTTTAGGATGAGGCACGCACAATGGATACCACGAAATGTTTTAGGATGAGGCACGCACAATGGATACCACGAAATGTTTTAGGATGAGGCACGCACAATGGATAGCACGAAATGTTTTAGGATGAGGCACGCACAATGATCCACTTGAAGGCCTAAGAGCGGAAACCAAACCTTCTAGCATAGAACATAGAATGAATATAGGCGCTTAAATAAATAAATAAAAGACCATTGTTAACTTTAATAATAGGTCTTTACCTATGAAATTGCCGTTTTGTATGAAAAAATTTAAACGAATTTTTTTCATGCATTTTTTATTTGTATTAATCGAAGTAATCACCCATGCAATCAATGCATTTTGCCAACGCAGTGGCAGTTTATTGATGCCCTTCTTAAAGAAATCAGCTGGACGGGAGGCAACTAATTCTTCAAAGGCATTTTGTACTGCCTCTCGGGTATTGAATTTTTTTCCCGCCAAGAAGTTATCCAAATTCTGGAAAAAGTAGTAGTCTGTAGGCGCAAGGTCTGGTGAGTAGGGCGGATGACGGAGAGCTTCCAACCCCAGTTCTTGCAACTTGGAGACCGTCTGCTGTGCAGTATGAGGTCGCGCGTTGTCGTGCAGGATCAGCGGAGATGAGCGATTGACCAATGCTGGTTGGAGATGTGCCAGCTTCTCCATCATTGTGTTCAGTTCTTCACAGTACACATCTGAAGTAATGCTCACCCCATTTGGTAAGAAGCTGTGATGAATCACACCGGCGCTAGACCACCAAACAGTGACCATCACTTTTCTAGGGGTAAGTTTTCATTTAGGGCATTGTTTAGGTGCTGAACCAGGATCCAACCAACTTGCTGAGCGCTTGCGGTTATCAAACAGAATCCATTTTTCATCGCAGGTAACAATGCGGTTCAAAATTCCTTCATTTGTGTGTCTGTTGAGCAGTGCAAGGCACGTCTCGACGCGAACTTCGCGCTGGCGATCATTGAGTTCGTGGGGCACCCATTTGTCAAGCTTTTTTACCTTGCCAATTTGACGCAAATGGACCAATATTGTTTTGACGCTAACGTCGAAAGCTGCTGCTAATTCAGCCATAGATTGTGTATCATCAGCTTCCACAATCACCTTTAATTCGTCATTGTCGACCAAAGTCTTCGGACGACCGCGAGGTTCATTTTTCAGGTCGAAATTTCCAGAACGGAAGCGAGCAAACCAATAACAAGTGGTGCGTTGGTTTGTAGTGTTAGCTCCGTAAACGTCGTTAATGTTGCGTGCCGCTTGTGCTGCGTTGCTGCCACGACGGTACTCATATTCCATAATTACTCGAATTTTTAACGTATCCATGATGACGAAAAAGATTGAAATGCGATGAAAATGTAACACTAAACAATAAACAAATGACTACTTTTGGAAAAAAAAATCCATGTTTTTAAAATAAAATTAATTTGAAATTAGAATTCTTAGCCAAACAAAAATTATTTTGATTTGAAATGGCCAGTACTGCAGAACGGCAATTTCATAGGTAAAGACCTAATATTATTATATCAGTATGTATATTAGAGTAGGTAGGATAGTTTGTAGGGTTCCGTACCCGAAGGGTTGGCGCCCTTCGGGTACGAAAACCTCCGCAGTCCGTCCGTCTGTCTGTCTGTCTGTCAGCGGGCTGTATCTCATGAATCGTAATAAGTAGACAGTTGAAATTTTCACAGATTGTGTATTTCTATTGCCGCTATAACAACAAATAATAAAAATAAAATAAAGTTAAAAACTGAAGGGGGCCCCATACAAGAAACGTTACTTTTTAAACTGAAGTATTTTTTTACGGGACGGGGGAATTTTAATGCAGAACCCTTGGTTCACAGTTCATTCAATTTCAGACCAAAATCAATATCGTCTATCACTTTAGGCAACATTGCAATAATCAGGCTCTCTCCATTTCTATTCATCTCAATGCAAATAGAAATAGACTAATAAAATGAACGGCTCCCAATTTCTCGGGACAGAGAAATAACCCGAAATATTCTGATGATAATCAATTTGGTATGGGAGCTTGATAACGTAGAAGGGAATTGTTATCCTCACTCCAAATGAGGGCAAGAGTAAAGAGGTCAATACATTTTAGCTTTTCTTTGTTCTACTACGAGTACTAGTATCAACCTCCTCTCGTTCACAAAAGGGACGAACATTTGAATATGGGTAGTACATAAGGTGATACATAATTACAAAAAAGGTCTTTAAACCATGTCCTACCTTAATAGTTGCTTGCTTGATACTGAGAGGGAACGTAGGGCTCTAGCGGTCCGGAGTAATATGTTGTCCCGTAGATTTGCGCGGTGTACAGAGCAAGTAAAAGTAACACTTTTCAAGGCTTATTGCCAAAGTCTGTACACCAATTGCATTAAGAGATCGCTGGATGTCCTGCGCGTCCAATATAATAATGCTTTCAGGATGTTGTTGAGGCTGCCTCGTTACTGTAGCGCGTCGGAAATGTTTGCGCAAGCCCGCACCGACGGCTTCTATGCAATTATACGCAAAAGAACTGCGTCGCTACTGAGGAGAGTGAGGGGCAGTCGGAACAGCATCTTGAGAACTGTAGCCGAGAGCCTTGGCTCTCCGATTATACAGCAGTTTGTGCGGAGGTTGATTTTTACTAACACTAGGTAATAAGTTATTTCTTTGTATGTTACTAACACTATATGGATATTGTAAATCCGAAATAAAGATTTTCATTTCATTAATTTCATTTCAATAGGTGTGCCAATATCTATTATAATTAAAAACTTTTTTACAAAAAAATACAACCGACTACCAAAAACAACACTACAAAGTGAAAAATAACTTTAATTTCGGAAGTCACTGTCTAGTTAAATGTATTTTCGTTTTTTGCCACCAACTTCCGAAATTAAAGTTATTTTTCACTTTTTAGAGTTTTGTTTTGGAAGTCGGTTGTATTTTTTTGTAAAAAAGTTTTTATTTTTCACTTTTTAGTTGCGTACCTACCCCACACAAATTCAAATACCACTACCTACAAAACAAACTAGAGCATCATCCATATAAAAAAAAAAAAAAGGTTCCGACGAATTGAGAACTTCCTCCTTTTTGAAGTCGGTTAAAAAGAGAGAGACACACACACCCTCACACACTCACATTTATTTTATTTTATTTGGGAAAACAGACAATCGTACTTTGTGTATTATATCTAGATACACGTATGCTATAATTACTTATAGCACACACATACACACGTACATTTACATGTACAATCCACTACGTCTCACATTGATGAGAGCTTGCTCGAGGGAACTTTCAGATGAACCCGTTCCAAGTCCCGCATGCCCCATATGTTATGGGATATGGTGATTGCTCTATTGTGTAGACAGAACCTGTTAAATCTGCATTTTCTTAAGATGTTCTCTTTTTCTAAATCTGTGGTGTGTTTAAAGAAAGAAGAGTCTACATTTAAAATTCAATGTCACAATTATACATGGCTGGTTATGAACTCCCTCTACAGACAGAATGCTTGAGCAATTTTGACGTGAAAACGTTTTTTCGCTCGGTGTATAGGTTGTAATTAAGTTCAATATTTTCTGACCGACAAAAACATGTAAGATTTCAACCGCTAATAACTACGAGACTTTCAATGCTAGAGTAATGGTTGAGTACTCGTATTCAAAAGATTGGTCATATTTACAACAATTTTATGACTGGATATTTATATCCAGTCATGATCTCGCACTGCACTAACAGCGTCACGCTGCGAGTGCACGCGACCCTCTACTTTTCACGATGTGTCGAAATATCAATTCGTATAGCGCAAAACATAATTAGCTAGATCAGTTATTATCTGTATCAAATCAATCTGCCTCAATCTGCCTAGCCTTTTCCCAACCATATTGGGATCGGCTTCCAGTCTAACCGGATGCAGCTGAATATTATATTTACGTGGAGTGACTGCCTATCTGACCTCCACAACCCAGTAACTGGGTAATACGATACCCCTTGGTAAGACTTGTTGTCAGACTTTCGGGATGCTGATGACCCGTAACGACTGTCAAAGATCCACGAATGACATCCGGGACCAACGGCTTAACGTGCTTTCCGAGGCACGGAGGAGTCTTGGTATGTAAAGGTGGTCACCCATCCACGGACAACCCCGGCAAGCATAGCTTAACCTGATGGATCGACCCGTGCGGCTGTTATTACTTAGCCACAAGTTATTATCTGTATCAGTTATTCAGAAACAACAGAAACATTGGCCAAAATAGGGTTAAAAATTAATATGGTGGTGGTATTGGTATGATGTTCTTCAGAAAGGTCAGGTGCGTAGTACTCGCAGCCGCCGGCGTGCGTGGAAGACCAGGGGGTCTACTCCCTAAGTCTGTCCGTCCGTCCGTCCGTCTGACATAACGATCTATCAAAACAAGTGCAAAACTTAAATTTTTCGGACGGGCAAAACCACATCGGGAGTAGGGACAACTGTCAAATCGTGTTGTCATTCATACTTCATTCGGGCCCCGAACCAATCATCCATCCGCTCCGCAGTTGATACGGAGTATGAAATGCACGTAACGAAGGCCGAAACTACGGGCTTCGTGCTTAGGGAGTAGACCCCCAGATGTATGAATGTAAACGAGGCAAAAGGAGTATGTAATGTAGCAGGAGGCGTTCTGTATTTTCTCCCTTGGGAAGAAGGCGTGAGTTTATGTTTGTATGTGTAATTAATATCAAGTTGACAATAGCAAAATAATGCCGTCTCATAGCGGCCGTAAATCTGCTCAGAACTGAAAAATATCATAACCGGTGAAAACTTGCTTTACCTATAAGGAATGCAATGAGCCTACTAAATATAGTGTCGAGCAAATACAATGGCCATGGCAGTAACGGAAGCCGTAGTATTTCAATTTGTTTTCAACCGACTTCAAAAAAAGGAGGAGGTTCTCAATTCGGTTGTATTTTTTTTTACGTTTGTTACCTCAGAAGTCCGTCATTTATAAACCGATTTGGAAAATTCTTTTTTTATTTGAAAGGATTTACATCCAGATTGGTCTTATTTCTATCATAATTCAGTTCCGATGATGGGTTCTATGAGGAATTGAGGGGACTCCTCAAAAATTATAGGCGTACATATAGCGATTTTGATATTTTCATCAACAAATCAAGTATTTGCATTCAGAAAGTAGCATCTGGTGAAGTGGAATTGATGAAGAAGACCACAGTTGGCCACGGGAACTTCTCAACGATAATAAGTATTTTACGGGTGGCGATAAGATATCTCCATTAAGATAGTTAAGCGACTATGACGAAGCTTTAAATAAATGGTTCTGATGAAAATGGTACCATCGAACCGGTCTGATGAAGAAGCCGGAAGGTAGGCGCCGGAACTCAGTAACAAAACAATGTATTCTAGCCGTGTTTGGGCTTATTGGAATTGTCATGAGGGGCACTTTGGCTATAAATGATTTTAATGTTAATTATATGCCGCCTCAAATTGCGCTACTTGAGTTGTATGTTATGTGTGGTCTTGATAAAACTACGCCTTCCAAACTTCTAATACGGCATAGCGCGACGTATATTTGCCTTTTTGCGCAAAGTTTTTATTTGAGATGGTCGCATATAAATATCTTCAAGTTCTGATGTGGCTTTTGAGTGAGCTTCAATAATTTAATACGTATTTTCCCCACATAGTCTATGTGAATGATGCTCTAATTTATTTTGCAGGGTGGTATTCGAACTTGTGTGGGGTAGGCACCACTAAAAAGTGAAAAATAAAAACTTTTTACAAAAAAAAAAAAAAACATCCGACTCCCAAAAAAACACTACAAAGTAAAAAATAACTTTAATTTCGGAAGTCGGTGGCAAAAAATGAAACTGAAAAAAAAAACCAAAGACACCAACTTCCGAAATTAAAGTTATTTTTCACTTTGTAGTGTTTTTTTGGGAGTCGATTGTTTTTTTTTTGTAAAACTTTTTTCACGAAAACAAACGGCGCGGACTCGAACTGCGCCTACAATTTTTTCATTGATAAATTCCTAACGAACTAAATCACTATTTAAATATGAATTCAAAAAAAGCGTGCTCGATTTGATTCCAAAAAGAATCCTTGATCCACAGAGCAACATTCAAGATTACAAATGTGGAAGCACACGCGTGACTTTCAAAAGTCCTTTAATTCAAGATGCAGTGGTCTCGTTTACATGCAAGGGATGTTTTACTCGAGTTTTCCCATAAACCGGTGCTAGCTCTAAGCTGCATCAGGTAGTGGCGGCCTATGATAGTTAGCCGTTATAACACCGGCATTAATCAGCGGACCACGGCCAGATTGAGCTAATTTTAAATGCATACACCTATCCCCTAAGCATGCTGACTGGCTGTGTATCACACCGTTGCGTGTTGTGAAATGGTTGGAGTACTGATGATGTTGATTTATTGATTCTTAATTTTCTGCTTTTGATAAGCTTTATTACGACGCCATGAACCGATTTCGTTGTCGTTGTTATCGGTATAACATGGACATATGTAGATAATATTTTTTCAATACACTTCCCCGAAAACTGGTTCATATCGCACTACGATTAGGTTCACAGTGCAATGTATTTCACACGCGTGCGATTTTTCATTTTCCAAAACGTGTGCGGGAATAAAAATTGCCACAGATAATTTATACCTATACTTAATCCAAATTGGTTCAATGCCACTAGTCACACCATCTCGCGCCAGTTTCATTTTGGCACTTGCCGGTGCCAAGAGCCAAAATGAAACTGGCACGAGACGGTCCTCTCTATTCGGAGGTGAATGTTTTTTTTTAATCTCTACAAAGAGATATACGTCTTTACGGCGTTAATATTTTTTTAATATTTAAATAATGTTTATAATTAGAATATCATAAAAAAAAACCATGATTATTACAATAAAAAAAAATGTTTATGTACAAATTAACATTTATTTGTGTTCTAAACTCAAAAATATTTGAATTTTCTATTTTTCATATTAGGCTGTTTATCGGCTTTATACTTTTGCTTTTCCTTCAACCTGGCGAAAGCAAAGCGCGGAAAAAAAAGAAAATTTAAATCGTAGTTTCATATTAAATCATGACAAAAATATTTTTCGTTATTTTATTTTATTTCTTCAAAAGTGTATTGAAAAACGTCGTTTGATACACGTGGACATTTGTTATTGCAGTTCTCGGCTCAAAAACAACCTCGCCTAAGGCTGGGGTGTTAATTCCGCCTCGAATGCAATTACAAAAATTCTCCACTTGTATCAAAATGTATAACATAGAAACTTTAGAAAGTTTGGTGATCGTCGTTTGTTGTTAGAACACCAAAAATGTCTCCACACACACTGTGTCCACCGCCCCGGGAAGGGACGTCAACAAGAAATAGATGATGGCGCCGAAGTAGCGACAGTACAATTACTATGGCCGAATAATCTCGTCTCTCGTAGACGTCCCGTCCCCGGTGCGGTGGACAAACAGTCTTACACTTTTTTCGGTCTTTGAATTATGAGATTGTCCTTCAGATTAAAAAATAAAACATTTAAGTAAAATATTAACTTTGTATATCCAACATATTATTTAAACGTATTTATTTAGACGTCCTTTGTGTATTAATATGAGCCCATCTTTATTCATAAGCGTAATAATTACAATGTACTTTAATAAAAGACTTAATTAATATAAACAGAGGTGGAGGAAGTGACTCGGTCTCGCCGCCTACACACCAAACTCTTGACGGTTTGTTATTTATGAATCTGTGTAAATAATAAATAATGTTTTATGCTATCAGTTGGAAAATTTCATAAAATATGGTTACAAGCGATGTTGCCGTAATTAAATAAAAAACAAAAAGTCATGTGCTGGTTAATCGATTACCTTGTGCAAAATATGTACCTATTTGAAATTGATGAGCAATATAGTAAACAAAATGAAACAACAGCAACTTCTTAACAAATCCACCCTCCTCACAATAGCTCCGAAAAACCCACTGAACCTAATAAATCTAATTCGATCACAAACTTCCCAAATCACCTCTCACACCGTCGAGTAGCAACGCAGTGATCTATTCACCCGACCGAAGCCCACTATTACAGCGCATTCACTTCCGCATTCCATTGACGGGGACAAGATTTATTCGCGGCAATTTTCCGCGCGCTTTTATTACGCGTCGGTGTGACGGGCGGCCTGATGTACGGGCGAGTAGGTTCGGAGATAGATTACTTCATTCATTACGTCGCCGTGACGTCATGGAGGCTAGGAACTAATAACGTACATAACAGCTAACCTGATTGTATTTGGGGGGATGGTGTGGTTGTGGTGATGGGCTCATGTGGTGATATGGGACGTGGGGGTAGCATTTGTCTCAGTCATATCATTAGCCACTATGCTTTTATTGGTAAAGCACTTGCCTAACAATTATTTCAATCTGATGAACATCAGAGGGGCATTCCCGTATTTTTAACAACGTTCGCAATTTCATCTCAGTCTTATCTGGCAAAAATCGTATAGCGTCTACCTATACCTACGTTTTTGACATTTGATTGTCGTTGGCATGAGATTGCGACTTGAATTTGAACGTTTTTAGGTAAGAGAATTGGCCTCCTGGTCCCGCTTTATAATCGTGCAATTTTCTCCTTTCAAAACTGACGCTCAAACGTATTACAACTTTGAGTTAATTTTGTTCGTCAAGAGTATTAATAACAAAACGATGTAAGAAACTGACACAAAAACATCGCACAATACTCAGGTCCGTTTCGTCAGCATCACTAATAAAAACCTCATATTCGCTATGGAAACGCTTTAATTAAAACTTAAGATTGAATAATAATCGAAGTTCAGCGCGAACCCACAAGTTAGGCCACAGAACTTCACAATGACTTGCTAAGATCACTGAAGGTTGCACAAGCCAAGCGACACATAGTTGGCGGTGAGTGTATCGGTCTGATCGTCTTAGGAATTACTAACTAGAACTGTTGGATGCTTTAAATTGTTTGGTAAGTCTCAAGTTTTTGGGCTGTAGGTCAAAGCGGTTTAGTTTGAGACCAGGAGAGAGCTGCTAATCGCAAGTTCACCTCTAAGGAAAAATGTAAGTTATCTGGTACGTCGCACTAATCTTTTGTTACTAACACTGGTCAATGCTAGACAAAAGGCCTTTATTAAGGCGAGTATAGTCGGAAAATGGTCGTTTTTGAGAGCTTTTAAATGAGCTAGAAAATTCTAGAAATAATATATAATAAACTTTTATATGTGTCCTACTTCAATCTGAGCATTTGAAAATATGCAAAAAAGAATATTTACTGAAGTTGTTTTCAACTTTAAATTCGCTTCTGCTTTCAAACTACAACTGATATTTTCACGGCTAAGCGACGATAATATTGGGAAATCACTCTTACAACTGGGCATTTTTATTTTAAATTAATAATTAAGTTTTACAAAATGCAACTTTAACAGCGCAGAAATATTCGCTAGCGGGTTCGTGCGACGACTGTATGGGACTACGGGTCAGCGACTGTATTCGCCTCAAGCAGCACTTTAATACTCGGTTGTGCGCTCATTTGCATCTCACAGATTATAAAAACATACTTAAGTACTCCTTCTTTTCAATTGTAAACAGACTCGCAAAGCACTCGGCTGTTAGCGCTTAGCCAGACTGAGTTAGTTTATAATCTACATTGAGCATTCTTAAATTATTACTATCATAACTTTATTCTTTTCTTGATTATTTTGTAAATAAAGCCCTGAATTAGCAGAGGAAGAATTCTGAAAGTTTTCATCTTTCACATTATTTTTCCACCCTTCACTATAACAAAACGCCTCGTTATAACCATTCTTCCAATACATCATCATCTTCCTGCCCTTATCCCATATTACTTGGGGTCGGCGCAACACGTTTTCTTCTTCCATTCTCCCCTGTCAACCGTCACGCTATCATTCACTCCCTTCTCTTTCATATCATTCCTCACACATTCCATCCATCTTTTCTTTGGCCTTCCTCTGCCTCTCCATCCATCAACATGTATATTCATCACTCTTTTAATCACATGCGTTTCGTCTCTCCTCATTACATGCCCATACCAAGACAATCTATTTCCTTTCAACTTTTCTGTCACTGGCGCCACTTTCCACATTCTTCCAATACATTGATATAAATATAATACCGATGCATCACAAGTTAATGTGGCATTGTCCTGAAGCAATGGCGCATGCTCCGCGGCTTCCAATCAGCGCAATCCATAAATGTCAACCATGTATTATAGTGAGCATTACACGAATCCATGTGGCTTATATTATAATGGATATCTTCTGCTTATTGTATTGTATACTAACAAATATTTAACAAAGAGGAGCTCGTGGCTAAGTAATAACAGCCACACGGATCGATCCATCAGGTTATGCTACGCTTGCCGGGGATGGTCCGTGGAAGGGTGACCATCTTTACATACCGAGACTCCTCCGTGCCTCGGAAAGCACAATAAGCCGTTGGTCCCGGCTGTCATTCGTGGATCTTTGACAGTCGTTACGGGTAGTCAGAAGCCCGAAAGTCTTGCAACCAGTCTTACCAAGGGGTATCGTATTACCCAGTTACTGGGTTGTGGAGGTCAAATAGGCAGTCGCTCCATATAAAATACTGGTATTCAGCTGCATCCGGTTAGACTGGAAGCCGACCCCAACATAATTGGGGACAGGCTAGGCAGATTGATTGACTAATAAGTATTTTTTTATCTATAAGATACTAGCTTTTGTCCGCGGCTTCACGCGCGTGGAGGTCAGAAATTATCCAACGAGAACGTACTACTCTTTCTCTCTCTGGAACTATCAGTCGGATTTGAAAAATTATTTTTGTTTTTGATAGCCCAATTCTCGAGGAATAAGCTATTTAAGATAACGTTACGACCCAAAGGAGCCGAGCAAAACGAAAAAAAGTCAGAAAGAACGCTAAGCAAAAACAAAGTAATTGCGCGAGCGGGCGATGCGATGCGACGGGGCGGGACGGGGAATAACAAATCCCACGCAACAAAGTCACTTTTTGTGTCTGTCTAAATGACGGCTTAGTTTTTTTCAAACTACACAATGGTTTTTGATACTGTTTTCACCACAAACTAAGACTATTATGAGAATTTATTTCCTAAGGTTTATGTACCATAACACATTCATAATATAATATACTTGCATATAATAAAGAAATCTCGTATCTGTTTTGTGAAGTCGAAAAACCGAGCGATGCAGGGTCGGGTCGCTAGTTTATTTATAAGAAAGTTTGTGGCAGAAATTACATATTATTTTATGACTATAAACATTGTGTGCTCAATAAATAACGTCAAATATATTCCGGTTTCGTCCCAAAATAATCCTCGTTCATATAAATCTTTAATTATTTTATTAATTGCGGATCAGTTTGGAGGATCTGACCGGAATATATCCGATTCCAATGGACGATACAATAATCCTGTAGGTACATGGTTACAGACTAAACATTTTTAAGGTCAGCTCACAGCGAGACGCGACGCAACACTACGAGGCCCGCACTTTTTAATATATAACTTTATTTAAATCGTCACACATTGCACGCCTCGGGGAGGACATCGCCGTCGAGGTAGACCGCGGCGAAAGTGGTGTGGAGTGACGATCTGATCATGTTTGCACGACCAACATGGCCAGAGATCGCACAAGACAGAAAGGTTTAGAAGGAAAAATTGGAGGCTTTGCCCAGCAGTGGGACACAAAATAGGCTAGCAAAAAAAAAAAAAAAACTTCATAAAAGGTGCACACTCACAGTGTGAGAATTAGAAGTCGTGCTACGCCTTGAGTCACTGACGACGCAGTGTGACGCAGTGGTGCTTCGCCGGTATATGCGGTGTGCACAAACCCGCTAAGCCCGTGCTACGCCTCGCGTAGCCGCGGTACCGCGAGGCACAGCGCAGCACGAAACAATTATCCTCTTCAAGCATCGTCGTAGCGTAGCATCGCTTCGTGTCTCAGTGTGAACGGACCCTTACTCGCGACATTACTTAACTGCTTGGAAATAGACTTCATTTTAATAAACCGGCCTGCTCTAGTTGGCAGTGGCAGGAGCTCCCAGACAAAGAGTAAGCAGGCTATCTATTTAACCTTTGAATGTAAAAGCCATTAATTAAGGGTCAACAACCTCCAGTGTTATGATACAAACAATAGAAACACAAAAAAAATATTTGGAGACTCAGAAAGTCGTTTACCTAGCCATTATGAACAAAAGAAATTATAATGAACAATACCGAACTCTCATCACTTCATTTATTCAATAACCTTTTGTTATGGAAAATTTTATTTACTACTGACCGTTGCCCGCGGCTTCACCCGCGTGGATATCTCAAAATATCCCACGGGAACCTACTACCGGGATAAAAAATATCCTTTGTGTTAATCCAGGTAATAAACTACCTGTGTGCCAAATTTCATCCAAATCCGTTCAGCCGTTTGTGCGTGATTGAGTAACAAACATCTTCACAAACTTTCACATTTATAATATTAGTAGGATCTTTCAACTGCGACTTCGTCTGCATTGATTTTAGAAACACAGGAAAACAGATTTTTCTTTTATCTAAACATCCTGTGCCAATGGCAGGAGTGCATTTTCCAATAGGTACAAACGTTTAAGCCCAATTTCATCTTTTGCGTTCCGCTTTTCTTCCCTTCACCCTCTCGTCAAACGTCATTTATATAGGTACCTACTTCTGAACCCCATAGGTTCACAACTGCTGTAAGCCCGCGGTCACCATCGGATGATGGTATTTGTTATATGATTATACGTTTATATACATATTTTATAAAGTTTTCTCTTACGTACACTTGGTGTTCGACGTTTGAAAAGGAAGAATAAGTTCTTTATAGGTGAGCGCCCACCTGTCCGCGCCGGCCGCAACGCACGCACGGCACGCAACGGATTTCGGAATGCTTTGTATGAATTCATATAGTGCTGCGTACACTACCGGTACCACCCGCATTTTCAATTCATCATACAAACAAACCAAAATCTGTTGCGTGCCGTGCGTGCGTTGCGGCCGGGGCGGACCAGTGGACGCTCAGCTTAAGGAGGATCTTTACGTTTCCAATGGTTTATTATGTGCAGAGATTTTATTAACGGCTAACTATTGATTGTTCGATTTTTCGTTTCCGAAATTTTTCTATTAGTTCGCGCGATGCCGTCTGAAACTTTATTGCAGACTGTACAAGTCACGACATACTCTTAGGTGGCAACTTTTGTACACTATTTCACCTGATGACAAGAAATTAGTCAACGATGGGGCACACCAGAAGTAACCTATTCACTCGAGATTTCAGGCTTCTAGGTTATCCAACGTGTCGTTTTGCATCCTCGTCAGATTTAAGGATGTAGAGACAAACAAACCGAACAACTTTTTCTATGGCACCAACATCGTAATCGCGAAAAAATAATCAGCCGTCCCATACATTTGCGTCGAGTAGGTATTGAAGTTTTCTATGGGACAGTTGAAATTTTTTTCGCGATTACGATGTTGGTCCCATAGAGAAAGTTGTTCGGATTAATGTTCTGTATCACACTCTGAAATTTGACGAGGATGCAAAATGACACGTTGCTTATCGGTCGGGAAACAAAGCCTTCAGCAAGAAGCTCCACTCTTTAACAGTGCGCACAATGAAAGTGTTATCGAAGCGTTAGTTGGTTTCAAAGCATCAACCATGTCTTCTACTTATTTCAGGTAAACACCAACCGTCACTTCACTGCTCTCACTAATTCGATACCCACACACGCAATCAATCAGTGTCTGCTGGTCATTGGATATGCGAAGAAGTGTGACGGTGATCGATCCTCACGGACCCCACTCAATAGTCCGTCCACTCTCGGTAATAGTGCCCATTGAACGGCCTGAATAGATGAGAAGCCGATGAAATAGGTGTGACAAATTTTGGGAACTTGATTGAAAGTACCTGCAGTGGAATGGAAACCAAACTGTGTGGTAACTAGTGTGTTCACTGAGTTTTGGATATGGGAAATGTTTTGAATAGATAACGTTCCTATTTACCTACATTGCTTGTTCTCTTCGGAAAAGGTTCTCTTCGAGGAGCTCGTGGCTAAGTAATAACAGCCGCATGGGTCGATCCATCAGGTTATGCTACGCTTGCCGGGGTTAGTCCGTGGATAGGTGGCCATCTTTACATAACGAGACTCCTCCTTCATTCTGTTAAGCCGTTGGTCTCGGCTGTCATTCGCGGATCTTTGACAGTTGTTACGGGTCGTCAGAAGCTCGAAAGTCTGACAACCAGTCTTACCAAAGGGTATCGTATTATCCAGTAACTAGTTTGTGGAGGTCAGATAGGCATTCGCTCCATGTAAAATACTGGTATTCAGACTGAAAGCCGACGCCAAAATAGTTTGGAAAAGGCTAGGCAAATTGATTGTTCTATTCGAAAAAATATTTTATCAGTGGTGTTCATATGAAAAAGCTCAGCGCCGGAAATTTTGATAAAGGTACAGCAACCAAATCTTACTGAGAATTCGTAGCAATACCGTCCTTAACAGATAAACTCGAATCAAAATCGAATCGAACCCACGAAGTAGCGCGTTGCAAGAGTGATTCCGGTTCCGTTAAGTAGGGAGACCATAACCACGAATATACCAAATTGGCAATACCACAAACCGAATTACCTTGTAACCCAACAATGTCAACCAAAAAAGCAAAAATAAAACTGCCAAAATTAATGTAAATTGACGTCATTTAGCCGTAGCGGCGCCGCTAACAAAACAAATGAAATTAGAAACTGCTCCAAATACAGTTCCGTGCGGTAATACAATGCCGCATCGGAATTAGTATGTCCTATTTCATTATTATCTGTCGACGAATTACAACCCAGCCATTTTCTATAATGAAATACTCGTAGAAATATGTTTTTATAAATTCTGCTGGTTTAATATAGTGATGCCAATTTTGGAGTTCAGAAGCGGGAAACACAGGATCCTGTTGAAGTGGCTGTGCTTGGGGGAGGCCTATGTCCAACAGTGGACGATTTTCGGCTTAAATGGTGATGTTAATGATGAATCTCAAAGTTCCACTGCAGTAGCAAATTGGGAAATTTTATCAAGTTTGTGAGCAAACAGTGGCCTTTGATGGGCTCTGACTGAACAATATTTACTTTTTCATTCTGTAAATACTCTGCTGAACATTGACTTACTCAATCTGTAAACATGAATAATGCAAATGAATCCCTTTGATGGTTGTATAATTAAGATTTTTAACAAAGGCTCTGCTGCCTAATTCTGTTCTACCATTGTTTTATTTTAGTTGTGACTAAAAACTCATCTTGTGATTTAGAGACAAAAATAAACACACCATTCAAAATTCCTCGAAAATAATAGGCTATTTAGAAAATAATACTAAATTAGCTCCCGTTACTAATACCTAAAGGTAGTAATTTACTAACAATTAGTAAAACGTCGCCACATATGCGACAATGTATGCCAGCCCTAATGTCTGTACTCATTCCGCACACGTCATCAAACAAAGCGCCTTACCAAGCTACTGCTAATTGAAAATAATAATACCATCCGCGAACATTCGTAGCTCGTAGGTGCCATCATTCCCGCTAAGTAAAGGTATTTAAATAAAACATCAGATAACTCCGAAGCCAGCATGTACGCTGTGCGTGGCTGACACTCATACATTATCGTACTCCCGAGCTTAAGACTACGTGCCTCGAGTCAAACTCGCTTTCTCTCTACCTATAGCAACGACCTGAAGGAAAAATGATGCGTTAAGCGAGATACATGTGTCTATGAATAATTTAACACCCGTCTTTTGCTGAGTCTAAGTGGGACTTTCACCCTATAACGTTGCGGCTACATCGGCTAATTTGACGTACATTGCTGGTTATAGTAGACGAATTCATTCTAAAATAGAACTGATGCGGTAATGTACGTCAAACAGCAAGGTACTACACTATAAATAAGGTGGATGTCCCGAATATTGACCATCGGAGTGTGAGTCGCAACCGAAAGTTTTTTTTACGATTTGACTTCGTTTTGCTCGGGTTGTGCTTCAACGCAAATCGTCTAAATACATATAAAACGCGCCTTAAATATTTTTGTGTGGAATGATCCGAATGAGCCGAATAACGCCCTTTATGGGGTTCTGGAACAAGTTTTTACGATGTTCTTAAGGTAATTCGCAGGTGAACTAAAACAAGGTGTTTTGTGTTCTAAATGTGCATTGGTAGCGATTTTTAGAGACCATTTTCATGCATTTATTCAGCTTTTTGATACTGAGTGGTTGAATGTTCGCAATCGAAACACCCGTCTGTAATTAGGTACAACAACTTGTTTTATAAATTGTTATTTTATTTTGTTGTCCTTTGCGTCATGTTTACCGCAAATAAACGTATTTTCTTTCTTTCTTTTCTTTCTTTAACTTCATTATAATACGATAATCATTCCAATTTTAATTCAATCACGTTTATTTACCGTGCTCAGTATCGTTTTTAGGGTTCCGTACCTCAAAAGGAAAAAACGGAACCCTTATAGGATCACTCGTGTGTCTGTCTGTCTGTCTGTCCATCTGTCTGTCTGTGTCTGTCTGTCTGTCTGTCTGTCCGTCTGTCACAGCCAATTTGCTCCGAATCTAATAGACCGATTAAGTTGAAATTTGGTACACATAAGAATTTCTGTGACCCAAAAACGGACGGGTAAAGTAAATAAATGAATTTTGAATATAGACGTCACTTTTGGGGGCAAATAAGAAAATTAAAAAAAAAAGTTTGCAAACTACACCATGTGGCATGTCAAATAAAAAGGGTTACTATGAAGGTCTCAAGTATATATTTTTTATAATTTTAAAATAAATTGTTTTAAAGTTATTTAAGAAAATAGACGAAAATTGACCATCCCCCCCCCCCCCCCCCCCTTATCGCCGAAACTACTGAGCCTAAAATTAGATTACAGGAAAACCTATAAGAAGTCTGTGGTCTTAAAAAGACATGGTAAATCTATCAATACTGTGAGTACAAACTTACATTAACAGTTAGAATGTATGGGAGAACATGTTTTTCAACTACAATGTTATGTTTGTTCTTAAGATAAATTCATCCCAACTACGGAACCCTTCATTGTGCGTGGTCCGACACGCACTTGGCCGGTTTATAAACTGAAACTCATTTTAATATGGTCGCGTTTACGTCTGCCGAGCCGTACTGCTGAAGCTTTATTACGTCAATAATATTTATTAGGCACGTTCATAATACTAGTTTATTTCATTTTGGGTATTTGAATGAGATTATTTGTGGCTGGATAATAAAAGATTGTACTTAATAAAGCTTTTATTAAACCGTATTGTCTACTAAATATGAAACTGCTGAATAACACTCAAAATATTATTGAAAGAAAGAAAAAAAATATGTATAAAAGAATGTCACAGAAACACGTGCATACACAATCAATCTGCCTAGCCTGCCCTCAACTATGTTGGGGTCGGCTTCCAGTCTAACCGGATGCAACTGAATACCAGTATTTTACATGGAGCGATTGCCTATACCACCACAACCCAGTAACTGGGTAATACGATACCCCTTGGTAAGACTGGTTGTCAGACTTTCGGGCTTCTGACGACCCGTAACAACGGTCAAAGATCCACGAGTAACAGCCGGGACCAACGGCTTAACTGCTTTCCGAGGCACGGAGGAGTCTCGGTATGTAAAGATGGTCACCCATCCATGGACCAACCGCGGCAAGCGTAGCTTAACCTGGTTGATTGACCCGTGTGGCTGTTATTAGCCACGAGCGCCTCAGTAGAGTACCTACATTATTTAATTCACAATTTAACAACGCCTGTCTTAATACACTGGGCACCTAGAGTATTCTTCGCCAATATTTTTGAGATAGCAACACAAAAAATTTGTCCCCCAAAAATACTCTTGAATTATTAAATAAGAACATTAAAATGACTTTGTTGTTTTATGTTACCCTGGTCCATCGTACATCAGAATTAGTGCTCTTTCATCTTCGCGGGGTCTCGGTACTAAAATCATAAGTACTGCATATATTTCAGAAAGATCCTCTTAGCTGGCTCCCTGAGGGAATGCGATAAAAAATCTTACATACTTTCTTCAAGATTTACTCAAAGGGAGGTGAACAAAGGAAGAAAATAATTTATTTTGTTCTACGCAGCTAAACCGGCACAAGTTTTTTTTTTTATAAATAAGTATTGTCTTTTGAACAATCTGCGACTCCCGCATTCCCCTTAAAGTTAAGGGGAAGATTTATAAAACAATGGTTAGACCTGCTGTCTTGTATGGATCAGAATGTTGGGCCACAAAAGGGATGAATGAAAGGCAATTGCATGCAGCTGAGATGAGAATGCTAAGAGGGATGTGTGGTGTTACGCGGATGGATAGTATAAGAAATGAGTAGGTACTCGTACTTTTATAAGAGGAACCGGTGACTGAAAAGTTGTGCGGAAATCGGTTGTCATGGTATGGACATGTGATGCGGAGGAATGAGGAAAATGTCGTGAGGAAAGTTTTGAGTATGAATGTGGATGACTATACCAGTTGTGGAAGACCAAGAAACGATGGATGGACTGTGTGAAAGATGATATGGCTAGTAAGGGAGTGACTATTGAGATGACGACTGACAGAGAAGTATGGAAGAAAAATACATGTTGCGCCAACCCCAAATAAATTGGGATAAGAGCAGGAGAAAAACGAAGTTTTGTCTTTTTCAAAGCCAAAAATGTACCTTTCTCAGTAGGAATTAGGACTTTTTTGACGTTTCATAGATGTTATGATATTGTAGCGCCTTGGTTGGTGCTAGGGAATCCAATCCCGCAAGCCTGCGGGACCGAGGGCATTAATCCCCCGGATACGCAGGATTTGCGGGACTGCAAATAAAAACATACTTTTTGTTGTACATACAACTATTTTGCACATAACTACATAGTTATGTTCATGTATGTAGTTACAATACCAGTAATTACCAAAAATCAGTAACTGTATCGCATTGCAATATTTACAAAATTGCCTTCACTGCGAGACTTCACTTTAGGGAAACATAATACATCATGTTTGGACGATATCCAAACATGATGCATTTAATTTTTCCTTAAAGTTATAATATTATTTTACAGGGAAGTCCCTGAATTAGAGAAAGACCAATTCGTGTATCGAGTAAAGTGACAAGTATCGATGTTTATTACAAAAATATCGAGTATGAAAATTCTTGGCATCGCGATCGTAACCAAAGTATCGAGTATACTCAACTTTACAACTCAAAACTACTCAGTATCGATTCTATTTCTGTATCCCTAGTTGTCTCGCTCAAGAGCACAGTCGCGCGATATGCCTGCTTCCTTTGCTTTTGATAGCGGCCGTCGTAACTTTCTAAATTGTCAAAATTTGTATTAATAATGCGTGGTAACTGTATTGGATTATGTATTGCTATTTTGTACCGTTTTCTTTTCTTATTATTTACGCACACACACACACACACACACAATCACCACTACAGGCTTTTTCTAAACTTTTTTGTATTAGTTTAGTCTTATTATTTTTTTCATTGTTTGTCTTATTGCATAAGTTTTCAATTGTATTTATTCCCGGGAGAGGGCACTGGCTCTTGTAACACAGGTAAATCACCTAGCACAAGCGTCAGGGACTTCACACTATTTGTAATTCACTTTCGTAATAAAGATTATTATTATTATTATTATATTGTATCTGTTTGTTTCCCAAATAAAATAAAAAAATAATTATTGTTGTCGTAAATTTTTCATCGAATTCCATTATTTTCCATCCTGCAAATCCCGCGGATTCCGCATATGTAATCCCGCATTATTGATCCCGCAAAAACAGTGCGGGATCGCGCGCATGCGGGATTGGATTCCCTAGTTGGTACAGTGACTACTAAAATCGACTAAGTAAGTAACATTACAAAATAAAACATGATTCCGGAAAAACAACGTATGGAAAAATTGCAATTTTCAGTGAGCAAGCTATAAGCAATGCATAAAACAGTTTTATTTGAAAAGAGCTCTAATTTGCTCTCGCTACAAACTTTGTGGATTTATACCTTTTATAAAAAATGCAAAAAACAATCTATCACGCTTTTTATGTTATTGCGAATTATTATGATGGTCACAAAATGAACAGAATCATTTTATACCTTTTGAAAAAATTACAGGCCGATATTAAATTAATCGATAGTTCATCAAGATGCCCTAAGTAACAGCCGCCAGAACCGATTATCCACTTGTCAGTCACATAAAATTGTTTCCCAACTCAGTTGTGTACCTAACTTAACCTTGAACTCAATTTCCGATCTCAGATTACCAAGATCTTTACTTTTTAAACAACCAAGTTATGAACTGTGGGAGTAACAGTACCTACCTACAAAAGTTTTGCGCGTAAATTATAATTTGGCAAAATGTATGGTCCCCGAGATCCCGGCCGAGTTGGTGTATTTATATTTTACTAGCTTACAAACTAACTCAAACAGTAACTTGTTTCAGCTGGTTTAGTACTGTTTAGTGTTTATTCTTCAAGGCTAGATTGTGATTGGTGTCTTTTGCGGTTTATTAGGAGCTACGACTGAAGAAAACACGAAAGATTAAATATGTTCCTCAGTAACTTTTTTTCCCTTCTTTTTTTGGAATTATCACTGTTAGCATTAACTTACGAATAAACAAAGAAAGAAAACTATTTTATTTGGGACACGCACAGGAAATACAGTAAAGAAAGAGCTTATAAAACTAACAAAATAAACATTAAAAAATAAAAATATAAACTAAAAAAGAAAGACCTGTGCGAGCCCAAAAAGGCTCCTATCTCAACATTAAGTGTTGCAGTGTTTGCAGTGCCGCAGTGTTCTTGTTTCGAATTTAGTCCTGTGAGTGAAAATGAGGTCAAAGAATCTATTTCTGCTATCTCCTCCTCTGCAGTTGGTAATGATAATATTTGCTCTAGAATGATTTCTCCTATTCTCCCCACATTGCTTCCCATCTTGACCCACATTTTCAATTTCTCCTTGTTTTCTTGTACTGTTCCTGAGGCCTGGAAACAAGCCCATATCATCCCCTTACCCAAAATTCCTAGCCCTGTCTCACCGTCCGATTTCCGACCCATTTCTATCCTCCCTTATCTCTCTAAAGTTCTTGAGCACATTGTTCACCAGCAACTTTCTGCCTTTTTTGATGCGAATGACCTTCTTAGTACTTTTCAATCTGGTTTTCGACCTGGTCATAGTACAGTCACCGCTCTCTTGAAGGTTACTGATGACATCCGCAGGGCTATGGACCACAAATCTCTTACCTTACTTGTACTTCTGGACTTTAGCAGTGCCTTTAACTCTGTTGATTTCGACATCCTTGTAGGGATCCTTAAATCTCTCAATTTCTCTTCTAGTACCATTAGTTGGTTTGACTCCTATCTCAAAGGCCGGTCGCAGCGGGTTCGTCTCGACGAGACTTCTTCTGACTGGTGCTCTCTTACTGCGGGGGTGCCTCAGGGTGGCGTTCTCTCTCCTCTTCTCTTTTCCATTTTCATTAACTGTGTCACCAATGTCATCTCTTCTTTCTTCCATCTCTATGCCGACGATCTGCAGCTTTACAACCATTTCCTGAGAGAAGATGCGGAAGCTGCCGTGTGTGCCATGAACAGAGACCTGGATTTGATTAGTGAGTGGTCGCGGTCCTTTGGACTGCAAATCAACCCTAGGAAATCCCAGGCTATAATTATTGGCGGCAGGTATATGCGGAATAGGCTTGATGTTGCGTCGCTGTCTCCACTCTGTCTGAATGGAGTTCAGATTGAATACGCAAATACTGTTAAAAACCTGGGGGTAACCATGGACTCCTACTTATCGTGGACTGCCCATGTTGCTCAAGTCAGTCGCAAAGTGCACTACACGTTCCATACCTTGAAATGCCTCCAGAGCTTTTTGCCCTTGAAAACCAAAATCTCCCTTGCTCAAACTCTCATTCAGCCCATTATTGACTACGCTGATGCCTGTTATTTGGATGCCACTGAGGAGCTTTTAAATAAACTTGAGCGTTTGCAAAATATATGTATTCGTTTTGTTTTTAACCTTAAAAACTATGATCACGTTTCTAACTTCCGCAAGATACTCAAGTGGCTCCCTATTCGACTTCGCAGGAACTCTCGGATATTATGTCTTTTATTTAACATCCTTCACAACCCTAAAACGCCTTCCTATCTGCGGGAACGCTTTTCCTAAGCCCGTCCTTTTGATGTGCCTTGCAGGTCGCATCTTAGAAACCTCCTTAAATCTTCTTCCCACTCCACTGACTTCTATTCCTACACCTTCACTGTTCACGCCGTTCGGTTGTGGAATTCACTTCCGCCTGACATTAGGGACTGCCAAACAATTGCAGTATTTAAAAGAAGAGTGAAAGAACACTATCTTTCCACTTCGTCATAGTTGTTAGTTATTTTAGTGGTATTTATTTTAGTAGTATGTATGTATTTAAGTATTTATTATATGTTTTATTTAATGAGTTAATTGTTTTGGATTTTATGTATTTTATTTTCTCTTCTACTCTTACACACGTTGTCTACATCTCTTTTTATCCTCTGTCCTATCGCAGGTATGCTGGAAGAGATTTCTTTTGAAATAAGCATCACCTTTGTACGTATTTTTCTGTTCCTTTCTGTTTGTCTGTTTATTTGTGTGTACATAAATGGTTAAATAAAATAAAAATAAATAAATAAAGCCGCGATATTTAAAAAATAAATACCGCAACGCTGGTATTCTGATAGGGATGTGTGCTGTCACGGACATGCACACGGACATCTATTCCCTAGGGAATAAAAAAAAGAAGAAAGTACAAACATAGAATACCTAAAAGAAAAGAACAAAAACCGTAAATAAGTGCAGTGATCGACTCACGCCTGACCCCCGACGCTCCAACCTCACTTGTCTATGCCATACCATTACCAGGCTTTCGTCTATACCATTACTGCAATGAACTAGCTTTTAACTTATAGGGGATAAACTCGTAATCGTCGGCCTAAGCAGGTGGATTGCTGACCACCGTATTACATCATTATGCAACGTTGCTGCTAGCTTTCGTTTGATGGAGGCACCTCAGTCTTATTTTCAGACAACTTGCCCATTTTAATTATAACATTTTTAATTTAATCAAAATTATTAGAAGCAAAGCGTCGAATCTTTTAGTTTAATAACGTTTAGAAATTATAATGATTGGAAACGAGGCACTGGAGAATAAAACTAATTTACTTAATTACTGTACTTATAATTAATTATTGTTGTTAGTGTTTCTGACGTAATTAGGCGAGAACTGAGTTTTACGACAAAGGTAGGTCGAGTCTTTGTGTTTACAATAAATTTGTGGGTTGAGCCCTATTTTCCTCATTATGGAATAAGGTTTTCATTAAAAATAGAGCGCTATTTATATTCTTGCCAGAAATGTTACCTATTTACTACTGAAAAGGATAATGAGGAGCTTGTGGCTAAGTAATAACAGCCGCACGAGTCGATCCATCAGGTTAAGCTACGCTTGCCGGCCATCTTTACATACCGAGACTCCTCCGTGCCTCGGAAAGCACGTTAAGCCTTTGGTCCCGGCTGTCATTCGTGGATCTTTGACAGTCGTTACGGGTCGTCAGAAGCCCGAAAGTCTGACAACCAGTCTTACCAAAGTGTATCGTATTACCCAGTTACTGGATTGGTCAGATAGGCAGTCGCTCTATGTAAAATACTGGTATTCAGCTGCATCCGGTTAGACTGGAAGCAGACCCCAACATAGTTGTGAAAAGGCTAGGCAGATTGACTACTGAAAAGGATAATGCTCACGAAAAAACCAAACCAAACCTAACCCAACCTAACTTATTTGAGGATATTTTTTTGTTCGTAGTATTCGGAAATTATTTTGGTGAGAGACAAATATAGTGGGATCGAAGTTGTGACAACATTTAGTATCAAGTGTTTTTAATACGTCTGCAGCATTGTCAGTGGCAACGTTTTATCAAACACGAAATAAAACAAAACACATTCTCCCTTTGAACACCATACCAATAAATTATAAGGCAATGCTAAGAGCGGCTCTCAAACTCAATGGTACGGACCAGTACGTTGGTCATGGGACATTAATCGGGCGATTACTCTACTCTCCATGACCCCTTATACCGAACAAGGGGATTTTTTCCTGTATCCGCCGATCCTTAACTGTATATTGTTGTATAAAAAAAAAACTTTATTTTATACAAAAAACTTCAACAATGCAAAACTAGATCGCATGAATTTCATTGAAATAGAGTAAATCCTGACTCCCAGACTAGGAGATCCTGTGACTTAGGAGTCAGTGTTCTGGTGTCACTATCATACCAAAAACCTTTTTAGTAAAAAGTGTGTTCTACCGTATACAAAAACATGGCAAATAAAAAACAGGTTTGAAAGTACAATGATAATTATTTCAAAAGATTATACTAGGAGTGAAGGAATATATGATAATTGAAAGAACACGCCCGTTGTTCTACGCTTTGAAAAGGGAAAATTAATGATCAAATTCTTGACAGTACTTACAAAGCTTCCACGTGTAAAAGATTTAATTGAAACAAAATGCTTTAAGTTTTCTACTGAATCTTAACTTACTATCCAGACTAACGTGTTCTGTTACATAAGAAAGAGATAACTTTAAGAGGAGCTCGTGGCTAAGTAATAACAGCCGTACGGGTCGATCCATCAGGTTAAGCTACGCTTGCCGGGGTCGGTCCGTGGATGGGTGACCATCTTTACATACCGAGACTCCTCCGTGCCTCGGAAAGCACGTTAAGCCGTTGGTCCCGGCTGTCATTCGTGGATCTTTGACAGTCGTTACGGCTCGTCAGAAGCCCGAAAGTCTGACAACCAGTCTTACCAAGGGATATTGTACTACCCAGTTAATGGGTTGTGGAGGTCAGATAGGCAGTCACTCCATGTAAAATACTAGTATTCAGCTGCATCCGGTTAGACTCAAAGCCGACCCCAACAAAGTTGGAAAAAGGCTAGGCAGATTAATTGAACTTTAAGAGCGAGTGTAGCAATGGACGTATTTTAATTTTACTAACCAACATTGCCACATAGAGATGTACAGACGGGTTTACATTTTTAATTTCATCATTATCAAGACTTAGGTGGTGAGACAGTGCTTTCCTATCAAACTCAAACTCAAACTCAAAGTATTTATTTCAATTAAACTATTTACAGGAAGCTAGCTGTCTACCCTATTCGTCCCACCTACTGAAGGTCGCTACTGGTTCGTACCTGAGACTTGGGCTGACACAATGCCAGCGATACACTAAGAACAAACCTACGAGCATATCAAAGCAAACCTAAGGGTTAAAATTTTTTAGCAACATAGAGCAGTTGTAAACTGAGGAAGTATTACATTAGACTAGAAGTTTAAACATTTCATAGTAAAGGCGGTGTTCAGCGCCATCTTTCACTACCGACACAAAGGCCGCTTGAAGCCTGTCGTTTCCTGGCGCAAGGGAGGTCGCACCAGGCGGCGGCCGAACTAGCGACACGCGGGGTTGCGACAATCGTAGAGAGGATCCGGCAGTTGGGACTCGAGGTGGCCCTGCACAAGTCCGAGGTCATGTGTTTTCATGGTCCTCGGAACGCGCCACCGTCGGGTTCCCAAATAACGGTAGGAGGGGTTCATATCGCAGTCGAGTCGACGATGAAGTACCTGGGACTCGTCCTCGACAGCCGGTGGAACTTCGTGGAGCACTTCCGACGTTTGGCTCCCAGACTGGAGCGGGCTGGGGCTGCCTTGAAGCGGCTCCTGCCCAATCTGGGGGGTCCAACCGCCTCCTGCCGGAGGCTTTACGCGGGGGTCGTGCGGTCCATGGCCCTTTACGGGGCACCGGTGTGGGCGCGTTCCCTGAGGCTGCGACCAGCCCGCCGGTTGAACGCGTCCCAGAGGGTCATGGCCATCCGGCTAGTCCGGGGATACCGCACGGTCTCCTGTGAGGCGGCGAGCCTCCTTGCCGGATTACCGCCATGGGATCTGGAGGCAAAAGTCCTCGCGCACGTGTGGGAGTGGCGCGAGGAGGCAAAATGCCGGGGCGTAACTCCGCTGCCGCGAGAAATCACGGTACAGCGGACAGAGCTCCGGCGGGATCTCATGGCGACATGGAGAGTGCGATTGTCGCAACCCAGCGCTGGGCACGCCACAATTGCGGCGATAAGTCCCCTCTTTGAGGAGTGGTTGGAGAGGCGCCACGGCGTCCTCACCTTCCGCCTGACGCAGGTCCTCACCGGACACGGTTGTTTCGGGAGGTTCCTGTTTCGGATAAGGCGGGAGGAAACGCCCGGGTGTCACCATTGTGTAGATCGCCCGGAGGACACGGTGGAGCATACAGTGGAGGTCTGCCCGGCTTGGGCGGAGCACCGCCGTGTTCTCACGGAGGCGATCGGCGGCGGCGATCTCTCGCGTCCAAACTTGGTCCAGGCCATGGTGCGGAGCGAGAGTGCATGGGAGGCCGTCACCTCCTTCTGCGAAGCAGTAATGCTCGCAAAGGAGGAGGCGGGACGCGAGAGGGAGAGGCAACAGCCGCGCCCTCGCGCCCCTAGCCGCCGCAGGAGACGCCCTGGGCGGCGGGAATCTATCGCCGATTCCCGGCCACCGTAGGCGCGGGCTTGCGGACGACGAGTAATGGGCAGCTCGCCGTCCGGTAAGGACCAGGCCCGGGTCGACGGCGCGTTGTGTTCCACGCGCGCCTCAAAGAGATGTCAGCAGTGACGGGGTCCAATAGGGCCGAAGCCGCCGGGGTCGCGGGTAGTTCGAAAGAGATACCGTGGCCCTGGCACGGGCAACTGAAGGAACACGGGTGGGTTTTAGTCAGTAAAAGTCTGACACACCCTCCCGCTCTGCCCGGAGCGGGAGAAGTCATTTCATGATTTCCCATCCACAAAAAAAAAAAAAAAAAAGCCTGTCGTTACAAATTATGTTAAGAATAAAACATTTTATTGGCAACCCCGCCTTGGACGAGTAGTTGTAAATTCAGCGGCTTTATTAAAATGTTTAATATTCAGCGTTTACTGGCAATGGTCTATTTTTGGACGATTTTAATGATACAGCGGTGGATGGCGCTTTTTGTGCTTGTTTGCAAGTTTGTTGCCAGTTGCGGAGGAAATGTTTGTATTGAAATTTGGCTTACCGTAAGTACATAGTATTCATAAAGTATTGTTAATTATAGTTGCCTTTTTAATTGTATGCCAGCCAGGGAAGATTAATTCGTAACATTCCGCAGACCATACACTGTGTAGTTTGATGTGTATGATAAGCATCTCCTTTATTTCATTTACATACATATTATTTACATTTAAAATATTTTTATAAAAAATAAAATAAAAAAAAACATTTAAAAAATTAAAATATAGTAGCCAACCGGTATCGGGAACAGGGTCCAAGCTACCGGCGGTCAGGGCTGCAGAGAGAGGAACCTCCTAGCAATGCGCGCCGTGTCCAGAAGTACCGCTTTCTGAATCAGGCCCGAGAGCCTCCTTAGGTGTTGATCGAGGCTCTTGGAAATTAAGCCATTGGCTGATACGACTATCGGCACATTGATTGCTGAGTCCACATCCCACATGTCGACCACCTCGCGAGCCAAGTCAAGATACTTGATTTGTTTATCTTTCTCGGCTTTCACGAGGTTCCCGTCATGCGAGACCGTTATGTCAATAATCATTGCGCGCCGCTCTATTCGATCCATCACCACTATATCAGGCTTATTGGCAACAATAGTCCTGTTGATGATAAATCAATCCCAGTACAATGTGATATTTCCATTTTCAAGAACTGGGTCGGGCACATACCTGTAGTACGGCACTTCCGATTCCGCAAGGCTGTATTTCAGCGCAAGTTGCTGATGGATAATCCTGGCTACAAGGTTGTGTCTATGCAAGTACTAGCATTAGTGATTAGTGATTAGCGTAATTAAATTATTAAGAGCTTGCAGTGAAGCCTTCTAGTAGGTACTGAAGTGATTGTCAATGTTAGTAAGTAATACTAACACCCCAGTTCATAAAAATCTTGTAACTTGACTTTATGAGTAAGGTCCTTATAAATATTTCAGAAGTAAGTCGACTGGAAACTTAGTTCAGAGAGAAATTACAGCTTGGATATATGATGTAACGTAAGTTGACCCGCTACGCGGCTTACAGCGAGTGAAATATGGAATGACTTCGCGAACCTGACTGCTTTAGAACGTGAGTACCCTTGTTTATCAATCAGAATGCTTCATTGGTCTTTTAACAATGTTAAAGTATAAAAACGTACAATGATTTAAAAAATTTAAATCAATAAAATTAATTAATAATTTAATAATTTATAATTTAAATTAAAAAATTATTAATTTAAATTAAATTAATTAATTAATTAATTAATTTAATTTAATTATTAATTTAATTTAAATTATTAATTTAAATTTTTAATTAATAATTTAATTTTTTCAATGATTTAAATGGAAAAACTTTTTTACAAAAAATACAACCGACTTCCAAAAACAACACTACAAAGTGAAAAATAACTTTAATTTCGGAAGTCGGTGTCTAGTTAAATGTATTTTCGTTTTTTGCCACCGACTTCCGAAATTAAAGTTAGTTTTCACTTTGTAGTGTTGTTTTTGGAAGTCGGTTGTATTTTTTTGTAAAAAAAGTTTTTATTTTTCACTTTTTAGTTGTGTACCTACCCCACAAAAATTCTAATGCCACTATCTGCAAAACAAACTAGAACATCATCCATATAAAAGTGTAGAAAAAATACGTATTATTGAAGCTAACTCAAAAACTACCCAAGCAAAGTTAATCAATTTTATATGGGACCAACTGTGATGTATACCCTCTCGAATAAAACAAAAAAAATTCAAATCGGTCCAGCCATCTTCGAGTAATCGGGGAACATACATAAAAAAAAAAAGGTTCCGACGAATTGAGAACCTCCTCCTTTTTGAAGTCGGTTAAAAAGGAATAACACGCCTTGGAATGAGTGGTTTTCCGTGGAAATAGTGTGTGTAAAGTGTAAGGTGAATTTTATGTGACCTAGGTGAAAATTAGGTGTGAATACTACAGCCCGTTCAATACCTAAATAAATAAGAAGATGTGGTTTAAAATAGCGAAACACCACACAGTTGTCTTGAAAATAAATTAATTATGAATGTGGGTGGTTGAGAAACGGTGAAGGAAAACATTGTGAGAAAACCGGCATGTTCTAGAACCAAAACTTCGAAGACATGTGACATCTACCAACCCGCACTGGGCCCGCGTGGTGGACTACAGCCCACTCCCTCTCACCGAAAGGAGGCCTGTGTCCCAGCAGTGGGAAAATTATAGGCTGATTATGATAACTAGGAAACGATGGATGAATTGTTTGAAAGATGACATGGCTAGAAAGGGGGTAACGAGATGACAGCTAGTACAGATGTATGGAAGGCGAAGATTTTCTGCGCCGACTTTAAATAAATTTAGGCAGGAGAATTATGATGGTGACGGCAACGCTAAAATAGTCTTAGGGCCTATTTCACGATGTCCGAATAGCCACTACTCACCGAATAAATTCAAAAATGGAACAGAATTTGTATGAAATTATCTGCCAAGTAAGTTCAAGTAAGTAAGTAAGTAAGGTAAGTGAATCAGGGCCTTAAAGTAAACAATTACGTAAATAAAAACAATGTCTATTACCTATTAACTTATACTTGTTTACGATTCGACCATTTTTGTGTTACTAACAATCATAGAAATATTAAAAAACAGTATCTATGCTAACAATTGAACTACGAATATAAGTACATGCCTAAGTTGCCGCTCCAATTGCCCTCCCACCCTCCAACATTTTTTGACATATTTCATTTCAAAAACGTAAAAAAAGCCCGGTATTGTGCTAAAGCGACATCTATCGTTAACCTCAACATTTTATACTTATGAAAAACTACAATTATTTTATTGTTACCGTTTCTACAAAGAGCTACCTATTAGTGAAAGGTCAATGACCGGTATTGTCATGCTAAAACGCGTTTACTATAGTTAGGTGTATGTTTTTCGACAATCCTTATCCTAACTAATATTATAAATGCCAAAGTGAGTTTGTTTGTTACGCTTCCACGCTAAAACGGCTGAATGGATTTGGATGAAATTTAGCACCTGGGTAGACCATGACCTGGATCAGGACATAAGATACTTTTATCTCGGTTGTACGTTCCCGTGGGATAATCTCCGCCCTCCACGCGGGCGAAGCCGCGGGCAAATGCTAGTAATAAAATAAAATTTGTGTCTTATTTATGTGACACGCCCGCAATCTGTGAAGGTGTCAAATTACACTTGTTTTGTCCAATTAATTCCTTACAGTTGAATGCTGCGCTAAGTTAGAACATTTAGGGATGAGTTGTTTATACTTAATACATTATATTTATTCAAAGATTTAAACGCTGTATTTACCCAGACAAATGATCCAAAGTTCTGAGCAAACCAATCTAGTCACACCAGGCTTAGTGTGGGTGCAGGTCGTTCACCCCAGACCAACTGAGTTCAGACATCGTTCAGACAGAATACGCCGTGCCTTTGACAGATTAACTTCATATGATATTTAGCTGTCTTCACTTGTACTGGATTTTAGCTCGAATGTTGAAGGAATTGTAGATGTTAGGCTTTGTAGCTACCACTGACCAGCACGTTTTGACCCTCAGTTTAAAGAAACAGTGAAATCAACAGTTCTGAAATGAACTTTTTCTCGCAGCACGTTTGACGCTGTGACCCAGAAACATGGAAGCAAACAGTTCTGAAAAGAACTCAAATCTGCTCAAGAAATAGTTCAGCAGTATAGGAACTGCAGACGCCACACGCCACCGTCGGACTTCGCCCCAACCTTCAACCGCGCGCGCGAGCACAACACACACGTCTCCACTGCACACTGCCGCCTCGATGAATGCCGGCCGGTGCACGTGTGCCACCTATATTTATGACCGCGGTGTTCCGAGCAGCGTGGTGCACGATGAAGTGAGATGTCGCGACGCCCCGCAAGGGGCGTGGCGTGCGGAACCGGGGCATATGCCCCCTTGCCGCGGAGGCTATACTGCGGCCCGTAACAACGGGCCTCTCATTTTATCTGCCACTGGCAATGGTATGTTTGGACGTGCTGCATTAACACGCCCATGTTAACAGTAGTCTGTATATGTATCCGTAAGCTCGTCACGACATATGCATACTGCCGCTTTCTTCACCGCGTCCCGGCGGTCAACCCCTACCGCGGCACGCGCGAACATTCCCTTCGCTAGGCGGCCCACAAACTCGTCCAGGCTCTCAATCCCGAGGTCGCGGTGGAGCACGTCGTTCCTCACGACGCGAGGAGCGTCAACTATCGTCCGCAGCGCGAGACTCTGCTGCGCGCGGAGCGATTTTCGGCTCGACTCGCTTGTGAGGGCGAACCAAGCGGGGGCGGCATAGGTCAAGATTGGGCGAACGTACAATTTGTACACGCCCAACTTGACACTATGAGGGAGGCGGGATGAGAGCACTGGTCTGAGCAGGTTGCGGGCGACCCTACCTTGTGCGGCGACTCTGCGGACGTGTGGCCCCATAGAGAGCCGACGATCGATGGTCACACCCAAGTACTTGACCTGGGGCGCCCAATCGATGTCGACTCCTTGCAGCTTCAGGGGTGGCGGGAGGCGCGCTCGTCCCGTGACAAGCGCCTGCGTCTTACTCACGTTCACCGACAGCCGCCACTTGGACAGCCAGTCGGGGATGAGGTCGAGGACGCGCTGCATTTTGACCGCCGCGTACTTCACATTCATTGAAGAAGCGATATACGCGGCGTCGTCGGCGTACAGCGCGAGCATCGTCTCTGCTGTAGTGGGGATGTCGTCCGTGTATCGTGAGTAACACGCAGGCGACACGCAGCTCCCCTGGGGTACACCCGCCAGCACCGGGCGGGCGCCCGAGAGCGCGCCGTCGGCCACCACACGGAACGTCCTAATAATAAAATAATAAAATTCTTTATTGAACGAAAACACAGTATGACAAAAACATTTAGTGCGATAAAACCTACATTAGTAAAATACTGTGTCGTAGGAATTAACGCCCACCTCAGGAAAAAGACGATAGCGTTCTAGAATTTATACTAAACACGAGATAGATTACAAACTAGAATAATAGGTTAAAAATGTGAATATGTGTAGGTACGAGCGAATGTATTATGTGCGTGTGGGTGTTTGCATAGGTGTGTGAGTATGTGTGTGTGTGTGTGTGCGTGAGTGTGTCTTAATTTATATGTTATGAATCTATTTCGGAAGGAAGAGGTCGATATTGGAAACAAATCAGGGTTTGACCAAGCTCTCCAGGTCTTCATAGGTGAGGGTTTGAAGCCAGTCGTCAGTGAGTTTTTTACAGTCCCTATAAGAACGAGAATGAACATCGAGTACACTGTTTACCTTATTGTACAGCCTCGAACTAAAGAAATCGTATTGCCGCCGGACCACTTCAAGTTTCGCCGACACTATGCCACAAACTCTGTCCGATCTACACCCACGTCTACGCTCAATAGTGGCGTTAGGGTCGTAAGGCAACTCCGAGTGTTTCCGTAACATTGTGCATAGAATGAAAGACTGCCTTACAGTAGGTATCTTCCATAACGAGTACAAATCGTGAGTCGGGAAACGAATGGGTTTATGTGCCATAACCTTAAGGACCCCTCTCTGTGCCCTCTCAAGTCGAAGGAGAAGACACTTCCCAGCCCCACCCCAAGCCGTTATACAATATGTAAGAACGGAGTGAGCAAGTGCAAAGTAAACTGTTTTCAGGGTAGAAACATTTGCGGAAGTTCTAAGGTTTTTAAAAACAGAAATCAATCTTCTTACTCTAGAAACCAGATAACTGACCTACTCGCTCCATGAAAGTTTGCTATCAACTACTACTCCCAGATATTTAATAGAGTCCGTGCGTACAACTCTGGCACAGGTACATGCCACATTCGGACCAGAATCGCACACATGAGCTATCAAGCAGTAGTTTGGGGACGGTTGTGATGCCTGTTTTGGACCAAATGCGATAAACCTTGTTTTATCAAGATTTAGGGTGAGTCCTGTTGGAGAGAAAGTTGGAAACCACCCTGACGACGCGACGGGGCGCATCCGAGGTGGCCAGCTTGTATATAAGGCCGTCATGCCACACACGGTCGAAGGCCTTCTCCATGTCGAGGAGTACTGCGACCGAGTGCTCCTTCTTGTTCTGTGCAGCTGTGAGTTGGTGCAGTACCCTCGACAGCTGGAGCGTCTTGCTGTGTTCCGCCCGGAACCCGAATTGCTCCGGACGCGGCGCGATGTGAGGTTGGAGGTGTCGCAGCAGGAGTACTTCGAACACCTTGGAAATCGTGGACAGCAGAGTTATCGGCCGATAGCTCTCCGGCTTCAGTATGTTCTTCCCCGCGCGTGGTGCACGAGAGCGCGCCTATACAGCGATATGCGGAACAAACGGACAACAGGGTGCTGTGATCTGATTGGTCAAAACTTGTACATAGACTGTAGTTATCCTGGTTAGTTTATAATTGTAAATAGTATAAAAGCAGGTACATTTTAGAATAAAATTCATTACAAATCTGGAGTCCGAGTGTTATTACATCTCCTACGCATGTACCTCTAAAGTGGTGACCCCGAACAAAACACACCTTACCTGAAGAAAAGTACTAATACCGCCGAAGAATCATACCAGTTCAAGATGCCAAAACCCAGCCCAACGGAAGAATCAAACCCATCGACATCACACACTGTCACGAAGGCTGAAGCTGCCGGCATATCTCTCACCGTGCGCATTCCACCCTTCTGGCGCGATCGACCACGACTTTGGTTTATAAGCTTCGAAGCAGCAACCAACGACCTCAAGAAAGGCCAAGCACAGCTCGCCCAGATGGTCATAGCGCAGCTGCAGAAACAAGACATCGAGCAGATCGTGAATCTACTGTACAACCCACCCGAGACAGACCAGTATAACGCCATCAAAGACAGACTCATATCCGCCTATGAAGAATCTGACAGCCGCAAGTTCCAAAAGCTGCTATCAGAGATGAAACTCGGAGATCAGAAACCGACCCAACTACTCCGCCGCATGCGAAACCTTGCCAGAGACAAAGTTCACGACTCCACTCTGCGTCTCATGTGGACCAACCACCTTCCATCACACGTCCGCTCAGTCCTTGCAGTCAGTGAATCATTCAGCACTAAGACAGCGCTCGAGGAACTCACGAGCTTCATTTACATGACGCCGAAGCCGCACCGGCGCGGCGCGGCGCCGGACCGCATGCTCGTTGTTTTATATAACTCGATATCAATGCGGTGTACACGCGGCTCCGGTGCGGCGGCGTCGCGGCACTCGGGCGAAATTCATTCGTATACACAAACATGCGGTCGGTGCAGCTCCAGCGTTGTGTACATGAAGCCTTAGTCCTTGATTTATATTTTTTATTCTATTAAGTTAAGACATAAGACTATTAGGCGTCTGGGCTTAAAATAAACAGCATCCGTCTGTCAAGTTCAAAAATAGTCAGATGGCATACCTGTAGTAACAGTCGTACCTGCAAATGGGAGCCTGCGTCTGCGCCTTTTAGGTCTAATACTCGTTTTGTGGAACATCTGTCATTATACATCAACTCCTTTCTACCAAAACTTAAACCAAATTTCACTAACACTGGGAACTACTTAATTAAACGCCTATACAGGGGCTTGTGGCTAAGTACTAACAGCTGCACGGGTCGATCAGTCAGGTTAAGCTACGCTTGCCGCGGTTGGTCCGTGGATGGGTGACCATATTTACATACCACGACCCCTCCGTGCCACGAAATGGTCCCGGCTGTCATTCTTGGATCTTTGACAGTCGTTACGGGTCGTCAGAAGCCCGAAAGTCTGACAACCAGTCTTACCAAGGGGTACCGTATTACCCAGTAACTGGGTTGTGGAGGTTAGGTAGGCAGTCGCTCTATTTAAAATACTGATATTCAGCTGCATCCGGTTAGACTGGAAGCCGACCCCAACATAGTTGGGAAAAGGCTAGGTAGATAATGATAATCTGTGTCAGAAAGGTGTGGTTAAATTGAAGGGTGTTGTACAGACTATCAAATTGAACAACTTTCTCCATTGGACCAACATCTTAATCAAGAAAAAAATATCAACTGTCCCGTGCAATGCTTCAATACCTACTCGACCTACATGTATGGATGTATGGGACGGCTGATCATTTTTTCTCGATTACGATGTTGGTTCCATGAAGAAAGTTGTTCAGTTTGATGATCTGTACCACACCCTGAAATTTGACGATCTATGGACCACACATTTCTAGTAAACCCTGTTTATAATTGCACTGTTGGATTTTCAACTCTCGACACTTTTCTCGTGACTTAGTAACTATAACTCCATTTACAATAAGACATTAAAGCAAACCTTTTTTACAGTCCGTTCAACCGATTTTGACTTCTATTCCGTACGCTTAAGGCAGCTGCCATTTGTCATGCCAACAACGCAATAGAAGTCAAAACCGATTGAACTGACTGTAAAAAAGGTTTGTTTAAATGTCTTATCTTATTGTAAATGGAGTATAGTGTTAATAATAAAAAGTAAGTTTAAAAACTAAAACCCGACTACTGAAAAATCTTGCTAGCCGCGGTCGGTCTGTAACCAATTAAATTAATATTATTTACCTCCACTTTTACTTATTTTTAACAATTTAAACATATTTATTTACTTAAACAATATGACATTGACATTGACATTTGTAATGTGCTCGTCAAGACCTTTCTTTTGACACCAAACATGTCATTATTATCTCAATTTATTTTTTTTCGTGGTCAGAAATTTACGTGTGTATATTCAATTTAGGGAGAATTTATATAGCCTATGTCACCCGGACTATTATTACGAATCTATTGATACCTCACTCATTAAAATCGGTTCAGTAATTTAGGCGCTACGGTGGAACACACGTAAATAACCCTTCCTTTTGGCTTTGCCGTAGTCGGGTAAAAACGGCATAATTAAATATTGGTATAAAGTATCTGATTATCAATCACTGTTATTACACTGAAGATAATGTAACTGTGATAGAATCGTTCACACGTACGGAGACTGTTACGACCAAATAATAAAGCACCCACACAAAAAACCCGGAATCAAACATAACCTAATGTAATAAAATAAACATAAAAATAAGGGAATTGCCGCACGCACGCCGTTCCAGACAGTTTTATTGTAATGACGTTCTATCTCGCGTAAAAATATGAGTGGGTAAACAGAATAGCGGTTTTATCGCCGGACGATATTAGCCGGAACGGACGGTACTATCGCCCGTATACCCTACGACCGACCTGTAACTATGCGTTTACTCTATTATAGGAAATCTAATAGGAAAAATCATGCTAAACTTCTTTTCTGAAAAACTTAAAAATCTTTAAAAAAAAAAGACAGTTTCACGAATAAAAGCATTTCGCTCATATTAATCTGACATTAATACTCGTATGTTCCGTTCTAACATTCGTTCCTAACCAAACATATTTGATAGTGTCGTTGACCTGCAATATTAATAAGTGTTCTTTATACCTTCCTTGACGAACTATTTGAACTCGGAAAGGCCGATACACTGACCGTTTCATTAAGACGCAGATATATGCCAACGGCTTTGACTGCATAGCTTGCTTGTTCTGGGGTCGGCGCAACATGTCCTTTTTTTCCATAATACTTCTCTATTATTCGTCATCTCGGTAGTCACCCCCTTTCTAGCCATGTCATCTTTCACACAATCCATCCATCGTTTCTTTGGTCTTCCCCTACTCTTATAGCCATCGACATTCATACTCAAAACTTTCCTCACGACATTTTCCTCACTCCTCCGCATCACATGCCCATACCATGACAACCGATTTCCGCACAACTTTTCAGTCACCGGTGCCACTTTCAGACTTCCTCTTATGTACTAATTTCTTATTTTACAAATTAGTAACATTATTAATTTATTATACATAAAAAAGGTATTATAATATAACACGTATACTAAAAGATAAAAACTTAAATTCTCTTAAAAATGGTGAAGGTTTCATAAAAATACGCTTGATAGTTTTTGCGTGATCCTCAGTTTTTTATACGCGTTAGACATAATTTTACAAATTACACTACGTATGTAATATAAACATAATCTAAAATATTCATATTAAGAAAATGCTCAAATTTATCGTACCTATATTTTTCCAAATCATTAACACTAGTTGTTTAAACGTGATGTTTAGTTCAAAATCATTAAAAGTCGTTTATCGTCGCCTAAGTTGCACTGGTCAAACACAACACAGATACCCTCTAGTCTCAGTAGGTCGGTTGCTAGGGACCGGTATTTTGTAGCAAAAATACTGGATAAACACCTAAGCCACTTGTTAAACATTTAACAACCGAACTACTGAGACTAGAGGACAGATACTGGCCAACAAGAAAAGTGTCCTCAAAAAGTAAAGCTACACTATCCCAAAAATGGCAGGCCATGGATGAGCACCCTAATCTTAAAGATTTATTTACGCACCACGCCATTGTATCGACGCCGACGCCTGCAAAACGCATGCATGATTTATACTCCGCGGTCAACAACCTCTGAAACTTAGGGCTTTTGGTAGTTGTTCAAAGGTTAGTTTATAAGGTCTTTTGACGAACAAAGTCAAAGTTAAGACGGTATTCAAAGAATTATGAATCTTTCATTAGGCTGATGAGTGTCGAGTCGAGGACAATATTCTTTGGGGAAATATGGTGCTCCTATATTTTTTATACAAACAATTTTATACGTCAATCATATTAAAAAAAAGCTAGATGAGGTCGGTGTTTCCTATCCGAATTAGAAATAATCTCTGTTTGTGTCTGTTAACACAAATCTTCCACACACACATCCACATTCCACATTCTAGATTTATAATATACTAAAGAAAAAACATTACAAAGATTTGCTTTATGTGAAAAAGGGGAAGGCAACTGTCAAAGTGGCGCTGACGTAGCTAGTTCCCAACACAAGCCAATAAAACAAGGCGTGAGGTGGTTTTATTTTATTTTTGCGAATATGATGCGTTGTTGTGTTCCTAATTACTCCAAAATAGTAGTCCACCATTTCCCGAGAGGCCCTAAAAATAGAAGATTGTAGATTAAAGCTATTTCTAAAGATTAAAAAAAAAATTAAACAGACTTTGAAACATTTTGAAGAAAGTGATTACAAGGAAATATTTAGGGTTTTAAATTCCAACACTTTCCATGTCAAATATTTGATTAAAAATATTGAAATAACCGAAAATAACGAAACAGTGAAATTATACCAAACTCATGAATAAACGAAATGTCAAATAAAAAAAAAAAAAAATAAAAAAAATTATTTCGGAACAGTAACAAAAGACAGTACAACAAGTAAAACGATGATAGCTGCAAAAGTATAAACTGTAGCGCAGCTGACAACGCCCTTCTCCAGATACAGAATGGAATAAATGTTCCATGCAATGAGAGAATTTAGATCATTTAGATTTAGTTAATAAAATAAAAAACAATCAAGACAAAAAATAAAAAATACAGGACAAAAAATTCTTCGGGATTGGTTTTTAATGTGTGATTGTAGGGTGAATGAGTGTGTGGGTGAGTGTTAAATGAAAGGTATGTGGTGTTTGTGATAAGTATGTTGTGTGCGGTGTGAAAGAGTGATGAGTATTTTACACTTCCACGAATTTAATATAGGGTTTAAGGATCTAGCTAAGATCACGCTATCTACAATTAGCTTTACCCGACCTTCCCTATTAAGATCTTGCTGCCTTTGACGCTACAGTAAAGAAGTATGAATCACTTAGCAATAGCCATAAGTGAGCCTAGAACTAGAAAGTGTACAACTGTACCTACAAGGATCTATCTATTGGCGCGTGGCAAAAATTGAAAACAACGCTCTCCCCCCCTTAAAATAAAAATACGGAACCCTTACAAGATCACTTCGTTGTCCGACTGTCTGTCAACACCCTTTTTTTTCTCAGGAACGCGTGAGGTATCAAGTTGAAATTAATATCAAATACGTAGGTCTACGGACTCTTGGAGCTCTAAAAAAATCAGCTTCTACGAGTAAGTCAACGCAATAAAAAAAAATACAAATAAATCAAAACCTATAGGGTACTTTCCTTTGACCTAGCATCATGAAATTTGGCAAGAAACAAGGTCTCCCAGCACAAATAAAGGGAAAAGTCCGAAAACCGTTAATTTGTAGTTTAATCACATAATATTTTTTTTTTGTGATTACAAACTTATATGTTTTTCAAGTACAATGTTAACTTTGTTTTGGGATAAAATTTTTCCAACTACGGAACCCTTCATTGTGCGTGGCTGACACGCACTTGGTCGGTTTTTCCATGCAATTTCACAAAACAGTTTCACAAATATTTACTACCATAGCCTCCTGTCAATGTTATTCAAGTGTCAAAAGAAACATGAATAACTTTTAATATCGGGTTCATTGTTGGGGGGCTCGTAGGTAAATGATAACAGCCGCACGGGTCTGTCGAAGGTTAAGCTACGCTTATAGCGATTGGTTCGCGGATGGGTGACTATCCATTACTTACCGAGACCTGTTTGTGCCTCCGAAAGCACGTTAAGCCGTCGGTCCCGGCTTGTAGATCTTTGACAGGTCGTTACGGGTAGTCAGAAGCGCAAAAGTTTTAAAGACAACCCAGTCTTACCAAGAGATATCGTGTTACCCAGTTACTGGGTTGTGGAGGTCAGATAGGCAGTCACTCCATGTAAAATACTGGTATTCAGCTACAAACTTAAACCCAACCCAAAGCGTTTATTTCAATTAAACCAATTACAGGCACTTTTGAACTGTCAAAGGGTCGGTCAGTTACTCAGAAAGTTGAAGCTAGTTGCCCATTCCAAAACGTAGGTCTCTATGGAGAAGAACGGGCAAGAAACTCTACGGACACCCTTTTAAAACAAAATATTACAAAATCCTGGGTACATTATTCACGTTGCTATGTGAGAACAATGTAAAAAAAAAACAATTCAAAATATAAGATTAAAAATAAGCCCTGGTACGTATAGTTAAGAGATGACCAGTCTCAACTGACAGCGCCCGTTCACGAACATGACGCGTCTGGTTAGACTGGAAGCCGACCTCAATATTGTTGGGAAAAGGTTAGGCAGATTGACCGTGTTCTTTGTCATCCAAAAAGCATGTGGCAACTTATTTTATGTAGTCCAATTTAGCCTCCATAACTTAACGCCTCATCCCGTAAGGCAAGGTTAACTGCCGCGTATTCTCGTAAATGCGAGTGATTTGTCGGCCGAGTGACGCGTGACGCGGGCAGAGGTCACCCTCGACCAACCCTTGTGAAGCTTCATAATCCTGAATGACATACTAGATAAAAATTTAGGCTAAATAGAGCTCATGTTTTATTGATTTTTTGAGATTAGAGCTTTCAATTCAATTTTTCAAATCATTAATTTTATTTCAGATAAATTACAAGTACATCACAGTTATTGTAACCATCCATACATTAAAAAAATATAATACGAACACAAGAAACAGACATAGACACAAAACAATAAAAACATTGAATCAGGACCGCATTACTCGCAGATGTAGTGTTGTCCAATGCTGCATTAAGGAGCAATCCACATCCATTCTCCCTGCAATAAGCTGCAGGACGCTGTTGGGGCTGCCTCGTATGCGGCGCATCAGAGACGCTATTCTTTTGCGTTGTATCGCTTGAAAGCCATCTACTTGAGCTTCTGCAAACATACCTGATGCGCTTTGAGCTGTCCAGCATATGTTGAAGTTGGCTTCCTGACCAGACGCGGCTAGATATCAACATTGACACTGTCTTCAGAGTACTTATCTGTGACAACATTAACCAGTTGTGGTAGGGAGGTACGTATTATCCGAGGGTTTCCCATCCATTTGCATAAATTTATAAGACATAATATAACATAGCATACAATTGTTTATCCTAATTATATTTACTTACGCATAACATTACGCATAAAAGCTTAAGCATTTTATTTACGCTTAATGATATTAAAACATAATTATTATAATGCAATGTAATGCGTAGGCGCTCAAAAATACTGTTTGCAAATCAAAATTTGCACCTCTAAATAAGGTCGACGGAGTCCCGCTGTGCGGTGTCCCATTTCTGTGTGCAGGGTTTAAAGAAACCTAACCAAACCTAACCTCAGGGTACCCAATAATTATTATTTGTACAAGTTTTGATATACAGTTAGTTAACTAGTAGTGCATGCCTTTTTATATTTATAGTTCATGATTATTAGACGAATAAATATTATGCCTTAAAAATTTATGCAATTCCAAACTATGCTAAAACAAATTAGACCAAATGATAGTAATGCTAACCTTTGCATTATGTCAAAGTTCTATTATGGCACAGTATTTTTTTATACCAAAATAGTTATGCCAAAGTATATTAGGAAAAAACATTAAGTATGCAAAAAAGGGATCCCTTCTCCGAGACATGGAGGAATCCCGTAGAGTGCTGTAGACTACCAATATATGACAAAACCAGCTTTTGCCAGCGGCTTCGCCCGCGTGTATGTCGGAAATTATCCCATGGGAACTGAACATTTTTTCGGAATAAAAAGTAGCCTATGTGCTATTCCAGAATAGAATCTATCTCTGTGCCAAATATCATCCAGATTCGATCAGCCGTTCTGGCGTGATTGAGTAACAAACATCCATTCATCCATCCAAACTTTCGCATTTCTATTAGAAGTAAGATTGCAGCAAACACAGGTTAAGTTCAAAGACAAATCGATTCTCGCGATAGTTATTTACCCACAAGCTCTTCGAAGGATTATTCCCTAGATTGGACAACTTTATTTACTTAATTCATTTTAGAAGAGCTCAGGCCTACTCATATTACAATGTGAGACTTCCGTTTTTGGAACACACGTAATCAATTAGGCACGTTTCTCCAAAAAACTGCGCCAAAACACTTTTTGAAGCAATAACTTCTTAATATTCTAAACGGAAATTAAGGTCCAAAACTTTGCCCGAACTGTCCGAAGTTGGCAACAACATCTTGCCTACTTTTTGCGTTCCAACTTGTCTAAAACATTTATTCGTATAAAAGTGACATATCGATCACTGTCACATACAGACAGTTATTCCCAAAACAACTTGTTCTGCGCATTTTTGGAGGCAAATATGACTTTGTATCTTATTTTCTAACGCTATGACATAAAAAGGCACCTTGGATGACTTTTATGTTATTTCGATCTGTCAATGTTTGAGTCTTTTGTTTATTTTTGAAAATTAATGTGATCCTCTACCTACACTATAACGTTTCTTCAATATTACGCACAATACACATGTACGAGTACTTATCTGCTGTTACGTAACTCTTTCTTTTTACGAAAATTCGATATAGTTACACTGCTTGTTCACCGCACAATGTTAAAACGAGATTATTCGAACCGAACGTGACATCCAGGTGGTGGTGGTGGTGGTGAAGTCCAGGTGGTGGTGGTGAATTGGGTAGTGGTGGTGACGTCCAGGTGCTGGTGGTGATGTCCACGTGGTGGTGGTGACGTCCAGGTGGTGGTGGTGACGTACAGGTGGTTGTGACATCCAGGTGGTGGTGGTGACGTCCAGGTGTTGGTGGTGACGTCCAGGTGGTGGTGGTGACGTCCAGGTGGTGGCAGTGACATCCAGGTGGTTGTGGTGACGTACAGGTGGTGGCAGTGACATCCAGGTGGTTGTGGTGACGTACAGGTGGTGGCAGTGACATCCAGGTGGTGGTGGTGACGTCCAGGTGTTGGTGGTGACGTCCAGGTGGTGGTGGTGACGTCCAGGTGGTGGCAGTGACATCCAGGTGGTGGTGGAGACATCCTGGTGGTGGTGGTGACGTCCAGGTGGTGGCAGTGACGTCCAGGTGGTGGCAGTGACATCCAGGTGGTTGTGGTGACGTACAGGTGGTGGCAGTGACATCCAGGTGGTGGTGGTGACGTCCAGGTGTTGGTGGTGACGTCCAGGTGGTGGTGGTGACGTCCAGGTGTTGGTGGTGACGTCCAGGTGGTGGTGGTGACGTCCAGGTGGTGGTGGTGACGTCCAGGTGGTGGCAGTGACATCCAGGTGGTGGTGGAGACATCCAGGTGGTGGTGGTGACGTCCAGGTGGTGGCAGTGACATCCAGGTGGTGGTGGTGACATCCAGGTGGTGGTGGTGTACGGTGGACACGCGGCCATAGTAAATGTATGTATCGCTATTCGGCGCCGTCATCTCGTTCATTTCGCCGGGTATTTTGTACTGTTTAGGTATCGATTAAAAGTTAACAGTTTAGATAATTTATTTTTTCATTGACGTATGTATGTAGGCTGGACTCTTGTCGTAATCCTCGCAAAAGTTGTCAAAGCAAAGTTATACTATGTAGTTTTTACTCACACATCGACAAATTAACTCCACCAAACCAGTTGACGTGACTTTGCAACGTCGGCGTCGTCGTGAAGGGTGTCGCGATATAAACCGGCCGCGCGCCTCTCAGCGTAATGATACCGCAGTAAAAAGCGATGCCAGACAGCCACTCAACTTTGAGCAAATTACGGAAATTGTGGGCGTAATTACGTTCTAAAAATTTAATTATTAAACGGATGTATGGGCAAAGTTGTGCCATCGCGTTATACTGCAGTTTGTGTTTACTAGGTAAACGAAGTTATTTTTAATGGAAATGTTCCCTGGAATATAAAATTACTTTTTAGTACCTGAAAATGTGCTATAACACGGATATAGATTAGAGTCTATACGACATTCCCATAACAAGGATATAGTCTTCGTCACCACATTTGAGTAACAGTTTTGGGCACAATACTGAGAGACGGTATATGTATTTTAAAGTGTATCACCACTCAGTCCTCAATCACAGTGGCCATCATTCACTGGCCCCAAGCAATACTAAGCAAATTAGCAGATCTACCGTTAAGACAATAAAAACCGGCTAAGTGCGTGTCAGACCACGCACAATCAAGGGTTCCGTAGTTGGGATGAATGTGTCTCAAAAACAAATTTAACATTGTAGTTGAAAAACATGTTCTTTCACACATCGATAATCATCATCATCATCGTCATGGTTAATTTTTCAACTGTAAATGTAGAATTGTAATAGCAAAAAAAAAAAAAAAATTACCCTATAGGTTTTGATTAATTTGCGAGTATCAAATGTGTCGCATAAATGGCCGTATTTTTTTATTGCGTTACCTTTGACTTAGAAGCTTGATTTTTGTAGAGCTCCAAGTACTATTTGATATTAATTTCAACTTGATACCTCCACGCATTCCTGAGAAAAAGGGTCTTGACAGATTGACAGACATACGGACAACGAAGTGATCCTATAAGGGTTCCATTTCTTCCTTTTGAGGTACGGAACCCTAAAAAAGGAAGCCTAGAAGCAAAATGAACTCAAACCATTTATTTCAAATAAACCAATTACAGGCACTTTTGAATTGTCAATGGGTCGGTTAGTCAGAAAGATGAAGCTAGTTGCCCATTCCAAAGCGTAGTAGGTCCCTATGGAGAAGAACGGGCAAGAAACTCCACGGACACTCTTTTAAATCACAATAATTATTTTTACAAAATATTGGTTACATCGTTCATGTTGAAAATATACATGTGAGAACAATGTAGAAAGACGTGCACGTTAAAAAGCGTCCGTAATAAAAAGATAAAAACTAAAACAACTTAATTAAATATTAAAATTAAAAATAAGCCAAGGCAGCTAAGAGACGACCAGTCCCAACTGACGGCGCCCGTTCACGAACATGACGCATGGATCAGCACCAATTAGCTCAACCATTTTGAAGGGAACTTAATGATCCAACACACACGCCACCCCACCAGCGAGACATTTGAGTGAGCATGACATACTCTCAACCGCCAGGGCACTTTCAAGTCAGTGAAAGACGTACCCAGTAAAAGGTAGCTTAATAGTAGCTACATAGTATAGTGCTCACACATGTGCTATGCAATTATATAATTGAATTTAAACAATGCAAAGAAAGTTTTCTCTCATCTTAATCTTCAGCAGCTCCAACAATATTTCAGAATGCTAATCAATTAGTTAACACGTCCTTGTGGAGCAGGACAAGCATTCAGCCAAGCATTTTATTCAGCGATATAATCCCCCAACTTATAATATGCCAGGCTGCATAGTGTGCGTTTTATACAAGATTTAAATTTCGTTTCATTCAGCTGGAGTATGTGTATGCATGAACTGACTGGCAACAAAATACAACAGAGCTAGTTAATAACTTAATACAACAAAACATTTCACCCCGCGACAAAGCACAATTCCTTTACAAATTACTGCAATTGCAACAGCGCAACACGACAACATTTCTAAAGCAAACGAGCAGCGTAACTTCAAAAAGGTCTATCATCAAGGCAATATAATATGCCTGGCTGCATAGTGTGCGTTTTATACAAGATTTAAATTTCGTTTCATTCAGCTGGAGTATGTGTATGTATGAACTGACTGGCAACAAAATACAACAGAGCTAGTTAATGACTTAATACAACAAAACATTTCACCCCGCGACAAAGCACAATTCCTTTACAAATTACTGCAATTGCAACAGCGCAACACGACAACATTTCTAAAGCAAACGAGCAGCGTAACTTCAAAAAGGTCTATCATCAAGGCAAGCACAGCTCCCCTAGCAACAGCGACGGAAATTATTCTTTTGAAGCAAATTCGTCACCTCTATTCAATGGAATCGCATTCGTGTGCTGTGACTGGCAAGATTTAATTGCCTCTAATTGGCAGCGGTGTTTTTACTTATGCAGCTGCTATGATGTCTACCATCAATCAATTAGGGCCGTTCGATGGCTGAATAGGTTGTCTTGGATACAGTTATGTGTCGTGTTAAATGGATTTGGTTTTGACGTCTGCTATATTTTGATTGAATAGCGATAATTAAACAAATAGACACGGTTGATTGATCCTAGCTAGAGCATTGCCTGGATGGAAAGTTTATAAAATACAATACAATACAATCAACTTTATTTTCTCACCACAATTTGTATATAAATTTCTTTACATTGATCAGATTCGACACTGAATACACAATTCAGATAATGCTGCTCATTGCTTGTCTATAATCTTTAAGTTAAACAAATTTTGTGGGTGTAGATTAGTGAATGAAGTGACAAATCATTAATTAAACTATTTCCAGTTACTTTTAGTACAGTAAAACTTTTACCCAATTCCAGAGAAACATGCATACTAAAATTTATTATTTCACCTTACAAGAAACTAGTAGGTATATTAATATATTTTCATACACACGTATATAAATTCTTACAAAGAACACTTAGAAAGCACATTAAGAAGCAAACTTAAACAAAACCAAGAAAAATGGCGGCCGCCTCAACGTAATTAAATTACTCAGATCAAGAACCGACATTGCTTGGAGTTGCCCAAGTTTGTCGAGTCGAGTTGAGTTCGTATTCAGTCGGGGAAGATGCGGACCTCTTATAAACTATTGCTTTGATGAGACCAATTGCTGGCGTGAGATGCAGCTGGTTTGTGTATTTATTTTGTGGGGGATTTGTGGATTCCTAATCAAATTCAGTATATTAATTGGATATTGTTTGGCTCATATTTGCATTTTCGCAGGGATGGTTCGTTGTATGATTTACCTATTAGCTGTAGTGTAGTGACACACCTGCCGAAAACTACACGACGGAATTTCGGCATGATTGTTTAATCATGGCGAAATTCCATCGCCTAGTTTCATCATCATCATTTTAGCTTAACGACGTCCACAGTAACCTATTTTACATAGGCTAACATAGGATAGCTATTTACTGTAAGATACTTAAAACAATACAAACTAGAACAATAAAGTATAACTTACATAAAATACAATCAAAAACATCATACATTCGAAAAGACAATCAAAAAACGATTTCGTAAAATGACTTCTTGACTTCTTTCACTCAAAATTTCACTCAATCTTCTTAGTTTGCGCTCAATACTTTTAATACGTATTTATTGTTCAGGTGTCAAATATGTCTGCCCTTCAAGCGCCCTGGAACACAAAACAAACGTCATGATTTATAGACCACCACTTATACGAGGTCCAAGACCTGAGCTCCAGCTTCATAATGGCAAATGGAGGGTAGCGTTATTGAGGGCCGTAAAGTAGCCAGCAGTGAGTGCTCATTTTATAGGTCCACGCTCCGGATGTTATGGAGTCTGATGGACTCCAACAAATGTTTCACATTTACCTAGGTAGCTTTATATGTTAGTACGCATAGAGATTGCGTGTGTTTACGTGGAGAAAAAAGTAAGTTTTTCTGGTCTTATTCTGTTGATATTGTTTTTGGGGTTCGTGTTTTATAGCGGAAGTGTAGAATTGAAATGGAGTTTTATATTATATTATTTGAAATAGAAAGGTGAAAACATACTGAAACATAAGGCATTGAGAACAACCTTTAAACATCGCAGTGCTGTGCAAAGAAACACATTTTACCTGAAAGTAAATAACCGACTTCAAAAAAAGTAGGTTTCTCAATTCGACCGTGTATATTTGTTTTATGTGTGTTCGCGGATAACTTCGTCGTTTATGAACGGATTTTGATGATTATTTTTTTGTTGGAAAGGAGATATTTCAAGGGTGGTATCATGATAAGGAAACCAGGATCTGATGATGGCATCCCACAGAAATCGAAGGGAACCATAAAATTTTATAGGCACACCTATACCGATTTGGGTATTTTTAGTACCATAAAAATACTCACTCATTCATTTGCTCCCAAAAAGCACCATTTGGTGAAGTTGAACTGATGAGGAAGACCACAGATGGCCATCGGAACTACTCAATAATACGTTTTTCACAGGATGCGATTCGATTATTGGCTCGTCACAAATCACAATACATATGTTGAAGTGGAGCTGATGGTGACTTCACTATCAGTTCCTGTTCTCCTGGTTCCTAACTGGGAGAACTCCTCAACAATTAACGTCCTTGTATGGAAAAGCAATATTTTGTAAAAGGTGATGAGCAGTTGACATTAGGCTATTGTAACTTAGATAAATTATAGACTGACCCACTAAGAAGTGAAAAAAAAAACGTTTTTACAAAAAAAAAAACAACCGACTTTCAAAAAAATACTACAACGTGAAAAATAATTTTAATTTTGGATGTCGGTGGCTAAAAACTAAAATACATATCCAAAGACACCGACTTCCGAAATTAAAGTTATTTTTCACTTTGTAGTATTTTTTTTTTAGTCGGTTGTTATTTTTTGTAAAAAAGTTTTTTCTAACAAAGACTTAAATGTGTCTGTCCCGAAATGTTTTAATTAGGTATTTATGTTTCTAATTTTAAAAAGCTTGTGTCCCCGCAAAAATTATTTCGTCCTACCGATATTATCGCGTGTAGAAATAAGTTTTATCTTTTAATCAATTTAACACAATTTTAAAAGCAAGTTTATTGTTTCATTGTAAAAACATAACCTAAAAATAACAAAATTTTATAGTTTATATTGTTAGTTTATTTGATAATGTTCCTGGTTTTGTCTGTACACAAATTGGCGTGCAAGCACACGAAGCCGCGCAGGCGTAAGTACAATGACTAACAAAGTTGTCAGAACGCACTAAACGGAACTCGGGGCGGAAACTGTGATATTAAACAAAGTTCTAACACACAAGTTGCAAATTGCAAAACCTAACACAGAACATACAAGAATTTTGATAAAGTTTCCAAATTCATTTTAGTGCTCTTCTATTAATGTTTTTTAATATTGTCAGGTTTACACATACGAAGAAATCGGCTTATTTATGTAATTCCTGTGCTCGCACCTGCAGAAAAATAGTAAAAAAAAAAAACATTATTGTTGCAAAAAACGAATGTAAAGATAACACAGAAAACGTTGCACATAAAAACTTGTAATGATAGAGTAGATCTAAAATATACTGACAGAAGAATATCGAATCTAATAACGAGGTTTTTAATATAAACGCTATTCCGAGAATAAGATCAAAAATCAGCCAAGTGCGTGTCGGACCACGCACAATGAATGGCTCCGTAGTTGAAAAGAATTTATCCCAAAAACAAACATGACATTGTATTTGAAAAACATGTTCTCCCATACATTGATATACGTCACTATCAATTCTCCAATTGCCAATTTAAGTTTGTAGTCGCAAAAAAAAAATATGTAAGAAAAGACAAAATAGCGATTTTCGGACTTTTTCCTATACTTGTGCTGTGAGATTTTGCTTCGTGCCAAATTTCTGCTTTTGATTTACTTCCGAGTATCAACATATACCGCTTAAATGGCCGTATTTTTTTATTGCGTTGACTTAGAAGCTTGATTTTTTTTAGAGCTCCTAACAATCGTAGACCTACATAATTTCTATTAATTTCAACTTGGTATGTCCACGTGTTCCTGAGAAAAAGGGCCTTGACAAACTGACAGACAGACGGACAATGAAGTGATCCTATAAGGATTCCGTTTTCCTTTTGAGGTCCGGAATCCTAAAAATAAAGCAGAATTATGAAATATATGTTAGAACAAAGGGCATGAAACGACTCACAATGAAAAAAACGCCTACAAAGCCCGGTATTTGTTATCTAAAAGAAAAGTAATTTACAGACTTGTGTCAGAGCATTCGACACGATATTGAGCCCTTTGTCTGCGGTTCGTGTATATTGTTTTATTAATATCTTTGGAAACATATAAATCATTTTGATAAAATTGTAAGTTTTGATATGTGGGAGATGTGGTGGAACTTATTTTTTTTTTACATTTATTACATTTGAGTATGCAGTAACATTATTTAGAAGTTGGCTAATTAAAAGTTTCCACTTATACATATATAGTAATTATATAGAAATATGTATAAAATTGAAAAATCTGCGTAAACAGCAAGAACCAAAGCAGCAAAGCAGGCTTTGGTTTCTTAAGAAAGCGGCCAACGGTCACACAATAACAAATGTCCAAACACAGAGCAACTCCTGGCAACTACGGCAAATACTGGCGGTCGTTATAGCATGACGGAACTGCTTTTCTACGAAAACCTAGCATTACGTTTCTAAATCTAGGGTAAATAGATTGGCAAAAAGAAAAAAATTACCAAATACTTTTGAAATTATACAAACCTGCCAAACTGCAAAACCGTTTGTCGGCAGGATTAGAGCTCCTCTTAAAACATTTGGTATTTGGAACTGACCAAACTGAACCGCCCAACGCCCACACACACAACAAGCTACAAGCACGAACTAGCCTAGGTATATTTCATGACTAGGTCATGTCATGTCAACATGTTAGTCAAATAATCATGACAATATACAGGGCGGCGGTTTAGTCACCTGCATCCGTTTAGGAGGTGGTTCTACCCATCATACTAAACCACTTTCGCTATGAAACTCATATCCATAATCAGCCTATAATGTTCCCACTGCTGGGACACAGGCCTCCTCTCGGTGAGAGGGAGTGGGCTGTAATCCACCACGCGGGCACAGTGCGTGTTGGTAGATGTCACATGTCTTCGAATTTTTGGTTCTAGGACATACCGGTTTCCTCACGATGTTTTCCGTTACCGTTTTGAGAAATTTACACAAAGTAAAGCGCTTGTCTGGGTTCGAACCTATCACCTACAACTCGTATATTGCGGCTGTTACCACTGTGCCAAACTCATCTCCGATTCGTAAAAAAAAAACAAATTCCTATACATCAGTGGACAGACTATTTCGATGCATGTATGTTTTTTTTTTTTTTACGAATCTTTATGAGTTTCTTAGCGAATGTTGTTCAGTATGACGGACGGGTAGAACCACCTCCTTGACGGATGCAGACTAAATCACCAACCTGTATAAACAGGATAACATTTTAATTACTTTGACAATGAATTTTGTAATGAAAAAAATCTTAAAATAGTACAGTGTACCCATTGTTCTTTGACTTGTATTGTTGCTTTTTTAACCGACTTCAAAAAGGAGGAGGTTATCAATTCGTCGGAACCTTTTTTTTTATTTTTTTATTTTTTTATGTATGTTCCCCGATTACTCGAAGATGGCTGGACCGATTTGGATTTTTTTTGTTTTATTCGAGAGGGTATACATCACAGTTGGTCCCATATAAAATTGATTAACTTTACTGCGGTAGTTTTTGAGTTAGCTTCAATAATACGTATTTTTTCCCCACTTTTATATGGACGATGTTCTAGGTTGTTTTGCAGATAGTGGTATTCGAGTTTGTGTGGGGTAGGTACACAACTAAAATGTGAAAAATAAAAACTTTTTTACAAAAAAATATAACCGACTTCCAAAAACAACACTACAAAGTGAAAAATAACTTTAATTTCGGAAGTCGGTGGCAAAAAACGAAAATATTTACATTTAACTAGACACCGACTTCCGAAATTAAAGTTATTTTTCACTTTGTAGTGTTGTTTTTGGAAGTCGGTTGTATTTTTTTGTAAAAAAGTTTTTTATACTTATTGTAATGTTGTGCATTAAGTATAAAAAAAGAAGCAACATATACAAACATGTTGCTTCTTTTTGTGTACCCCACTGTGCAAATATTTCGACACAAATGTATTTTTGTTATGAAATAAATAACTTGAACTTGAACCCATATCCTGCTGTGTTAAAGAAAAATAGAGTGATCATTAGTGAATATAAATTGTCTATGACTAAATCTGGAGGATAGCCTGCTGTTTGCAACCTAGAAGTAAATAAAATTAATGAAAAATGTATTTTACTTACAGAGCTATATCGTAGTGAGTGCTACGATACTTCTATAATTATTTTAGAGACTTAAAGTTTCAAGAGCCAAGCTAATATACATTCCTAGTACTTATGATATTTTAATCAACAAAATAATGAACAGGTATATTTAGGTCTAGCACACGTTTGTAATCAGAGAAGAATATTTAATGCATTTTGTTTAACGCGCACAACTTAAGTAATGAGCACAGACAAAGTAATAAATAAGTGTGTACTGTTAAGTACACAAGTGTTTATGAAAATTTTATTGCATGAAGGTGATCAATGCTTGTTTCTTCTCTGCATGAAAAGACGACTTTACCTTCCCGTAGGACAGTTACAAGCTGGTGATCAAACTTAAAGCATTTGTATAAATTAAACCATTTACAACTACTTTTGAATTGTCAAATAAGTCGGTCAACCATAAAGATGAAGTTAGTTGCGCATTCCAAAGCGTTGTAGGCTCCTATGTAGAAGAACGGGCAAGAAACTCCATGCACTTACTATTTTATGTATTTTTTTTCTCAGGTGGATAGAACCTGGTATTTTTAAAATGTCACGGGTGTAAACCAAGGTGAAATTTTAAGTTAGTTTAGTTTTTAGTTAGTTTTAAGTGGGTTTGGTTTATTATTATTATTATAATAATCATGTATTGACATCATAACAATTGAACTTCAGGTCACGAACTGAATGAATGAATGAACGTGTAACAATTAAAATACTACGTCATCAAAACTGATGAATGTAAATTATTGATGAATATCATGTGGCAAGCATCCATAACGATGATTGCATCTGATTAACTCAATTATTGTACAATGTAGCCTTTATTTTATTATGAATTATTAATGAATACGAGTAGGTACTTGTACTTTTGAATTCAGCATCGTATGTAAACATATTTTTTTGCGATTCTGAATAAATATACTTAATAAATATAGATTTTTTTGTTCGTTTTCAAAGTGGATAATTATTTTCAAGAGCCTTCACGGACCTACTTACTGGTGCAGCCTTATTTTTTCTCAAAATGTTTATAAAGCTCGTACAGACACACGTTTTTTTTTTACTAAATCAACAATTCATTTGAACGAGAAAATTGCAGAATTCCTCCAACACATTTAATTTTCATTTCACTCCTGTGGTTGACTGTACTCCATCTCAACTCTAAGAGACGGATAATATTACGTACATTTATGATAAAACTTTTGCAATAATTGTATTCTTTCTGTGTTTCATAATATTATAATATTTATTCCATTCAGGACTACAAAGGCATTTTTATTGCTATTTTTTTTCCAAAGTAATTATAATAAAAAGATGAAATACGCTCCGAAATTTAGATTACTGGTAGGTACCATTATAGGATAGCTTTACATAACTTTACCTGGATTATATTTCTGTGTTGGCTTTTGCACTATATCCTAAACTCCTGACCAAAGGTGCTCGCCCACTACAAAGTGTCATACATACCATGTTACTCGTATCTACAAAGTGTCATACATACCATGTTACTCGTATCTACAAATACCGCAGCAAGATGAACGGAAATGAAATAGACGACCTATGTTTGGCAGTTGATGTGGACTTACCAACCTTTTCGCTGAAGTGTTCATAGTTCCAGACGATCTAGTGACGCCATTGATACTTCGCACAACTTGACCATTGACGGGATCTCAATACTTTGAAAAGTACCAACATATTACTGAGAACCCAAAAAGAAGAGACAGCTGCATCAGTTAGAAATAAATAATAATAGTTTATTTTCCACAGAAACCCGTTCGTTGGATAATGAGCCAATAAAACTTTAGATACCTACTCATTTCTATTAATATTGACATTTGATTTGTTTAATTTAATTGTACTAAATACAAGAAAATAAATAAGTAACGAACGATAATAACAATGCTTGTAAAAGGTTGCTAAGTCATAAGTAGGTCCTGTGTGGGCTCGAACCTCACAGTGGGAGACTAATAAAATAACAAAACAGTACACGGGGGGGCAAGGGGCTGAAGCCCGTTATATTAAAATAATCAATTTAATTATAATTCACACTGCTTATCCAAGCCCTAGCTAAAATCTATCTGTCACCCTACAAAGAAAAACAAGGTTCGTTTTTCTTTCTACAGTAATTCGATGTTTGAATAATTGAATGTCAGCCAGTATAATATTGTCGAGGTCTGACCAAAGCATCAAACCTGTACAGTAGGTACTAACATAACATAACACTTAGTTCGCAATAAACGTTTTGACTTTCTTAAATTAGTGAATTTCGTAGTATTTGTTAAATACAAAAAATATAAAAAAATACAAAATAATAAAAAGATTTAACAAAATCTTTCTCATTCACATTCCGCGCATTAAATCCATATCTATATCCACACTTCTACTCCACATTTAATTAGTCAAATTCCCATAAAACGTACCTTAACTACGCTAACTTTACATACCCGTAGGTACCTCCCAGTCCCTTGTTCCCATAAAACGTACCTTAACTACGCTAACTTTACATACCCGTAGGTACCTCCCAGTCCCTTGTTCCCATAAAACGTACCTTAACTACGCTAACTTTACATACCCGTGGGTACCTCCCAGTCCCTCGTTCCCATAAAACGGATGAACGCTATGGCCGATGTTCGGCGTGTTCCTAACGATTATTGCGCGACAACGTTGCAAGTACTCGTATAATTAAAATTGAACGACCGACTCCGCGGTATCTCGCTCTATTTGCGCAAAATTATTGCTCACTAGGGCTGACGTGTTGGGATATTAATTATCGTAACCAGAGATGGCTTACGTGGTAGAGCTATGCACGTGAAAAGTTATATTCTATTCTATTTTTTAAAATGGCAAGCAAAGCCGATGTCGACCATTCTGTCATGTCTAAAGTGATTTGGAAAGACCAGTGAACATGATAAGAAAAACAATATCATTTGTAGATACAAATATAAATATAAATTTATTTTTGTTGGTGTCCGATAAGGGGGTTACTTAAAAAATTTTTTAATTAATTGTTTAATCGTAGATCTTGTCGGTTTAGTACCTACGGGAAAGTGAAAAGTTAAAACTATTCTTCAGAGTAAACGGGAAATTGATAATATACATGACACGGCGGGTAACCCATCTTAGTGATTTCCGTCCGACATATCAAAATATGTCGCATAAATGGCCGTGTTTCTTTATTGCGTTGAAGCTTTATAAGCTTTATATTTTTAGAGCTTCAAAGAACCATAGACCTACGTATTTGACATTAATTTCAACTTGACATCTCTACGCGTTCGTGAGGAAAAGGTTCTTGACAGACTGACAGACGAACAACGAAGTGATCCTATAAGGGTTCCGTTTTTCCCTTTTGAGGTACGGATCCCTACACTAAGTAGGTATTACTTAGTGTAGGGCACTCGCAAGTAAATCAAAACCTGCAGGGTATTTCCGTTGACCTAAAATCATAAAATTTGGCAAGAAGCAAGATCTCGTAGCACAAATAAAGGAAAAACTCCGAAAATTGTTAATTTGTTATTTTATCACATAATAAAAAGATATTTTGGGATTACTAACTTAAATTTGCAGTTAGAGAACCGTGACGTATATCAATGTATGAGAGCAGATGTCTATGTTAAGTTTGTTTTTAGGATAAATTATTTTAATTTACAGAACCCTTCATTGTCCGTGGTCCGACACGCACTTCGCCGGTTTTTCCACGATTACGATGGATTGTACCATGGTCTACACCTCTAAATAGGACCACACATTTTGATACACGCTGTACAATGCAATTCAATCATCATCAACAACTAATTCGGTCTACCTACTGATGGATATACAAACGTGCAGAGCAAGAAATATTTCCTATTAATTGATTGACATCTTTAAGCTGACACAGCAATGCCGGCGCCAGAAATATTTACGAGACAGGAAGTAGGTACTTCCACAGACGATACTGACATTTCCGTCACATTTCACTGAAGACGCCAGAAATTACTAAATTATAATAATGCCGTGTATTTTTCACAGTTCTTATTTATAGTTTTCCTATGGAGAATATAGGTATATAACTAGCTTCCACCCGCGGCTTCGCTCGCGTGGTATGTCGATAAAAGTAGCCTATATCCTTTTCCAAGTCATGACCCGTGTGCCAAATTTTATCCAAATCCGTTCAGCTGTTTTATGGTGAAAGCTTTACAAAGAAACAAACAAAGAAACTCACTTTCGCATTTATAATATAGTTAGGTTATATTGTTAAAAACCAGGATGTTATAGATTGGAATGTTAGCAGCCACTGTGGCAGTCACTGTCTTATTTATTAACAGACTTCAAAAAGGAGGAGGTTCTCAATTCGTCGGAACTTTTTTTTATTTTTTTTTTTATGTATGTTCCCCGATTACTCGAAGATGGCTGGACCGATTTGAATTCTTTTTGTTTTATTCGAGAGGGTATACATCACAGTTGGTCCCATATAAAATTGATTAACTTTGCTTGGGTAGTTTTTGAGTTCGCTTCAATAATACGTATTTTTTCCCCATTTTTATATGGATGATGTTCTAGTTTGTTTTGCAGATAGTGGTATTAGATTTTGTGTGTGGTAGGTACACAACTAAAAAGTGAAAAATAAAAACTTTTTTACAAAAAAATACAACCGACTTCCAAAAACAACACTACAAAGTGAAAAATAACTTTAATTTCGGAAGTCGGTGGCAAAAAACGAAAATACATTCAACACCGACACCGACACCGACTTCCGAAATTAAAGTTATTTTTCACTTTGTAGTGTTGTTTTTGGAAGTCGGTTGTATTTTTTTGTAAAAAAGTTTTTTTAATTGGTACATCAACAGCACCTACATACAAAGCCGAATGGGAACAGGTGAATTTTTCAAGTGGGAGTGGATTGCCAATTTCGGAACTATGAGGAATATTGGAATGCTGAATGCAGTACAATCCTTGAGACGTCGAATCCATCTATGTATTGAAAGCAATGGTTATCATTTTGAACAATTAATAAGTTAAGGTTTAATAGGTAGGTAACATAAGAAAGATAGAAAAACTATTTAGTTAAAAATGAGCTCTTTCCTTTAGTTTGCCGTATGCCATTACTTCCCAAAATTTGATCCTTATTAGCGACACTATCGAATGCTGCAATTATACACTGTGTGTGTTTATTTTTCAAAATTAACGGGTTCGATTCCTGGCTATAAATATTGATTTTTGAAAAATCCGTTGATGCAGTTTTAGTTTTCATCAAAATCGAGCCTTAGACTCCTTTGAGTACTTTTCGTTATTCCTCATAGTTTCGGATTTAGCCATCCACGCCCACTTGATAAATTCACTCGGTAAAAAACAATCAACGTAATAAAATCTTAAATCCTGGTCTAGAAGCATGAAATTTCGCAAAAGAGTTCTGTTAACGCCATTACTTTCTTTAGTTTTATATTTCATGCCTAATTACTGGCAACTCTAATTAATTAGTATCTGTGTAACATAAAGTTCCTTCCGCTTTCCTTCTCCCTTCCACAACCCTTATAATGCCTAAGTGAGAGCGAGAAGGAAGATCCGCAATGGCGCGCATACGCTGCCGCCAAGAAGATCCGCCAGTTCTCAACCAACATCGACGCCTGTGGGTAAAATTAATCCCAAGTCGAAGAAGGACTCATATTTTCACCGCGAAGAACGAAGATTGCTATTGAACAGTGCAAGTGCGTGTATGTGTGTTGTGGAAAGTGCAGATTCTCGTCCGTACGTGATATCCTGGACGCGCCAGCCACGTGGCTAAGGAAACCCTTCCCGTCGTGTCGCCATAGCTCACCAGGCAGGTACCATCATCATTTTCCCACACCACCAAAACACCTACTTGTGTCACCGAACCGCCCCTCATACAGTCCACTAAGAAAATTTCGATTTTCACCCCAAGGCTTTAGGCCGCCGCAACATTTTTTGGTCCTACGATCACGGATATCCAACATTTTTTGGTCCTACGATCACGGATATCCAACAGTTTTTGGTCCTACGATCACAGATATCCAACAGTTTTGGTCCCATGATCACGGATACCTATTTTTCTTTATCCTCTTGATAACGGATATCAATATTATATCCGTATATCATCATCCCGCAACTATATTTCATTTCAATCTTCGTTCCTTATACTCTTATACTAAACCGCTTTCATTTATTCATTTATTACAGTACCTACTTGTCATTGCGTACATTCACAGGTATTTCGCATCCCGCTCAACTTAATATTTTAATATACGTAGGTAGAAGCAAAATCTACCGCTCGCTCGCTTCGCTATCGTTCGGTACTATATTCGTAGGTACCACCTACCAATCCCGCACCGCGCGCAACTCGTTGAAGTTTGTGATTTATTTTAGCTAATATAAAAACCTACAAAAATATCGAAAATGCCTAAGAAAGTGACCATTGATTCGGATGATCAGATAGAATCCGCGATTCAAATAGCACTGTCATGTCGTAATATGATTTTTGCCCGCATGCAAATCATTTACGATTTAATGGAAATAATGAAGTCCGGTATGGAACCGGTAGAGAAGTTCTTGTGTGCGTGTGTCAATGTTGATGCGTTGCGCACCGAGTTCCTCGAGGCATTTAATAAATATAACTCGCTTCTTCTAAGACAAGACCCGGAAAATAATATTGATGATCAGTCGTGGATTAGTTTTGAGGAATTATATTGCTGCGTTAAATATAATTATTCAAATTACTCAAAATCATCAGCCACATCGGCTCCTACTTCTAGTGGTAGCGGTGTCAATAAGCAAACAGTTCGCTTGCCTCCCATTGAAATTATGTCATTCGATGGCGATATTCGTAACTGGCCCCTGTTCTATGCTAATTTTAAAAGCACGGTACACGAAAATAATACATTGACTGATTCGGAGAAATTATATTATTTGATGGGGAAATTGAAAGATAAGGCTCAAACCGCGTTCTCAGGAGTTTGCCCTAATGGCGATAACTACCAATTAATTTTTAATTCACTCATAAACAAGTACGAAGACAAACGTATGTTAGCTTCTAGTTACCTTAATCGGATGTTTGAACATAAATCTTTTAATACCGCATCTATTCAAAATTTCGAATCCTTTTCTGATAATTTTGTTTCCGCCGCAAACGCATTAAAAAACCTTAAAATAAATGATTTATCAGATTTGATTTTTTTCCATGTCGCTATAAAAAAGGTTGATTCTGAAACCGCTCGACTTTTTGAAATGAACTCAAAAGACGAAATTCCTAAATTCGACAATTTAGTACAGTTCATTAAAAATCAATCTCGCATTTTACAAAATACTAAAGCTTTAAACAGCTTGAGTTTCACTCAGTCTAATAACAATCCTATAAATAAAAAAACGTCCAAAACTCCGCAACCGCAATCTTACACTGTAATTGATAAATCCGCTAAATGTTTGTGTGATAGCTTTGTTCATGAACATTTATTTAAATGTCCTGCCTTTTCTAAAATGACACCAAGTGATCGTTTCAAATCGGTGAAGCAAAACGATGCATGTACTAACTGTTTAAGTATTAAACATAAGGCCAGAGTCTGTCAGTCTGAATCTAGATGTAAATCTTGTAAAAATAAACATCATACGGTTTTACACTTTAATCGCGAATCGCACGCGACTGTATTATCGAACGGTGTTGATGATATCGCACGTACACAATCGGGTTCAAACTCCACGGCTTCGAGCGAGCAAGATGCTCACGCCGCCGCCGCGCCGCTCACCGCCACCGCTCAGAGCGCCCCGCAATGTAATGCATCCATTGCTGCGTCGATCTTTTACGACTCGAACTCCCGCGTATCAAAGCCGCAATGTAATACGAATACTACTATTTTGTTGTCAACCGCTACTGTAATAGTTCGAGATTCATTTGGTAAGGAGCATTTTATTCGCTGTCTATTAGACAGTGGCTCACAAATTAATTTTATTACCGCAGAATGTTGCAAACGATTAGGTTTGACTAGACATTCATCTGATACGCCTTCCGTTAAGGGTATCGGTGGTACGGAAAAATCCGTTAAGGGTTCCGTACAATTCGCTTTCTTTTCCCGTTTTAATCCGAACGTTACTTTTAACGTTAATTCGCTAGTTGTCGATGCAATCACCGATAATCTACCTACCGCTCCCATAGATACTTCCGCCTTGCCTTACTTAAAAGGTTTACCGCTCGCCGACGAATCGTTCGGCAAACCCGGTCGCATCGATGTGTTGATCGGGGCTTCGCTTTTCCCGCATCTTATGCTGCCCCGCGTAGTTAGCAGCAACTCCTCCGCGCCGCCCGCCATGCAGACGGTACTCGGTTACGTCATCATGGGCACTGTGCCCGCGCTACCTGTACGTCGTAATAAGCCTCCACAGTCTTGTTACTCACATATTTCGCAACCATCCGACAAAGACTCGTTAGAATCGGCGTTGAAAAAATTCTGGCAGGTCGATGAAGCGCCCGTCACTCTTTCGACGAGCAAATCGCTCGACGAACTTGAGTGCGAGTACTTTTATAATTCGACCACGGAACGCGATGGGGACACAGGTAGATACTCTGTAGCCCTACCGTTTCGCAGCGATGTGTTCTCATTGGGGAACTCACTCGATATCGCGAAAAAACGTTTTTTCTGCCTAGAAAAGAAATTAGAATCCGCACCCGAGTTACGTACTGCGTATGATGACGTCATTCGCGAATATATTGATAAAGGATATTTATCTCATGCTCCGCTAGATAGTTCAGACAGTAGTTGTCCTGACTATGTAATTCCGCATCACGCAGTTGTACGTTTAGATAAGACAACAACAAAACTACGCTCCGTGTTAGACGCTAGTGCTAAAACGAGTACTGGATTATCTCTCAACGATATTTTACACAGTGGCCCGAATTTACAGGGTGACTTGTTTACTATAATTCTGAATTTTCGATTGTTCGCATTCGCGCTCTCGGCTGATTGCCGACAAATGTTCTTACAGATTGAAGTAAGAGAAAGCGATCGTCGCTTTCAACGCATCTTATATCGTTTTAGTCCAAACGTTCCTCTGGTTCTATATCAGTTTAACCGTGTCTGTTTTGGTCTCAAGTCAAGTCCCTACCATGCGATCCGCACGGTACAACAGTTGGTTCAAGACGATGGTCATCACTTCCCGCGCGCCAGCGCTATCATCGCGGATTCGCTGTATATGGATGACGTAGTCTACAGCGTAAGCTCCGAATCACGTGCAGTCCAGGTTTCGCACGAACTGATTAAACTCTTTAGAGGAGGTCAGTTCGAGTTGGTCAAGTGGACCAGTAACTCTCAAACTGTACTAAACAGTATTCCCGCGTCGCATAGGTTGACCGAACAACTAGAATTCGACAAGTCGGTAGAACAAAAGGTTCTCGGCTTGCGCTGGTGTAGGTCAAATGATTGTTTTGAATTTCTTATTTCAGCACCGCCAGACACGTGTACTAAACGTGCTATACTGTCGACCGTAGCTAGACTGTGGGACATCATGGGGCTTGTCGCGCCTGTAGTTCTCTATGCTAAACTACTTATCAAAGAATTGTGGTTACTGAAGCTCGATTGGGATGACACTCCCCCGCGTCACATCATAAATATTTGGCAAACTTTTCGCTCTGCCCTGCCGCTTTTAAATGATTTTAAAATCCCGCGCCATTTAGGTATTTTTGAAAATTGTATTCTTCGCCTCATTGGATTTTCCGACGCCAGTGAAAGCGCCTACGGCGCTGTCATCTATGCGCACGTCACTCGCAACGATGACGTAGTCGTTCAGCTGGTTTGTGCCAAGTCGAAGGTATCGCCGGTTAAACCATTGACTATCGCTCGACTGGAGCTCTGTGGTGCCGAACTCCTCGCTAAACTTCTTCGCCGTGTTCATGACACTTATAATCCGCGTTATAATGTTACCGCTATTTACGCATTCACCGATTCTAAGGTGACTCTTTGCTGGATAAATTCTTCTCCGCATCGTTGGCACACGTTTGTGGCCAATCGTGTCGTTCGCATCGTAGACAACGTCCCCGCGGAACATTTCTACCACGTACCTGGTACTGAAAACCCAGCGGACTGTTTGTCACGTGGTTTAACACCTGACAAATTCATTGAGCACCCATTATGGTTGCACGGACCCGCTTGGGCTAAGCGCGACCCTTCCGAATGGCCCATACATAAGGTTACAGACTTGAATTCGGAACCCATTCCGGAAGAAAAGGTCCACGCGCATCCCATAGTCGCGGATTCAAGTTCGGAAAATTCGCTTCTACTCGCACTCGCAGAACGTACGTCGTCGTGGACTAAACTGCTGCGTATTGTTGTTTTCATATACCGCTTCATGAAAAAACTCCCGCGTCGGACTGACACCGTTACCGCTAGCGACCTCGAGTTCGCTGAAACCATTTTGTGGCGTCATGTTCAAAGAAAACACTTTGTTGGATACGCAGGCAGGTAATGAAAATGAGACGCAAATGCTGGTTGAGTGTGGAATGCCTTTATTTCTAAAAATCGGTCCCTTATATAGGTACAGTCTCTGTAATAACTAATATGTAGTGGGTAGGTACATTTTAGAACTTAGCTAGGACAAAAATAGAAATACCCTATGTGCTGCATTTATGAAATGAGTAGGTATCGGTAATATATAAGGTAGGTATAAATGGTAGGTATGCCATTCCGCTACAGTACACCCCCTCAAGCGAAGCGTACTACTGGCTTCACTATTCTTCCTGATCGCGTTGTTCTGTGTGTGTCATCCTTTCCTTGTTCGTTCATAGTGTAGGCAGGCTTCAATCGGTCGATCGAGACGTTGGTTACTCTTCCTGGTAGCTGTAGCTTGTAGTATTTCTCACATCTTTCCAATACGGGATATGGCCCTTCATATGTCGGCTGAAGTGGTTTTTTTGTGCAATCTCTGCGTAGGTAAACATTTTCGCAGGTACGTAGGTCGGTGTGCACAAACATGTTGTTGTTGCTATGCGTTGTCTCAGCTGGTCGGTATGCGTTGATAGTGTGTCGCAGCTGTTCAACGAAATCGTGACTCATTTGGCTACTTTTTGTTTCAACAAAAAAATCTCCAGGCAATCGCAGCGATGTTCCGTAGGTATATTGTGCGGGACTAATTCCTGTGTCGCTGCGAGTAGCCGCGCGCAGTCCGAGTAGTACGGTGGGTAATTCATCAAACCACTTTCCGTTTTCTCTAGTAGTGCAGCGCGCGGTAAGTGCGGCTTTGAGTGAGCGGTGCCAACGTTCGATGATCCCATTTGACTGCGGGTGATATGCAGTTGTTCTCGTTCTATTTATTCCCATTAGCTTCATTAATTCAGAGAAAAGTTTGCTCTCGAACTGACGACCTTGATCGCTTGTTATCGTGATGGGACAACCAAATCTTGCTATCCAGCTTTCATATATCGTTTTGACTATTGTTTCTGCAGTTATGTCGTGTAGAGGTAATGCTTCAGGCCATCGCGTGTACCGGTCGATAATAGTGAGTAGGTACTTGTGTCCATATTGCGATGGTGGTAGGGGCCCAACTATGTCGACATGTATATGTTGGAATCGTTCCGATGGTGGGTATGTTGCGATTTGACTCGATGTATGACGACTGACTTTTGACTTTTGACAGGCTTCACAGGCTTTCGTCCATCGTCCCGCGTCAGCGTTCATGGATGGCCAGAAATATTTTTCACTGAGTATTTTCCTTGTAGTGCGCGTACCGGGGTGGCTGAGGTTATGTACACTTTCGTACGCTGCCCGGCGAAATGTTTCCGGTAGGTACGGGCGAATATGTTGTGTTGATGTTTCGCATAGTATTTTGCAATTTATGTCGGGTAAGAGTATGCGCTTCAATTGTAAATTATTTTGCTTCATTAAGTCACGTATAGTGCTGTCTCTTTCTTGCGCTGTGGCTAGTTGCTTGTAGTCGATCGTTGTAGGACAGGTGATGGTTTCTGTGTTGATCCGTGATAATGAATCTGCGACTACATTATCTTGCCCGCTAATATGACGTATGTCGTTTGTAAATTCGCTTATGTACATGAGTTGTCTGGCTCGACGCGGTGTCTCGCTGTCTGACGATGTTTTATTTATTGCGTAGGTTAGCGGTTTGTGGTCGGTAAATATTGTAAAATGTCTTCCTTCGAACATTTTTCTAAAATGCTTTACGGCCATGTATATAGCTAGCAGTTCTCTGTCGAATGTGCTGTATTTCATTTGCGCGCTCGACAATGCTTTGGAGAAATATCCCAGCGGTTGCCATTTGTTGTGTACATATTGTTGCAGTACAGCACCGGCGCACTTGTCAGAGGCGTCGGTCATTAATGCGATGGGTGCGTTATGTGAGGGATGAGCTAGTAATGCCGCGTTTTGTAAGCCAGCTTTACATAACTCAAATGCTTTCTTGGCTTCATCATTCCATATAATCTTTGTTTTGTCTCGTTTCTTGCTATTGTGCAAATATGCATTTAGAGGTGCTTGTATTTCGGCTGCCTTTGAAATGCAATCTCTGTAGAAGTTGACGGTGCCAAGGAATCTTCTTAATTGTTCAATGGTTGTGGGTAATGGGAAATTGGTGATTGCTTCTACTTTTTCTGCTGGTGGTTTGATGCCATCTTGTGAGACAGTGTGTCCTAGGAACTTGATCACTTTCTTGCCTAGTACACACTTCGATGGATTTATTGTGATACCGTATTTGTTTAGTTGGTTTAGGACGGTTCGTAAATGTTGTCTGTGTTCTTCTTCTGTGCTGGAACTTATTATGATGTCGTCGACAAAAGGGTAGGCATAGTCGAGTCCGTGGAGTACTTCGTGAATAAATCGCTGAAAAGTCTGTCCAGCATTTTTCAGTCCTGGGCACATTCGGGGAAATTCGAATAGCCCGAATGGTGTAATGATGGCTGTTTTTTCAATGTGCTCTTCCAGGACAGGCAATTGTTGGTATGCTCTGTTTAGGTCAAGCGTTGAGAATATTTGCTTGCCGTGCAACTGGTAAGTGAAATCCTTCAAACGTGGTACAGGATATCGATCTGCTTTGGTAATGGCATTTAGCCTTCTGTAGTCTCCACATACGCGTAGGTCTCCGTTTGGTTTGGGTACCACGTGAAGTGGACTGGCCCAGGGGCTCTTGCTTGGTCGGCATAATCCCTGGTCCATCATGGTTTGAAATTCTTTCTTTGCAGCTTCGTAACGGTGAGGTGGTAGTGGACGAGCTTTGCAGTATAATGGCGGCCCTGTTGTTTCAATATAGTGTGCGACGTTATGCTTCGGTGTATTTTTCATAGTGGATAATCTTGTAATATCGGGAAATTCCGCCAATATGTCGTGATATTTTTGTTCCAGGTCTATAGTTCTGATGGTTGGTGCTGTTGATTTGCAGATGGACGTCTTCACTGACAAATTAGTTATTTTGTCGATTAAACATTTTCCAGCGAGGTCGACTAGTAGATGATGGTGTTTCAAAAAATCAGCGCCGATGATGGGCTTGCTGACTGCAGCTACGACAAACTTCCATTTGAATGGTCGTCTCAAGTTGAAATCTAGGTCTAATGTTTTTTCACCGTAGGTAGCTATTTCGGAGTTGTTTGCTGCATATAGTTTGAATGCGGTTGGCTTCAAGATTTCGCAGCGTTTTCCAGGAATGACGGATATGTTTGCACCAGTGTCGATGAGAAAGCTTAGATTTGTCTTCTTGTCTTTCAGAAATAGACGGTGTGATTTATCCCAGGCGTCAGATTCCGTCCCTGCTAACACCTGCTTTAGTTTCCCGAGCTTGACGGGTGCTTATCTTCATAACTACATGGTCTAGTACATTTTCGCGCTTGTCCGCCGAATTTTCGATGAAAGTAACAAACGGAATTGTCGTCGTACCCGCTTCTGTGTTGATGATTTGAGTCCGAGCGGCGGTTACCATGCGGCGATCGGTATGCGCTGCGTGATCGATGACGCGCGCCTCGCCAGTTGCGCCCGCGCTGCCTTCCGTAGCGGCTGTGGTGTGTTTTTAATTCTGATATTTCTTTCGCCAGCATGTCGATCTTCGCGTGAAGTAATGCGTTTTCATGATTTGTAGCATCAGGTGGAGTGGATGGCGTTGACGGTGACGGAGTGTTTTGTACTGCTGATATTTGGTGGTGAAGTTGTTCTAGCATCTTGTCGGCCATTATTGCCAACTCATTTAGTTCGGTTTTCTTGGCTATTGTTTCGCTCACAGCTAGTATGGCGCGTACTGATGGCGGTAGGTGCTTCGTCCATATAACACGCAACGTATTCTCAGCAATGTTGTTACCGGCTAAATTTTGCATGCGGCGTAGCAGTTGCGAAGGCTTCAAATCTCCAAGTTCCACGTTGGACAGCAGTCGCTCGAGTTTAGTGTGGTCGCTCTCGTCGTAAGTTTGTATGAGCCTCATCTTCATGGTAGCGTATCTATTATTTTCTGTTGCATTTTTGGTATCGAACATGATGTCTTGAATTTCGTCTAGATCTTGTAGGTCGAGTTGGCGGATGAGCAGCTCTGATAGTTCCTTGTCGGTAAGTTTTCCAGCAGACACGATCGCTTCAAATTGCAGGAACCAAAGTTTGATTCTGTTTCTCCACAGAGGCGGTATCCGTTGGTTGTACGAGACGGCTGACAGTTCGTGCGAATCCTTTTGCGTTGCTGATGTTTCGCCTCCATCACTTGGTTTCGATGTACTCAAGGGCATAGTTTCTTCTTGAATTTTCTTCAGTCGGGGTCACCACTGTTGGATACGCAGGCAGGTAATGAAAATGAGACGCAAATGCTGGTTGAGTGTGGAATGCCTTTATTTCTAAAAATCGGTCCCTTATATAGGTACAGTCTCTGTAATAACTAATATGTAGTGGGTAGGTACATTTTAGAACTTAGCTAGGACAAAAATAGAAATACCCTATGTGCTGCATTTATGAAATGAGTAGGTATCGGTAATATATAAGGTAGGTATAAATGGTAGGTATGCCATTCCGCTACAACTTCATGGATGATTATTCCGAGTTAAAAAATAATAAAATTTGTTCACCCGCTCTTATTAAACTCAAGCCATTTGTAGATGGTGATGATTTAATCCGCGTTGGGGGTCGATTAACTCATTCGGCTGAGGCCTATAGTACTAAACACCCGGTAGTGTTACCCCGTCATGATCGCATAGTTGAAATCCTCGTAGACTATTATCATATAAAATATTTACATGCAGGTCCAGAACTCACTATGTCGTTATTGCGCCATAAGTATTGGATTTTGTCCGCTAGACGCATTATTCGTCATAGAATCCACAAGTGTAACGCATGTCACAGGTGGAGACCGCGACCTCATGGTCCGCCGATTATGGGCGATCTCCCTAAATCTAGAGTAAATGTTGCAACCAAAGCTTTTTCTCATACAGGGTGTGATTACGCTGGCCCTATACAGTATGTGCCCGTACGCACTCGAGGTGCGAAGAGTCGCAAGGGTTATTTATGTATATTTACCTGTATGACTACTCGCGCTGTTCATATTGAATTAGCTACAGATCTTACGACTGCGTCGTTCATAGCCGCGTTGAAACGGTTTTTATCCCGCCGTGGACCGGTACAATGCTTGTATTCGGACAACGCGACCAATTTTCGAGGAGCTAATTCGTTTTTACGCGACTTGTATACTTTCATAAATAAAGAATACCGCCCGCGCTTTGAAGAGGAGCTCGCTGAGCATCGCATTAATTGGCACTTTATTCCGCCCGCGTCACCGCACTTTGGTGGATGTTGGGAGTCCATGGTGAAGGCCGTGAAGACTCACCTTTTCAAGACAATAGGTCAACAACTTCTATCTTATGAAGAATTAGTTACAATTTTCTCTCAAATAGAGTGCCTGTTGAACTCCAGACCTCTTACTGTTCTTAGCGCTGATCCGGAAGAGCCTAAAGCTCTTACCCCTTCGCATTTTTTACATACTGTACCGCTTAACTCATTACCCGCCGCGGAAGTAGGTTTACTGTCTGATCACCTGCTTCAAAGACACTCTCTTATGGATAAATTAGTCCAGTCGTACTGGAAAAGATGGCGAAGCGAGTATCTTCATAGTTTACAATCACGCTTAAAATGGAATAAACCTGATGGAGACATGATTAAGGAAGGCACTGTAGTAGTGATAGTTAATGATAATGCGCCTCCTCTATCCTGGCCTCTAGGTGTTATTGAGAAGTTGCATACGTCTATAGACGGTAGCACGCGAGTCGTTTCAGTACGCACTTCTAATGGGATTCTTGTGCGACCTGTGGTCCGCTTATGCCCCATTCCTACTCAGTAATATCTTATTCAGTCCATTCCCTCTTTAGTTAGATTTAAGTGTAATTTCACTGTATATATTATAATATCATTCTCTTTAAAGGTGACCCTTTAAGGCCGCGAGGAATGTTAACGCCATTACTTTCTTTAGTTTTATATTTCATGCCTAATTACTGGCAACTCTAATTAATTAGTATCTGTGTAACATAAAGTTCCTTCCGCTTTCCTTCTCCCTTCCACAACCCTTATAATGCCTAAGTGAGAGCGAGAAGGAAGATCCGCAATGGCGCGCATACGCTGCCGCCAAGAAGATCCGCCAGTTCTCAACCAACATCGACGCCTGTGGGTAAAATTAATCCCAAGTCGAAGAAGGACTCATATTTTCACCGCGAAGAACGAAGATTGCTATTGAACAGTGCAAGTGCGTGTATGTGTGTTGTGGAAAGTGCAGATTCTCGTCCGTACGTGATATCCTGGACGCGCCAGCCACGTGGCTAAGGAAACCCTTCCCGTCGTGTCGCCATAGCTCACCAGGCAGGTACCATCATCATTTTCCCACACCACCAAAACACCTACTTGTGTCACCGAACCGCCCCTCATACAGTCCACTAAGAAAATTTCGATTTTCACCCCAAGGCTTTAGGCCGCCGCAACAAGTTCCTTATAACTAACTAACTTAAAAAAATCAACTGTTCCTTATATTAATGTTCGTGTAATTCGTCAAAACGTAGCAAACAGATGATTTTTTGGCGTGTAACATCTTTCCTCTCGCTTTCCTGCAATCTGTGAGAGTGATTTCGTGAAAAGGGACGGAAGTAACGGAAGTATGTAACAGGAAGTGAAAATATTTTTCTAAAAGTTTTGAGTGACGGATTGAAATGTTGGTTGAAATTTGGTATGGAACTAGAAAGTACTTTTACCAAGGTGAGATGTCAAATACATCATATACGACTACTGAAAGTCTCGCTGTTTTTTTTTTCGCAATTTTAGGTTAGTTCCAATAGTAAAAGTTGTTCATAATGATGAGTACAATGACCCCTTAAGAAGTTGTGCGTTACTTAAATTACATTGTCTATCGAAAGTCGGTTTTCGGTTACGTAAGTTCGTCACTTTTTCCAATGGAACTCCCATCAGGTACACGACTTATACTCAAATACAAGCTCTGGTATGTATTGTTACAAGTAGGTACACGCAGCATTCACCAAAAACACAACAACGTAACTATTTAGGAAAACACAGAAACATACAAAATACAATTGGAATAAAAAATAAAGTGGATATTTACATTAACTATCTATACTTGTTATAAAATAAAGTCGCTTTTCGCGTCTGACTGCGTGGCCACATTGTCCTTCTAAACGACGCAACGGATTTTCATGCGGTTTTCACTCTCCCTTTGAGAATTTATTTCGGATGGTTTATTGTGTATAATACATTAATATTTAACTTATATATAATATAGAGACCTTCATGTTTTGAAAGTCGTAAAAACCGTGCGAAGCAGGGCCGGGTTACTAGTTCTAAATAAAATTAAAGTTAATGAAGTGTATCAGAGTAGTGTGAGAGATATCTAAGGTTTAATATGAAAATGGCATTGTAGGTTAACTAATACATTGAATTGATTAAAAAAAACCGGCCAAGTGCGTGTCGGACCACGGACAATGAAGGGTTCCCCGTAGTTTGGATTAATTATCCCAAAAACAACCTTAACATTGTAGTTGTAAAACATGTTCTCCCGTACATTGATATACGTCACAGTCTGCAAAATTAAGTTTGCAATTAAAAAAAACTACACATTAACGATTTTCGGACTTTTTACTTTACTTGTGCTATGAGATATTGCTTCTTGCCAAATTTCATGATTCTATGTCAACGGTAAGTTACCTTAAGGTTTTGATTTACTTGCGAGGATCAAAATATACCGCATAAATGCCGTATTTTTTTATTGCGTAAACTTAGAAGCTTGAATTTTTTAGAGCTCTAAGAAACCATAGAGCTACATATTTGATATTAATTTCAACTTGATACCTCCACGCGTTCCTGAGAAAAAGGGTCTTGACAGACTGACAGACACACAGACAGACGGACAACGAAGTGATCCTAGAGTCTAGGATCACTTCGTTGTCCTTGTCGAAGACAAGTCCACAATTTAACGTGCTTATTGAGGCCAAACAAGAGCATCCTTCTCACTAATTTAGTTTTGTTTTACCTAATTAAATATTAGTGCTTATGTGTAAGTAAACTACCATTATAAGTATTTTGTGCAATAAAACTACTTAATAAAAGGCATAAAATGTTTGTTTTTTTTCCTAAAATATTCTTTGACAGGGGTCCGTAGAGGTTTTTGAATTCGGTTAGTGGTTCATGACTGCAAAAAGTTTAAGAAACCCTATCCTAGACGGTGGTTCCATTTTTTCCTTTTTGAGGTACGGAACCCTAAAAATGGTATATTAGTGAACTCCCGTATCTTTGAGGCTGATCTTCTAAACTTGTTGAGTGTAATGAAGAAAATGGTCTTCATTCTTTCTCTGAATTACGTTGCACTACAGTGAGGTCATTAACTAACTACTAATTAATATTACAGAATTTAATTTAGACTTAGATCTGTTGCTAGGGGATCAGCTGGATAGTAGATCAAGTACACTTAGAGTTTAAATAGTTATTGAAACCCCGTCTTAAGCCTCGACGAGCTCACTTAACCTGGTGAGGGCTTATGGATTGCGATATTCGATTTCTAGATATTGATGGAGATTGAGCAGATAATAGCCTTTATTCTGGTCATTTAATGATTGATTTTTAATCATATCAGCCAAAAAAACACGCGACTTGATTAATATGGCAATTGTTAAGGCTTTTATGAGTATACTTTCACAATATAAATTGAAAGTTGATTATTTGGATCTATATTCCATTTACAATAACATTAGACATTTAAACAAACCTTTTTTACAGTCCGTTCATCTGATTTTGACTTCTATTGCGTTGGTGGCATGACAAATGATAGCTGCAGTAAACAGTTGGTCTTGTAACCACTTTTTTTCCTTTAATGCCATCCTTAAGCCTACGGAATAAAAGTCAAAATCGGTTGAATGGACTGTAAAAAAGGTTTGTTTAAATGTCTAATCTTATTGTAAATGGAGTATAGACCTAGTTTAATTATACCATGTTAGTTAGTTTAATCTTCTGTTAAAATGTTAACGGGACTAATGTCCCGTTAACATTTTAACAGAACACACACAACAACACACACACAACACACACACCGAACAGACAACACAACAACACACACACACAACACAGTTCACACACACACACACAACAACACACACACAGAACAGTTTTGTTTTATTCTTAATAGAATAGCGAGTGTTTCACCTTGCGCTGATCCATGATTAAATGTCTTAATTCTGGTGGAACGTTGACCATTAACATCGATATTTATTTTAATGGCTAATTTATAATGGCCGATTATGAACAGTTTGGTGAAATTGACCCTTATGCTTATGTATTTTACTGTTTCTCGTTGATTAAAAACGTAAAAAAGTACTTTTGTGTGTCTTATGTCCGTCATCATAAAAATATAATGGTCTACCTAGTGTTAAAGACTGCAGGGCATACATTTCTCCCAGGAGACATTACAACGACAAGGACTGTGTTGCATTTAAAATAGTGTCCATGGCCTCTATGGAGGTTCTTGCCCATTCTTTTCTATAGGAACCTACGACACTTTGGAATAGGCAACTAGCTTCATCTTCCTGACATGGTTTAATTAAGTAAATGCTTTAAGTTTGTGTTAGTTTGCTGCCCGCATGCTATTCCTTAACAAGCACAATTATTTTAGCTCAGTTCTATCAAAACTACTCAATCAATCTGCCTAGCCTTTTCCCAACTATGTTAGGATCGGCTTCCAATCTAACCGGATGCAGCTGAATACCAGTATTTTACATGGAGCGACTGCCTATCTGACCTCCACAACCCAGTGACCGGGTAATACGATACCCCTTGGTAAGACTACCTCCAGAATTGTCTCTCCTTGTCCCCATACTCCATCCAAAGGTTGTCTGTAAAAGATCGCTTTTAGCGATAAGACCGCCCATTGTGTCACCCTATGTAAAATTTCAACATTCATACCTGTAATTTCAATGGTGTGCATAATAAAGAGTATTCTATTCTATTCTAAGACTTGAATCAAAATTACTACCGTCTATTTATGTAACAGAATTCGGTAACAGTATATCCTATGTTAGTTTATATTCAGATCGGTAACAGAACTATGCACTGCAAGCTGTTGCGCTAATTAGCATAGCTCATTATAGACATGTTTGGGTAACTAAATATAACCACTATGACTTATACAGCGTGTCCCGTAATTAATGGACCACTTCTTAAGAGCCTGCATTACCTCAGATTGCGAAAATTGTCTTATTATGAATGGCTGTAGTTTCAACAGTTCTGCAGTATTCACTTTGTAATGAATATACAGTCACACACACATACACATACACACATACATACATACATACATACATACATACATACATATGAATACACAGTACAGTGAGGACTACCGCTAGGTATCATAGGCTTCGAATTCACGATTCCATACAATTTTCTCGATACAAAAAAATCTCAAAGTTACCTCTAACCCGTACAATAAATGGAGAATAATCAATGAAAATTTTCAAATTAGGTCATGAAACTTTGCAGGATAATAGAACTATGTATAATGCAGGTACCATAGGTTCGTTTTTATTTTTTAACCGGTTTATTTACTGTAAAAAGATGAGATTAAAAAAATCAAGCTTTATAACCTTTCACACCTCGAACCGCCCTGCCGCCTGGCCCCCGACAGGACCCCGATTCAGTACTTGTCAGTACCGCTTCGGCTATCAGACGGGGTACCCGTATCACTTCGCTTGCGCTCAAAAGACCCGATTGACAACGTTTTATGTTCTGAATAAATTATATATTTATGTAAAATTAAATGTCGAGGTAAAAACAAGGCACCCGTATTTTAACTTTTTCCGAATTTTGTAATTTTCATTCATAAAAACATCTTTGAAATGGTTCAAAATCGTAATCTCATGTCAATGTCAAAACATTGTCAAACATTTAAGAAGGTAAACGTACCTATTTTAAACAGTTTCCAATATAATATTTAGCATAATTACAATCGGCAAGAAAATGGGCAATTTTCACAAAAACATTTTTTGATATCAATCATTCCTGTTACTAATAAGGATCAAAAACTAACGTTTTTAAATTTGTATGTAGGGGTAATCTTTGGAACTACTGATACGATTCCAAAAATTCTATCACAAGTAGGAAGCTATAGTATTGCCGAGTGTCATCTACCTATCTATATAAATAAAAAGAGAAGTCCTGACTGACTGACTGATTGACTGACTCATCAACGCCCAGCCCAAACCCTTGGACCTAGAAAACTGAAATTTTGCACAGCGGTTTCCTTTATAATGTAAACAAGAAATAAAGAAGGATTTATCGGTAGCACGTCCCCGTGGGATATTTACTGACATTCACGAGGGCGAAGCTGCGGGCAAAAGCTAGTAAGATATAATTTCACGCGAACGAAGTCGTGGGCAGAAGCAAGTATAATATACAGCGAAAGGTACTTTGTACCAACCGCCGTCCCACGACACCTCTCGACTTTTTTTATTGTGACACAACTTAGGTACCACTGATAGATTTTAAGAATTAAATGTAAAATTTTGTGATTTAAATGAATACATTTGTGAGTAATATATGCGTTTTTAGGGTTCCATACCCCAAAATGAAAAAAAATACGGAACCCTTATAGGATCACTCGTGTGTCTGTCTGTCTGTCTGTTCGTCTGTCACAGCCAATTTACTCCGAATTACCAATAATGAGTTTGGTTGGACCAATTAGGTTGAAATAAGACGGATATAATCGTGGGCCTGGTTGTAAAAAGATGAAATTGGTGTCAGTTGAGAGCTTCAATATTACCAAACCATCACTGAACATTTTGCGGATTTTGGCGGTCTGATTTTTTTGTAACGTTGTTTCGCCAAATATTACAATGGACCTATCAGCTCCCTCAAAGTTACCAAACAATGTGTTAGGTATTGACAGATTTCGTTCCACTATTTTCTGCCTATTAAGAGGCTACCGAGCGCACAGTGGTGCGTTTATGGTTATTTCTTTTATTTTAGAATGAAAATGCAGAAAATAAGCAGGAATAAATGTGCTCCACAAGACTATACGTTATTATTATTTACAAATATTAGCTTTATATTATTAAATTTTATTAAAATCGTAAAAACTAAAATTAAAGAAATAACCAAACAAACGACTAGGGCGCGCCACTGCGCGCTCGGTAGCCTCTTAATATGATGTAAACCTAGGTTGCTAGGTACAAAATACTCATAGAGCAGATCTCTTACTTGGGGCAACCATTTTTCTAGAGTTTGTCTAGATACTTTTAATAAAGTTGACAACCTCTCATCAGAATCCTTAGTTCTAAGCATAATTAAATATGCTGCTGATCTAGGTTTTCCTAATAACTGAGGAAACTCATTTATCCATCCATGTATGCACAACATGGTTTTCCATATCATCGTTACTCACAAAATGAAGTAATCCTGAATCCTTCATGTCCTGGATATGTTTTGCTGTAAAAGTCTGTACATAATTATTTCATAAACTGTTAAGGAAATCCCATGCTTCTATACATAATTATTAATTTCTGTGATCCAAACACGGATGTGTAACGTAAATAACGTTTGTTCCCATTCCCACTTGTTTTACTAAACAGTTGTATGGTAGAACTAATGGGAGTTTTTTTCTCAATAGGGCTACGATATTAGGTGTTACAAAATAGTAGAACTAATGGAAGTCTTTATACCCAGTTGTTCTTCTTGTTCCATTCCACAGTTCTACGGCAGAACTAATGGGAGTTTTGGTTCTCATCAGTACTATGTTTCGATTTATTCCCGAATAGTAGAACTAGTGAAACTTTTACTTCCAAGTAGTTCTACTCTAAGAAATGTATTACCACATATACTAGTTCTGCCTCACATCAGGTTTAAAGTTAACTCAAAATATTATTGGGCACCTAAATCAAACACTGTTAATTAAATTATACATTGTTTATGAAAAAAATATTATAGTGTCATAGAAAATAATAATATATTTATGTATTTGAATGAAATACTTATTTTTTTACGAAATTAGTTAATTTCCTCTTAACGCATGTTACACTTAATAATTCAATAACATTTTTTTTAAGTACCTATACAGGAAACAAACTAAATAAATTATAAAAATAAAAATTCTATAAAGAACAAAAAAAAAAAAAACAATTACCTACATATTCCTCATAATATAATGTCAATGTCACTATATTGATCTTTTCATAGACAATGTTTATCTTAATTACATAACAGTGTTTTATTTAGTTGTCCAATAATGTTTAAAATTACTTTAAACCTGATGTGAGGCAAAACTAGTAAATTTGGTAACACATTTCTTAAAGTAGAACTACTAGGAAGTAAAAGTTTCACTAGTTCTACTGTTCAGGAATAAATCGACACGTAGTACTAGTGAGAACCAAAACTCCCATTAGTTCTACCATAGAACTGTGGAATAGAAGAACAAAGATACGCAATAGCCCTGCGGGTCGCGAGGATCAGAAAAATATAATGGTTCATCAATCGCCACCTGGTTAAAATTAATTAATTAATAGTTACCTGGGTGTGTGGTCAGCTAGAGATTAAGTAAAGGGCACGTGCTCCTCTACATCTAGGGCTATTGTGTATCTCTGTTGAAATTTCATAGTGATGATCGCTTGGCAAAGTGTTTAACGATTAACTGTCAAAAAGTTTCGTATTGGCTATCTTCAGTGACTAACTAGGATGACGTCATAAGCACCGAGTATTGCTAATAGCCATAGGGCGTAGAGGTGTTCATCTTTAATTTTCTAACCATGGTAATACAAAGTAGACAAGTACTTCTGTGATTGCCACAGCTCTATAATAGTTCTCATCATCGTGCGTTCATATTTTCGAAGATAGATGATGATTGCCGAAGCGCATACTTTTGGTTGGACATCTGTACGTACGATACCAACCTTGGTAAATAAGCTGAATTATAAATACCCTTCGGGGAAGGCGTGATGTTATGTTGTGTGTTAAATTATAGATGAATTAACTAAACTTCCAAAATATTTTCATCTACCTTTCCAGAAAACGTCGATTCTAATAGTACTTTTAAATCGATTTGCAATATTTCGTAAAATAATATATTTATAGGTTTAATTAATTATTACCAAGCCTAGTCTATAAATAGCGTAGTTCACCCTAGCTGAATCAGTTTGACGGTGCGAGTGGGATAGAGTGATACCCGGCGCCGGGAAGTGGGGGCAAAATATGAATTTGAGCTGAGGCTCAAACAACAACAACAACAACAACAACAACAAGCTCTTAAGGGGTCATTGTACTCATCATTATGAACAACATTTACTAAGGGACCAAACCAGAAATCGCGAAAAAAATTAGTTGTTCCCTACATTTTTACGAGTTATGCGAACATAAATGTAGGGCACAACTGATTTTTTTTTAACTGTACTGTACTGTATATACTTCTCTCATTAGGAAGCCATTATAGTGGTTTGAATTAATATTGTTTTCTCAAAAGTTCAGGATGATAAAGGATAAATAAGTTTAGCCAAGGCAGACTAGTTATTCATGACAGGCAAGACGAAAACTATTTATCGTACGCATATAGAAATTTTCTATTTCCCGCGAGAAAAAGTAGTATAAATATGCTATCTTTCTGCCTACAATAGATTCAGACGAACTCACGAAAATATACCAAAAAGTAGTATAAATATGCTATCTTTCTGCCTACAATAGATTCAGACGAACTCACGAAAATATACCAAAAAGTATTATAAATATGCTATCCTTCTGCCTACAATAGATTCAGACGAACTCACGAAAATATACCAAAAAGTAGTATAAATATACTATCTTTCTGCCTACAATAGATTCAGACGAACTCACGAAAATATACCAAAAAGTAGTATAAATATGCTATCTTTCTGCCTACAATAGATTCAGACGAACTCACGAAAATATACCAAAAAGTAGTATAAATATACTATCTTTCTGCCTACAATAGATTCAGACGAACTCACGAAAATATACCAAAAAGTAGTATAAATATGCTATCTTTCTGCCTACAATAGATTCAGACGAACTCACGAAAATATACCAAAAAGTAGTATAAATATGCTATCTTTCTGCCTAGAATAGATTCAGACGAACTCACGAAAATATACCAAAAAGTAGTATAAATATGCTATCTTTCTGCCTAGAATAGATTCAGACGAACTCACGAAAATATACCAAAAAGAAAAATGACTGATATTAGTAAGAGCTGTTCTCCCTTCCCATTTAGTAAATCCAAACTGGCTTTTCTCGGTACTTAGTCTAACCTAAATTCTAGCTCAGTGGTTCACCGTTATCGTGAGTACTCTTTCAGGCAATCAATATTGCCGGAGCCTGTCTTTTGGGGAATATAAACAAAAGCGTCACGTTTTATGGCGTTTACAGATTTTATCACAGCCTTTGTCTTCCCCTCCCCCTGAGACACATAGCGAAGACCTAGTTTACAAGAAAACCTTCGAAAATATTATCTCAAAGTGAAAAGCTAAAGAAATCTTTACTCGTAATTGAATTGGAGATTTAGATGAATGAGACTGAGAATTCTTTTCATTATGTAATCAAAAAGTCTTGGATTTAAATATAATGGTTCCTTTTTGTGTTGAAATTTTGAGCTTTTCGATATATTATTATTGTATGGAATTAAGTCTTTAATCAGAATACACGAAAGGTCTTAGAGCACAAGGGTAGATGTAAGCTTTACATAATTATGTATTCACGAAGGTTCGTTTATGTATTCACAAAGGTAGGTACAATCTGCTCGATTGAATGCTTAGTTTGTCATTCATGCGTTGTATTGAAATTCTGAAGTTAGCTGTTCACCTGTACTTTAATTTAATTGATTTAAAGTTAATACAAGATAGTGGCAAAATTATTCATACATTAATTTTATAGGAGTAATAATTATTGCTGCTAAAACCTATAGCAATAATACTAAAATGTTTCTAGATTAAAATAAGATTTATTGTTTTTAGTCTGCGATCCCCGGAGAGTTAACAGGTGTACTTAAAGCTATTATTATTATTAAAACCCTGGAGAGGTATCTCGTTATTTTAATCTGACACCTTTGAATCCTTTGATATTCTTTTGGAAATGTTAGTTTATATACCCATCTACTAGAGATAGCTTCGCTGATTTGAGAATACTAAGTCTAGATCAATTAAATTAGCATCAACTGCACATGGTACCCTCTAATGGATAAGATAACTATAGGTAGGTACGTACTACAGTTATAAAATAGTGGTGTTTGAGAAAATTGTTTACTTTTGTGCCGATAGATGACGTTGTGCCGTTACGTCACTTTTCTGAATCGCGGTGTCAAGAGCCGTAGTGGATTAACCTAGGTCAAAATTATTGTCAAGCGAAAATGATCTCAATACACGGTTGCAAGTATTTATCATCATCTGCCTAGCCTTTTCCCAACTATGTTGAGGGTCGGCTTCCAGTCTAACCGGATGCAGCTGAATACCAGTATTTTAAATGGAGCGACTGCCTATCTGACCTCCACAACCCAGTTACTGGGTAATACGATACCCCTTGGTAAGACTGGTTGTCAGACTTTCGGGCTTCTGACGACCCGTAACGACTGTCAAAGATCCACGAATGACAGCCGGGACCAACGGCTTAACGTGCTTTCCGAGGCACGGAGGAGTCTCGGTATGTAAAGAATGGTCACCCATCCACGGACCAACCCCGGCAAGCGTAGCTTAACCTGATGGATCGACCCGTGCGGCTGTTATTACTTAGCCACGAGCTCCTCCGAGAATTTATATTGTTTCAATATCATTATCTTCACCCCTGCTAAAATAAAGAGTGCTGCAGATGTGTCTTTCTGTGAAAGTTTGTTGTGACGCCTAGGAATCGGGTTGTTCAAGTGGCCTCTTAAAGTGTAAGCAAAGTGTTATTGGTATCTTCGATCTGGAATTTCTCAGAAGCAGCCCAAAGTCTGGATTGGTGCCCGGTTGATGGTAACAAGCTCGCCCTCTGTTACCACGGGAATTAAACATATGTGTACATACTGTAGGTACCACCTACTGCTACTACGTACTGGTACTATAGGTACAGCTGTGCCTGACTCTTCTTCTGTGTAATTTCCTGTTGAAAGTATTACGGTATCAGGATTAATTAGCACAATACTAATTAAGAATATCCAAAAGCTGTTCAGTGGTAGCTGATACCAGGTCCTCTAAAAACGGGCGACGCGATTCGCACGAGACACTAAGGCACCGCGTGTCGCGCGACGAGCGGTGGCTTTGTGTCGCGCACGATTCGCGTCGCGTGTCGCGCCTCTTTGAAGGCAAATCACAAATTAATTGTAATGTAACATAAGAATCCAGGTCAATACATACCTACTCGTACGTAGTGCTTTCACCCAGCCAGTTGACCACAGGGAAAGCCATGGCATTTATAGTCATATGTAGCCTTTTGACGCGAAAGGACATCGTAATAAAATTGTCAAGAGCAGTTTTCTACACGGCCTTTTTAGAACTTTGAGAACATTCTGGAGGAGGAAGTTGGTTCATTTAATACTATTGTGAAGTTGTTTTTACTTACCTATGTCATTCAGATGAGAAGAAAGAAGTAAGAGGCTCACAGGCGGCACGGCGCAGACGCGGCATGGTATGGAAGGGATTTTTTTATGGTAAGAGGGAATGATTTTGGAATACCGAGGGGACTGAGCATGCCGCGGAAGGCTTCGGCATACAAGTGTTAATGTTGAGCAGTGCCATGCCGTGATGTGCTGCCCAGTGGTGCTAGCTGGCCTTCAGAACTAGGCACTAGGAATACTACAGGCAGCAGCCACGACGTTTGGGTTTGTTTTTAAGGCCTGTTGCTCAACCATGTTACCTCAAGAGAGGGTTTCTCATTTCCCGACTTTTTTTGTTCCCGGATACCGATACTTCTCGAGCACCATTTTCCGGGAATTCCCGAGAAGTCGGGAATTTGATTAACCTCAATAAAAATGTATGAAAAGGGTTTTAAAGTAAAATACACATTTCGTTATCAACAATATGTTCATTTTAATCAGTCTTCGTCAATTAAACTAAAAATATGCCTTCTTAATTTCCTTTAAAATCACAGAAATTTAAAACTAGAATAAAATAGAAGTAAAATTAACCAAATATCAATCACAGACAGACTTTTTTTTTTTGTAATTAGCTGTTACTGACAAATATGATCACTTTGATTTATAAACACAGAGTTTTAAAACTAGAATAAAATTTAAGTAAAATCTTTAAAATTGACAAAATATCAATCACAGACATTTTTTTTTTTATAATTAGCTGTTACTGACAAATATGATCATTTTGATATATGTATACCTAATGTAAAAGTCAAAATGTTTCATTAAAATATATAATGATGTTTATGAAATATACCTATACAAAACTTTTGTAATAATAACTAACGATATTTAAATCACAGTCTTTTGATAATCATCTCCGTTACATACATAATATTACTGCGGTCAAATGTTTGCGAGTGACTGAGTGAACTAAAAAAAAAAACGGAGAGATCATTTTGTGGGCGCCTTATTGGGTAGTAAAAGGATGTAAAAGGGGAGAGGAGACAGAGGATATGATTTTTTTTTATAAGTAACACAGGAATTAACGTCAAATTGCTATTTTTGTTTAATTTCTCGACTTCCCGGGTACCCTTTTTTTCCCGTCTCGACTAAGGCCAAATTTCCCGGAAATCCCGCTTCGAGACTTCTCGATGAGAAACCCTACAAGAGAGGCTTCGAAGTTGTGTCTCATGTGCTTGTAGGTGTTTACACTAGGGGCCTATGTAATAAAACCATCATCTGCCTAGCCTTTTCCCAACTATGTTGAGGTCGGCTTCCAGTCTAACTGGATGCAGCTGAATACCAGTATTTTACAAGGAGCGACTGCCTATCTGACCTCTACAATCCAGTTACTGGGTAATACTATATTCCTTGGTAAGACTGGTTGTCAGAATTTCAGGCTTCTGGCGACCCGTAACGACTGTCAAAGATCCACGAATGACAGCCGGGACCAATGGTTTAACGTGCTTTCCGAGGCACGGAGTGTTCTTGGTATGTAAAGTTGGTCATGTCACCCATCCCTGGACCGACCGCGGCAAGCGTAGCTTAACCCGATCGATCGGCCCGTGCGGCTGTTGTTACTTAGCTACAAGCCCCTGCTATGCCTATGCAATAAAGCCGATAGGGGACAATGCGACATTCTGACAATTTTGTAATTTTTTTTTTATATCTGAAAATGTGACAATTACGTCATTTTTAGGGTTTTACCCGTAAAGGGTAAAACGGTACCCTATTACTAAGACTCCGCTGTCCATCTGTCTGTCCGTCTGTCACCAGGCTGTATCTCATGAACCGTGATAGTTAGACAGTTGACATTTTCACAGATGATGTATTTCTGTTACCGCTATAACAAAAAAATACTAAAAAAAAAACAGAATAAAATAAATATTTAAGGGGGCTCCCATACAACAAACGTGATTTTTTTGCCATTTTTAGGGTTCCGTACCTCAAAAGGAAAAAACGGAACCCTTATAGGATCACTCGTGTGTCTGTCTGTCTGTCTGTCTGTCTGTCCGTCTGTCACAGCCAATTTGCTCCGAATCTAATGGACCGATTAAGTTGAAATTTGGTACACATATGAATTTTTGTGACCCAAAAACGGAAGGGTAAAGTAAATAAATGAATTTTGAATAAAGACGTCACTTTTGGGGGCAAATAAGAAAATTAAAAAAAAAAAGGTTTGCAAACTACACCAAATGGCATGTCAAATGTAAGGGGTTACTATGAGGGTCTCAAATATATCTTTTTTATAATTTTAAAATAAATTGTTTTAAAGTTATTTAAGAAAATAGACGAAAATTGACCATTCCCCCCCTTATCTCCGAAACTACTCAGCCTAAAATTTTGAAACAAATGTATTTGTTTCAAAATTTTAGGCTGAGTAGTAAATAGATCTTCACCCGTAGATTACAGGAAACTTTATAAGAAGTCTGTGGTCTTAAAATAACATGGTAAATATATCTATATTGTGAGTACATACTAACATTTACAGTTGGAATGTATGGGAGAACATGTTTTTCAACTACAGTGTTAAGTTTGTTCTTAAGATAAATTCATCCCAACTACGGAACCCTTCGTGCGCGAGTCCGACTCGCACTTGGCCGGTTTTTTGATGACAAATATGTCGCATTGTCAGTTATATTAAATAGCTCCTGTATACACTTTAACCCAGAACACACTACAACACCAACTCTGCCTGGCTGCAGCATGTGGAGTACGTGCCTACTTCCCAGGACGTGGACTGTCACGAACAGCTCTACTCGTACTTGAACAGTATTATAATCTAAGCCATATTTCGCAAAACACTTAAACTTTTAAATATAATAGGTTCCTTTCTACTATATTTTGCGAAGTTAAAAGTTAGCCGGAGCTGGGTTGAAAAGTTAGTGGTACAACAATAACTATGAGAGCTCCTACTAACGCTGTTGAAAAAGGTACCTAATGGTTACTGGGATATGGTTGAAAGTACTCTATAAACGAGTTTTTTAAAGGCGATGTGTGAACTTCAACTTCGTATTTTTTGAGTATCTGTCGATAAATAGAAAACATACTTAAAAAGCCGTGCAACCAAGGACGTTTGCAGTGAACCACTTTTCGACCTTATTACTATGATAATAAGGTTGAAAAGTTGTTCTCCACAAATACTTACCTGTACCTTTAGAAACAGTTTCTAAAGTCGTTTACTTTCTGAGATTCCCTTTCCACTTTTAACTTATCACAAGAATATGCGTATGCTTCTCAATAAGCTAAAGATTGTTTCTCAATAAGCTAAAGATTGTTTCTCAATAAGCTAAAGATTGTTTCTCAATAAGCTAAAGATTGTTTCTCAATAAGCTAAAGATTGTTTCTCAATAAGCTAAAGATTGTTTCTCAATAAGCTAAAGATTGTTTCTCAATAAGCTAGAAATTGTTTCACTGCAATAGCTTCATGTTTACCAAAAATAACTATTTCAGTGGGAAATACTATCGGATGTTACTGTTTTTGCTACAAACCTATAATTTCAACGGTCATTTTATATAAGACTCGCTGTGCCCCACGATTTCGTTCGCGTGGAAGTCGTAAGATACACAATATACTAAAATAACAACCACATTTTAATAAAACTCCCTCGTCTCCCAACCCGCCGCGATACATCGCCCGCCTGCGCTATTACTTCGTTTTCGCTTAGCGTTCTTCCAGACTTTTTTTCTTTTTGGTCGGCTTTTAAGGATCGTAGCGTGGTGATAAATAGCCTATAACCATCCTCGAGAACTGGGTTACCCAAATGCGAAAAGAATTTTTCAAATTTCTTTTTGTTCATAATTTCATAGGTGTTATTTTATTTGCGCGGAACCCTAGTTCTTTTTCCAAAATAAAAGTAGCCTAAGTTACTCCTTATAATATCAGCTACCTGCCAGTGAAAGTCCCGTCAAGATCGGTTCAGGCGTTCCGGAGATTAGCTATAACAAAGAGACAGCCAGACAGACAAAAATTTTAAAAACTGTTTTTTGTTATGAGTGCCGTATCACATTACACACAGACACTTAAATTTTATTTATTTGTATAGACGTATAGGATATAGAATAGATGTATAGATTTTTTGTATAGATGAACTTAAGTCAACATGAAGCTGATTTGACATTGACAGACTGCATTCAAAGTTGCTATCATTGAAAAATAGGATGTTGCTGCCTTTGCACCCATAACTGTCGCTGGTTACAGTAATTTATGCGGCCTACCCAAATGTCCTTGTCCTTTGTTCGTAAAATCGTTGAGCTCCTTAAGTTCTGAGTTGAGCTGCACGATTACTGACAAATGCGTGCACTGACTGGACCATTCATATCAATCTGTTCTTTCCTCAAAAGACCAGTCTTCATGGTCTTCACATGGTCTGACCAAGATTATGTCTAGACTTTAAAAGAGACTATGACCTCTGAGTTAGTTTCGGCCTTTTTCTCAGGGTAGTCAGATAGGAAACGCCGACCTCATCTAGTTTTTAAAAGTATGTAAAAGTGTTTGTACAAACCTAATTTACAGAAATAAAATCATTTATATTACTTAATTTATTTAATATAATGTATGTTGTAAGCACGGTAGTCATAGCTCACTTATAAATATCATCCACATAGTATTTATAATATGGTGATGTACACGACAGTGTGCCATTATCATTTATAGCCATAGAGAAGCCTTTACTTTTTTATGAGCACTCAAAGGAAATTGAATTTATCGGGTTAAAATATAGCTGTAACAAAAACTACATAAATAAGTTGAGGTCTTCATCAGCTAAGAGGATTAGGCTATATTTTCGTGTGCGGAACCAAACTTCTCGAAACAGTGGTCCACATGGCCTTCCCACAGATTTACGGTGGCTATTTGTGATTTTAAAGGTTGATTTAATGGAGTCACCAAATTTAGATCCAGTTCAGATTGCAAGGAAGTACGAACTCGATTATTTATTAATATTGTCGTATTTTATTGAATGTGGGTCTGTTTTCTGGTAAAAACCCTGTTAAGCTTTTTCCAGAGGAAGATTAAAATATTTCTGGAATTGCAAAGTGCATAATTTAAATCCAATTACTTTACAGTAGAAAGCACACGTGCAATAATCATTTAAGTTTTTGGGGTTCAACATACCTAAACTCCATCGGTTTAGGTAATTAATTAAAGGTAAACAAATCGTAAAATAGGGGTTTTTATAGATGACACTTTCGTGTTTAAAAATACGTTATAACCAAATTAAATTTATTATCGATTTTTACGGGAGTTCTCTCTTTTATGATATAATTTATGATTTATTCTTAAACTACCCTTCGTAGATGTAACTGTTTGAGCACAATTTTTAGTTTTAGTTATAACTAGCTTTTGCCCGCAGCTTCGCCCGCGTGGATGTAGGAGAATATCTCACGGGAACGTACTACCGGGAAATCCTTCATTATTCCTTGTCTACATTATAAAGGGAAGCTCTGTCCAAGATTTCATCTTTCTAAGTTCAAAGGTTTGGAATGGGCGTTGATGAGTCAGTCAGTCAGTTACCACTGAAGTGACAGGTAATACCTGTCACTTCAGTAGTACTTAACAAATTGTTTAGTCGGTTAACCACGTCACGTGGTTTTTTGTTTATCTTTAGTTAATTACCTAAACCGATGGAGTATAGCCGTATATACTATGATTCCTTTTCTTACGTTGGTACATATCGCACCTATGCTTGGTGTTTAAATGGTTAATAGTAACAGAAATTAGTCATTTCAGCAACAACACTATCAGTCTTAGAAAATCAGTTTTGCTGTCTAGATTTCAACCTAGGCAGGCACATAGACATTTGACACCTAAAGCCTACAGTTTCAGTCCATTCTCCAACACTCAGTCACAACGGAAGTACACAACAATCGTTCCACCACCTCCAACCACTCACAATGACTTCACCACCACGATCTATGATTCGTTGACACCGAGATACCACCAAATATCCGGAGTACGGAGTACAGTCGGGCCCTGAATACGTTATGATATTGTTTCCACTCCCCCCGTCATGAATTTATTATTGTTTGAAAACAGTATTGTTCTGTCGCTCGATAGCGAGTGTATGTCCACGATTTTCGTGTTTAACCTATTTCATGCATTTGTTTGTAATTTAATGGGTATTCTATTTTCCTTGTTTTGTGTTGTCATAGTCAAAATGTGGAGTTAACGATGAAAATAAAAGAAATTCAGTGAAAACGTCACCGAGAAAAGTAAGGTGAATTGAGCTTGTACTGAGCCTACCTTTTTTTTTTGCGTGGAGAAATGCTCACGCATAATGCACTACCACGGGCAGATAGTGCAGTTATGTGGGACTCCAACCCACTAAAACTCCACGTGTTCTCCTCTGCCGCTTATGGCGGGAACACGGGCATTCGTTCACTCATCCGCGAACCCGCCGCGGCTGCCCATCACTGGCGCACCAGAACACATTGCACGCCGTGACCACCCCAGGGACCAAACCAGCACATGGGCACCAGATGACCTCGTGTCTGGGCACCCTTGGACCCCCTGTGACAGGTCAGCTCACTGGCCTCGCCGCCTACCACTTTTTAGCCGCAGAGGACAAGGAGAGCGGCCAACGCCATACCGACACTCCTCCTCCCCTGCGGCCCCACCGCGTCCGCCATCAGACGGTGGCGGCCCCGTCAAGGCCGCGGAAGGTAGGAAAAGCGGCGCACCGCAATACCCTACTCCTCTCCCGACGCGGCCTCCAGCCCTCAGCCGCGATGCCTCCCACACGACATCGCGGCCCGCCTCAGTTGCGATGTCGCCCAAGCGGCACCGCAACCTACTTGTTGGCCACTACATCGTCGGCTTATCGGCAAAAGCCCCTAACGAGCGGCCCCCTCCTCGGGTTCCTCTTCATTTCACCGTGGGTGACCAAGCCACGGCTACTGACAATTTTTCTTTCTTTCTTTATTATGAAAGTTTCAGGGCTCTATTAGTGATGATGATGATGGTTTTTTCTAATATTGGCTAGGTAATCTATATCTTAAAACTAATTCTTCAGTCAAGCCTTAATTAAAAAACGACCATGTTTTAAAATCTCAAACCCCGCGACATAACCCTGCGAATGCGACACTTTTAAACCCCGCTATCGCACAGCCAGCGGCGCGCTGCTCGGACAAGCCCGTAGATCATACGACAATGCCAAGATTCAGCCCACTCGGCCAACAGACCCGCATCTGTTATTTCTGTGATTAATCTCATGACATTCATTGTGCTTTTTGGCTATTTGAATGTCAGCGGGTTTAGCTTGGAAGGTTTTGATGGATTAAACAGTGCAGCTGTTTAATAGGTCTAGACATAGTGCTTATCACAAATCAATACACAAATATCAGCTTTGAGGTTAGAATTGTGGTAAATTTGCAAAGCAAAGATGTTGGTTAATGATTCCATAGATGGAGGTTAATTTTAAATTAAGAATTTCTGGTTGCGCTAATCTCTGTCACTTTTAAAAGCGTTATTAATAAATCTATTGCATTTCCAGTGGTTGTTTTCCTCGTAATTTTACATTCAATAACATAATGATTTCTCCATAACTTCGGCTGACGTTTAGCACTCCGTACTAATTATAAACGACTTAATGAAGATCGGGTTCAACTTATTAAGATTCAGATTAGCGCACTTTAATCTAGATAATCTTGTTACCATAATTGATGATACTTGAAACCAATTTAGTGAATACTGAGCTGAGGCACCTATTGACATTCAACTAATTAAATTTTAATTTAGACGCGTGGTGATACGCCTCAACGCCTACCCTGTGGTGAGTTAGATAGTGTGTGATAAACGCGCTAGAACCAAACATTCAAAAGTCTAAAACTTTTTGAAAAATAGCCGATTCCCAGACCATTTATACTGGAAAAAAATGTGTAGAAAAGGTGTGCCTAAAAGATACCCACTACACGACGCTTTTACCAAGTAGAAAGATGTGGATACGTTTGGATACACAATATTCCAGACAATGTGTGAAAAAAAGATATACATTGCGCCGAAGCGAAGGTGTTAAAGAAAAAAATATTATTTATTTTTGACCTCTGAGTACACATAGTTGGTCAGGGTATTAACTTGTAGAGTTAGTGCATGTTATTTGCGTATCTACAACTGTTAATGAGTATTTTACTTAATTTGTTTTGAAGGAATTGTCATCATGAAAATATGGAGTAAAATTAATAATTTAATCCACAAAAACCCAGCAAAGCAGGAGCATTAATTTGACACATCGTCAAATGCAAGCTGCGGCATCATAAAATTCGAAAAGATGCTTTTGTAAGGTCGTAAGTTGCAAATTTAGTCAAAGCGGAAAAATACCTTAGATATTCAGCGTTATTTTTTACAAAAAATATTAGAAACATGTTCCCTTCGACATATAACCTGTCAACCTTCAAAGCAAGAGTGAACAGGTATCGGGCACACTCGTTCCATCGCAGACCTCATTCATCTCTTTCTATCAGGCATCAAAGATCGAAGTCAAAAGCAGGCCCATTTCGCAATAAAAATCAATCTGCCTAGCCTTTTCCCAACTATGTTGGAGTCGACTTCCAGTCTAACCGGATGCAGCTGAATACCAGTATTTTACATGGAGCGACTGCCTATCTGACCTCCACAACCCAGTAACTGGGTAATACGATACCCCTCGGTAAGACTTTTGACAACTCGTAACGACTGTCAAAGATCCACGAATGAAAGCCGGGACCAACGGCTTAACGTACTTTCCGAGGCACGGAAAAGTCTCGGTATGTAAAGATGGTTACTCATCCACTGACCAATCATAGCAAGGGATCGACCCGTGCGACTGTTATTACCTAGCCACCATTTCGCAACAAAAAAGGAAAAAAAAATGTTTATACCAAAACCAGTAGTTAAGTACCTGCAAGATGTCCCAAAATCCAATGTTTACGACATGTTCTACAATTATCAACAACAGCAAATTACTTAATAAGGTTCAAGACTCTAGTTGCACTGTTGACCAGATGTTGCTCCAAATAGAAAGAAGTTTTCATGCCATATTCTTTCTTATAGCTTCCATGTTAAAGCTTATAATCTTGTGTGTGTTAGGATGTTAGGAAGTGTTATCATTAGGTGAGATGACACGTAAGTGTAACTGTCTATACTAACTAAAGATAATCTTAGAACTGTGTTACAGTTTCCTTTGAGCTGATTGCTTTGTGTTGATTGTTGATGTGCGCGGTTGATGTTAAGGATAATTTTGTTGTGAAATCCATTCCTTTAGCTGCATGCGGAATGGCTTAGTGTGACCAATGACAATCAAACTCAAACTCAAAGCATTTATTTAAATTAAACCAATTACAGGCACTTTTGAGTTGTCAAAGTGTCGGTCAGTTAGTCATAAAGTTGAAGCTAGTTATCCATTACATAACTTAGATCTCTATGGAGAAGAACGGGCAAGAAACTCCACGGACACTCTTTTAAATCAAGATAAGTAATACAACATCCTGCGTATATTTCTTCTACATGTGAGAAAAATGTTAAAAAAAAAATTAAAAACAATTTAAAATATAAGATTAAAAATAATCCATGAATACGATAGTATTCAAGGATTATTTTTAATCTTATATTTTCACACTAATATTAAAAAAGGCGAAAGTTTGCGAGAGTGAGTCTGTGTGTGTTTGTATGTTTGTTACTTCTGCACGCTCAAACGGCTGGACTGAATTTGATGAAATTTGATATGCAGATAGCTTATGCCCTAGATTAACACAGGCTACTTTTTATCCCGGTCTACACGGTTAGAACCGCGGGGCGCAACTAGTATTGTAATAAAACCATATAAGCAGATACTTAATGTTTATATCTACACTAGTGATCCGCTCCTGCTTCGCACGGTTTTTAATTTTGATGTTTTGACTTTAAAAACCATCAAAATTTCTTCATTACTTTTTATTTTAATTTTAATCCTTACGGAATAAGTTCTTTATGTGATAGTGAAAATCGCATTTAAATTCGTTGCGTGGTTTAGAAAAACAATGCGGCCACACAGACAGACAAAAAAAGCGACTTTAATTTATAATTTATGTTTAGATAGATGTAGTTATTGTAATTTTAATTACTAAGCTGAGTTAGCTTAGTAATTAAAATTTGGGTACTAATTGGTACAGATATAATTTTAGAATATTAAATCCAGTTTTATTTTACAGAGGGGCTTCGTGGATAAGTAATAACATCCGCACTGATCGATCGATTTAGCTACGTTTGCCGCTGTCGGTCCCTGGATGGGTGACCATCTTTACATACTGAAACCCCTTCCATGCCTCGGAAAGCACGTTAGGCCATTGATCCCGGCTGTCATTTGTGCATCTTTGACAGTCGTGACAGGTCATCAAAAGCCCGGAAGTCTGACAACCAGTCTTACCAAGGAGTATCGTATTACCCAGTAACTGGGTTGTGGAGGTTAGATAGGCTGTCGCTCCCCCCCCCGGAGGGTTCCCGCATTGTCGAGGCGGGGGGGCTCAGTAGCCGTGGCTTGGTCACCCACGGTGAAGCGAAGAGGAACCCATGCGGGGGCCGCTCGTCAGGGCTTTTGCCGATAAGCCGACGACGTAGCGGCCAGCGGGTAGGTTGCGGTGGCCGTATGGGCGACACCGCAACTGAGGCGGGCCGCGGTGTCTTATGGGAGGCATCGCGGCTGAGGATTGGAGGCCGCGGTGGGAGAGGAGTGCCGGTATTGCGGTGCGCCGCTCTCCCTACCTTCCGCGGCCTTGACGGGGCCGCCACCGTTTGATGGCGGACGCGGTGGGGCCGCAGGGGAAGAGGAGTGTCGGTATGACGTCGGCCGCTCTCCCTATCCTCTGCGGCCGAAATGGCGGCGGAGCGCGCGCGGGAGGACGACCCTCACGCGGCGCCGCTCCGAAGGCGGAGGAGGGGTCGGAGCAGACGACTCCTCCCAGGTGGGGGCCAGCAGGCAACGGGTGTGGGGGCATCCTTGCCTGTATTGCACAGGCCCCCACCAGTGTCGGACGGGAATGGCCAGGTGTTCCCGGTCATTCCCGTAGCTCCCCACCCGGGGGGGCACGCGGGGCCCGCCAGCTAGGCGGGCATGCGCCGGGAGGGTTGTGGACGTAAAGGCTGAGCCGGTTTCCCATGGCCCTCCCATCACGGCGATGTGGGAACACTGCTGAGTTTTAGTGGGTATACTGTCATTCTGACAGGAGTCCCACATACCCCGTCTCGTCCCCCACGAGCGGGGATGCATAAAGCATTTCTCAGCGTCAAAAAAAAAAAAAAAAAAAAAAAAAAAAAAAAAAAAAAAAAAAAAAAAAAAAAAAAAAGGCTGTCGCTCCATCCCCCCCGGAGGGTTCCCGCATTGTCGAGGCGGGGGGGCTCAGTAGCCGTGGCTTGGTCACCCACGGTGAAGCGAAGAGGAACCCATGCGGGGGCCGCTCGTCAGGGCTTTTGCCGATAAGCCGACGACGTAGCGGCCAGCGGGTAGGTTGCGGTGGCCGTATGGGCGACACCGCAACTGAGGCGGGCCGCGGTGTCTTATGGGAGGCATCGCGGCTGAGGATTGGAGGCCGCGGCGGGAGAGGAGTGCCGGTATTGCGGTGCGCCGCTCTCCCTACCTTCCGCGGCCTTGACGGGGCCGCCACCGTTTGATGGCGGACGCGGTGGGGCCGCAGGGGAAGAGGAGTGTCGGTATGACGTCGGCCGCTCTCCCTATCCTCTGCGGCCGAAATGGCGGCGGAGCGCGCGCGGGAGGACGACCCTCACGCGGCGCCGCTCCGAAGGCGGAGGAGGGGTCGGAGCAGACGACTCCTCCCAGGTGGGGGCCAGCAGGCAACGGGTGTGGGGGCATCCTTGCCTGTATTGCACAGGCCCCCACCAGTGTCGGACGGGAATGGCCAGGTGTTCCCGGTCATTCCCGTAGCCCCCCATCCGGGGGGGCACGCGGGGCCCGCCAGCTAGGCGGGCATGCGCCGGGAGGGTTGTGGACGTAAAGGCTGAGCCGGTTTCCCATGGCCCTCCCATCACGGCGATGTGGGAACACTGCTGAGTTTTAGTGGGTATACTGTCATTCTGACAGGAGTCCCACATACCCCGTCTCGTCCCCCACGAGCGGGAATGCATAAAGCATTTCTCAGCGTCAAAAAAAAAAAAAAAAAAAAAAAAAGGCTGTCGCTCCATCCCCCCCGGAGGGTTCCCGCATTGTCGAGGCGGGGGGGCTCAGTAGCCGTGGCTTGGTCACCCACGGTGAAGCGAAGAGGAACCCATGCGGGGGCCGCTCGTCAGGGCTTTTGCCGATAAGCCGACGACGTAGCGGCCAGCGGGTAGGTTGCGGTGGCCGTATGGGCGACACCGCAACTGAGGCGGGCCGCGGTGTCTTATGGGAGACATCGCGGCTGAGGATTGGAGGCCGCGGCGGGAGAGGAGTGCCGGTATTGCGGTGCGCCGCTCTCCCTACCTTCCGCGGCCTTGACGGGGCCGCCACCGTTTGATGGCGGACGCGGTGGGGCCGCAGGGGAAGAGGAGTGTCGGTATGACGTCGGCCGCTCTCCCTATCCTCTGCGGCCGAAATGGCGGTGGAGCGCGCGCGGGAGGACGACCCTCACGCGGCGCCGCTCCGAAGGCGGAGGAGGGGTCGGAGCAGACGACTCCTCCCAGGTGGGGGCCAGCAGGCAACGGGTGTGGGGGCATCCTTGCCTGTATTGCACAGGCCCCCACCAGTGTCGGACGGGAATGGCCAGGTGTTCCCGGTCATTCCCGTAGCCCCCCATCCCGGGGGGCATGCGGGGCCCGCCAGCTAGGCGGGCATGCGCCGGGAGGGTTGTGGACGTAAAGGCTGAGCCGGTTTCCCATGGCCCTCCCATCACGGCGATGTGGGAACACTGCTGAGTTTTAGTGGGTATACTGTCATTCCGACAGGAGTCCCACATACCCTGTCTCGTCCCCCACGAGCGGGGATGCATAAAGCATTTCTCAGCGTCAAAAAAAAAAAAAAAAGGCTGTCGCTCCATGTAAAATACTGGTATTCAGCTGCAACCGGTTAGACTGGAAGCCGACCCCAACATAGTTGGGAAAAGGCTAGGCAGATTGATTTCTTTTACAGTTAGTAATTTCAATTTGTGCCTTTAATAAACTTAGGGCTAATTTGACCAAAGTCGGATATCTTTTATTCGTGGAATAAAATTGACGACTGACAGTTTTTGTTTGGAGAAACTGTCAAAAATTCAAAATTTAATCGAAGAATAAGACTTATGCTGGGTATAAATGTTTGGTCGAATTCACTCTTAGTAGGTTACGAAGAAATCCTAACTGACTGACTGACTGACTCATCACCGCTCAGCCCAAACCCTTGGAAGGAAGCTAAAATTTGCACAGAACCTCTGTGCAAAATGTTGCCTTTATAATGTAGACAAGGAATAAGGAAGGATTTCCCGGTAGTATGTTCCCGTGGGATATTTTCCGACATCCACGCGGGCGAAGCCGCGGTCAAAGCTAGTATTAAGTAGATACGAGTACATATTATATTATGTGTACTCCTACAGCGAAGTCACAAGCAATTTTAGTAATGGACTCACAAATGTCGCCTTTTCAACTTTCCTTACATTATAAGATCTTTATGTGTATTGAAAGTTGTGAAAAGCGTGACTTCTGACCCATCGAATAAGGAATTAAAATGCAGGGGTTGTGAACAAAAATCATACACTTCTTTTATTTTATTAATTCAATTCTTACAGATGCTATGCTCTTGCATTTCTTGTATGACCATGTTACTTTGCGGCATTTAGTGCACAATTTTATTTCAGACAGAATTACCTAAAGGTCAAAATCTCATCCAAAAAGATACTTTAGCTTTATCTAAAAATCCTTGACTAATGCGTACAATTAATTAACAATTGACATACAATTTTAACTTTATTTCGTATATTTTATTAATTTAAATCAATCCTACTTTTTTTTCTCGTCCCAAAGGTTTGCGACCCCTGTACTTCTTCCGATTTTTAAAGGTTCGGTAGTAATTCATATAATGAAGGGTTTGCGCATGACCTCTTTCAGGACATATCGTGATGAATAAGATTACTTTGCGTAATAGCTGGTCTTACATTAGACCGGGCTTTCATGTTTCTTTGAATGGCTTAATGTAGGTTTACCTGTACCTATCTGCATTACAACATGTAATTAATTCGATAACTGGATAGATACCTACTCAAAAAGGTGATGATTGTCATCTGGGGTCTATTTAATAACACCGACCGAAGTCAGGCGACAATCCGACAGTCTGACAATGTCGTAAGGTTTCTTCATAATTTTCTGCTGTATTTAAACAGCACTAGTCGTGAAAATGTGTCGATTATATGATTATATTTGGTAAATATGTCGCATTGAAAGTTATATTAAATAGAGCCTTGGATGTTTTCCTGTATTATCCATGCAGTTTTTGGCAAAGAAAAGGCTAGTAGCTTTCTCAATTATTTGCCTAGCCTTTTCACAGCTATGTTGGGGTCGGCTTCCAGTCTTACCGGATGCAGCTGAATACCATTATTTTACATGGAACGACTGCCTATCTGACCTCCACAACCCAGTAACTGGGTAATACGATACCCCTTGGTAAGACTGGTTGTCAGGCTTTCGGGCTTCTGACGACCCGTAACGACTGTCAAAGATCCACGAATGACTGCCGGGACCAACGGCTTTACGTGCTTTCCGAGGCACGCAGGAGTCTCGGTATGTAAAGATGGTCACCCATCCACCGACGAACCCCGGCAAGCTTAGCTTAACCTGGTCGATCGACCCAAGCGGCTGATATTACTTAGCCACGAGCTCCTCCTAGTGGCTTTCTCAATGCACATGTTATAATCATAATAGGCTATGATGAATGTACTTTTGTTTGCTTGAGAACCAGCATTGTAAATACACACATCAAAAGTGTCTAGGGATCAAGCATTTTTATGCGGATTTCTTGAGATTGAGATGTGGCTTTGTAATAAATTTATGATTTTATAAATTTATATGGATCCTTTTTGGTGTATTTCATAATTTGAATCAGGAACTGTGAATCAAATTCGAGTAAAAGATGAAAATCAGCTGTCAATATTTTCCCTATAAAAACATACAACGCATTGAAGACATTATTAGTGCTACTGTTTCCCTACTACTGATTAAAACCAACGTTATTATGGAGCGGCGACGTCATTTAAGCAGGGAAGAAATGCTCAGAGCCGTGGGAATGATAGAAGCTGGTTCCCGGCAACGTACTGTGGCTTTAGCTCTGAATACAAGTCAGAGTGTTATCAGTCGACTTTGGACACGTTACCGAAGCACTGGTACCGTGGCTGAGCGCCATGGAGGACGGTATCGCTGCACCACACGGAGACAAGACCGATACATTCAAATCTTAACTCGAAGAGCTCCAACTATAACCGCCATGATGTTAGCCGTGAGGCTTCATCACTCTTCAGGGAACTTAATTAGCGACCAAACAGTCAGAAACCGCTTGCATGAAGTGAACCTTCATTCCCGAAGACCGCTACGGGTACCACCTATAGCAATGCACAATCGTAGGATTCGATATCAATGGGCTCTTGAACACAGAAATTGGGCAGAAGAACAATGGCGTTTCGTGTGCTTTTCTGATGAGTCTCGTTTTGGTATGAGACCGGATACAAGACGTATACGACACTGGAGAACCCCTGGACGCCAACAGCGATTAAAATCCTGCCAGGAAGTCCATCCTTATAGTGGTGGAACCATCATGGTATGGGCGGGTATTTGGATCGGCGGAAGAACTGAGTTGATTTGGATCAGAGGCAACCTCAACGCTCAAATTTATGCTGAGACGATTGTATCAGACGTCATCGTTCCTCTACAAGTGCAAATCGGTCCCTTATTTCAGTTAATGCATGATAATGCACGACCGCACACCGCAAGAGTTGTAAGACAGACTCTCGCCGCAGCTAACATCAATGTCCTGCCCTGGCCTGCTCAGTCGCCAGACTTGAACCCGATTGAGCATGCATGGGATATGCTACAGAGAAGAGCTCTGCCGAATATGGAGGGTATCCAGTCGCAAGAAGACCTTTTTTTGTTGTTGCAACGAACATGGGCGGCCATTCCACAGCGTGATTTGGATGAACTCATTTTGAGTATGCCAAACCGATGTTCTTGTGTTGTTAGTGTTCGCGGTAGAAACACGGATTATTAATTGTTTAAGTTACCCAATAAAATTTTAAAGAAAACTGTTATTTCAGTCTTTTTTTCGAACTTTAATGTTAGTGGTTCAAATGTCAAAAATCCCTTTATTAGGAAAATGGCAAATTTTATTAATGCAAAGGTGACTTGGTTTATCGTTACTGTGACAAACGAAAACACTTTATTTGATGAATCCTTAAAGAAAATTTTAATTAATATCAATCAGGAGAAAAGTTATTGCAAAAATATATGTTGATCCCTAGACACTTTTGATGTGTGTAGCAAGTAAAGTACAATACTTTGTAAGCAACCATTTCTTTAATGTCGCTGGCGCTACAAAGATAGCAAAGGACACTGGGTGATTTTGTATGGGCAGTCGTCTATGGACCAATAGCAATACGGTTTTGATATTTGTGTAGGGATATCTCATCTATACCCTTGGGCAAATCTGTGAATGCCGTTATCATTTACCCAAAAAGTGGCAAGACCGTCTCTTAAGACCGTTTACTGTAGCTACAACTGTTAAGGTGAAAATCCTGTAAATTCTAAAAGTATATTTTTTTGTACAGAATCAAGTTTTTCTAACTGAACAGACAGCCGTGTTACTGGGGAGTTTGTTGCGCCCCTTCTTCTTCCCAGCTAAAGCACTAGGAAATGGTGAAGTGCGGGTGTTTTGTGGGACTGTCTTATGTAATTTTGACGTTCGAAAAGTGCTGATTCTCAGCCTAGTTTGATTAAATGACTTTTCATTTTGATGCTACTTTGCACAACAGTAAACATGAGGTATCCCTACGCAAATATCAAAACCGTATCCCTATTAGTCCATAGACTACTTCTGCCCAGTCTTCTTTGCTGAGTTTGTCATTAGGTATGTTCTGTATAAGTGTATAAGGAAGCGCGTGGCAAGAACTTACAGCAACAGCTTGATAATGATTATTTCACAACCCGTACATTACCACATCAAGGTGTCCTCGCTCAGAGTAAACCAATATATCTGTCACAACTTCACAGACACACCCCACAATTCACTATTCAGTCAGCATCATACCAGCCTTCCTAACTCGCGTGCCATTATGTGGGCAACATAAATTTTTGGCACACATCAGAACAATGCTGCCATTATGACGAACAAAGCAGTCTTTCAAGTTTAGCGTACATTCAGCGTATTATTTAGACGCGTATCGTGGGCGTTTTGGTGATTTACTTGTTATGGGTTGTGTGTGTGTCATTAGAATGTCGGGAAAACATATTGAGGTGTAAAAGGATGGATTTGAAGGTGAGATGTCAACTTTTTAATACCTATTTCATGCTGCCTAAGAGTTTGTACGTCTCTTGATAAAGTGTTCTCCGTGTTTCGATACGACTGTAGTATCCGCGTAAAACGTTTTATTGTATCTTCTACTGCTCAAAATGGTTCTCCTTTTTAATATACTACTACTTTAGTGTTATCGAGGATGATTGAATTGATCGTATCGCAAAAAAGTGGATTTCCATAACCACCATCACCAGTTGCCAGAAAGATTGGTGATTACAGCATTTCATATTCGTAGTACACAGGAGGACGCTGCTAAAGAGGCATTTACTTAAATTGAAAATTTAAAAAAAATCTTGTTCTAATGTCGAGGAGCTTAAAATAATACCTACCTCTAAGCAACATCTTACCTTTCCCTGCAGATGTTATCAATACGTTTGCATTTAATGCTTTTCTGTAACTCTCAGAAAGCGTACAAGAACTCGAGATAAATAGAAACGATAGTCAAGTGTTTATGTATGTTATCTGGTTGCAGTAACCTTGGCAACGTGCCCGCTGATAAGCGCAGTCAAAGAATGGCGAGGACAAGAATATTAAATGAGCATAGATAACAGAAATGTATGCAGCGGTGAAATGACGCTCAGTTGAGAAAAGATGGAGGTGATTTGTTTGTGATTAAACTGAAGAATCAAAGGGTTTGGCAGTTCAACTTCAAAATTTTATTGCTTTACTGCTTTTGACAAAACTCCCAGTAAATATAAACTTCAATATGGTTGAAGCCGCCATTGGTCCTAAAAGCAAAAATATACCATTCAACCTCAGGGTGATAAGCATTTACGAGGTCAACTCTACCTACTTTGTGGTGAAGTTTTTCAAGATAAAAAAAAGCGGAATCCAAGGTACGTTGACAGGATCTTCTATCATGCTCACTGCTTTTATATATGGGCCTTTTAACAACACTTTTATTATTGATGACCTTTTAAAAAGACAAATATACGCTGACACTGCTTATCCTCTGCACATCCTTTAACCGACATTTACCTACTACGAAAAGAACACATCATGACCTTTTAAAATATCAAACCTCAAAATACACTCGCCCGCATCAAAGTGAATATAGTTACTTTTAAACAGCAAGCTTTGAATGGCAACATCTTTTCATTATTAACAATACCCCGTACCTATGTACTAGGTACTTGTCGTACAAACGTCGCTACCCGCAGTATCGCACAATGGCCGTGTGTAATTGTTTTGCTAAAATGCAAAACGTGTTAATTTCCCGGCAGCGCACAAAAGAGCGAGATAGCATTCATCTGGCGTCGTGATAACGCCGACAAAGTGGTTCACGAGGGGCCAACGTGGTGTAGTGCCGGGGGAACAGAGGTACAGGTCCGATGTGTGTTGAGATTTTTGAAAAGTGACTAGACAGTCTCTGTATATCATAACAACATTATGTCTGTATTCCTCGAAAGGGGAGCTACATTTCGTCAGTAATATTATCAAGCCTTTGCCGAAGACGGTACTGAGTATTTCGTTATGCCTTTGAATAATATTAACATTGTATTATGTTGTGGAGGAGCTCGTGGCTAAGTAATAACAGCCGCACGGGTCGATCCATCAGGTTAAGCTACGCTTGCCGGGGTTGGTTCGTGGATGGGTGACCATCTTTACATACCGAGACTCCTCCGTGCCTCGGAAAGCACGTTAAGCCGTTGGTCCCGGCTGTCATTCGTGGATCTTTGACAGTCGTTACGGGTCGTCAGAAGCCCGAAAGTCTGACAATCAGTCTTACCAAGGGGTATCGTATTACACAGTTAATGGATTGTGGAGGTCAGATAGGCAGTCGCTCCATGTAAAATACTGGTATTCAGCTGCATCCGGTTAGACTGGAAGCCGACCCCAACATAGTTGGGAAAAGGCTAGGCAGATTGAGTTGTATTATGTTGTTTCATGCTCAGAAATTGGGTCATTAAACTATTCAATCCGAAGCCTATGTACCTCTCTTTCAGGGTTCCGCACCCGAAGGGTCCAAATGGAGCTCTGTTGCTGTCACTCACGTGTCTGTCTGTTCGTTGTCCGTCACACAAGTTTTACAGTCAAACGGTTGGAGTACAGTCTTCAAATATTCACAGTATAAGCGTCTTGTTGATCCAAAGCTATACAAATTGACAAAAAATATTTTTAAATGTTTTTAAGGGGGGCCATACAGCTAAAGCGGGGCGCGAAAAAATAATTTTACCATCGATTGGAATATAGTTTTTAGACCTTATTGAGTAAATAAATATTGTATTTTTTGTTCCAAAAAATATTGGAAAACAAAGGGATGAGAAGCCATCAGTCAGCTTTTTTAAAAAAATTTGTTCCGAAGAATTTTTTAATTTAACTTCATATTTATCTATGAACTTTTTTGGTGATAATGTTTATTCAATCTGCCTAGCCTTTTCCCAACTATGTTGGGGTCGGCTTCCAGTCTAACCGGATGCAGCTGAATACCAGTATTTTACATGGAGCGACTGCCGACGGTGATAATGTTTATTATTACGTATTATATTTTACTAACAAGTATCAATATATTGATAAATCGCATTTGGTACGGAACCCTAAATGTGCGAAGTCCGACACGCCTTCGCCGGTTTTATCAGTTATTCCCTGGAGTTTATGCTTACTTATTCTATTTTATTCTATCGGGAACTTATTGTTAACTTAATACAGTGTTCTTGAAAGTTCAGTGTTATGAAATTGAAGGCCATTTAAAAGCTTCCGCTGATAAACACTAAATAAAACGAAACAAGGTCGGTGCGAAATACCTTTAACATAAATTAGAAAATAAATAAGTACATGACTGTTATCTGTTAGTAACCTACTCTCTACATCAGAAGGCTTTCTCGTGCTTAAAAATGCTTAAAATCAAGTCGCAATCTCATGCCAGCGACAGTCAAATGTCAAAAATGTAGGTAAACACTACACAATTTTTGATAGATTGAGGCTGAGATGAGATTGCAAACGTTGTTACAAATTTTGTGAAAGTTATGGGGCTAATGCATATATTTCAGGAAATACAAATAATCCCTTTAGCCTACTTATGCAGCTATTACTTAATGTTAGTAGTTCATTTGCAAAACTTATCTGTATCATTTCACTTCAACAACTCCAACAAACAAACTTGTACAACTTAACCTACTGTATTGCTGTACACTGTGTGAAGCACACAGGGGTAAATAACGTTGGACATCGCTTTGCTTACAGTTCAGAATACTTGGAGCCATTTCTAGACATTACACGTTTAATGCCACTCGCTGATAGCACACACAATGTTGGACGCACCTGGCTGGTGAGTTCTTTTGCACAATCCCTACAGAAGCACTGATAAGGTGCGCAAATTGATGGGTGAGGAGTTTAGTCTATGGAGTTTTTGTAAAACAAGAGTTTTATAGTAAAGCCTTTTATTGACATTAGCAAGTTGATTGGGTAATTTAAATAATTGAAAACGAAATTTTAACTACAAAACCAACAACCTTTTGCATTTGTGGACTTCACTAAAAAAATAAATAGAAGACCGCGCTGAAATCGCGCTATGCATGGCATCCAGATGGGCTACGGCATAGCTTGCTACGTGCTACGGCGTAGCTTGTTACGTGCTACGGCGTAGCTTACACTAATATACAATAGTATGGTTAAAGTTTTATGTAACCTGTGTGTGTAATTTTTGTGAGATTTCCACTCCAACCACATTTTTTTTTTAATATTTCGTTTCTTCATCGAATCATATTGCTCTGTTGGCATGTCTACGATTCACCTGTGTTCACCTGTGCTGATTGCTAAAAATAAGCACTATCCAAGTGAAAGTAGTCGCCCGACTATCTACATAGTCGTAAATAATTGAAACAGATGGAGTCAGTTCTGTACAGTTTCTTACCAATCAGTTGGCAGACACCTGAGCGAGCAGATCAATTAATAGATAACTTTCTGACCTATTTTAGTTTCAGTGTTGAACTGTATCTAATTGTTTACCCTAGTTCAGAAAGGGAGGACGTGCTTAGTTTTTATCCGACTTCCAAAAGGTTCTCAATTCAACTGTATGTTTTTTTGTGTGTTTGTTACACGATTTCTTCGTCAATTGTGGACCGATTTTGAATTTTTTTTTTTTTGTTTGAAAGGATATGCTCTCGAGGTAGTTCCATTGTCACTTAGTCAGAATCTGATTAGGGAATTCCATGGAAATCGAGGGAAACCTCAAATTTTATAGGCACACCTATAGCCATTTGGGTATTTTTTTGTAGCAACTAGTGCTTTTGCATTTGCTCTCGGAAAACACCATTTGGTGAAGTGGAACTGATGATGAAGGCCACATAAGATCATCGGAACTACTCAATTGTACAAGTATTTCACGGGTTGCGATTCGATTACTTTAATATGGATGCTAAGCAATTTATGTTCTTCTGGTTCTTACTAGGAGAACTCCTCAACAATTGACGTCCCTGCATCGGGAAAAGCAATATTTTGTAAAAGGTGATGAGTAAGTAACGGACTCACTAAAAAGTGTTTTCACTATGTAATGCTTTTTTTTTGGAACTCAGAGGTTTTTAGGGTTCCGTACCTCAAAAGGAAAAAACGGAACCCTTATAGGATCACTCGTGTGTCTGTCTGTCTGTCTGTCCGTCTGTCACAGCCGATTTGCTCCGAATCTAATGGACCGATTAAGTTGAAATTTGGTACACATATGAATTTCTGTGACCCAAACACGGACGGGTAAAGTAAATAAATTAAATTTTAAATATAGAGGTCACTTTTGGGGGGCAAATAAGAAAATTAAAAAAAAAAAAGTTTTGGAAACTACACCATGTAGCATGTCATATGAAAGGGGTTACTATGAGGGTCTCAAATATATTTTTTTTATAATTTTAAAATAAATTGTTTTGAAGTTATTTAAGAAAATAGACGAAAATTTACCATTCCCCCCCTTATCTCCGAAACTACTGAGCCTAAAATTTTGAAAAAAATACAGAAAATAGATCTTTACCTGTAGATTACAGGAAAACGTATAAGAAGTCTGTAGTATTAAAATAACATGGTAAATCTATCAATATTGTGAGTACAAACTTACATTTACAGTTGGAATGTATGGGAGAACATGTTTTTCAACAACAATGTTAAGTTTGTTCTTAAGATAAATTCATCCCACCTACGGAACCCTTCATTGTGCGTGGTCCGACACGCACTTGGCCGGTTTTTTTTTGTAAAACAGTTTTTTTTACTGTTAATGTTACTGATATTCTTGTATTTTTACCATTTTTATATTCATATCTTAAATCGTAAGAGAAAAAACTCAAGTAGTTTTTAAAAGCATTAAACAAGTAAAATTACCCTCAGAATCTTTGTAAAGGTGATTATTGACAGTTCTTGGCGTGGTTTAGATGTGCTAATCGCCTTCAGTTTGATTGGTGAAGTTCGCCCTTCTTTTTTATAGAACTTAAGAACAACGACCAAAAGACAAATGTTCAGTTTTCAGACAAGAAAACTGTGGTCCTCACTAATACTATAAACTGTCAGATTTGCTTACAGGGATCGAAGTTGGAAAGCCATAACGTCATCAAATAAGTTAGGGGTCGGACCAGCACCGTATGCTGCCATACTCGATAATTCACGGCCAAGGCTACGAGGCTTGAAAGGCCCTTTTTAGGGTTCCGTGTTAAAACAAGGAACTTGGGAGCCACGTGTAACCTTGGCCTTTGTGTTTTAAAAGAGTTGATAGTTGAATATAGGCTTCAACTTGCAATCACGGTATGATTTTCAGTCAGATGACTTTTAACTGAGTTAAAAGAAAAGTTTTTTACTAGAACTTTTTTCTTTATTGGAATACTAGCTGCGCCCCGCGGTTTTACCCACGTAGTCCGGAATAAAAAGTAACCTATGTGTTAATGTAGGGTATAAGCTAACTACATACCATATTTCATCCAAATTAGTCTAGCAGTTTGAGCGTGAAGAAGTAACAAACATACACACTCACAAACTTTCGCCTTTATAATATTAGTGTGATTACTTTATTTTGTGGAAGGAGAAGGAGATCGTGGCTAAGTAATAACAGCCGCACGGGTCGTTCCATCAGGTTAAGCTACGCTTGCCGGGGTTGGTCCGTGGATGGGTGACCATCTTTACATACCGAGACTCCTCCGTGCCATGGAAAGCACGTTAAGCCGTTGGTCCCGGCTGTCATTCGTGGATCTTTGACAGTCGTTACGGGTCGTCAGAAGCCCGAAAGTCTGACAATCAGTCTTACCAAGGGGTATCGTATTACCCAGTTAATGGGTTGTGGAGGTCAGATAAGCAGTCGCTCTATATAAAATAATGGTATTCAGCTGCATCCGGTTAGACTGGAAGCCGACCCCAACATAGTTGGGAAAATGCTAGGCAGATTGATATTGACTTTATTTTGTGGAAGTAAGATAAAACACAGAAAAATGTGGCTTTAAAATGAACTCTACGACTGACACATTAAGTATCAAGTTTACAACCACACTAAATAAAATGAAATAAGGGCAAAATAATGATAAATTTGAAGATTACTTCACAAATCTATTTTATGTATGTACGGAATTATTAAACTTAAAATCCAAATTGTTAGAGAATAATAGTTGGACCACAGATAAAGTGTTTATAGACTCTGTGGTTGTGATATATGGCAACTCTGTTTTTGGTTTATATAGAGCGTCGGGTTAAAAGAAAATGATTGTAAGCAAGCTTCGTGACTCTAATGACTCCGAATAAAATCTTTTAATAAAACACCCAACGTGTAACATAATTTAACACAAATATATTAATAGGTCTTTACCTATGAAATTGCCGTTTTGTATGAAAAAATGTAAACGAATTTTTTTCATGCATTTTTTATTTGTATTAATCGAAGTAATCACCCATGCAATCAATGCATCTTTGCCAACGCAGTGGCAGTTTATTGATGCCCTTCTTAAAGAAATCAGCTGGACGGGAGGCAACAAATTCTTCAAAGGCATTTTGTACTGCCTCTCGGGTATTGAATTTTTTTCCCGCCAAGAAGTTATCCAAATTCAGGAAAAAGTAGTAGTCTGTAGGCGCAAGGTCTGGTGAGTAGGGCGGATGACGGAGAGCTTCCAACCCCAGTTCTTGCAACTTGGAGACCGTCTGCTGTGCAGTATGAGGTCGCGCGTTGTCGTGCAGGAGCAGCGGAGACGAGCGATTGACCAATGCTGGTTGGAGATGTGCCAGCTTCTCCATCATTGTGTTCAGTTCTTCACAGTACACATCTGAAGTAATGCTCACCCCGTTTGAAAGAAGCTGTGATGAATCACACCGGCGCTAGTTATCAAACAGAATCCATTTTTCATCGCAGGTAACAATGCGGTTCAAAATTCCTTCATTTGTGTGTCTGTTGAGTAGTGCAAGGCACGTCTCGACGCGTACTTCGCGCTGGCGATCATTGAGTTCGTGGGCACCCATTTGTCAAGCTTTTTTACCTTGCCAATTTGACGCAAATGGACCAATATTGTTTTGACGCTAACGTCGAAAGCTGCTGCTAATTCAGCCGTAGATTGTGTATCATCAGCTTCCACAATCGCCTTTAATTCGTCATTGTCGACCAAAGTCTTCGGACGACCGCGAGGTTCATTTTTCAGGTCGAAATTTCCAGAATGGAAGCGAGCAAACCAATAACAAGTGGTGCGTTGGTTTGTAGTGTTAGCTCCGTAAACGTCGTTGATGTTGCGTGCCGCTTGTGCCGCGTTGCTGCCACGACGGTACTCATATTCCATAATTACTCGAATTTTTAACGTATCCATGATGACGAAATAGATTGAAATGCGGTGAAAATGTAACACTAATCAATAAACAAATGACTACTTTTGGAAAAAAAAATCCATGTTTTTAAAATAAAATTAATTTGAAATTAGAATTCTTAGCCAAACAAAAATTATTTTGATTTGCAATGGCCAATACTGCAGAACGGCAATTTCATAGGTAAATACCTTAACTCACTTAACTGGATATACCAAAAAAACATACATACACCGTGTATATCATATGACATTGACATAAGCGCGATTCACTTCCTTGCTGATTGGCCCAAAATCTTTGTCCAGCATTTGTTCCAACTTCATCTGCCGACAACAATAGTGTTACTTACATTGCGTGTCAAAACACCAAGCTGTCGAGCTGAGAAGGAAAAATGAAAAGCGTGTCTACGCGTCAAAGAATTATCCAAGGTAGTCTCAACTTTATCTTGCTCTGATAAGGTAGAAATTGTGTTGCGGTTGTTAAAGATGGTATAACTGTTGGGATTGTAGGCTTGCCGTGCCTTCATTAGCTTCCATTACCTACATATAAAGGAAAAAAATTAAGGAAATCCATTAGCATTATCTGTGGAACACATTTTATAGGGATACGCGTGTAGGAAGCCGTTCACCTGCTTTTATTTTCGGATCGGTTTTGTATATTCGATTTGTCAATGGCTGAAAAAAGATGAAATTTATTTAAAAATTTATTTCTAGTCTCAAATTATAACATTACTCACATTGAGCCTCTCAATGTGATATTATGGTATTAGTATATTTTTAAACTAGCTTTTCCTACGGTTATGCACGAGTGGAGGTCGTAAATTATCGCACGGGAACGCACTAAAGTGATAATAAGTATCCTATGGTTATATGGTTTAGGATACTTTTTTTTTTTTTTTTTATATAAAAAAAAAAGTATCCTATGGTTCTAAACTAAGGTCAGCTCAAGTAATGGTTCTACCTGTATGCCAAATTTCGTTGTTTGTCCAGCCGTTAAGACATGAAAAGGTATAACCAGTAACCAGTAGTTTAAGTGGTGTGCATAATAAAGAGTATTCTATTCTATTCTATTCTATTCTATAATTATTATTAAACTTAACGTCTCCATCTCGAGAACGTACTTGTATATTTCAAATACAAGTTTATTGTAATTAAAATACACAAAATATAATTTGTCTAGTTTTAGCTATAATTTTATCAGCGTTTTGTCACAAACATAAAAATATCTAACGAGTGTTACTTAAAAATATAATATAATGCATAGTAAATCTATATAATTATATAAAACAAAGTCGGGTTATTTACACCATTTATAACTCAAAAACGGCTGGACTGATTTTTACGATGTTTGATTTGTTGGATTTGTCTCCGCCCCGAATAGCAGAATAACTAATAAAAATTCACAAAAAAAAAGTAAGAAAATTTATTTTCTCATACGAGTACATCGTGAATCGTGAAGAAATTGTGTTAGAAGAATATCGGAACTATAATATGACCACGATGAGATATGTTCGTATCACGCTCCGAATCCGTCTATCTAGCGAGATACGTGCCCAGATAATACTGCCAGGGAACTAATATTCTGTCCTAATATTATTCATTGTGCTAGAGAAGTGATTTCACCGTTGAAATGTTGAGTGTACTTTTATTTGGACGTCTGAGGGAATCTATGTATTTCGAAGACTTAATAAGAAGAAAAAATATCGTGAGTGGTTGCTTTTTAACCGACTTCAAAAAGGAGGAGGTTATCAATTCGTCGGAACCTTTTTTTTTTTTTTTAATTTTTTTTTTTTTTTTTTTTTTTATGTATGTTCCCCGATTACTCGAAGATGGCTGGACCGATTTGGATTATTTTTTTTTGTTTGAAAGGGTATACTTCCCAGGTGGTCCCATGATCATCAAGTCAGGATCTGATGATGGGATCCTGGAGAAATAGAGAGAACTCTTCCAATTTTATAGGCACACTTGAAGCGATTTGTATAGTTTTTGGAAGAGTATTTTCTTGGAGTGGTCCCATTTTAATTTGGTGAAGATCTGATGAAGAACTTCTGAGATAGGTAACGGAACTCCTCAATAAATGATAGCAAATGGACTGGGATTGCTGAAATCTCATGTCTGTTTGTTGTTCACACCAGTTCATAACATAACATCACGCCAGTACGCTGTGAAGGGGTAAGCACATGTGAACCACTAAAAAGTGAAAAATAAAAACTTTTTTACAAAAAAATACAACCGACTTCCAAAAACAACACTACAAAGTGAAAAATAACTTTAATTTCGGAAGTCGGTGGCAAAAACGAAAATACATTTAATCAGACACCGACTTCCGAAATTAAAGTTATTTTTCACTTTGTAGTGTTGTTTTTGGAAGTCGGTTGTATTTTTTTGTAAAAAAGTTTTTATTTTTTTGATATTGTATTTTTTTTCATTGGTTGCAAAGTGGTGAGAAATGAATATATCTACTTATTTTGCTTACTTTTGAACCACAAGTTGTTATTCTAAACTATACACTATTTATTTGCATGGAGAATTTGAACGGGCAATCATACTAATAATAAAGGCAAAAGTTTGTGAGTGTGTGTGTTTGTATGTTTGTTACTTCTTCGTGCTCTAACGGCGCGACCGATTTAGATGAAATTTGGTATGTAGATAGCTTATACCCTGGATTAACATATAGGCTACTTTTTATCCCGGTCTACGCGGGTGAAACCGCGGGGCGCTGCTAGTATTTCAATATTTCGACGTGACCAATAGCTTAGGGCTTTTAAATTCTGTTAATTTTAGTATATCATGCAATGGGCCAACAAGTAGGATTGTGGTCCTATCCAGAAGCTAGGTAATCACAGACTTGCGTTTTCCACATATTTATCGTAATAAAAATGATTATAAATGTACATTTCTCTTAGTAGATCTTCTAAAACACTTTTGTAAGTAAACTTTTGGTCAGTATTTTAAAACTAGATAACTAGATAACTAGCACCGTATAAGATCAAGTTATCTTCTAAAACAGAATATTAGGCACTTCATCTTCATGTCCAAAATTTTATTTCTTCCCAAGTACTACCACTAAAGCTTTCAGCATGACCTAGATAAACTACAACATTATCTACGGGTGACAGAGTGAAGATTACTCCAGGTAACACACACACACACAGGATGGAACTCTTCTAAAATAACAAATAACTGAGAAAATCTGGAAATAAATGACTGAAGTACAGATGTGGATGACTTGGGATGTCGTTTGTCATGGAGATTGGATTGAGTTCTTTGAGTTTTATGGTATTGTTCCGGCTATAATAGTGAGATTGTAATGAAGCTATGAGGATTGATAGGTTGAATCATTTGCTGGGTCATTGTACATTGACTGACGATTGGTTTCTGCATTACATGTCGTGGAATCGAATTTGCACTGAACATAGTGATTATTTTCTACGCTTACCGGTTCAGGGTAGATTCCCCAGACGTAGGTTTCAATTAAGATATAGATACAGCATGTAAGTGTAAACAGTGGCAATATTTTAAGGGGTCATTGTACTCATCATTATGAACAACTTTTACTGTGGGACCAAACCTGAAATCGCGAAATAAAAATCAGCTGTTCCCTATATTTTGACGAATTATGCGAACATAAACGTACTGAACAGCTGATTTCATGTTTGGTCCCATAGTAAAAGTTGTTCATAATGATGAGTACAATGACCCTTTAAAATATTGTCACTGTTTACACTGACTCCCTGTATAGTACCACGCTGCCGCTACGCTCCGGGTCTAAATATTGTTTTCACCAACAAAAAGAGGCCCTCACTCCTCAAAGTAAATGAGTCCTCCCGAAAATAAAACTTTTTGCTTCTAACAGCAATCGACCCCAATCCTCTTGTCCTCACAGATTCCTCACGTCATGTTACTTTAAGCCGAGTCACGCTTAACTTATTTCCCATTTATTTTACCAAGGGATCATAGCGCTGGGACACAGGATTAAGGGCGATATCACACCGGTGTCACACGCGACGTCAGCCGACGTCAGTGCACGTCAGGCGGTGTGTAAGTCAATGTCTGTTTTAAAAGGACAAAGGTCTTTGTGAGGGAGGGAGCTGTCACTCTATTGTGGTGCTTTAAAGCCTTCAGTTGTGATAAAAGGTGTTTTGGACTTGACGTTGTATGTTTGGTTCGTGATATACAGACTGGAGAGTCGTTGTCTGTCTCTTTTGTAAAGTTTCTGGGAATCAGAACGAATCACACTGATATTATAAAGGCGAAATTTTGTGAGTGTGTGTGTTTGTATGTTTGTTACTCACGCTCAGTAATCTTGACCGGACCTGGACCAGGTTTGGACGCGAGAGATCGCCGCCGCCGATCGCCTCCGTGAGAACACGGCGGTGCTCCGCCCAAGCCGGGCAGACCTCCACTGTATGCTCCACCGTGTCCTCCGGGCGATCCACACAATGGTGAAGATTATACCCTGGATTTACACATAGGCTACTTTATCCCAGTCTACACGGGTAAAACCGCGGGCAGCAGATAGTATTTTTATAAAACGTTTAAGTTTTGGTTCGGAAGTGAGAATAACTAAGCTTTGGTGAAAAGGATAGTTCTAACCTGAACCCTGGTCCAGGCCATGGTGCGGAGCGAGAGTGCTTGGGAGGCCATCACCTCCTTCTGCGAAGCATTAATGCTCGCGAAGGAGGAAGCGGAACGCGTGGGGGAGAGGCAACAGCCGCGCCCTCGCGCCCCTAGCCGCCGCAGGAGACGCCCTGGGTGGCGGGAATCTATCGCCGATTCCCGGCCACCGTAGGCGCGGGCTTGCGGACAACGAGTAATGGGCAGCTCGCCGTCCGGTAGGGAACAGGCCCGGGTCGACGGCGCGTTGGGTTCCACGCACGCCTCAAAGAGATGTCAGCAGTGACGGGGTCCAATAGGGCCGATGCTGCCGGGGTCGCGGGTAGTTCAAAAGAGATACCGGGGCCCTGGCACGGGCAACTGAAGGAGCGCGGGTGGGTTTTAGTCAGTAAAAGTCTGACACGCCCTCCCGCTCTGCCCAGAGCGGGAGAAGTCATTTGATGATTTCCCATCCACAAAAAAAAAAAAAAAAAGGCTGCTCAACTGCCCACCATAGGTCTTCCAAACGCAATTTTACTGTCACTCATGTAAAATATGCACCCCAAAAAGGCTACAATTCAATATCAGTCCGCTTGAAATATTCCAGAGATGCGAAACATTTTCATTTAATCATACAATATATAATTAAATCCAGTCTGCTTTTCGTTTGCGATCAGTGACTCTACAAATAAATAATGAATCCGATCGTTCGCTTTAAATCTGACTTCTCGGAATCCGTACTACAATACGGATTCCTCATTATTTATTTGAATACTCGGATTTTGTTTGTAAAAGATATGGACAATTTCTGAATAAGTATTATTGGTTTCAATGGAATCTGATGTACCAGGTATTAATTTTTGAAAAAATTGTACGCTTCCCTTTTTTGGGACAATTATTCATAATTAAAAATATTATTATATAGGGTGACTGGTAATTGGTGACTGATACTTAAACACATGATGGTACCTACTCATGATAACAAACAACTTTACTAATGGACCGAAATTGAAATTTCGAAAAAAAATCAGTTATTCCCTACATTTATTTATATTCGCATAACTCGTCAAATTACCAGTCACCAGTCACATTTTACTTACGGTAATTATTCTTGAATATTAATATTGAAATGAAATGAAATAATAAATAAATCTTTATTATCAGACCAGAGATCCAAATAAAGAAATGTTTATTTCTGCAAATAAATCTTTTAAGACACTTTAACACGTCAATAGTTTCAAACATTATAAAACAATTTAGAAATACGTACAAAAATAATTTTCTGCCCGTAGCGAGGATGGTAAGAATCTGTCCATGAGTCATCGTAAAAACCAGTATAAATTAATTCTTAAACTTATTTACATAATTCTCTTACACTTCTAGAGACTGTCGAAAATAGTCAGTCGGATAAGGATCGAAAAAAAAAAATTATAATAATTTTTCCCTATCCTGACATACGGCGCTCAAACCAGGTCTTTGACGGTTCAGGTTCAGCAGAGGTTCAAACTTGAGGTTTGCCAGCGAGCAATTGAGCGCAACATTCTTGGAGTCAGATTAACGGACCGTGTTAAGAACACAGTGCTGCGCAAAACACAAATCGCCGACGTCACACAAAAAGCAGCCACGCTGAAGTGAGACTGGACACGTTTACCGTATGTCACACGAGTCATGGGCCAAATCTACCACCATGTGGGTCCCAAAAAATGTCCGTTGACATCGAGGCAGCCCAGGAGAAGATGGTGAGACGAGCATGACGCCTACAGACAGGATTGGTCTAGCTCAAGATAGAGAAGAGTGGAAAGGAGAAAGGGAGGCCTTTGTCCTACAAGACAACAGAGGAAAATAAATTATTCGATTTATTAATGTTGGTACAACACTGAGAATGAGCTATTTAATGTCTCACTTATTCTTTATCAGATTTTTTTTTGTCCCAGTCGACTCTTACGACTTACAATGATAATCATATCCTGTCCCTACCTGTGTATTTTCCAAACTGTAGTGTAGTTCTATCCTAACAAAGTCGTAGTCCTCTACGCCAATTTACTTTTCCATAGGATACAACCCAGGAGGGCAGTTCTGTTTTTGTACAAAATATGATAATATCTCCGGGCCTCTGGGAGCATAGCTTGCGAAAGATGTCTTTTATCAAACACGTTTTTGTTAAGCTGCCTTTTGTTCAATTTATAAAGATGCTTTTGAATGTGTGAATGTATATACCTACTTATCATAATTTATTGTTCCTATACATTTTTTAAGATGGCTTCTAGCGTTTTTGCTTTGTCAGCGTTGACTGTAGATTTTTTTATCTTCAACCATTCATCTGAGTATTGACCCCTTCGAAAAGAGATGGTTACTAAGATTAGCAAGCAAGATATGTACTTTTAATACACCAAACACCTACTAGTCTAATTTCACGTATGTTGCTGATGCTTGGCGCTTATTGGAGCTTACATTCTGATATAATAAATAAGCTGACAGGTAACGGCAGGATATCCTGCGCATAATTTATACTAAGTATCAGTACTTAGGTTGTTGAAGTGGGTGTTCATTTTCCCTGCCTCCTTTGATTCTTATCTTTTAATTATAATTTGATAAGTTGGCGTAATGAGGGTACAAAATCCTTCGGGGTATACGGGGTAGACGGGATATGTGTGCAACTTTAAAAAAATATATTAACTTGCTGCAGATGTCCGCTGCATCCATGCGACTTAATCATTTTAATTTTAGTGAATATGAATTTGCTTGGTAATTTCTACAGACAATAAAAGCATTATTTAACCTAACAATAATCTAACAAAGCCAAAAACAATAACGTCCTCAACAATACAAAACAGGAAATATCCAGCCGAATTGAAGCACCGTCAAGTAATGCGCCTGAATAGCGTTCATTGCATTTTAGTCTGCTCCACCAGTAATAATTTCTGTAGAACTACACACTAATGCCAGTATTTAGAGTTGGGATTGAAACATTTAGTTCAGGATTAAGCCTGTATGTGTATGTGCATTGTTTAAGAGGATATTAAACGCATATTCGTAGTCCGGTACTTTGAGAGATTCCGGGATTGTAGACTTTGGAAAATCTAAATAATTTGCTTCTTTTTTGTGCCAGTACGAGCTTTACAGGGTAAGTTCATAATGGTGTATAGCTGATCTCTTCACCTTTTCAATATTATGTGTGGACTATAAAATAGACTCTGAGTTTGTTTCGGCGTTTCTTATCTGAGTTATTTTGGATAGGAAACCCGACCTCATGTGGTTTTAATACATAATTATTTATTTTTGACGTGTAAAAGTGTTTTTTTGAACTAATTTCTAGAAATAAATAAATTTATAATTTACCTGAGCGCACTGTGTTGAAAATCAGTCCTGCTGTCATCCAGCATGGTTGGTAACAGGACTGACTGCTTATTCTGCGCTGGACTTAACCTGACTACACCTGACAAACGTGCCCTAGTCGATAACTTGCTCCAGTCGTGATGCTAACAGATGAATCTTGAATTTGGTGCTAATTTGACCCGAACACAGTGTCAAAAGTATTATTTTATTTTTATTTGTTTTAAGTGAGAAATGTGATTAAAAGGTATGTACGATAGTGTGAATTTGTTTTGTACGTGTTTTTAAGTCAAGTTAAATTACACTCCTACCAACTTATCTGTGAAATGGCGAAAATTGGAACTATGGCCGTCATGTTGAAATGTCTTCGATTGTGCCGACGCATGTCATTCGATTGTGTCGACCATAGATATAATATTTCTATGGTGTCGACGCATCGACGGTGCCGTCTTCTTTCAGTTCACAGATAAGTTGGTAGGACTGTATTTGCTTTATATTTTTTTTACTTTTTTAAAGTTTAATTCTAAATCCAACCTTTTTTGACTTTATTTCATAAAACTTGAAGGTCAAAGGTCATAACCTTATCATAATAATAGCGCTCAATCTTGGATAAAAAAATAAGATTATGTGCACTATTACTTTTTTTTTTGTGGATGGGAAATCATCAAATGACTTCTCCCGCTCTGGGCGGAGCGGGAGGGCGTGTCAGACCTTTACTGACTAAAACCCACCCGTGTTTCTTCAGTTGCCCGTGCCAGGGCCACGGTATCTCTTTCGAACTACCCGCGACCCCGGCGGCGTGCACTATTATTTTTTTTTTACTTTTATTATTATTCTTTGATTATTATTATTGTTTGTTTTTATTACAATTTAATTTAATTTATTTTTATTTGAATTTGTTTCAAATTATTTTGTATTATTTTGTACCCTTATTGTTTTGGTTTTCATTTTGATTCGCTTTCCATGACTTTCGTTTATTGTATTTTGATTAATTTTAATGATTCTTGTTTATATCAAACTTCTTGTACCTACCTAGTTATTAAGTGAATGATGTGGTCGCCTATAATTGGAAGCGCACAGTATTGTCCGTATCTGCGATAAATTAAGCATGTAATTGTTGTAGCCTCTGTTGGCGATCCAATAAATAAATAAATAAAATAAATAAAAATTACCTTATTTTAGAGTAGTTAAAGGCTATAAACCTACACGCAGACCTTTGTATGCCTATAATTACGTTCCATTTTTAGTAAACTTTTTTTAGTCGTATTCAAGTGGGGCACATTAACTTGAACATTGGCTAATGTGCCCGGATTTGTTTCGGGTAATATGACCCATCTGTAGATTATTTTTAAATTATTATTTTTATGAATTTCTAATTTAATTATTATATTTTAGGAAATGGGAAAGGTTGCAGCTATAGATTCAAGAATATGGACGGAAGAAAATATGATAAAAGCGATATAAGATGTGAGGTAAATGAGGCCAGCCGCACATTATGACATGTCATCACGACCTTACGCACACACATCCTCAGGGGATGGGAACTAACAACTTTTCAGAGAAATGCAATAAGTGCGGTGGCAAAAATAAATGAGAAGGGAAAGGAAAACAGATAAAAAGTGAGATAGGTGTCCGTGCGATGTGTCCCACCCTAGATTTTAAGAAATTTATGATTTCTGCCTGTTTTAATTGCATTTTAGAAGATTTTTCTAGTTTTTGTTATGCTAATTGAGTCAGAGGTTAAGACTTCCTTTAATAAACATTTTCCAAATAACACCGATTTTAATTTAAATTCTACGGATGATTAGGGCACGATTGCCAGGTTTAACTTATCAGCAGCATCAAATCAACAGCAATATATCGACCACATTTGTTGCCAATTTCAACTCTTATCAGTTTTTAGGGTCCCATAGCCAAATGGCAAAAAACGGAACTCTTATGGATTCGTCATGTCTGTCTCTGTCCGTCCGTATGTCATAGCCACTTTTTTTCGAAACTATAAGAACTGTATTGTTGAAACTTGGTAAGTAGATGTATTCTGTGAACCGCATTAACGTTTTCACACAAAAATAGAAAAAAAAACAATAAATTTTGGGGCTTCCCCATACTTTTTATTTCATCAAGGCCATTTGTGTGGGGTATCTATGGATAGGTGTTCAAAAATGATATTGAGATTTCTCATATATTTTTTTTCTAAACTGAATAGTTTGCGCGAGAGACACATCCAAAGTGGTAAAGTGTCCCCCCCCTGTAACTTCTAAAATAAGAGAATGATAAAACTGAAAAAAATATATGATGTATATATATTATATGTATATACCATGCAAACTTCCACCGAAAATTGGTTTGAAAGAGATCTAGTAAGTAGTTTTTATTAATACGTCATAAATCGGTCTATTATTAAAACATCGATCAAAGTTACAACGAACTAGAATACAAGAACTTTTATATTATGTTACTTGCTGCTACAGAACCCTTCATGGGCAATCAGACTCGCACTTGGCCACTTTTTTCTTCAATACGTAATGAACGGCAATCGAAAACAAAAGCGCATTCAATCGAGTGTGCCCAAAGGAAGTTGTTTATTTGAGAGCTAAGTGAATTGTATGACCAAACACGCCGGCACTGGCACTAGGGCTCTGAGGCTAGCACTGACGGTGACTGCACTAGGCAAGAAAGGGCAGAAGATCGACTTGGAACACGAGAAAGAAGTTGGAGAAAATATGGCTACTGTGTTAAAGAATATGTTGTTCAGATTGTGCCCGCATAGACCGTATTTGTACTGATTTAGCGCATAGGAGCAGTGATGTTGATCAGCTTTTTTTTTATTATTGTCCATCCAAATTACTATAACTAAAGCATCGCTGTCTCCTACTGAATTTTGGCCTGGTACAGAGTTTCGTAAGCACTCATTGTGATATTATTTTCGCAATATTTTGTGTAAAGTATAATCTAGTATTGATGTGCACCCTGCAATCTGTGGGAGTGATTTTGTAAAAAGGGACGGAAGTGTGTAACAGGAAGCCGGGGAAGCGTGCGCTATTTGATTTGACCAATGAGCGCACGCGGTGCTAGAGTTGTGAGATGTCAGATGTTACACATCATATACTGGTAAGCCTAGCTAGTTTTTTTTATTATTTATTTATCTTCGCACTGGATCACCATACAGCAATACACCAACGGAGCAAAAAATTACTTCATGTACTGCTTTCCGTCCATCCTGTGCGCAGTGGATATCGGACGGGCGGTGATGGTTCACGCGCGCACACGCAGCGTCAAGACATCCATCCATATTGCGCACACTCTTTGTTATACTTGCTGCGCCCTAACAGGGGCGCAGCAAGTATAACAAAGAGTGTGCGCATACAGGGTCATGTCATAGCTACGTGTACACGTTGTGCAATAAATAAATAAATATCAGTTTGCCAGAAAAAATCTGGATTTTGCTCATGAACATTGAACCTACCAAAATGATTGCGATCAACCCATATTTTATTCTTAGAAGCATGTTTCAAGATTTATTATGGTGTACCTACAAAAAAAAGTACAAAGAAGCTGAGAGGTGTCGTGGGACATCCGGTTGCAACGAAGTTCCTTTCACTTTATATTATATACTTATTAATACAGAGCCATTTAATATGGTCTCAAGTTTAAAGTGTCAAAAGTTTTTGTTTTTATTTTTTTAATACTAAAAACTCTAACTCTGTACTAAAAACACAAAAACTAAAACTTTTGACAATTGAAGCTGACGGCAGCGCTTTTTCGTTACGTCACAATTTCTGCTAGATTACTCCTGCCACAAGCCGCGCTATAGAACTTAAAAAAAAAAAACCGGTCAAGAGCGAGTCGGACTCACGCACCGAGGATTCCGTACCGATTTCTGAAAAAGTGTGCTATTTAGAGACATCGTTTTATTTTTCCTGTAAATTTATAAACTTCTATCACTTAATAAATTCAGATTTTTGTCTATGCATACTTCGGAGATAAGGGGGGAACGGCATTTTTTTTTTAAATTTTTCATCAAAAATCGAAAATTATGCGGCCTAAAAAAAAAGAAAAAAACTTATTTGCAAAATAGTTGGGCAAACGTCATCTAAAACTGTTTCAAACCAAACAAATTGATAGCATTAGTAGTTCTTGAGATATCCAGCTGTGACAGACGGACATACAGACAGACTGAGTCGCACCATAAGGGTTCCTTTTTACCATTTTAGTACGGAACCCTAACAAATAAAATTCTATCTATCTATTTATAGTGAGCAACTGAACACGGGTCGCCTGAATCTGAAACCTTCTAGAACTTCTGCTCACACCTACTCCTGGACCAGGACGGTAACAAAGACACGTTCCAGATATAATCAGTCTGAGTGCTCCCGCGACTGCCTTTGTGTCTTCGGGTAAGGACATCAAAAGGCGAACTCGCCGTGACGCTGGTCTGGGACCGTTTTGAAGGTGGTGGAAGATTGGACGACGAGCAAGTAAACTATGCAGGCTGTTGGATGCATGTCTTTGTCTTGTTAATGGATTTGGTGGTTGTGCTTTTGGTGTGACTGGACCATGTTGGTTCCAGAAAATCTTATTAGTTTGCGCTTTGCCTGAGTTGCAGTGCCTCTTGTTGTACTCTGATTAAATTGTTTAAAATCTCGTATTTAGAGTATTTTGTTATTGAGTAATAAAAATCCATAATTAAGTAATCATTATTTTTATCCCATTTCATAATCTTTAAACTGGGTAGGTACCTAACTGAACGTAGACATATTAAGAATATTCTTCGGAGAAGTAACTTAATGAAATACAAGATCTTTAGACTGCAATCTCAACTCAACTTTTGTCATACCAATTTGCAATGTTCAAACCCAAAATTCTTCAATATTGCCACTCTCATATTTTACGGTTTCTTATAAGATCTAGATTTGTAGAAGTACAGCGTGTTGGCTCCTCCTGAAAGCTGTAAACTTTGCAGTAAAATCCGAAATTTAAAAAGAAGCCAGAGAGTCTACCAAAGCGAGCATTTATTGGATGTAGGTACGTATATTTCTTTGAATTCGTTCGCTGAATTTAGTTTTTCCTCGTATTTCGTTAATATTGGTGAAATAGTGTCGCTCTGTAGCTTTCCATTCATAAAAGTTTCCTTGTATTTTAGAAAATATATCACAATGTTGTTCTTTTCAATGCAACGTTTTACTAGCATTGAATGTCTGTTGTAACATTGACTAGGTACTCTCTATGTATCGTCTTTGTATTAAAATATAAATAACAAATAAAATATAGATATTTCTAAATAAATCTGCATAAAAACCAAACTACCCTCAATCTACAAACAATAGATACGTAGTTTAAATCAATTAATAGAAAGATTCAAACAAAGAATGAATTAACCGCACCGATTCCAGATATATCTTAAAAAGCTTTCACTATGGAAGGCGGTGCGATCGTGAGGAGTCTCGGGGGTGGGTCACGTATCGCGCCCAATATCCGGCTTCGGCTAATGGAAGCCGACGGAAACGCCCGCCAAAGTCGAACGACTTGCATCTCGAAGCCGGTTTTATTAAAAGAATCGGGAGACAAGTGCAGCGCTGGGTTTTAACTAGGATAAATCTAGGACAGTTTTAGAACGATGGATTTGGGTTCGAAGTAGTTAATTTAGCTGTTGGCTTTGTTATTACGCAAGTAGAAGATGAACCAGTCTAAAAATGAACGCCCCTCCACAAAACGTGATTATTTCAATGTGTGCGAGGAAATACTTATTGCAACACTTTACTTGTGTGCGTGCGCCGACTTTACTGTCAACATGGACTCGGCGCCGCACTTAGAGGTCAACTTATCGTGCGATCAGTCCAGGTAACAACATGGTACGGCGGGGAGCGTGCGCTTTGTATGGAACGACACGTTTGCTCTGTCGCGCCTTCGTTTCATTCATACACTATATGGACGAAAAATAGTTTATGTCACTGCGTTCGTTCGTTGAGGTTTTTTGTTCCAAGTAACCTAAAACTCATAGTTTATTTAATAAAAAAAAAACTATGTTATTTCAAGTACTTACAAGTGAAAAATGATCCCGTGACACTTTTTTTGTGATGTGCTGTTGTTTTTACAGTTTTTCCAACTTTTCACTACACAGGAAGGCATAATTCAATTTTAACTAGACGACGACTCGTCGCCTACAGCAGCACGCGCGTCGTCGTACGTAGCAGTGAACGTGGTGCTAGTAGTATGTGTGTGCGTGAGCGTGTATTTTACTTGCAGGAGTACGGTTTTATGGCTTCACTTTTGATGTTCGCGGCGCTGCATCTTCCTTTTTTTGTTGATCTGAGTACGAGGCACGGAGGGGTCTCGATCCACGATCCAACCGCGGTAAGCGTAGCCTGACCTTCGATCGACCCGAGCAGCTGACTTTATTAAACCACGAGCCTATAAATGCATCCATATTGGGTACATTTCATACTCGTATATCTTAACTAAGCGTTGTCTAATTGATCGCCATGATAAAATATCTTCTCCCAGATTATTTTGTAGTCTGAACCTGAACTGAAACTCTATCTTTTAACTACCTCACATCGTAAAAACTCATACTAAATAAACAAACTGAAAAAGTGTAATTGACTCACAGGAAGAAAGAATACTTTTTTTATTTGATTTACAACCGAAGTTGCAGATAAAAAATAATGTTACAAGGCCGCCGTTACGTCACAGCACGATCGTTTAACTTCGGCAAGTTACGACCCTCGATACGTCATGTTCGGCTATCATCGGAATTACGAACATTATCGAAGTTGGAACGCGGAATTTATTTTTGAAATATAATATTGGAATGGGACCGATCGGATTTAATGACGGGTACTTTTTGTTTGTGTATTTAGGGTCTTATTCCTTGAGTGTTGCGCAATAGTCGTAGCCTTGATTGATTGAGTCGGAGTTCAAATCTTAGTTGGTTAACTATTGTTTGTTAATCCACTCCTGGCTCAAACGTTAAATGGGTTTGTGGAGGGCTTAGTTGGAGGGCTTAACAGGAATAGTAATGAGCACTATGAAAGGATTTGTGTGTTTAGGAGCTCATTTTCCGTATTGACGATGGCCGGGTTTTTGTGACTCAGCACCTGACGTACAAGTATGCTTTAGTTATACGTTAAGTAGGTAATACGAAGGAATTATGTTAGTTTTTGCAAAAACATACTACAAAGCGTTTTTGGGTTAATTTTTAGGGTTCTGTATCTCAAAAGGAAAAAACGGAACCATTGTAGGATCACTTTGTTGTCCGTCTGTCTGTCTGTCAGTCTGTCAATACCCTTGTTCTCAGAAACGAGAAAAGGTATCAAGATGAAATTAATATAAAATACGTAGGTCTATAGTCCCTTGGAGTCCTACAAAAATCAAGCTTCTAAGTCAACGCAATATAAAAATACGGCCATTTATGCGACATATTTTGATACTCGCAAATAAATCAAAACCTTTAAGGTACCTACTTCCCGTTGACCTAGAATAATGAAATTTGGCTAGAAGCTAAAACTCACAGCACAAGTGAAGGAAAAAGTCCGAAAATTGTTAATTTGTAATTTTATTACATAAAAAAAAACTTTTTTTTTGGGATTACTTATAATGTTAAGTTTGTTTTTGGGATAAATTCTTTTCAACTACGGAACCCTTCATTGTGCGTGGTCCAACACGCACTTGGCCAGTTTTTCTTTGAAAGAAAGTTCACAAATCCTTAGAATTATTTTCATGTAATCAGTTACGGTTTTTTGCTCTATCGTCCAAATTCCACTTACACAGATTGTCAATGTCAAAACTTACTATATTTAAGTGGAGTTTTGACATCTACATTAAAATTATGAGAACATGAATTTCTCCAATAAAATATAACTATGTAAGGGTCTCATCTGTCCTGTAATATCTCAATATCGTAAAAGGTTGTCGTGAATTGGTTGAAAGCCTTCACTTTAGCGTCACCCGCGGCCGTCTTTACAATGAAATTGTGAAGCTATGTCGCTCTCTACTCTTTGACGAAAGAAATATTTTTCAAAGCATGTCAAATGTTCGGGATGTTCGGGGTTTTAGAATTTACGAGAAAAGGTGTAGACAGTGTTTTGTTTCTTGTGACGCCATTTCTACAAGCATTTGGTACAGTAGTTCAGTGGTTAACAAAACCAGTATTAAAGCTGGCCTTTTAGTGCGGATTTCATCAATGAAACTGAACGCGATCAGCACATCTAAACCGCGTTCAAGAGCTGTCAGTGTCAATAGTCCATAGCATTTATTTTAACAATGACAGCTCTTGAACGCAGTTTAGATGTGCTGACCGCGTTCAGTTATTTGTTATAGGTATTTAAATAAAATATAAAAGAATTTTAAAATTCTATCGATTCTTAATCTAAATAAATTATAGTTTAAAAAACTAAAAAAACACGCTATAATACTATATATTAACTGAACTAAAAAGTAAAAAATATTTTTATCAAAAAGCGTGGGGTGCTTTGTACGACATTCTTACACTAACTCTGTAATTTGAAAGTACCCCACGCTTTTTTTTACAATGACATTAATTTTCTCGTTAATCACTTTATTCTTATATTAAAATAAATATTTTTTACTTTTTAGTTCAGTTAAAGGGTATTAAAGCGTGTTTTTTAGTTTTTTAAACTATAATTTATTTTAAATTTTTTAGAGTACAATCGTTAATCCTGATGATCGTGATCAAGATAATGGGACAAAATTTTTAAATTATTGTATTGTCATCGGGCCCTGATAAGTGTGCAAAATTTCGAATTAATCTGATCATTTAAAGTGGGTAAAAATTGAGTTCAAAGATTCCGTACATACAAACCTATAAACATACATACATACAGGTGAAGCTAATAAAAGCGGGAGAAGAGAAAAGAGCGGGAGAAGTCATTTGATAATTTCCCATCCACAAAAAAAAAAAGGGTGGGTCAGCTAATTGCTATAACTGACTGTACTACGCTAGGCCAGCTCGAGGTCAAAGTGTTACCCAAGTGTAATCCAACAATCTAGACTTGGAAAGTCAAAGGAACAATGATTTGATAAACTTTTAAAGCAGGTACTACTACAAGAAAGTAAAAAGTTGTACTTTTTGATGAGTTTGAAGTGTTATAACGCGCCATTAGTCAGGTGCTGGATAGTTAGAATATAATAACCTTTGCGGTAACAGGTGCATGCCTTTTTCTTTTTTTTTTCGTGGATGGGAGAGCATCATATGACTTCTCCCGCTCTGGGCGGAGCGAGAGGGACTTTTACTGACTAAAACCCACCCGTGTTCCTTCAGTTGCCTGTGCTAGGGCCACGGTATCTCTTTCCCGCGACCCCGACGGCATCGGCCCTATTGGACCCCGTCACTGCTGACATCTCTTTGAGGCGCGCGTGGAACACAACGCGCCGTCGACCCCGGCCTGGTCCTTACCGGACGGCGAGCTACCCATTACTCGTCGTCCGCAAGCCCGCGCCTACGGTGGCCGGGAATCGGCTAATGATTCCAACAGGTGCATCCTAGATTAGTAACAGGCAACTTTTCTGCTACGCAATTCTTTTGCATAGGACCTGAGATATACATAATTTTTTGTATAATTTGAAATATACACATCTTTGGCTCAAACTTTACGTAATTTTAATAATGATAATTTTAATTAATATAATTAGGATAATGTATTAGTTTCTTGTTATGTGACTATGATAATATTATTAAAGTTGCCGTAGTTGCCGTTAGTAACTGAAATTGGTTTTAGATCGTAAAATCCACTGAAAAATTTCATGCAAAACACAAAACCTCAACCTCAAATCAAATGAACTGTCGGTTTCCATACAAATTATTATTGTTTAATTGACACAGCTCACAGAACCCGGCTATTTGGTTATTGACACGATAACAACGTAAATTGTTCCCGTAATTTAGATACGAGTAAATGTAACATATTGTTTGTGGACCATTGTTTAACTAAACAACAGGTAGGTACCTACATCAAAACATTGGCTTCTATTAGTGGGAATAAAGGAATAATAATAATAAGTTCGATTGGGTGCATAACTTATTTGATTCCCGATTGAAGCAAATTACGTTGGCTTTATTTTCAAAGTATTTGAAACACAAATGATCGATTTTCCTACCATCAGTCTGCTTTCTTTCCACTGAGTTAATTTCAACCGTGTACAAATACTCATATAGGTGTGGCAGCATCTACATGTGAACTACGCATTACATTGACGTCACGCAAAATCCTGCATCGTGCAATCAGAGTTTATAAGTAATACTAGCATAATATACAACATCACGGCATCAACCGTTGGGCAGTTGCCCACCAGACATGACACCCATCGGAGGATCCTCCTTTTTCTATGGAGGATGAGTGACATTTAAAACATTTTCCTCATACCTCTATACTGGGCCCACACCACCCCCGACAAGTAGTTCCTGATCTGATAATTTTTTCGTTTTAATTGTGTGTCCTTTATTTTAATAAGGCCCTGATTCACCACCTACGATTAAGTTCCTATTAACTTACCTGGCGGATAATTTCATACAAATTCTGTTCCATTTTTGAATTTATTCGGTGAGTACCTAGTGGCTATTCGGACATCGTGAAATAGGCCCTAAATCTTTGCAGAAAAAGTTCAGAGCCGTCTAAAAAAGATTTTGTTGAGCAGCATTTTAAGCACGGACCCAACAAACAGAGCCACTATTTATTCATTTTCAACTTCACGGCACTCCGGATGAAAGCCTCGATCTAAAGATAAAAGAGAAAGAAAAACCTTTTGTCAATCATTACACCTTTTATTAGACCTTCTCGTCTCTTGTTTATTGACTTGTCGTTGCGAACAAACTTCCTAATTGCGCCCCTAGAGTGTTTGGGATCTACGACATAGAATAAATTGGTGCAGAAGGTCAACTCTCATGGAACGAAAGAAAACGCACGCACGATAGACACGCTTCTCGTACAGCGAGTTCAAGCGTACTGGCGACTGGTATTCGTTTGACATAGTTTAAAACTGTCTCATTACAAAACGAGTTCTAACTTTGCTAACTTTGGTCAAAGCTTTAACCTTTCAGCCAGTTTTTGTATTTTGAACTTTATTCCGACTGCTGTAAATTTCTTAATATAAAATTGACAACATAGACCGGTTTAAACTTCGATCAATAATAGTACTAGATTCCCGATAAGTGCTTCAAAAACGGCCCGAAAAATAAAAACACAAATACTTTTGTGGTCTTATTTCAAACATCGACTGTTCGGGAACAGGGAAATGCATGGAGTAGTATTGTTACTTTATATGTTGTTTTTGTTTGTAGATTTCCTAGTGACCCATTTCGCAATGCAGAATGGGTATCTATTGTCGCGAAAGAAAGAGGAGAAGAAATATATAAACCTTGTAAAAATTCAACAATTTGTTTTAATATTTTTATTAAAATAATTAATTATCAAATTAATAATCAAAATTAAAACAACTATTGTACTAATTTACTCCTTCTACTTTTAAAAATCGGTCATAAATATTTGCTACCATATAAAACGAACCTTGGCCTAAAAAATATATTATTATTCTGCTACTCTACATCTTTCAATACTTACTGTGTTCTGAGCATTGAAATGTAAATACCAAGAACTATGTCTAGTTCCAAAATAGAGTAAGCACAAAATTTTCAACAAAATGTTTTTAACCTTATTGCTTAAGTTTTAAGTACACTTTAGAATAAATATTTTTGTACTTATTATAAAAATGACCTTTTATTTTCAAGCGACATTTTTAATTTATTGCTTTTACCTTTCTCCGATGATAGAAGGACTTAAATATAAATATTTTGCAATCGTAATTAAACTTTATGTTTGATTGTTAAGGTTTATAATGAATTGAAGTTGTAAATATTATAAAACTTTTTTCTATATTTCGTAGTAACAAATGTAAATGGTGTGTGTAAACGTGGCCACTACAGCGACTTATTTTTGTTCCTGATCCTGTATCTAGTGCTATTATTGATCGAAGGGTTTAAAATTAGTTTTTGTATTTATAGAACATTAAATTGACGGAATAAAGTTCGTAATTCAAAAATGGCTCGATGGTTTAAACCTGATTCTAAAGACAAATATTGTTTTGTAATAGACTGTGAAGGCCTTTGCCCAGGAGTGGGACAGTATAGGATAAGTAAAAAAAAAAAATTGTCCGGCATTAAATTAGGCAGACGCGGCAGGCCACGTAGGAGATGGCGGGATAAACTGGATAGATTCCGCCAAATCTGGAAAAAATACGCGCGTGTTCGCGAACGGTGAAGGGAGTGGACAGAAGCCTTTGCCCAGGCAGAGGACAGAGCAGGCTAACAATAAAAAAAAATTACCGAAATAGTTTGAGAATTCTCGTGTCTACGTGTGCGTGCGTCTTCGTTCATTGTTTGAAGCCGACCTTCTGTACCTATCTATTTTGTGGTGTCAATTTGAGAGCACCCCGTATCCAGTTAAAATGAACTTTGTATAAGCATTGATCGTAAAAATGTCGAGTAATAGGTCCCTTAGCGAATGGGTTTAGAATACCTAAGTACATAATATTGTTTTTATTGTAATTGGTGAGTTTTGATTAATAAAATAGCTGTTTGTTGTGTTTTCATTTTTATGTTGTTTGTTTTCGGGTTGGGGAATGGCAAAATTTTGAACATGTACCCTAATGGTTATTTTTTATGCATTTTTCCTGTATTTATTTGGAATGTTTGATCATTTTAATAAAATAAAATGTAGCTCAGGTGCTTTTTAGAGTAATTAACTAGGTATGTAGTATTCAAACTTCTATAATTTGTGAAATGTTAAAACATAAAAAGCTAAAAATAATAAAATATACAATAAATATACCTACTAAGTTGAAACTACAGTCGTTTATCAAAGCTTGTTTTTTGTCAAAAGAAAACTACACTTCTGGACACATCTATTGGCCCACCTTAGAGTTTAGGTTTCGATGGCCCCTACCGAAATATGATTGCTAGATTGAACAAAAACTGTTGATGCAGTTTTAAACCTGATACATTTTACCATCTTTTTCGATCGTATTGTTTTAAATTTGAATTCAGAATACCATACGACATGGAGCTACGCCTAACAAGTCGGATATGCGCCTTGTTAAAGGCAATTGATTTTTGAATAAAAAACATGTTTTATCAAATAAGGGTTTAATTTAATAACGCGTGTTGCCTCCATGGGCATCTACCACAGCTCTCATACGATTAGGCATAGAGTTTATCAACCGCTCTATGAAATTTTGAGGGGTCATCTCCCATTCCTCTTCTATGGCAGTTTTCAACTCCTGCATCGTCTGGGCAACTGGCTGACGAGCCCTAACACGTCTTTTTAGCTCGTCCCACATGTGCTCAATGGGGTTCATGTCTGGGCTTCTGGCTGGCCAGTCCATAACTGTGATGTTCACATCCCGAAGATATTCCCTGACGATGCCGGCCGCATGGGCTCTTGCATTATCATGCATAAAAAGGAAATTTGGGCCCACATAGTCCGCGTATGGTATCACGTGAGGTTCTAAGCACTCACGAATGTACCTTTCAGCATTTAATGTTGGCAGCCGTGGTCCTGTAACAACCTCAAGTTGAGTTTTGCCGCTCGCGGATATACCGCCCCAGACAGTCCATGAGCCAGCGCCATAAGCAACCCTCTCTTCAAACCAGCATTGTGCGAAACGCTCTCCCTTACGTCGGTAGACCTTTTTCCTTCCATCATTGCCATGTAACACAATTTTAGACTCATCAGAAAAGAGTACACGGCTCCAATCTTGCTGTGTCCAATATAAATGACTGCGTGCGAAATGAAGGCGCGCTGTTCGGTGGGCTCGCGTTAGTTTGGGGCCATTAGCTGGCTTGTGTGGTACCATATCGCGTTCTTTTAACCTTCTCCGAACAGTTCGAGCGCTCACAGATACTCCGTGGAAGTCGCGAAGATGGTTTTGTATCTCAATGGAGGTAAGGTGACGATTTCTCAAGCTGGTCGTCACGATGAATCGATCCTGCCTTTCAGTTGTGACCCGAGATCGTGGCCTTCCTTGGCGACGAACAAAGCCGCCAGTCTCTAGGTACCTCCGATAAACATTTCGGATCGCAGATCGACTTAAATTAAGTTGAGCACTCACGTTTCTTTGGCTGTGTCCGGCCTGAATAAGTGCCACAGCTTGGGCGGCGACTTCAGGTGAAGTATCCATAGATTATTGATAGAACCTCACCTTAATGTTAAGAATAAGTAATGTTTGTTGCAAAACCAAAGATATCAATCACTTTTTCAAGAATTAAATCCAAGTAAACCAATAAAACCAAGTTTTCTTAGTATTCGATTGTTTGATATCAACAAACAGGCTCCAAATTGTCTTTTGTTTCTTTAAATTCTGTGTTTGAAATTCAAAAAAAGACTATTGAATGAAATTTTGAATGTGCCAGGTTCAAAACTGCATAAAAACTTTTTGCTCGACCTAATATAAAATTTTAGCTAGGACCAAACGAAATTGAAAATACAAGGTGGGCCAAAAGATGTGTCCAGAAGTGTATTATTTTAAAAATTGAATTTCCAAACCACTTACACACATGACTCCTTCCGAACCATTTTTCTCACTCCAAGAAAATTCCACATCTACATTTTACAACCTCAAAATGTTTATGCCAAAACCCTACATGGTAAGTTACTTAAAACATTTTATCCTGATATCATCTAAAGGCGAGCGGGACTCCCGACACGGCTTGTGCATTTACCCCGCAGTTTACGGTCGCTGTTGAGTTTGTTATGTGGGGTCTAATGAGGCAGCCGCAATGGGAGCTCATTTAACTCGCTGTCACTATGTCAGACGCAGTTATGATGAAAAATTGTTGGTTTTAAAAGTTTGAGCTGTGTAAAGGAAACTAACTAGTTTTGAGTAGATGTTGCTTTGTAATCTGCCAAGTTTGAATGATTTTAGCAGCGTGGAAGAATATGGGAAGATTTTGCTCAACCATTTGGGATAAAAAGTTGGATTTATTTTATTATGCAAATCTTGCTTTTGATTTCATTAACAAAATTATTGAACAGTCTGTTCCATTCTATAAGCAAACTAGGCATTGAGCCGGGGTGCTACGATGGAGAATTAATTCACTATAAAAATACTTTAAATCATGCTTTAGCGCCTAATTCACAAACAAAAATTATTCGGTGTATCGGTATCACTGGAAATAATTTTAACCACACTAAAATATAATCTGAAACAATTTAACGATTAAGGTTTTCTACGGCACTGTACTGGTAAAGTTAACTGAGTTAGAAATGTTAACAAAGATAACTCTGTTAAAGTAACTTAAGTGCTTGAAACTATGTATAGGTACCTAAAACATCTCAGGATCCTTTGTCCAGTATTTCCTGACGGAAAGGCCTAGGAGATTCTAATCTGTAAGGAATTTTCTTTGTAGTGCTCAGTATTGGCTTCTGTAGCCACTTACCGCCGGATAAAGGCATTCCTGTAAGAGAACGCTACTCAATAACTAACATGATAAATATTCTGTGTACAGTATGGCGTTGTGATGGATAGTGATAATTAACACAGGGATTTTCGATACTCTGGCCCGTTATAGTAATATACTGCGTAATGATACCCAAATATTGCTGCCGTCAAGTGAACGGTATGTGAGTTTTATGTAGGTATCGCCAGGCCACTCGCACTCCGAATTTTAGGTATGAAGCTAGAAGTACGCGGCGGGCTCGACTTGTCGAGTTAGTTCAGTGTGGGCTACCGCACGCCGCGCCGGTCGGAGCGCACGTTAGTACGATATTCTCTCACGTACTGCGTCGTAAAAGAAGACAATCCTAAAGAGTCAGAAGGTATAAGAGTTATGCGATAGAAAGAGAGGCAACTTCTAGGTGAATATAACTGTAGGTAATTAACGCTGTGCGACATGAATTGCACTTTATTGTGTCGTAGCAAGAGTAGCTATTTATTTAAATGATTTTGCGGAGTGAATCTTCTGTACTTGTTCTATTATGTATTCAGTGGTATCGCGAAATAAAATTGTGTTCATGTTTTTATACAGCATCTCCAAATGGACACTTTATGAAAATAAATTAAGAACAATTTTGTAAATATGATTTTCAGTCAATATTTTCCATTTAAATTAAAATCAACCCACATGAACTTATCTGTATTGATATAATGGATTCCTGTATTGATTGCGATACCCGGACAGAATAGGATCACGATAAATACTGATCCTGACCGTGGCTCCGGATCACCCCAAATAAACTCCCAAATCCGAGATTACTATAGATTTAAACGTAACTACCCTTTCCGGTTTATTTACGGCACGATAAATGCCGATTGCGGCGTGTGCGTGTGTCACGCGGCCGATTGTAAATCAAACGGGTGTTAGGGATGTGATACATAGCGCGGTCCGCTCCGATCCGGTGCGGTGCGAACCGGACCGGTGCCTGCGCTGCGCCGGACGCAGCGGCGCTTTCCGGAGTGACGTCAGAGTGCAGCTACGTCAGGGAATGGCAGCCTATTAGTTTGGGGTAGTGAATGATAGTTTTTGGGGTTTGAAGAGGTTGGGAAACAGAGGAATTAAGGCCGGCTACACTACCTTTACTTGCATCCAAAGACTTAACATTTTTTTGTATATGAAGACTGAAGTTTTGCAAATAAACTACATTTATCTGCAACTCTTTAGCAAAATTCCAAATGCTCACACTCTGATAAAAATACGCGAATTATTCCCATAAACACACACCAAATTCAATCGCTTCTTATTCCCGAAATAGTGGCGTCACTAAATACCTATACAGTTTGAGACCGCTGTTAGTACTTCAGCTTTGTGGACGGGCACCGTCAGTAGGGACTGGTCATACGGCTTATTTTAATTTAATTTAATTTTTTAATTGCTTTTTTTATATTTTTATTACGGACACTTTGAACGTTCTACATCGTTCTCACATGTACAGGGTGTCCCGTAAATAATGGATCAAACGTAACGGGTAGGTAGCTTACCTAATTTCCAACAACTAATTTGAATATTAAAAAAAAACCGTTACAGTAACCAGGATATTAATTTTTTTTCGAATTTTACGATTTTGTCTTCCAGAATTAAGCTTTTTTAATGCTGTCGCTGCAAATGATGACATTTTTAGGTATGATTTTTATTTAACATTTCTGAATAGCTTACTAATGTTATAAGATACCATTTTTTTTGAATACCGTTTTATTTGCCTTAGAAAAAAAATCTTGAGTTGAAAAGTTTTTTCTTTACGATGTTAGGACCAAAATTGAAAAAATTCTCCTGTAAAAAAAATGTATGACACCGAAGACCACCATTATTTTAAAAACTTGTACATTTAATAAGGTTTGCAAATTGTTATAAAACTTACGTCTAGTCCTTATCGTTACAAAGATATTGCTATGAATGTGATGAAGAAGACAGAAAATAAATTAAATTGGTACTATTCCATGTTTTCCTTTTCGTAATGGCTTATGCTTGAATGCTTGTAATCGAAGCAGGTAGTTAAGCGGATAGCATAATTCCGACCCGATGACGTCATCTGTCCGGAATTTGGGACCGCTACCTGTGGCGGAGTTGCACCTCAGTCAGTGTGAAAGGGATAGATAGCGCCGCTTTTTGGTAAATCGGTTAAATCGGTATGAAGTTGCGCAGGTTCTTTTGTTCTTTCCTGCGCCCTTCACTCGTACAGGCTTCATTGTTGCTTGATTTTATTAGTTTAGTTGTAACTAGTTGTTGGGATTCCATCAGGTCTATCAGCGGGAGATGAAAAAAAATACGACTTGTCTCTTCAGTAAGAATGTGTATATTAACAAATGTAAAACTGTCGGTAGAAGGTGATTAAAATAAAAAAAAAAGTCATTAGCTACAACACACGTAGCTGCACTAGTGCTATGATGATTTTAGTAGGCGTTCCGCGCAAACATACCCCCGGGCGTTGAAAGCCTGTCTTTCAACCGGAATGCTCAGACTCGGGGTAGGTGGGCAACGGACAAATTTTGCTGAAAGATCTTCGGAGCAGGCCACTGGAGGTTTTGACGTCTGCAACCCTGATCACGCCATCCGGACCTGGATAGGTAGCGACAATCCGACCCATTTTCCACTTCAGAGGCGGCATGTTGTCTTCCTTTAGCAGTACCAGGGAATTCAGCTTCAGAGAACCCTTACATGTGCGCCATTTCGTCCTGAGTTGGAGCTCCGATATATACTCCTTGCTCCATCGGTTCCAAAAATGTTGTCGGAGTTGTTCAATGCGTTGAAATCGAGATAAGGAACTGGTGGAACGATCATGGTAATCTGGTGTCGGCAAAGATGTTAAAGGACGTCCAATTAAAAAATGTCCGGGTGTCAATGGTGCCAAGTCTTCAGGGTTCGATGAAAGTGGAGTCAGTGGTCTGGAGTTCAAGATAGCTTCAATTTGCACCAGCGTAGTATAAAGCTCCTCATAAGTTAGGTTACAAAGGCCCAGCACCCTGACTAAATGATGTTTAGTTGACTTGACACCAGCCTCCGCAAGGCCAGCAAAATGAGGAGAGTATGCAGGGATGAAGTTAAAGTTAATTCCCTCTTTAGCCATCTCCTCGGATAACGAGTTGCAATTAGCTTTAAGAAATTTTGATATATCATTGTATGCACCAACAAACGAGGTGCCATTATCGGAAAATATATTAACCGGTTTACCCCTACGCGAGATGAATCTCTTTAACGCCATGATAAAAGTATTGCTGGTTAAATCACCGACTAGTTCAAGGTGTATTGATTTTGTCGTAAAACAAACAAAAATGGCAATCCACACTTTAACCAATTTGCAGCCACGACCCTGTCGAACAGCAGACTGTATTGGACCTGCATAATCCAAGCCAATACTTTCAAAAGGGAAACCTCCAGCTAGAAGTCGCTGCCGTGGTAAATTACCCATGATCGGTGTGACAGTTTGACCTCTAAGACGACAGCAACGTACACACCTACGGTAGCACAATCTGGCTAAATTACGACCTCGTATGGGCCAGTACGTATCCCGTATAGAAGCTAGCAGCAACTGGGGCCCAGCGTGAAACAACCGTTTGTGTTCATACTCAAATAGTAATTTTGTAAAGTGATGACTAGATTGTAAAAGAATTGGACATTTTTTATCATAAGGTAAATCCGAGTTTTGTAAACGACCCCTGACACGCATTATTTTATGGTCGTCTAGAAAAATGTTAAATTTCAATAAAGCACTTTTCTTTGGTAATTGTTTATTATGAAGTAACAACTTGTATTCACTGAAAGATTCTATTTGACATATTCGAATAATCAAAGATAGAGAATTTTGTAGTTCATCATTACTCAAGGGACCAGAAACAGGTCGTTTTTTACATGCAGCAATAAAACGTAAAAGGTATGCTACCGTGCGCTGAAGCCTTAAAAAACTCGAAAATCGGTTAAAATTGAGAAATTCATTGGCCACATTCTCGTTGACATTACCATGTAAAGAGACATTTGATTTAACTTCCGGCAATGATTCATCAATAGATTGTGTAAATCTAGAGGGCCAACATGATACGTCATCCTTTAAAAAACTTGGACCAGACCACCAATCATCTAAAGAAGGTAATAAATTAATGTCTACGCCTCGAGAGACATAATCTGCGGGGTTCTGATCGGTTGGGACATGTCTCCACTCGCAGTTGCCAGTCTTCTCTAAAATTTCAGCCACTCTGTTGCGAACGAAGGGCTGCAGCCTATTTGGCAACATTTTAAGCCATCCTAGGACGACAGTGGAGTCTGTCCAAAAGAATGTACGCGGCCTAGTGTTTAAGCGTAATGATGCAACCACCTTTTCATAAATTCGAACACCGACCAGAGCACCGCAAAGCTCAAGTCTGGGAATGGTAGTTGGTTTCAGAGGGGCAACACGACTCTTTGCTAACAATAAACGTACCAACACTTGATTTTCATTGTTGACACTACGAACGTATAAGCATGCTCCGTATGCTCGTTCAGACGCGTCAGTGAAAACGTGAATCTCTAAAAGTTGCATTGAATCAATTAGAACATGACGTGGGATATAAATTTCATTTAATTTTGGAAAATTCATTACTAGTTCAGTCCAAACTTTCCTAATGTCCGGCGATAGCTGTTCATCCCATGATAGTTTGTGTAACCATAGTTTTTGAAGCAACATCTTCATCACTATAATGCATGGAGCTAAAAGCCCCAAAGGATCGAAAATTTGTGATATAATCGAGAGCATGTCACGTTTTGTATCGTTACAAATAATTGGTTGACTAATGGGAAAACAGAGTTGATCAGATTGTGATTGCCAACCCAGACCTAAGGTTTTGGTAGACTCAGATCCGCCAATATTCAAGTCAAGTGAAGATTGGGGACAGTCAGAACCAGTCACCAAACGCATATCATTTGACTTCCACTTTCTTAGGTTCATTCTAGCTGAAGCAAGAGTAGAAGTAACTTTATGACGCAAGTCTCTTACTTCATTGAGATCATCCCCTCCCGTCAGCAAATCATCGACGTAAAAATCACGCAGAATAACCTCAGCAGCTCCTTTATCAACGCAATCTGAACCAAACTGTTTAATACATCTCGTTGCAAGGAACGGAGCGCTGGCCGTGCCGTACGTTACGGTATTGAGCTGGTACGTTTGCAACTGAATTGACGGGTCATCACGCCAGACGACTTGTTGGAGATATCTGTCATTTGGATGAACAACTATCTGCCGGTACATTTTCTCCACGTCGGCAGCAATAATAAATTTATGTTGTCTAAAACGTATTAATATTGATAGAAGATCATCCTGTACTACAGGTCCGATCATCTGTATACTATTAAAAGAAGTGCCTGTGCTAGTGGCGCTGCTGGCATTAAAAACCACTCTTAATTTAGTGGTGACACTGCTGTCACGCAAAACTCCGTGATGTGGGAGGTAATGAGCAGAATGTTCAACATCTTTACATTTCGACATATGACCCAGACTTTCGTACTCTGCCATGAAATCTTTGTACAACTTAGACAGTTGAGGCTGGCTTTTGAACCTACGCTCTAAAGAAGAAAAACAATGTTTAGCCCTTAAAAAGGACTCACCTAACGTATCCGGGGAACATTTCAGTGGAATTCGAACACAAAATTGCCCGTTCTCCAAACGTGTAGTATTGTTTATAAAATGCTCCTCGCACAGTTTTTCTTCTTGCGAATACACTGATGTAGTACAGACCTCTTCCAATTGCCAAAACCTTGTGAGTTGATGATCTATGCTATTATCTAATTCATCATTACCGTCAGAAATAATCTTTGTAAAATTACATTTTATCATTTTTGATGGTGTCGAAGCATAACTAATTTTAGTTGGGCCTGAAACCAGCCATCCCAGTCTAGTTTCGCAAAGAATAGGTTGTCCATCCCCTAACTTAATTCTTTGGTGCACACGATTTCTTTCACATAAGTGCAAACTTTATTTGTGTGATTTTTGGATTTTTTGATTTTTTGATTCTTTGGGATCCCAGTAAGTCCCAAAAGATGTCAGCACCGAGCAGGATATCTATTGGGGCTGGTGAGTAAAAGTTAGGGTCAGCCAGACAAATATTTGATGGGATTTTCAATTTTAATAAATCTACATGTCTACTCGGAATATTATCGGTAATTGAAGGTAGAACAAAGCAATTAATGTTAATGAAAAAGTTATCGCTTAAAGATTTTATTGAGACGGGACACATTTTATTGATATATGAAGATGAATTATTAATACCTAATATGGAGTTGTTCACAGTATTGGCAGTTAAACCCAGTTGCTTGTACAGTCTTTCAGTCATGAGACACGATGTGCTGCCACTGTCAAGCACAGCGCGAGTAACGTATTCCTTACCTTTTTTACCTATGACCTTAATTAAAGCCGTGGATAGCAATACGTCACCACGTTCAACACTTGCAGAAAGAGACAAACCTGTACTGGAAGTTGACGGAGCAGGGGCACTGGTCGCATTATCATTGTTAGCAGAAGTGATAACCAAGTCTAACTTCTTTGAATGATCTGCGACATGCACCAGAGTGTGGTGCTTGCGCCGACATATTTTGCAACTTGCCTGTTTACAGTTATTAGCGTAATGTCCTGAAGACAAACAATTATAACAAATCTTATATTTCGGTAGCAATTGTAACCGTGCTTCATTACTCAACGCTAAAAATTGAGGACAATTACTTAATTTGTGCTCACCGTTACATTGAACACAACTCTTAGGTTTAGAAGAACTATTATTCACCTGATTATCCTTGTCTATTTTGTTATTAGAATCCTGTATTACCATTGTCCTAACCTTGGAATTTTTATTGGTGTTTGAATGTTTATCAATTGTTGAACTTGACATTTCTAATGTTTCAATTAATTCAGCACGATTCTTAATGAATGTGAGGAACACAGTAAATGTAATCTCGTAGTCCTTGTCAAGTCGACCCTTATACTCTTCCCATTCACGGTAAGTTTTATTGTCCAACTTGTATCTTATAATGTGAATGAGTAGAGTATCCCAGTGATTAACCGGTTCGCCAAGGGATTCCAAGGCACGCAAGTTTTTATTAATGTGATCGATTAAAGCTTTTAAATTCACAGACGACTCCTTGCTGATCGTCTCAATATTAAATAATGCTGAAACATGGTGTTGAATCAACAGACGTTTATTATCAAACCGGTCACAGAGTAATTTCCAAGCGACTACATAATTAGCGGCAGAAAACTGAATTGAGTTTATCACCACTGCAGCTGAACCTTCTAGTGATGACCTCAAATAATGAAATTTATTTATGTCGTTTATGTCGTCATTAGAGTGAATAAGGCTGACAAATGTATCGTGAAATTCCAACCAATTTATGTAAGAACCGCTAAATTTAGGTAATTGAATAGTCGGTAACTTAACAAAGCTGTGATTATTAGAACGTGAACCTACTTCACTATCAGTTGGATCCCTTTTCTTATAATCATCGAGCACTTTATGAGCTTCAGATAAGGTTTTATAATAAAGAGACTCAAACTCACTACGTTCTAACATTTGACCATCAAAATTATCTGTGCTACATTCCAGTGCTAGTTGCACCTCGTCATATTGGCCATACAATGACTCAAGCCTATTCAAACGCAATCGCAACTCGCTAACCTCAGAAGGACTTATAGGAGGTTTTAATGAATTCAAATAATTCAAGAATACTGTTACCCTTCCCTTGTAACTTGCCCTTTTTCTAACGAGCTCCTTATCCTCTGGCATTGCGTAAGCTGGTGCAGTCAACCTGGAATGTATACAATCAAAGATTTAACAGCGTCTAAAATTGTTACGATACCTGCCTGTAAATACCTACATATAAAATACTACATATAAAATACGAATTAACTGCTAACTTTAGTGTTAATTGTTTTCTTATAATTTCATAATAATGTATCAAACGTTTTAACAATAACAAAATCAGTACAAAACCTAACTAACTGCATTACATTCACAATGCAATTATGAACCTATCTAACTTTTAATGTGATTACATGAATAAATGACTCAGTAACTGTTACCTACCTAATAAAGTTATAATAATGCAGCTCTTTTTATAGCTACTCTTTGAAAGGTACAAATAACTGTGATTATCATAAGATTAACACGCTAATGTCTGATCAATTATAACAATTTGTAAGCACTAATAGGGTTTTACAACGATTAGGTATTTATCTCTGTACTAACCTGGTTATTAACAGCTAATTACCACTAAATACAACCTGATATTAGAGTGTTGGGTGGAACTAATGATGATTACGATTATCCAGACCACGGAAAATTCCACATCTTCGCAATGACACAGCAAAATGAATGTCGCACAACCAACTTCGCTTGTAATTACGAGTTATGTCCACCAATTCTCTTGAAATCCTTAAAATAATAGCTGATCGAAGTTTTCCATCGTGAAATCTTCTAATCCATGCTCGATAGGACCATTGTTGGGATTCCATCAGGTCTATCAGCGGGAGATGAAAAAAAATACGACTTGTCTCTTCAGTAAGAATGTGTATATTAACAAATGTAAAACTGTCGGTAGAAGGTGATTAAAATAAAAAAAAAAGTCATTAGCTACAACACACGTAGCTGCACTAGTGCTATGATGATTTTAGTAGGCGTTCCGCGCAAACACTAGTCTCTCTTCGAGTTGCTACGTCAGACAACTTTCGCTCCCGGTCAGTGGCTGGGTGTTTTCTTCTGTAAAATTTGACTTGTGCTGTGTTTTTGGACTTTGCTTTGCCTATCGATTTGGAACTCTTTGCGTATTGGACAAACGACTTGGCGATCCTACGGACTCCGAAAACATTCGTTTGTGTGTGCTTGTACGTGTGTGCAGTAGCGCTGAAACCTTATTCAGCCCAATGCCTCGTTATGAGTACACGCCACGGCAGTACGCCGAAATGCATTTTATCTACGGAGAAGCAAGAGGTAATGCCAGGGCGGCTGCAAGATTGTACCGTGAAAGATACCCGAACCTGGTTCGTTATCCCGATTATCGCGTCTTTATTAGAGTGCATAACGCGCTTCTTGAGGGAAGAATTCTTGGCACCGGAGTTGGTGGTACCCGTGAAGGACGACCGCGACAAGTTAATGACGAAGTCATTCTTCGAGAAATCGTGGAAGATCCGTCAGTCTCCGTTCGCGTCATAGCGCGACGCGTAGGAATTTCTAGATCGACGGTGCATCGAGTGCTACAACGGTGCCGATTGCACCCATATCACGTGCAACGTGTTCAAACGCTGACGTCGCGTGATTACCAGCCAAGAATAGAATTTTGCCAAAGGATGCTTAGAATGATTCGGGCGGACCCGCAGTTTTTTAACAAGATTTTATGGAGTGACGAGTCTTCATGCCGCCGAGATGGATATTTAAATTTGCATAATTTGCACAGTTGGCAGCTGATAAACCCATATTTGATGCGAGAGGACAGGAGCCAACATCAATTTAAAATAAATTTATGGGCGGGAATAATCAATGGGCAAATAATAGGGCCCTTTGAACTACCAGCTACTCTAAACGCCGAGTATTATCTCCATTTTTTAAGGAATGAGTTGCCAAGGTTATTAGAAAACGTTCCAGAAGACGTACGGCAAGCAATGTGGTTGCAAAATGATGGGTGCCCCGCTCACTATGCGACGGCAGTAAGGGCGCACCTTGATGAAAGTTATCCGGACAGATGGATCGGCCGATTAGGACCAATTTTGTGGCCTCCGCGATCTCCGGATTTAAATCCCCTAGATTTTTTTTACTGGGGATGTTTAAAAGACAGGGTCTACAAGAATCCAATAACGTCGGAAGAAGAATTACGACAGCGCATCCAATCTGCTGTATCAGAAATAAACCAAAGCCGTTTTGTCCGTCGGATAAGAGCTTCCTTTATTAGGAGATGCAGACTTTGCATTCTTGTAGAGGGAAGGCAATTCGAACATTTATTGTAAAAACCAAATAAAACGATTTATTTGAACTAACTGTTTTTTTTAGTACGGCCTCCTAATTCTTTTCATACGCCTCAATAATTCAATGAACATTGCCTCTGAAATACTACAGTTACACATTTTAAAGAAAAAGTTTAAATGTACACACTTTTTTATTTTTTTTATTAACGTTGATTTGGAGCACCTCTCAGATTCATAGCAATTATCTTTGTAACGACAAGGACTAGAATGTACAACTTCATACCAATTTACCAAAAATACAAAAGCGGCGCTATCTATCCCCTTCACGCTGACTGAGGTGCAACTCCGCCACAGGTAGCGGTCCCAAATTCCGGACAGATGACGTCATCGGGTCGGAATATGCTAGCCGCTTAACTACCTGCTTCGATTACAAGCATTCAAGCATAAGCCATTACGAAAATGAAAAAATGGAATAGTACCAATTTAATTTATTTTCTGTCTTCATCACATTCATAGCAATATCTTTGTAACGATAAAGACTAGACGTAAGTTTTACACCAATTTGCAAACCTTATTAAATGTACAAGTTTTTAAAATAATGGTGGTTTTCGGTGTCATACATTTTTTTTACAGGAGAATTTTTTCAATTTTGGTCCTAACATCGTAAAGAAAAAACTTTTCAACTCAAGATTTTTTTTCTAAGGCAAATAAAACGGTATTCAAAAAAATGGTATCATATAACATTAGTAAGCTATTCAGAAATGTTAAATAAAAATCATACCTAAAAATGTCATCATTTGCAGCGACAGCATTAAAAAAGCTTAATTCTGGAAGACAAAATCGTAAAATTCGAAAAAAAATTAATATCCTGGTTACTGTAACGGTTTTTTTTTTAATATTCAAATTAGTTGTTGGAAATTAGGTAAGCTACCTACCCGTTACGTTTGATCCATTATTTACGGGACACCCTGTATAATTTCAACATGAATGATGTAACCAATATTTTAATTTTATAAAAGAGTGTCCGTGGAGTTTCTTGCCCGTTCTTCTGCATAGAGACCTACTACGCTTTTGAATGTGCAACTAGCTTCATCTTTCTGACTGACCGACCCATTGACAATTCAAAAGTGCCTGTACTTGGTTTATTTAAAAAAAAAATGCGTTGAGTTTGAGTACGCCTGTGTGTGTGCGTGCGCCTGTTTAGTTCGTCGTATGGAGCTAACCTTCTGTACCTATCTATTCTGTGGCGCAATCGTGCCGATAGACGCGAGTTTAGTCTAACCCCCTAATACTGGAGCGATTAACTGTGCCGATTAGTGATACACATTGTTTAGATCACTCGTTTAGCCCCCAGTCATTTGTTAGTTAGACTCTAGTGTTGGTTCATCAATTACGGTTGAAATTGGGTTAATTGCTGCAAAAGGTTCTGGATATTTTACGTATTAATGTACTCTCTAAAATGTAACGTCCTCGTCAACATCAGCCTGGCGTCTCAAATTGCGCGCCATTCCCTTCGATTCTCAAATTGTAACGTGTGTTGATGTGATTGCAGCGAGCTTGTCACCATCAAAGTCTATAGATTCAAGATAAGAAACGACGAAGGACTGCGTGAATAATGGTCAGGCTTGAAAGGGGTTGACTACAGAGGTGGTGGCTAATAGAAATGTGTGGAAGAAGAAGACTGTTGCGCCGACCCATAATGTAAATTGCGATAAGGGCAGAATGGTGATGAGTTTCCTTGATAGATTTAAATCAATCTGCCTGCCTAGCCTTTTCCCAATTATATTGGGGTCGGCTTCCAATCTAACTAGATGCACTTGAATACCAGTTTTTTACATAGAGCGACCTCCACCTCTATCTATCTCTATCTGACCTCCACAACCCATTAACTGGGTAATAAATACGATACCCCTTGGTTAGGCTGGTTGTCAGACTTTCGGGCTTCTGACGACCCGTAACGACTGTCAAAGATCCACGAATGACAGCCAGGACCAACGGCTTAACGTGATTTCCGAGGCACGGAGGAGTCTCGGTATGTAAAGACGGTCACCCATCTACGGAGCGACCCCGGCAAGCGTAGCTTAACCTGATGGATCGACCCGTGCGGCTGTTATTACTTAGCTACGAGCTCCTCCTCCTAGATAGATTTAATCTACCGTTATTAGTTACTTTTTGAACTACAATACACAGCATCTTTATAACACCTCTGAAGTTAAATAGTGTCGGTTAGAGTGCTCTAAACTATAGTATACCACTTAGCACTTGGAAGTAATGCTCGCCGGCCGCTGCCGCGGTAACACTCGCTTCGCTCGCTCGGCTCGCATGCGGTTTGTCACAGTTCCAACCTAATCTATAATTCAATAAGTATCATTCAGGCCGCTAGTTGAACGGTGCCATACTGCTAATTAAACCAGTTGGCTGCGACATGTACACTACATTGTTTAAACAACTTTTTTAGTTCCCAGTTAGTTAGCTTTCAGATGGTATTTGTTTATCAATTAGCAACGTAATTGGGTTAATTGACGTTGAGAGACCAGCTTTTGTTTAGGAAATAATATAGTTATAAGTCCTTTGTCATGAATAATGTCATTTAAATAATTACAACCTAATAATTTCACTACATTTTGATATTACAGGCGCCTCGTCACTGATTTGATTAAGGAGTTAGGTACCATCGGCAAACTTTCCGGTGGACCACTTTTCGACCTTATTAGTAACGTAATAAGATTAAAAACTGGTTCACCGGAAAGTTTGCCGATAGGTATATTTTCTGCAATGGCCTAATATATCATGTGGAGTCCCCATGTGTGTTAATACACATTTTTATTTTTATCAGCGCAGTATTTCATTTCCATTCGAATGACCAGCATCAGGAAAAATGCAATTTTCCGGATGTATAAAAGTCGGTCTTTTTGTATACGATTAGCTATACTTATACGTTTTTCTAGGACTATTTGTTAATTATCAATAGAAAACAGAAACTTTATTAAAGCAAGAGGAAAATGTATAATAATAAATGTTAATTATTATAAAAGGAAACCACCTTTCTTTAAACTGGGGTACCAGGACAACATAAACTACAGCGGGTCTTTAGCAGCGCCTAACGAACTTATAACAAGCCATATAATTCCAACCACCACTTGTTTATGCTGCCTCAATTCTCCTAGTCATTAGTTAGCACAGCCTCCGGTTTTGATTGCAATACCCATTATGTGGAACTTCATTAACTAGATTATCCATCAGGAAACTTTCTGGGCTCAACGAAAATTGCTTAGGCAATTTGTATAGAGAAATTAGTTCGTATTGATGTTTTGACACTGTTTGTAGTTTTAGTCTCGGTTAACAAAACGACCTAGGTTATGCATTCCAAAAGAAATTAGATTCGCAAAAATTGTAAAATTTATTCTATAATACAAGTATCCATCTTTTCGCAGTATTCACCCTGAGCACGTATACACTTTTCCATACGTCTGAACCAATTGGAAAATAATTCTGACCACTCTTCTTTATACACCTCAGAAATCTCGAAGTTATAGGCAGCCGGTGCATCTTCTTTGCTTTGAAACCTTTTCTCCTTTAAACTTTTTAAACTTTCGCGATTTGCACACATTATAAACAAAACTGAGAACGAGTCTTCTCGCGATATTCCTTTTTACGAGGTAAACAGGTACCTGGTAGGGCTTTTCTCCTTTAGTTTTTCTTTGATTTTTGGAAACAGGTAAAAATCACAAGGCGCTCGGTCAGGGGATTATGGCAGGTGAGGGAGGATAGACACATTTTATGAGTTAAAAAGTCGTGTGTACTGACAGACGTGTGCGGCGCCGCATAGTCGTGGTGCCAGAGAAGGTACCGGATTCCTGACTGCGGTCGCTTGTCACACCAAACTGATATTACTGTTGGGGCACAAACTGTCACATACCATTCGGAGTTCACCGTTCTTTGATCCACTAGCTCTCTCTAGTAATGTGACTCGTTTTGCAGAAAAACCAGGTGACCATTTGTTTCTGTGTGTTTCGTGCACGGCGACATTTCGTTGAAGTTGGCTCATCTTCAAAGCACCACACAGTCGACTGTCGCTTTGTTTCGGGATCATAGAGTTATAATAGCGATGTTTGGCCACAAGTCAGTGTATCATACTTGCACGTTTTTTTTCTTGACGTCGTCGAATTTATCTATCATGAGTAGGCACCAATCCACCCGACCGACGGTCTTTCTGCTCATCGCTAAGTTAGTGCGGCCCCCATCTCGAACAACGCTTACGGAAATGCTGCTAATCCAATTCCCAGTTCTCTATCCAGCTCTACATATGTAATTCGTCGGTTTTCGCGTATAAGTTTTTCGACTGTACGAACGTTTTCTTGTGAGATCGCGGTTGGCGGCTGGCCGACCGGTCTTCGCTTCATCTTCGGGATCCCCAGTCCTCTTTTAAATTCAGAAAACCAATTAATACTGTTGCTCGTGAACAAGCAGACTCACCAAAAGTAGTAGCCAAAACTTTAAAATATTCTTGAGGTTTTAAACTTTTTTAAAGTCATAATAAATCATAGCGTTAAAATCACATCGACTGAGCTCCATTGCTGCAAGCGAGTCCCCGCCAGATTCTCGGAAAAATAATGCTTATCCAAATAAAAAAAAAAAATGTATCCTATTTTCAAATATATCAATAAACAAGCAGCATATAAGATGACTAGCTTTTGCCCGCGGCTTCGCTCGCGTGTAACTCGGAAATTATCCCAGGGGAATGTAGGTACTACCGGAATAAGAATTCTCCTATGTTCGCACCCAGGTCATCCGTTAAGACGTGAAAAGGTAACAACACAGAGAGACAAATAATAAATTCAAATAATCTTTTTTGTACATAAAACAGGTTTTTATGATTACAAGGCCCGCTTGCACCAAAAACCATAAATACAGTTAGCGCTGAACAAGTTTAAAACATCATTCCATCGCTGACAACTTCAAAATTAATAGAAATAGAATAATGATAAGTATTCGTTTAGCGCTCAACGTATTTTGTGATTTGCGGTGCTAGTGGGCCTAAAATCGTAATTATTAATTTTAATATGATCATCATTAATTTTTGTGATTGACTACCATTAACCCCGTAGCTCGTAAGTGTATGTGTGACGTGTTAGCCACGTTACTTTTAAGACTGTAAATTGTAATAGCATTTGACCGAGTAGACCGACTTTAACGAAATAAAGACTAAATGTTATCTCAAGCTACGGACTATGACTATATTTCCAATCCTTTAAATCTCTTAAAAATAGGAAATAAGTACTTACCTACACAAAAGTATCAATATTACATGTGAATTTTAAAATCATTCCCTATTTTACCCCCTTGAAAAAACGCTGAAACACGTAGTTCTATATTTCTTTCCAGAAGCTTAAATTTTAATTTCGATATCCCTAACCTATGAAATGCTAGGTTTTCCATACAAACTTTCATCCCCTAGGTAGGTAGGTTTAGGTTTATTTTTAAAACAAAATGTAGCCTATGTCCTTTTCTAGGGTGCCATTTATCTCTTTGCCAGATTTTATCGAAATCTGCTCAGTGGTTTAGGCGTGAAAAGGTAAGATACAGACAGAGTTACTTTCGAATTTATAATATTAGTATGGATTTATAATGAAGTTTATTCTGTAAACAGGATATTGGAATCACTTTTAAAAGTCCTATTAAGAAAAAAAAAAAGCTACATGGAGGCGACATAATTCCTATCAGACTACCCCTTAGAAGAAATGGCAAAACAAACTCGGGGATCAAAGTCTCTTTTCAAAGTCCAGACATAATCTTGGTCAGATCATGTAAGGACCATGTAGATGAGCGTCAGAAATAGTTTTTTGAGAAAAGAATCACAAATTTGAGTGGACCCGTCCAGTAAATGCAAGCATTTGTCAGACTCAGTAATCGTATAACTCAACTCAGTACTACCTAAGGAGCTCAACGACTCGACGAACAATATCAAAGAAAGAACATTTGGGCCAGGCCGCATAAAGTACTCAAACTGCCAGACTATATTAGTACTGAGTTTCCAGTTAATCCGACAGCGCGTTAAAAATTTTCCTTGCTAACTTTGACACCCCCTGAAATATACCTACTCTGTGAGGGGTTGTATTTAAAAAACTAAAAGTGTCAATCTTTATTATTTACTGAAACAAATATTGCTAAGTTTCAAGATTATTAACCAAAGGAATAAGATTTTTTATATAAACCGTATCCCCTCTTTTCATCCCCACAGGAGTGGAACTTTGAAAATTCGTTTGGATTTTGGTTTGATTCGTTCCCATAACTTGACTCAAAGATTATTTTCTAAAATTCTTTGAGTAAATGAAGCTACGTAGTAAAATGCTCCAATAAAAAAATTACCCCTTTTTGCTCCTTCAGGGATCGATTTTCAAAATACCCAAAATCTTATTATGTTAATTTTATGTCAAAAGTATAAATACTGATTTTCGAGTTAATCGGACTGTGATTTAAAATTCTTCCATACAAACTTTCTCTCTTTGAGGGGTAGTTTTGAAAAACTAATGATGACAAGCTTTATTATTTACTTAGGCAAGCATTTGTGCCAAGTTTCAAGTTAATTAACCAAATGTTTAAAATTTTTCATGTAAATTGTATTTCCTGTTTTCACCCCCAAGAGGTGGAATTTTAAAAAACCGTTTGAGATGTTTCCATAGCTTGACTCAAAGATTATTTACACCAATTTTCGAGTTAACCAAGCCACGCCGTAAAATACCGTGCCGTTAGAGGTAGACTTTCGAAAACCCTGATACACATTATTATTTATTTTCAGTTTTAAGTATAAGTACTGAGTTTTGAGTTAATCGGATTGCGCATTAAAATTTTTCCATACAAACTTTGACATCCCCCAATTCCCCTTTAGGGAGGCAGTTTAGAGAAACAAAAAATTGCAAAAATCATAATTTACTTAGATAAATATTCGTGCCAAGTTTCAAGTTTATTAACCCATGGAATACGATTTTTCATACAAACAATATCCCCCCTTTTCACCCCCTTAAAGTTCGATTTTCCAAAAACTCCTTCTTAGCGGATGCCTAGGTTATAATAGCTATCTGTGTGCCAAATTTCAGCTCAATCCGTTTAGTGGTTTGCGCTGGGTGTTGATAGATCAGTCAGTCAGTCAGTCAGTCGATCAGTCACGCTTTCCTTTTATAGATATAAATATAGGTATATCGGGCCAGTGTGAAACAAATGAGTAAAGAATATCTAACTTCTTTTGGCATGCCCCATTTATGATGGATGGGGGTAAATTAGGAATATTTTAAACAATTTAAGAAGCACATTTCGTTTGTTTTCACCGACCACCAGAATGGAAGTTAGATTACTACGAGTTGTAAGTACTCGTGCTCGTTTGGCTGTAAGTGCCAAAGAAATGACAACTGGATGTTGCCTTCCATAGTCTCTGGTCATCCTGGTTTACATACATAATTTCACGCTCTTTTCCCAAGGAGGGGGTAGACAGGGACTATAGAACGCGGTGGCGTTCTGTAGTCCCTGTCTAGTAGGTGTACTACACCAATTTGTCAACAAAGTGCGGAAAATACGAACGACATAGGAGCGGAAATTATGACAAGAAAAAGGTGTGACGAAAATTAAACAAGTTGTACATGTTTACTCTTTTAGAGGAAATTATGAAGGCCGTGTAAATACATGGTTTGATGGATCTTCTGTTCCCTACGCCTAATGGCAGAGAGTCGGAAATGATCAAGCTGTAACAGGCTCAAGGACTTACAATCTGCCAACCGAGCGAGAATCCTTAAAATTAAAGATGGGACGTAACCTCTCGGCTAAAAATAGGATTTAAAAGGATTGCATGACCCAGCATAATTTAAAAGAAGAAGTGATCTTTCTTAGAAAGTATGCAATCAGAGTCATCACATTGGAACTGTCTTTTGATTCTATCTTAGAGCGATTCACTGCAGTATAAAAGGATCTTTGGTTGAATGTTTGTTCTCATGTCGTTGGATATAATAACAGTACAACTTTCCTTAACACGCAAATCAGCGCATAAAGGCTTCCGCAGACAGGTAAAACGCAACAGTGCAATGGGACTCCGGTAGAACAATTTCTCTGAAGCTTTCATAAATTGTTCCAAAAGGCCCTTAAATATCCACTTAAGGATCTCTAAATGTAAAGTCGTAGGATATTTCATTAAGGGCTAATTTTTAAATAGTCAGCTATAACTTTTACCTAAAGAATACAATACAAAAGCTGTCAAACCGCCATATTTATTCCATAAACAAAAGTTATCTGACGATTGCAAAATTAGCCCTTAATCTCCAATCTTGGTAGACGGATTGGTGATCACAATTTGTTGTTAATATTCTTGTCACTCATCAAGCATGTGTTCCTAGAGGGGTTGAGCAGACTTGTAAATAACACCCTTATTTATTTCGACCCGCAAGATACAGGCAAATGTCTAATTTGGGGGTCACCGTCCAATCTGTTCTTGTACAACCTGATTATTAATACATTTTTAACATTAATTTCGTCAGGTTTTAATACGCCTTTGATTATTGCTGGGCCATCCACTTAACAGATCCACCAAGTCTTCTTTTACGGTACTCTTGGGTAAGGCCATTTTTTTGTCGGAAACCACAAGAAACAACACAATTACCCATAAACATATGATGAACACTTCCTAACACTCATTTATTCACCTCTGACGTCACCTACGGGAAATCTCAGCACAGTCTATTATTCATAGCCGATACACGAGCCAGCGCACTTCATACACGAAGTTAATATATTCTGGTTACACTCACATTTATCAAAATTAGCTCTAATTCCCCGACCACGGAGTTCGCAGACAAAGACAGTGCTGTGTTCTAAATGTAATACAAAACGGCAGCACACAAGAATTATAGCCACTAACTACTGACAGAAGTACAGAACTACGTGTTATAGATAAAAACAGAAGTTCCACTCCTTGCTCCACACTTGCAGTTTATATCGTGATTGCGTTTACGAACTCGTGGGCTAAATAATAACAGCCGCACGGGTCGATCACGCTTGCCGGGGTTGGTCCGTGGATTTAAGCCGTTGGTCCCGGCTGTCATTCGTGGATCTTTGACGGTCGTTACGGGTCATCAGACGCCCGGACAACCAGTCTTACCAAGGGGTATCGTATTACCCAGTTACTGGGTTGTGAAGGTCAGATAGGCAGTCGTTCCATGTAAAATACTGGTATTCAGCTGCATCCGGTTAAACTGGAAGCCGACCCTAACATAGTTGGGAAAAGGCTAGGCAGACTGGATTGGTCGCGATCGCAGAAAGTTTACCTTCTGAACGACATCTTTTGAGTACCACCAGTTAATTAAAGTGCACATTATATCAACTTAATTATCAAGTGGTATTTTTTGGTGTCCTGCCAAGTACTGGCGCATTTCCTCTAGCGCTTGTTATTTGAGTGAGAGAAAGTTCCGGCTCGTTGGGACGTCCGAGTATTGCTTTACTAGAGCATGTCTTGTATTGTTTGATGCTGATGGAGTGGGGTTTCGGCTTGTTAACATTTGTAGGCGTTGATGAAGCTGCTTAAGGCACCTGTCCCACCGCAGACTTCCTCGCTCAAGAAACGTTCAAAAGGAATGATCTCGCTACTGAACATTAATTCTAATTTTAAGATTATTGTGTATTGTGTATTATATGTGATGATGAGAACTTTATTATTATTTTATTTTTAATTTATTAGTGCTACTATTGTTATCAATCTATTTTTTTTTTATTATTATTTAGAGTTAAATGTTTGTTATTATTATTGTTACGCATGAATTACCAAAAATTATTGGATATTTTTAATTGTAAATATCCTTTTTGGCTTTTTGACATACTATAAATGGTGCATGTTGTGTTACCCTGTAATTAGTTGATGCACTTATAAACGTAAGTACCTACTACTAACGAAATTATTTTAAATGGATTGTGTAAACAATTGTTGGCTGGCCTAAACAAATAAATAAATAAAAGATTGCATGTTCCGTGTAAGTAAGAAAAAGACATATATTAACAGTTGATCGCTGATTGTTACACCGCCGGCGAGTGCTAGTTTCTCGCAGCGACAAGAGCTATCAGAGAGTACTCGCTCAGCGACCTCGCTTGGCGGGCAGAGCACTCGCTGAGAGTCACAATTTGTACATACACATACTAACCAGTAATCGCCTCGTTGCCGTCACGCACTCGTTGCTCGTTGCTAGCTCAGCTCGCTTCTCGTTAATCGCTGACAGTGGGACAGCTGCCTAAAGAGTTCATGACATCTGTGATTGATTATGAATGACTGATTGTTGCGAATGTCATGTTGTTTCGAATATGTGTAATATTTTGTCTGATATTTTCTTTACTCTTACCTTATAACTCAATTCTAATTAAGGCGATATTATAATTAGCATCATCGAAGAAGATGTATTTATTATTATCATTATTTATTTTCCTAGAACCTTGTAAATCTAAGAAGTCAGAAACACTTTACTGTAACTTTTGCGTTCAACCAATCTAGACAAACGAATTAGCCATTAATATTAATCCCAAACTCACAGTTCTAATTCAAAGGTTAAACTTCTAAACTGTCTTGTTTTAGCGATTCTGATATTTAATATCTTTGAAACAAATCCTCTTTATAATTTTAGACAACCTTTCTCAGACCGAAAATTTAAAACTTTTAAAGTACTGTCCTACGTCAAAATTACAAGAGAAACTATATCTTTGAATGGCCCCAATTGTGCCTAACTGTGGCCATTTCGTCACGAATTAGGCGATATTTACGTCCCTCATACATCTCAGCTGAAATCCCGCACAGTTTACTCTGAAATGTTGTTTTCTTTGCTATTAAGAAATAAATAAGATGGCATTATGTCGACGATCGCTGCCTAGTTATGGGTATTTTTTCCTTTGGCACGCTTTCCCAGCCTCTTATTACGTCGCTACCCTTACTGTGGGTCACTTATACATTACTTCTTATACTGCGGCACTTAAAAGCTACTGTTCGAGAAACAAGCAATGTATTTCGTTAGTTACAATGCGGTTTTTGTTTAACATATTGGTTGGCAGTAGGGGATCGGATTCGTGGTCAAGATAAGGCCCAATGAGTTGTGACAAAATTGGCTGTCGTGTTATTGTGGTCGTTGCCAGATATAAAATGCTTTTGGCCGAGTATTCAGTTGTCTGATCGCTGCCATTGTGGCCGCCCATTGTCGGCCAGACTATTGTCCTAGTAAGGGGTTCTCGCAACTTACGTGGCTGCGGACGAAAGTGCATTTTTTGGAGCTTCGACAATTACGTCCTGTGACGTTTTATGGCACTATTCTATCGTATTTGTATTGGGGTTTCAGGGGTTTTGTGTCTGCTGATATATGCGTGTGTAAATCAAGAACGAACGGCGTTTTCTCTTAAAGTGGGATTGTTTGTTACTTTTTCAAACCAATTGCAATTGTTATCTTGAAATTACGACCTGTATTTGTAGTGCATCGATGACGTTTATGGCTTGTGTTTTTCTTGTTATGTATAGTATTTTATCTATCGATCAATCGATTCTTTATTCGAATATTTTGATGATAATTATGTGGTAGCGGTATCTTTTATAACTATGTTTACTGAGATCGAAGATTTGATATTATAAATAAAATAAAAATTAAAAAAGCCTTTTATTTCCTTTACAGAACATAAATTAATTCCAATTTTTACAAATGTAATTTTTAAGTTAAGACCTGTACTAGTACATCAGTAGCTTTGTAGCTTGTCTAATTTTTGAATGTCGAATCTTCTGTATTTTCTTTAAATTTAGCATGCTACGCTGCATTGCTCTTTGGCATGTGACTAACCTGTTTTTTTTATATTGTTGCTGAATCTCCATGTTTGACAATCATATTTAAGCAAGGCAGAAAGCATTACTTAAGACTTTAGTTTTGATATGGGGAGGTAGATTGCTCTTGAATACTTCTTTTAAACTCCAATACTTATTCCATGTTAGTTGTATTCTACGGTTTACTTCAAGGTCATTGCAATTTCGGTTGAACCCTATTTGCTTTCCAAGGCATCTGTGTACTTCAGGGATTCACCTTCAACCGAAATTGGCATCCTGGTGTTGTTAGTGTTAGTCATTCGCAGTTTTTGAGAGGTTCATTTGTAAGCCTACTTTCCTGCTCACCTCGTTTAATGATTCTATCATGGTTTGTAGTTGAGAAGATTCTATATTACTTCAATATAAAATTTCACCAAAGCAAGTTTCTTTATAACATTTTAAAATTTTCATTGTACTTTGAAACGAAATAAAACGACGAAAGTTGAGAATAGAAATTCTCTCGTTTCTTGATTGAAAGTGAAGTGAAAAGGCACACACTGTGAAGAAAGCGGATTTCATTCCTTTCAGTTCGGAGCCAACTCTTTGCTGTATCTGAAGTCCTGGTATTTGCTAAAGCGGTGAGAGCTCAGAGCTCTGGAAAATTTAAATATAACGCTGTCATGCGCAGCAGTAAATTATAGGGGTTTGTTCAGAAATATTTTAACTTTCGTTTATTTTACGACTCATAAACATTGTGTATAAATAACGTTTATCTTAACAAAAAACTTTGTTAAAATATTTAACAAAAATCTATAAAGCACAAACGTGATTGGAATGATTGGAACAAGCAGTTCATTAACGCCTTAAATAAAATAAATATTTACTCTATTTTTGTGAGACCTTGTTTTCACTAATCAATCTGCCTAACCTTTTCCCAACTATGTTAGGGTCATGCAGCTGAATACCAAAATTTACATGGAGCAACTGCCTATCTGACAACCCAGTTACTGGGTAACCGATACCCCTTTGGTCAGACTTTCTTTTTCTTCTGTTTTTACTAATACGACCAATACACTTTCATTTGTCACCTACGTTCTTTAAAAATACTAACCTAATTTGCAATCTATTTAATGACACGAAGAGTTACTACTAGTTAGTAGGTACTGTGAGGGCTCGTACCTCACAGTAGGAGATTTACTGAATTACTAATAAAACGAGAGGGACTCTAGTTATATGGGGCGGATGCCCTCTGTATTTTAAGCTTCAGATAAATTATAAATCATTCTCCTTAACTAAATTGGTTCTACGCGGAGCCCTCACCAGAATCTATCTGTCATCCTAGTCTTTCTAGAATACATTCCATATTTAAATGATTGAATGTCAGCCAGTATAACATTGCCGAGGCTTGATCAAAGCATCAAACCTCTACAGTAGATGCAAGAACCAAGGGATAAATGTTCATAACGAGCATCTAATTAAAGTGATAGATTAACATGGAACTTCTTATGGACATTCATCTTTCTGAAACTACGCAAATTATGCAACATATGGCTACATGGTTACCCAGAGTGGTCCAAAAAACTGAATTACTTGATGAAACGCCAGCTGTCGTTAAACACATGCATTTGCTCTCCTAAACTTGTGCCATTCTGGGTTATTTGCAAATGTCTGGGATAGGCTTGATTAATATAACACTAGGCCTCCTTCGTAGATTTATATCACGAACCAAGAGGCTAGGTGTGCGTAAATTAGTTCCCCCTGTTCTAGTTCTATGTGATACCTACATGGGGAAGAAACCCAATTATTAGAAATAGAAATCATTTATTTGCTGAAATGATGTGATTTATATTTATAAAATCATTTATAATTAAACTTTTTAAACTTTCGCGATTTGAATACTGTGTGTTTTGTATAATGTAGGTATACAGATAAGATGTTATTTTTATCATTGGGCATCTTTGTTTATAATATGTACAACCAGTAAATTGCATGCCTCCTTTTCATGTGTACAGTACTATTTTAGCCTGTAACTATGTTGTCTTGCTGGGCAAATGCTAGAAAAGGAACGAATATACAATATGGGGATTTAAACTTTATATATTTAATGATGTCCCCAGTCTGCATACAACAAATCAATCAAATATATCCATTAGTGTCGTCATTTTACCTAGTCAAAGATTGGCACAGTCCAAAGTCGGCCCAACACTATGATAGATTACAAGTTTAAATTTGATAGTTTCAAAATACCGCTATGCACAGTATTTTCATTTATTGTCATATCGTGGTCTCCATATATATACTTGTTGTGCGTGTTCTGTATATGGTGAGATGATTAAAAGAGACGTGACTTCCCAGAAGAATATGTAATTTATTTCAGTTCCACAATACTTCGTTATAACTAACTACGTACTAGGTATGCGTTAAGGCAGGGCGCTGTAACGTAGGCGACTGGCGAGCCGACCGCCTGCGCTCCCATATTTCGTCACGAATGCAACTCAGCAAATCGCGATTCCCCGATGAGATGTCGCGACGCCCCGCAAGGGGCGTGGCGTGCGGAACCGGGGCATATGCCCCCTTTCCGCGGAGGCTATACTGCGGCCCGTAACAACGGGCCTCTCCTTCTGCTTGCCACTGGCAATGGTATGTTTGGACGTGCTGCATTAACACGCCCATGTAAACAGTAATCTGTATATGTATCCGTAAGCTCGTCAGGACATATGCATACTGCCGCTTTCTTCACCGCGTCCCGGCGGTCAACCCCTACCGGGTGGAACACACAGCTACATGCGTGAAGCCCAGCAGAGAGCGACCAGCGACAGAGACGCGGACTCGACGTTCCTACGGATGGGGTGGATGGCTCCCGCCCGCCCCACTTTCAGAGCTAGCCGAGCCTGGCACGGGTTAGGGAGACCGTGTACTGAGTGTATGGGTGACATTGAACTGTGTGACGTCACCCAGGTATCTTACGCGAGTCGCCGCCCGCACGGCGCCTCAACGTGTGTGTCTCTGCGCCTGTTTAGAGGTGAGTGTCTGTAGTTTGTCACGCGACACGCCTAAATTATCCTAGCACGCATCACGTGACAGCGTATGTAATATGTGGTGAAAGCATTAGTGTCACAAGTGAGCCGCGTGTAGCCGGGAGCGACTCACTTGGAGGTCAATCCGGTGCGGAGATGGGGTCACCGTCCGCAAGTAAATCGCGGGGTAGGGGCCTCGCGTCAGGGGGGCGCGCATGCCACGGCGCTATCTGCTTGACATGGGGCCAAGCAGACGCGTCGGCACGCGCGAACATTCCCTTCGCTAGGCGGCCCACAAACTCGTCCAGGCTCTCAATCCCGAGGTCGCGGTGAAGCACGTCGTTCCTCACGACGCGAGGAGCGTCAACTATCGTCCGCAGCGCGAGACTCTGCTGCGCGCGGAGCGATTTTCGGCTCGACTCGCTTGTGAGGGCGAACCAAGCGGGGGCGGCATAGGTCAAGATTGGGCGAACGTACAACTTGTACACGCCCAACTTGACACTATGAGGGAGGCGGGATGAGAGCACTGGTCTGAGCAGGTTGCGGGCTACCCTACCTTGTGCGGCGACTCTGCGGACGTGTGGCCCCATAGAGAGCCGACGATCGATGGTCACACCCAAGTACTTGACCTGGGGCGCCCAATCGATGTCGACTCCTTGCAGCTTCAGGGGTGGCGGGAAGCGCGCTCGTCCCGTGACAAGCGCCTGCGTCTTACTCACGTTCACCGACAGCCGCCACTTGGACAGCCAGTCGGGGAGGAGGTCGAGGACGCGCTGCATTTTGACCGCCGCGTACTTCACATTCATTGAAGAAGCGATGTACGCGGCGTCGTCGGCGTACAGCGCGAGCATCGTCTCTGCTGTAGTGGGGATGTCGTCCGTGTATCGTGAGTAACACGCAGGCGACACGCAGCTCCCCTGGGGTACACCCGCCAGCACCGGGCGGGCGCCCGAGAGCGCGCCGTCGACCACCACACGGAACGTCCTGTTGGAGAGAAAGTTGGAAACCACCCTGACGACGCGACGGGGCGCATCCGAGGTGGCCAGCTTGTAAACAAGGCCGTCATGCCACACACGGTCGAAGGCCTTCTCCATGTCGAGGAGTACTGCGACCGAGTGCTCCTTCTTGTTCTGTGCAGCTGTGAGTTGGTGCAGTACCCTCGACAGCTGGAGCGTCGTGCTGTGTTCCGCCCGGAACCCGAACTGCTCCGGACGCGGCGCGATGTGAGGTTGGAGGTGTCGCAGCAGGAGTACTTCGAACACCTTGGAAATCGTGGACAGCAGAGTTATCGGCCGATAGCTCTCCGGCTTCAGTATGTTCTTCCCCGCCTTGGGCAGCATGATGACGCGCCCTTCCTTCCACACCGCGGGAAAAGCCCCGGTGCGCAGTACCGCCGTGAACAGGCGCGCCAGCGCCGCTACCATACGGTACGGCAGGTGGCGCAGCACTGCGTTGGTGATACCGTCAGCACCAGGGGCCTTGCGGGGCTTTGTGTTCAGGATGGCGCGTCTAACTGCGCCAGGCGAGAAAAACACTGGGTCTTCTTCGGGAGCTATCGGCGGCGCGAAGTAGGCACCAAGGTGTTTCTCGACCGCTGCGACATGCTCAAGGTCGCTGGTCGGGTTCGGACGAAATTGACGCTCCAGGTGCTCAGCGAAGACCTCCGCCCGGTCCTCCGCTACGTACTTGAGCGCCCCGTCGCTGCTAAGCAGAGGGCGCACCGGAGCTGGGGTATTCGTAAGAGAGCGGCATAATCTAAAAACAGAGGGCCAGCTGCCTGTACTGGCCTCTATTCGTTCCTCCCAGCCCGCGGCGGCCAAAGCCTTGAGCTCGGCCTTCACCTTCTCCGCGAGACGATTGAGCTGCCTCTTCATCGTCGGGCATCTTGTCTGTTGCCACTGCTTGCGCAGGCGCCTCTTCACGGCGATCATTGCCTTAAGATGTGACGGCAGGGGCGGCAATAGCACTCTCCCCTGCGGCTGTGTAGTTGTCGCCGCTTCCAAGGCGCTTTGAATGCAAGCAGTGACGTCGCTCGCCGTCTGGTCCACGTCCGCGGAGGTGACTATAGGCCGAGTCGGCGTGGTGGCTTCCAACTTCTCCCGGAATGCTGCCCAGTCCGTTGTACGACGTGGCGCTATGGGCTTCAGTCGGGTCGGCATACCCGCTAAGACGACGAGCACTGGCTGATGGTCAGACTGTAGCTCGTCGTCTATCACTTGCTGCGTGATCTGGCCTTGTAGCCCTCGGTGGACTACGATGTCCAGCACGTCCGGCAAGTGTGTGTTGACGTCCGGATAGTGGGTGGGCGTCTCTGGGCCGGACACCGTATAGCCGAAGGCTTCCGCGTCCGCGAAGAGCCGTCTCCCCTCGGTATTCGTGTTGGATGAGTTCCACGCTGGGTGCTTACAATTTAAGTCACCGGCGAGGATGGTTGCTCTCTGAGTAGTGCTGAGAAGGGCCCGCAACTCCGACAAGTCTAATCTGGTTGCAGGCGGCTTATAGCAAGCGTATATGTTTATGTCCTCGCCGGCTACGTGTAGCTGCACACCCAGCGCGTAAAAAGAGCTGAGCGACGACAAGGGGAGCTCTTGATGGACGACTCTTCGCCTCACTAGTACCGCCAGACCACGGTAGCGGACGTTCTGAGCCGACCTTTCATCCTTCCTGTAAGCGAGGTAACCCGGGAACCTGACCCTATCCTCGGGTCCCAGGAGCGTCTCGCTTATGAGCGCCACGTCTACATCTTGTTCCCTAAGGAGATGGCGGAGAGGGGCGACCTTGTCCCGGAGGCCGCGGGCATTCCAATGGATCACCCTCAACGGCCTAGCCATGATAGAGAGTTAAAAGGGTGGCCAGGCCATCGAGGATAACCGTTTCCACGTCTTGACCCTGCCTTATCGCTTTTATCAAGTTCATCAATAAATTGATTGCGCAGGTCGTGAACTCTTGCTTAGTAGTTTTAGCGCCGGTGGCGCCGCCACTCTTCTTTGAGGTGAACTTTTTTGTTTCACATTCCTCCCGCGGCGCTATGCCGGCGCTAGTAGTGCGTTGTGAAACATTCACGACCTGCGCCCTGTTCAAGGCAGGGCCGGCCGGTTCGACCTCAGGGACTTCCTCCTGTGTCGCCGGGGGGGGAAGGGTCGACTTCATGCCTTTCCCTTTCCTTTTCCCCCCGCGCCTCTTCTTCTTCCTCCGCCCCGAGGAGGAGGCTTGATTCCTATCTGTGGGCCCGTTGGCCGCCGCCATCAACGACGTAGCCTGTTGGCCTTCTATAGGCGTCTCTTGCGGCCTCTCGGTGGCCGCCTTGGGCCGGCGCGCATTCACCGTGATGGCGGCGGTCCCCGCCCGCCTGTTTCTAATCTCATTTTGAAATACGGGGCACTTCAGGTTGCACGCGGGGTGCGGGCCACCGCAGTTGGCGCAGGTGGCCGGCTCCTCCCGCGGGCGCGGGCACTCCCTTGCCGCGTGCCCCTCCCCACATCGCACACAGGCGAGCGGGCGGTGGCATTGATGCGAGCTGTGCCTAAATTGTTGGCACCGGTGGCACTGTGCGGGCCCACGTTTGCCCCGCCAGGCCTCGATCTTGACACCACGCATATACATGAATGTCGTGGTGTCATAAATGGCCCGGACGTCGGGCGTCTTTTTGAGGACCGCGTGGAATACGCAGCCAGGTCTTCCCTGCGCCCCCTTTATGTGGCGCACGTACTCCGGCTGGTATCCCAGCGTCTTAAGCTCCTCCTCGATCTCCTTAGGGTCCGTGTCCGCCGGAAGACCCTTTATGGCGACCTTCATACTCTTTTCCGCTGGCAGCGAGTAAGCAAACCAAGAGATGCCGCTTTCCTTTTCCAGGCTGGTCAGGTAACGTTGGACCAGCCTGTATTCCTCTTCCGTGTCCGGAGTAAACCGGACACCCGCCCCGTATGGGCGTGCATTTGCGGGCCGGCCTAGCTTGGCGGCAATGGCCCTAAAGTGGGTGGCCCAGTTTGGCAGCTTCTCGACTACCAGCGGCGGATACCGAGGCGTCTTTTGCTGCTTCTTCGCCGCCGGCGCCGTCGGGGCGCCAGGCGCCGCCGAGGCGCCAGGGACGGCAACAGGCTGTACAGTGGGAGGGGCAGGTGACAGTACGAAAGCACTTACCCCTGTTCTTGTCACTGCTGTCCTCGGTGATACGGGTGGAGTACGACTGCGTGCCGCGTCCGCGAACGTGGGCGACGGCGACGGCGACGCAGGCGGCGTCGCCCGACTCCGCGGCACACTCTCGCTGTGTGCCTGCGGCTGGTCGAGGCAGGCCCTTTTCGCTGCCTCCGCATCGGTATCCGAAGAGCTCCTTCTTCGGGGGATCTTCCGTTGGGGCTGGGGAGTCGGCCTGTTGTATGGATGAAGTGGTGAGCTCATTCCCTCTTCTCCCGCTCCTGCTACCGCTACTCCCTCGGTGGGCCGACGACCGGATCGCGGGGTCGTGTCCGACGACACGTCATCGCGACCGGACGCGGCCGAACCCGCCGATGCTAGCGACATGCTCGATCCCGAACGAGACGAGCATGCCGATAGCACGGCTGGCGAGTCGCAGGCCGAGATACGGGGAGGCGCCGGAGATTCCGGCGCCCGCTGGAGCACAACACTATCACTGCCACTGCCACTAGCACTAGCACTCACTTTAGCCGCACTAACCGGTCCCGCCAGCGAGAAGCGGGGACCGGACGCCGCGGCGCGCGAAGCTGGCGCAGCTTTAGTAGCTGCGACCGCAGGCGCGGGCGGCGAGACGAAGCGCGGCGGCGGCGCAGAGGTGCGCGCAATGGGCGCACGGGAGCGCGTGGACGACGCGGATGACGCGGGATGGGTTTGGGGCGCGGCGCCGACTCGTGCGCCGGGCGCAGGAGTGCGCGACGGGACGGACACACGCGCGGGTGGCGGAGCCGCGGCGCGCGCATGCGGCGCTCGGCCAGGGTTCGCGGCAGGCCCCGGGGCCTGTATAGGCACCGGGCGGAACGCGGCGGGACGGATGGAGACCGCCTGTTGCCGGCTCGACGACGGCGTCGGCGCAACGCGCGCAGGCGCCGATGACGTCGGTGGGCCGGCCGTTGCAGCGGCGCTCGGTCCGTCTCCCTTCTTCTTCCCTTTCTTCTCTTCCTTCCTTCTTCTTCCGGCCTCGGCCGGCGGCAAACCGGACGCCGCACCGCCGATGTTCGGCAGCGACGTCGCCCGGTCTAACGTCGGACGGGGCTCCGGTGGCCCGGCATCGTGGCCCAACGAGCCACGGTTGCCGGGCTTCGACATCGTGCTGGGGTTGTGGCCGCCGCGACCGCAACGGTGAGCGAGCTCACCGGGCAGCACGGGAGGCTCCCCCCTGTGCCTGCACAAGCGCCGGTTAAGTAGCTTGTGCAAACACAGAGAGAAAAACAAAATGGGCGATCCGCGCGGATAGGAGCACTAACACTGAATTGGCGTTGTGCTCTGACCACAAAGCCAATCCCCGCGATTCCTAAACCGCCACATCATACTTATACTATATAATATTATAAAGAGGTAAATGCAGGGGGTAATCTTTGGAACTACAGTGAAGGGAAGCTACAGTGTTCTCGAGTCCTATTTTTCACGCGCACGAAGTCGCGGGCAGAAACTGGTTGTAGATAACCATTTCTTTACTGCGAGTTAACTGGTTTAGTTTGCAGAAGCTCGTGGCTAAATAGTAACAGCTGTACAGGTCGATCCATCAGGTTAAGCTGCGCTTGCCGGGGTTGGTCAGTGGATGGGTGACCATCTTTACATACCGAGACTCCTTCGTGCCTCAGAAAGCACGTTAAGCCGTTGGTCCCGGCTATCATTCGTGAATCTTTGACAGTCGTTACGGGTCAGATCGAAAGTCTGACAACCAGTCTTACCAAGGGGTATCGTATTACCCAGTAATTGGGTTATGGAGGTCAGATAGGCAGTCGCTCCATATAAAATACTGGTATTCAGCTGCATCCGGTTAGACTGGAAGCCGACCCCAACATAGTTGGGAAAAGGCTGGGCAGATTGAGTTAACTAGTTTAGGGGTGTAGGTAATCTAGCATTACCTATTTCAATAACGTAACTTACTTTTTAAATTATCCTCACGAAGAAGAAAAGCAACCTGAGAAACCTGTTCGTAGGCGTTTCAATCACAGTACGTTCCTTTTTACGTTTGGGAAGAGGTCTTTAGAGGCAGATATTATTAAACTCACTGAAGAACATTATCTTGTCCAGCCTAAATTAACGCATATTCCTCGGTTGTTGGCCTAGATAACTGGGGTTAGTTTATTAATATTTATTACTTTCTTGTGGTTAGGGTTAGTAATTATTCAGCCATGTATCACTTGAAGGGATAGAATAGGGGGAGATTACGTCAAACTATAGAATATATTGTTATGAGTGTGCTAAACTATTCCCGAGACGTTACCCCACTCAGTGGCAAAGAGAGAGCACACTTTCTTAGTGCATCACTGCATCATCTAAAGAACATTTTTTCTCAGTTTCACATTGCTTTAATGGTTATGTTCATTGTCTGAAAGGCACAAATAACCCTATATTGTGGCAACGGTTAACTCATGAAGTCCATGAAATGCAGTCGACGTTTCTATTAAGAATTATTCATAAAACTTCCTGACGTTTTGTTACCAGACTTCCGACTAGTGCGACTTCTTTAAACATTTAACATTAAAGTAACAGGTTAATCATTTGCATTACGCACATAGAGGGTTAAAAGTTGATTAAACTGCAGTATATCACTGCCAAGTGTTCAACTCTTTCACTGCCACCAAGATCAACGGGAAAACTTTCCCCTATGTGGAATTTTATGATTTGTCGCGCTGAGAAATCTACTGTGCGACCACGAACGGAAATGGATTTGTCGCTTCACGTTATCAAATTGCATCAGGTATCGGGTGTTTCAAAGAAAGCCAATAATGGCTGTTGTTATTGATATTTTAGTTTAGTTTATTTATTAATAATTAGCTGACCCGACAGACGTCATCTTGTTCAACTTTCAATAATTCATACAAAAAATTCGTTAGAAAAAAGTACTTTGTTTTTTTCCAAATTTTAAAATTTTCCGGGAAACTTTTCCAATTTTTCATATAAAAACCCAGTTCGGACTAAACAAACATATTAAAACAATAAAATAGCGTAATCGGAAAACCACTAAAAAGTGAAAAATAAAAACTTAAAAAAAAAAACGTGTATGTTTTCACTTCTGTTGGCATTCCCCATGACTCCCTATTTTTTTATTAGTGTAAAATCAACCCACCTTATATTTTTACCCATACAACTCTCACGATTTCTAACATTTTACAAAGTGAATTCCATCGAATGTCAAAATCAAACCTGATTCAATTGCTCCCCTAATTCCCGAACAGATTGCCATTGACAAATACTTGTGCATACGGCAAAACTGTCAAAGAACACGGCCATTTAATTACGGAAGGCTTACGGAATCGCAATCTATGGTACCACAGTATGTTGTACGCAGTAAGCCAATTACCAACAAATGACAGGATCAACGCACTCACACAAATATGCGCTGCTGCAAGATTTATAAAGCGAGTTTGTAATGCAGTTAAACTGTGACTGTCACGTAAAGAAAGAAAGTACCTTAGTGCTCTTAAATGTTTATGTATTTTTCGCTATTAAATGTTTTGTGTGCTCACTTATTTACGAAAAATAAAGGCATGTGGAAACGTTTTGTGTATCTGTTCTTTCTAATGGTTGACAGCCCTTTTTTTTTGTGGATGGGAAATCATCAAACGACTTCTCTCGCTCTGGGCGGAGCCGGAGGGCGTGTCAGACTTTTACCGACTAAAACCCACCCGTGTTCCTTCAGTTTCCTGTGCCAGGGCCACGGTATCTCTTTCGAACAACCCGCGACCCTGGCGGCATCGGCCCTATTAGACCCCGTCACTGCTGACAACCCTTTGAGGTGCGCGTGGAACACAACGCGCCGTCGACCCGGGCCTGGTCCTTACCCGACGGCAAGCTACCCATTGCTCGTCGTCCGCAACAGCACAACAGCGCAACAGGGTTGACAGCCCTAACATTCCGATGCAGCGTAGCACGTAGGTAATTAATTACGTAATTATCACTAACATAGCTTAGGTAGTTGAGATACTGTTTTACATTTCCACTGTAACATAACTTTCGCTCGAGATTGAGCTCTTTGACTCATTTCCAATCATGGATTTGCTTAGCAAGGAAATAAAGTGCGATGGATTGGGATCCCACTGAGGTGTTTGATGTAATGATTCAAACTTGCAGAGTTATTTCGTAAATGATCGGGGATCGTGACTTTATTTGGGGAATTAAAATGTTATAGAGATTTTTTTTTTTGTCAATGTAAAGCGAGAGTGATGGGTTTGTGTTATCATCAGGGGAGTGCAAGATTTAATGTTAATAGAAATAAGTAGCTTTCGTGGAGCAAAAATGTTTTACAGTCAGGAAAATCACATTCTATTAGCAGCTTTGACATTATATATAACCAATTAGATATTTAAAACGGAGAGAAATTACCAATTTGGATCCGTGCACCTAGCTTCTGACATTTCATATGTGCCCATGTAGGTTTATGTGAAATAAAATAAAAAATAAAACTTTTTTACAAAAAAATACAACCGACTTCCAAAAACAACACTACAAAGTGAAAAATAACTTTAATTTCGGAAGTCGGTGTCTAGTTAAATGTATTTTCGTTTTTTGCCACCGACTTCCGAAATTAAAGTTATTTTTCACTTTGTAGTGTTGTTTTTGGAAGTCGGTTGTATTTTTTTGTAAAAAAGTTTTTATTTTTCACTTTTTAGTTGTGTAGGTACCTACCCCACACAAATTCTAATACCACTATCTGCAAAACAAACTAGAACATCATCCATATAAAAGTGGGGAAAAAATACGTATTATTGAAGCTAACTCAAAAACTACCCATGCAAAATTAATCAATTTTATATGGGACCAACTGTGATGTATACCCTCTCGAATAAAACAAAAAAAATCCAAATCGGTCCAGCCATCTTCGAGTATTCGGGGAACAAAAGGTTCCGACGAATTGAGAACCTCCTCCTTTTTGAAGTCGGTTAAAAAGACATGAAATGAAATTTTATGAGATACGCACAATCATGAAGTGAAAGAGGCGGACTCCCAATAACTTAATTATCTTACAACCGTTAAACTATACAAAGTTACAAACTATTATATACAAATCCCACAACTAACTTAGGGTGACCTGTTCAACAGTTAACCACCTAAATTTCTAATCACCATAGCGCGTAATTTTTTGTTCATAGTTTACTTTTATCGGCAATTATGAAGAGGTAGGTTATTTGGCTATGTATTTGTATTTAAACAACGTTTGATTTACTAATAGATTTTAAAGAAACGAACTTTTTAAAAAAAATGAGATTTGGCTAACTGTGTCCACCCTATGGTACACTATTAACCAGGGGGTGGTGCTACAGTTAACCATAGTGTACACATTTAACCATTGCGTATAAAAACTTTAACTTTTACCATAATAATTACTCCAATTGTTAGAAATCAGTCTTCTAGTTAATAATGAAGTAAACTTATATCAAACAGAACAAAATATTATTTTTCCTTATGGTTCTTACAGATAAAATAAACAAAAGCAGAGCATAACAAATCACAACCTTTAATTTGTACTTATATTTGTTATGAAAATAAGATAGCAGCTTTTTTAATAATAAGTAAAACACAAAATAATTAAAAAAACATTAAAGTAGTTGGTAGGAACATAATATGTACCTACTTCACAAACACAACAATACAGTACAGGTAGCTGTGCCGTGGTTGGTCATGGTTAACTGTTGGACAACGTGATTTGGTTAACTGTAGACCACCCATCTCCCGCAAGTTTTCGGTTAATATAACTTTTCACTAGAGAACACTACACACGCAATACATATGTCTAAAGAAGCTCATTAAGTATACATAGAGAGTCAACATAATACGATTCTTGTAATATTGAACAAAAAGATGTAAAACGAAAAAGTACTTATATTTTTTTTTTATGTTTTGCCACGTGTTTTCACACAATCACCTCTCACTCGACGGTCATGAGCGCGAGCTCGCCACCAACTGAGGAGCGGGGCGGGTATCCGCTTTGCAGTCTATGTCGCTTGGTAGCACGAATTAGCAACGTCGCATTTATCAATTATGGTCATGGCTAACTGTGTACGAGTGGTTAACTGTTGGACATGCGACCCTACAGGTTAAAGATAGTAGAGGCAGACATTTGCTTAAGCGTGTGTTACGTCACAAGTCAGTGTACGAAGCCTTAAGGCGATGGGAACAAAGCATTCACGATTCTGCCTTTGATTTGTGATTGTACTTCAAGTAGAAAGCTTAGTACAACACCCTGTAGCTTCGCAATGGAATAAATGAAAGATAAAAGAGCTAATAGTGAGCAACAGACAAAGAATAGGAGTGAATTCAGAAAGGTCTGTTTCTTAGTATTTTGAATTCTTTGCGTCTTAATTACGTCTTTCAATTCAACTATGAAAGACGTAAATAAGACGCAAAGTTTTATTACATTTTCCTAGAACTAATCAATATGTTCTTACTTTCATAAAAAATATAATCTTAACTCAAACCGATGTTATTTTTGTAATTAGCATACTCAGCCTATAATGTTCCCACTGCTGGGACACAGGCCTCCTCTCTGGGAGGGAGTGGGCTGCAATGCACCACGCGAGCCCAGTGCGGGTTGGTAGATCTCACATGTCTTCGAATTTTTGGTTCTAGGACATGCCGGTTTCCTCACGATGTTTTCCGTCACCGCTTTGAGAGTAGTGGTGATGAAATTATGAACACTGGGACACTACTGCTTTGCTTGCTAATTTTGCAATTATGTCGCCGGAAATTATTCTGGGCGAAGCCAAATTGTATTCATAGTAATATTATAATGCAAAGTAAATCTATCGGTCTGTCTATTACAAAAATCACAGGAACACAGTGACCTGGGTAAGGACATGTTTTTTATATCCCGGTAGTAATTTCTCGTGGGATAATTTTCGACCTCCACATGGGTGAAACCGCGGCCAAAAACTAGTTTAAAATAATATAAATCAATAACCATCTTGAAACATCAACCACCAATTTTTAAATGTTCAACCAGTTAAACTCAATCCTCACAAAATACTTTACAAGTAGAAGCCAGCTTGTTTGTTCTTCTAGAATGTGGGATGAACTTATTTTTATTTACCGACTTTAAAAAAGGAGGTTCTGTATTCGACCCGTATGTATGTATGTTTGTCCGCGATTTTCTCAAAAACTAATGAACCAATTTTGATGATTCTTTCACTAACGTAATCTGCATATTTTCAGGAAGGTTTTTAGTATATAATACATTATGTAATTATTACTCACATCTTTGTGATCGTCTCCCAAACAACGGATACGTAGCTAAATGTAGGTAGATCTTTGCCTAAACTTATCCTTAGCACATAGCATTATCGGCTTATTCCACAAATCCCCCCTGAAAATCCCCCTTAGGGGGATAAGTAGAATCTATAAAAAAAAAGTCTGGAATTCCCCCCTGATAATGCCCCCTAGGGGAAAAAACTGGAATCAGTGTACAACGTTCCCACTGCTGGGACGCCACCACGCGTGCCCAGTGCGAGTTGGTAAATAATTTTGGTTTATTCTGACTAGAGAAAAACTATTGAGACACAAATAATAATTTTTGCAACTCGAAATATTGACAAAAAAACTGTGCCTCAAGATTCCCCGAGGCTCGAAATATTTTAGATTCGACAATGGTTCGTTGCGGCTTCTGGAATAATTACAGAGTGGCTAAATAATACCCTGCGGCGATATTTATAATACTTGATTACTTACGGTTTACCTTCTGTTATTGGTTAAATTAATACCTAGGTACAGTACAACTATTTTCTTAATGTCTTTCGGCAAAATTCGTGTTTCGTCAGCCTTTAGCAGCTTTCCTCCCATTTTTAAAATAAATTACATTAAGTTAAAAGGCTACATTTAAGAGTATTAATACCCCCAAGTCCCCCCCCATCCCCCCTCCCTACCATACCCCTATATACTCCCAAGCCGATTGAGAGCGTCCGGTCTGCACCAAGTGCAAAGGGCAACTGATGGAAATCCGACGACTGACGAAACACGAAGTTTGCCGAGGGACATTAAGAAAATAGTTGTACTGTACTCGTTTCTTCGCCTCCTGGCGGGGCGAAGCGAAGCGTTTTTTTCATAGCCTAGGTAGGTGGCCTCGTAATTTTATTTTTTTTTCACGTTACTAGTTAAGAATTCCAAACAGTTACGATAAGTAAACAAAACTTCGAAATTACCTATTACAAAGCGGAAAACAAGTCTTAATTAAATTCGCATTAACTGCCCCCCCGGCTGAAGAATTAGCACTCGTTCGTTCCAGGGTAACATCGCATAAATAACTCAGAAAACGAATTTTATTTCAAGTCCAACTTTAAATTCGTTGCTCGTTCTCTATGAGTTATAGCTTGCCCACCACTACTTCAATGTCACAAACTTACCTTTACAGTCCACATAACTTTTACTACCATATTAACAAGTGCTGTTTTCCTTTGTCAGTGTTTGGTTGAAGTTTGTATTCAGTATGTCACACGCAGGGTTACCCCTTAATTTTCATTTCAACCACGCCGGGCAAGTTGTATAATGTAATTAACAAACAAGACGATTTATTTGCCGTTTGTTTTTGCCCAACATGTAGTTAGGGAGCTATTTTCACCTAAGTTTAGTCACGAAGGTAATCGTTTATTTTCTGGCGACCTTAATTTATTGTATAAAGGTGTTAAAAGTTTGGTTAAGTCACAGTGAAGTTTACGTTTTCATAAAATTTTACTTAGCATATTACGCCTCTGTGCGAGAAAAACGTGACATCTCGGAAAAGGTTTTTTTTTTTATTATTCGATAATTGAATATTCGATTGTAGAATTTATTTCTGCGTTTTTTAAAAGTTCAATATAATAACTCATTTAACATAAAAACAAATTAATTTACTTGTCATATTTTTTAAAAAGTTTAGGTATATCCTGTAAAATTATGTTTTTCTCGCAAAGATGCGATTTCTTTATTTTTGATTGGGGTTTATTAAAAGCACCTATTTCACCAACAAAGTGCTTTAGTACGCATTCTGGCCAGTCCTTTCAGCCAAAATAAACAGGCCTCTCCTATGTGTTTACCAATCGACTGGTCCTGCGCTGCTTACATTTAGCTGGTTCCTGAAGCCTGCACAAAGGGAGCTCAACCTTGTTTAGCTCAGCCAACTAGTTCAGTTATACAACATAATTGTCTACATCATGTAGGTACTTTTATATGTTTCTACGATAAATAATGTAATTGGTGCCGTCTCATTTTAATTAATTACAAAACAATTCATTTTGTAAGACTTTCCTATTAATTAGCTTTAGGTTATGTAAGGTAGTGTATGAAATGAAAGAGGGAATCAAAATCAAAAGTAATTTATTCAAACTAGGCTGAGAATTAGCATTTTTCATACGTCAAAATTACTTAAGAATTCCCCAAAACGCCCGCCCTTCGCCACTTCCTAGTGCTTTAGCTGGGAAGAACAAGTGGCGGAACAAACTCCCCAGCAGCACAGCTGTCTGTTTGGTTAGAAGAACTTGATTCCATACAATTATCTCACAAGCATTTATTGGAAACCAAAACACTTTATTCAACAGGATATTATTAATATCAGCAATGACATTATACATCTCGAGCTTAGAGTGCCAACGTTAGACGGCTGGTTATATTTAGTAGGTAGTAATATCAACAACCAATAGCATTCAGAACAAATATGTTCGTCAAATCTAACATTTCATTATACAAAATAGCTACTAAAAGTTACTACAGAAAATTACGCGCTAAAAATAAGTCAGAACTCGAAGTGACTTATGGCAAAACTGCACTAATGAATAAAAGTACCTTCTGTATGGCCAAAAAAATATTTAACAAAACTACCTGAAAAAATTAAATCTAGACAATTTCAAAACGGAACTATTAAAAATATTGATAAATGCTATTACTCACTTCAGGAAAATTTGGACGATAATTCTATAATTACTACTTAAGAAAATTATACATTCTGACGCTTCGATCAATAATAGCACTAGATACAGGATCAGGAACAAAAATAAGTCGCTGTAGTGGCCACGTTTACACACACATAAACATTTACATTTGTTACTACGAAATATAGAAAAAAGTTTTATAATATTTACAACTTCAATTCATTATAAACCTTAACAATCAAACATAAATTTTAATTACGATTGCAAAATATTTATATTTAAGTCCTTCTATCATCGGAGAAAGGTAAAAGCAATAAATTAAAAATGTCGCTTGAAAATAAAAGGTCATTTTTATAATAAGTACAAAAATATTTATTCTAAAGTGAAACTTAAAACTTAAGCAATAAGGTTAAAAACATTTTGTGCTTACTCTATTTTGGAACTAGACATAGTTCTTGGTATTTACATTTCAATGCTCAGAACACAGTAAGTATTGAAAGATGTAGAGTAGCAGAATAATAATATATTTTTTAGGCCAAGGTTCGTTTTATATGGTAGCAAATATTTTTGACCGATTTTTAAAAGTAGAAGGAGTAAATTAGTACAATAGTTATTTTAATTTTGATTATTAATTTGATAATTAATTATTTTAATAAAAATATTAAAACAAATTGTTGAATTACAAATTTTACAAGGTTTATATATTTCTTCTCCTCTTTCTTTCGCGACAATAGATACCCATTCTGCATTGCGAAATGGGTCACTAGGAAATCTACAAACAAAAACAACATATAAAGTAACAATACTACTCCATGCATTTCCCTGTTCCCGAACAGTCGATGTTTGAAATAAGACCACAAAAGTATTTGTGTTTTTATTTTTCGGGCCGTTTTTGAAGCGCTTATCGGGAATCTAGTACTATTATTGATCGAAGTTCTGACGACTTAGAATTTTATTTGACATTAGTATTATTATGACATGTAACATACTCGTAATCTATTTGACATTTTTATTGAATTTGATTCTATTTTCAATTTGTATTGATATTGCACGTTTATTCTATTCTGGTACCAATAAATATTGATTTTATTACTAATGATAATGATGATGATTTTGTTTTGTTAGAAGTAAAAATTCGACAATGTTATTTAAATGTATTTGTACGCCTCTGGGCAAAACATAGAGGATCTTCCTGCCTGCAACATCTCGCACACTATTGTAATTTAACCTATGTTTACAAATAAAGCATTCTCATTCTGATTCTGATTCAGATATTCAAATATTAAAGATGGAGTTAACTGACCTGGTGTTACTCCAACGGCTAGTAATATATGTATACCCAGAGTAACACATTATTACCTTATGGTCTTTACACTTCGGCGTCGCAGCCAGGACTGAGCTGCGCACGGCCGCCTACATTTTTGCAATAATACAGTCACGCCACACCGCGTCACGTCCGTCCCCCGCCGACCGTTTACATGATTCGAACAAGAAGGCGGAAATTGATAGAAATAAATGCGTTTATCTTGAAGGTAAAGCGCACCCAGTATATCCGCTAGGTACAATTGTGTACTGAGTTTATTAAAAATTTTCTATAACTAAATATTATATAAGAATCATCATGCATGCAATCCATATTTAAACAATAATCCAAATTACATTAAAATCAGAATAATAATAAGAATAATACAAAAAAAAACCGGCCAAGTGCGTATCGGAACACGCACAATGAAGGGTTCCGTAGTTGACAAGAATTTATCCCAAAAAAAAAAAAATTATGTTATAAAACTACAAATTAATAATTTTCGGACTTTTTCTTTTACTATATTTGTGCTGGAAGACCTTGCTTCTTGCCAAATTTCATTATTCTAGATCAACGGGAAGTACCCTATAGGTTTTGATTTACTTGCGACAGTTGCGAGTATCAAAATGTGTCGCAAAATGGCCGTATTTTTTTATTGCGTTGACTTAGAAGCTTGTTTTTTTTAAAACTCTAAGGGACTATAGACTTGCGTATTCGATATTAATTTCAATTTGATATCTCCACGCGTCCTTGAGAAAAAGGATCTTGACAGACTGACAGACTTGAATATTTTTTTATGCGATAGAATTATAAATTAACATTTTTCAGACTTTTTCCTTTACTTGTGCTGTGAGACCTTGCTTCTTGCCAAATTTCATTATTCTAGGTCAACGGGAAGTACCCTGTAGGTTTTGATTTACTTGCGACAGTTGCGAGTATCAAAATGTGTCGCAAAATGGCCGTATTTTTTTATTACGTTGACTTAGAAGGTTGATTTTTTTAGAACTCTAAGAGGCCACAGACTTACGTATTCGATATTAATTTCAACTTGATATCTCCACGCCTCCTTGAGAAAAAGGGTCATGACAGATTGACACAGTTGATTTTTTTTTTTATTTGATAGAATTACAAATTAACAATTTTCGGACTTTTTCCTTTATTTGTGCTGTGAGACCTTGCTTCTTGCCAAATTTCATTATTCTAGGTCAAAGGGAAGTACCCTGTAGGTTTTGATTTACTTGCGACAGTTGCGAGTATCAAAATATGTCGCATAAATAGCTGTATGTTTTTATTGCGTTGACTTAGAAGCTTGAGTTTTTTAGGACTCCAAGAGACCATAGACTTACATATTTGATATTAATTTCAACTTGATACCTCCACGCGTTCCTGAGAAAAAGGGTCTTGACAGACTGACCGACTGACAGACAGACAGACAGACAGACAGACAGACAGACAGACAGACAGACAGACAGACGGACAACAAAGTGATCCTATAAGGGTTCCGTTTTTTCCTTTTGAGGTACGGAACCATAAAAAATATAAAAATTAATTAAATAAATCTTTAAGGTTAACCAACCTTACTGGCCAAGTTTTTTGTATAGCTCATGCTGACCTTCCTTCCAGAAAAAAAGAGAGAATCTTTCGATCCTCTTTCCCTCTCCTTTTCTCTTACAATATCTGGGACATAATATACATACAGGGTGACCTGAAATTAGTGGCGGACCCGTTAAAGGGTGATAGTAGGCATCAATTCCAGTCGATATCACTCTTAGACCTACTGTCCTAAAGTTAACCCATTTCAAGATATTCCTACTTAAAGAATTTTACAAAAAAATCCTACTTTAAATCTTAATAGCTCTAAATCGTAAAAATTGGTCTTTTTGGACCATTTTTTTTTTTTGTTTTGCATCAAAGATATTCTAAATAAGGAATGATTAATAGTGATATCTTCGTAAATGTCGATATCTTACGCGAAAATCGTTTAACAAAATCATAAAATGAAAAAAAAATACGATGATTGCATCTAAAACGTCGATTTCCTTAAAAGAAGATACCGACATTTACGAAGATATCGCTATTAATAATTACTTACTTAGAATATCTTTGATGCAAAACAAAAAAAAAAAAGTACCAGAAAGACCAATTTTTAGGATTTACAGCTATTTTAAAATTTAAAGTAGGGTATTTTTTGTAAAATTCTTTAAGTAGGAATATCCTGAAATGGGTTAACTTTAGGGCAGTAGGTCTAAGAGTGATATCGACTGGAATTGATCCCTACTATCACCCCTTAACGGGTCCGCCACTAATTTCAGGTCAACCTGTATATACTACACAATATATACAATATCTACATTATTAAGGTTAAACTTCCAAGTCCAAGTTTTCTTAAGATTTGTTGAGGAATGTTAAATAAAACAATATGTAAATAAAGCAAACGTGTACAAAGAATCCGTGATGCGCGCGCCTGATGTGTTGCAAATAAAACTCGTATCTAGACATTCATTTCTATTCAGTTTGGCAGAAAGTTATTGAATTGTAAATATCATAATAGGGTATTGATATATTTACAAATTCAATTTCGCATTTCGTGTGAGGAGAATTTTATTCTAAGGGATTATTTTAGTAACGATATTTTTTAAGGGTTATTTGATGTACGATTGTGACTAAAATGTATTTGCTAAGATCAAATAAATTATTGTAGACTGATCTTTCAGGTCATAATCCCAATGTTTAATACCAAACTCGAATTTTATTTAAAAGCCCATTTAACCCGTATGTAAATGCAGCAACAATTCTTAAAAAATATGACCACTATAAAACCGAAAAACTGGTACAAATACTCGTATATAAATACTGTGAGGAAAAACTATCGATATTGGCATGCCAGATTCCGGCTGCACACAACTGACACTGGAACAAATTGTGGTGCCATGCAGCTGAATAAGTATTTGGCATCGCATCGCATCGCACTGAAATCCCGACGTCTTTTATTAAAACTTTTATTGGCCCAACGATCTTTTGTTTTTGGACAAAGTTTCGATCAAGTGGTCTGTGTTTGTTTAGGCGAATTATTGTGAAGAGACGTGGACGGGAAGATTTGAGTTAGAACTTTTTGTGACGTCATCTTACTATGTGTTTTCGTGGATAAGTGTGTGTTTTGAACGACGGTAATTCTATTGTCACGCCTCATCAACGTCTTATGGTGGCAGAAGACATTTTTGCTTTAGAACCAGCAGCACAATTGTGAATAGGGATGATGCCTGGGTAAAAAAAAGAAAAGTAAGTATTTTTAGTCGGTCAGTCAAATGTAAAAAAAATATTAGACACGTATTTTTTGCTTTATCATATTAATGAAAATTTACTTAGACAAAACGCATTCAAGTTGGGAGTGGGGGCTCGCTGCGTCACAACTGTAACAAACTACGTATAAAACCTTGCAAGGAGTCATCCCACATTTTAACCCAATGTATGGCAGTAATCTTTTGATTACGTAAAAAAAGAAAATATACGTGTCCAATATTTTTTAATAAACATACATACATGACAAAAAAAACATGACAAACACACACACACACAAACAAAAAACACATGACAAACATGATGACAAAAAAAAAAATAGCCATCATCCTTATTGCAATGCTGTCATCATCATCCCTATTCCAATGCTGTCATCATCATCCCTATTGCAATGCTCTCATCATCATCCCTATTGCAATGCTGTCATCATTATCCCTATTGCAATGTTGTCATCATCATCCCTATTGCAATGCTGTCATCATCATCCCTATTGCAATGCTGTCATCATCATCCCTATTGCAATGCTGACATCATCATCCCTATTGCAATCAACCAGGAGAATAAAATAGTCACACAACTTTGCGGCTGTAGTCCCCGAAGGGTTGGGCAGAGGTACATAGAAGGTACTTGGGTAGGTAATACGGGCTGTATCCGCAACACTACGACAATGCGCGTATTTTGCATATGGGTGGGAAAATCGATTATTCTATCCACCCCAGCTCCTCAAAGAAGGCCAGCAGCGCTTTAATATTGCTGACAACCTCCCGGAGGGTACCTGGGTTACCGAAGTACTTTGCTCTGTATGCGGCGACCACCGGACAGTTTAGAAGCACATGATCTGCTGTCTCGTCGTCCTCCATGCAGGCCCTGCACAGCGGACTGTCTGTGACTCCTATGACAAAGAGGTGTTTATTAAATGACACATGGTCAGTTATAGCTGCTGTACGCAGGTGTTGTTTAGTTAGTCGGAGAACCTGTTTCGTGAGGCGGCCATCAATTGTAGGGAGTGCTTCCTTAGCCTGCCTACACTCACCTTGGTTCAACCATAGCTTGTGATGCTGGTTCCTGGTGTATAAAAGGTACTTACACCCACATTATTTTTCAGCAGATATGTCATCCATCCAGACTTTGTGGCGAATGAGAAATTCCTAATGGAGAATTGAACCCAGGAGTCCCAGGACTTCAGTTCGCGCAAGTCACGCTAGCGATCACTACAACAACGAGGCAGTCTTTAGTCAAAATTAGTAATTATTTAGTAGCAGAATGAGAACACGTGTAAAGAAAGTAGTCGGAGGGTGAGGACAACATCAGCATAACAACGACACATTGGCTATTATCACCTGAAGAGAGTTTGTGAGACTGTAAACGGAACATTATCTCGAACAATTTGACTGGTACTGAAATATTTTCATACAGCGGGGTTTACACATACAGTTTGGACCACGGATCTGTGAACTGCGTTTCAAACCGCGGATGGATCTGTGCATTTTCGACTATGGATCAAACTGTCGTGCTAATTAAGATTAAAATTGTGTCCCCGGTTTGGAATGCGTGCGAATCTTATATATTGGAAGCATACGGTTTGAACTGTGCGTGTAAATTATTTTTTGATAGTTTGGACTGCAGTTCGAACTGGCACGTGGACCGTATCGTTTTTAATTTTGCCTCCATAAACATGGATGTTCACGGTATAAGTGGAGAAAACTCTGGACAGGTACCTAAGCGCTGGCATGCCAGCCCAATCTGTCGACCGCCGCGCGCCGCTGGCGTTCATACGTTTGTTCTTTGGAATGGCATGTTGTGTTTCCAGCAGTCTGAACTGTACGTGTAAACCCCGCTATTAAATAACAGTTAGTAACAGTAATATTTTACAGTAAAAAACGTTTTATTGTTTGTCATTGGTAAACCATTCCATCGTCATGCTCATGCGTACGTGTCGTTACAAATAACTAAAGGATTACGCCATGTGTTTGGGTTTCCATCCTCATGTGTATTGATAACACTTACAAATTGAGTATGACCTAGGTTCCCAGTGATATTAGGCACAACACCCGAATTTCAGGAAGGCGTTGTCACATAGGTTATAGATAAGCCGCTCTACAAAGCCAAACATTTGCTAAACTCTTCGCGCCATGTTCACGGCTACTGACAGTAATTTGCTTGTATTGAGTTTCACTCCAACCGTACGATATTGAGCAAAATTCATAATCAAAAGTCATTTATCAAATTAGGCTGAGAATCAGCACATTTTAACCGTCTACATTACATAAGACAGTTCCACAAATGCTGGGAAGAACAAGTGACGCAACAAACTGTCCAGCAGCACGGCTGTCAGTTCAGTTATATTATGAATATTTGTACGCCGATAAGGTAAAACATGACAGCGATCCTTTCTGCAATGCTAACATCTTGCATGCTTTGTGTGTGCATACTCATGTTTCAGACAAATAAATAATCTCTCTCTCCTCTCTATTATAAAAGTACCTATTTGATTTCATACAGTAGAGTATGCCAAATTAATCAACAATTCATTACAAAACAAAGCAACACAAAATATTCAATTAAAAACCCAATTTAACCATAAAACAAAAATGTCGCGATAATATTACTGAACTTTTATTAGAAACCACTTTATTTATTCTGATAAAATCAACTGAAAGTTTTCTGAGAAAGGCTGAAAGGGTGTTAATTCGGAGCGTGTACCCGCTGACGGGTGGTTAGCATTTTACTCACAAAAATTTGAATCTACGAGTATTAGTTCTAGTTCATAAAACAAAATGAAGGTCAGTTTTCCTAGGTTGTAATACATTTATTAACATATAATATTAATACTTTATGTTAAGTTGTATAGCACTTATATAACGTGTAGTTTTGCATCCTCGTCAAATTTCAGGGTGTGGTACAGAACATCAAACCGAATAACTTTCTCCATGGGACCAACATCGCATTCGCGAAAAAATTTTCAACTGTCCCATAGAAAACTTCAATATCTACTCGACACAAATGTATGGGACGGCTGATTATTTTTTCGCGATTACGATGTTGGTGCCATGGGATAAGTTGTTCGGTTTGATGGTCTATACGACACCCTTAAATCTGACGAGGATGCGAAACGACACGTTGTATATGGCGGCCTTCATGCCACAGTGCATTATCTACCAGCCAACAACGTCTATTTAAAAAAGTTAAGTTCGCTTTTTGGGTGAGGAGCTCGTGGCTAATAAATAACAGCCGCACGGCTCGATCTATCAGGTTAAGCTACGCTTGCTGCGGTTGGTCGGTGGATGGGTGACCATCTTTACATACCGAGACTCCTCCGTGCCTCAGAAAGCACGTTAAGCCGTTGGTCCCGGCTTTCATTCGTGGATCTTTGTCTGTCGTCACGGTCGTCAGAAGCCCGAAACTCTGACAATCAATCTTACCAAGGCGTATCGTATTACCCATTTACTAGGTTGTGGAGGTCAGGTAGGCAGTCGCTCCATGTAAAATACTGGTATTCAGCTGCATCCGATTAGACTGGAAGCCGACCCCAACATAGTTGGGAAAAGGCTAGGCAGATTGAAGTTCACATTTTTGGTAAAAAATCATGCTTGTCATAATTATGTTGTTCTAACACGTCGTTGACGCACGGTCTTCCTTCCGATTCTTCAACGTTCTGTATTCTAGTGCTTTTACTAATTCAAACAAGGGTCAGGACGCCCTCTGGATGGAGGCAATAGAGAGGGTAAAGGGAATTGTTCTCGACCGACTTTTGATCGCCATTTTAATCGCCATGGCCACTGAAAGGCTACCGGGCTAGAAGCTGCAGCTATCGGCTACAGTTTTAGTATCCCTGAATTTATCATAAGGCTAACGTGAACTGAACCCTGTTTACTTATTAATGTGATGTATTGAATTTGTCGGGAATTTTGTGGCTTTTAATTTATTCGATTTGGAATAGACGATAGTAATATTATTATTTTTTTTTAATAGCAGATATGAATAATTTGTTATTGGGAAAAAGATGTGACTAACGGCTGAACCCAATAACCTACTGTCAGTAAAAGACAGATCGCTACTGATGACAGACGATATAATTCTATCTGTCCTTACGTTCCTTTCGTTCGTTCGTGTTCTTTTGTTTTGTCGGTCTTAGATTATTGGGACGTTAAAACCATAGAAAGATAGGTTTCTCTATCTCTAGTAGGTATACCAAAACTGGTGATAGATAAGTTATTGGGTTCAGCTGTTGGTGTGCATGCCTATGTCTATCAAGATTAGCTGAACAAAAACCGGCCAAGTGCGTGTCGAACCACGCACAATGAAGGGTTCCGTAGTTGGGAATTTATCCCAAGAACAAACTTAAGATTGTAGTTGAAAAACATGTTCTCCCATACATTCCAATTGTAAATGTAAGTTTGTACTCACAATATTGAGAGATTTACCAGGTTACTTTAAGACCACAGACTTTTTATAGGTCTTCCTGTAATCTACAGGTGAAAAAATATTTTCTGTATTTTCTTCAAAATTTTAGGCTCTGTAGTTTCGGAGATACGGGGGGGAATGGTCAATTTTCGTCTATTTTCTTAAATAACTTTAAAACAATTTATTTTAAAATAATAAAAAAAAAATATTTGAAACCCTAATAGTAACCTTTCATTTGATATGTCACATGGTAGTTTGCAAAACTTTTATTTTTATTTTTCTTATTTTCCCCCTAAAAGTGACCCCAATACCAATATTCAAAATTCATTTATTTCCTTTACCCGTCCGTGTTTGGGTTACAGAAATTCATATGTGTACCTAATTTCAACTTAATCGGTCTATTAGATTCGGAGCAAATTGGCTGTGACAGACGGACAGACAAGACACACGAGTGATCCTAAAAGGGTTCCGTTTTTTCCTTTTGAGGTACGGAACCCTAAAAACATGAAAATACATAGTTATATAGTTCCAAGATATGTTCGTGATAGGGACACTGTACACATAAATATAAAATTAGTTTACAAAGCAATAATAAAATCATAAAACAAAAAGCTCCCAAACAACCTTCAGATTACGTTTACGACACGCGGCCTAGCACGCGTCATAATAAATTGTAAAGTGCGAACTTTATATAATGTTATAAATTAACTTAAACCCCACATAACGAAAGAATAAATTATTTTAACTGAAACACGCGATGGTTTCCGTGACATGCAACGCAAATGTTGTAACTAATCAAATGTTGGCCCAACTTTCAACAATGTTTAGGTACACTCGAAATCGTATTAGTTTACGACCCCAAGGTTGAACGTTACTTCCACTTGTTAAGATGACACGCCTTGAAGGACTATTTTGTCTTTCAGGACCTATATGTGACGTTACATAAAAATTTGTTTTAACTATAACCATGACCAATCAATCTGCCTAGCCTTTTCCCAACTCTGTTGGGGTCGGCTTCCAGTTTAACCGGATGCAGCTGAATACCAGTATTTTACATGGAGCGACTGCCTATCTGACCTCCACAACCCATTAACTGTGTAATACGATACCCCTTGGTAAGACTGGTTATCAGACTTTCGGGCTTCTGACGACCCGTAACGACTGCCAAAGATCCAAGAATGACAGCCGGGACCAACGGCTTAACGTGCTTTCCGAAGCACGGAGGAGTCTCGGTATGTAAAGATCATCCACGGAGCAACCCCGGCAAGCGCAGCTTAACCTGATGGATCGACCCGTGCGGCTGTTATGACTTAGCCACGACGAGCTCCTCAACTAGAACCATGACCATAATCTAAAATTTGCAACCAATTTCTTAGTTAGACAAATCTTAAGAGCGTTGGCTCCGTACGGCATTTCATACAAACTTTAAAGTCCTTTATTATCGAAATGAATGTGCCGATTTTAATCGCATAAGCAGGATACATAGGTCTAAAAAGTTAGTTAAGAATATTTTCGAAATGTCTTATTTAAAAAAAGATAATTGGAAATCTCTGTTTCTATGGAATATTTAAAATCGGTCGAATTTAGCTGCAACACTATTTTTAGAAAATGTTCTTAACTAACTTTTTAGACCCATGTATCATGCTTATGCGTATGAAGTTTCATTAAAATCGGTTTATTCTTTTCGATAAAAAAGGATTTGAAAGTTTGTATGAAATGCCGTACGGAGAATACATATATTACTAGCTGCGCGCCGCGGTTTTACCCGCGTAGATCGGGATAAAAATAGCCTATGTGTTAATCTAGGGCTATCGACATAACAAATTTCATCCAAATCGGTCTAGCCGTTTGAGCGTGAAGAAATAACAAACATACAAACACACAGTTACAAACTTTCGCCTTTATAATATTAGTGTGATGTACAAGTATAAAAAAACACGAGTGATCCTATTAGGGTCCCGTTTTTCCTTTTGAGGTACGGAACCCTAAAAAGGGAAGAGCTCATTTAGCAACAAAAAATTCGTACGCATCCCTGTCAATGGGATAAGTGCTCAAAAGGCTGACAGCATTGCTACGTTGGATGGCAATGTCGATTTTTTGGCCTAAAAATAGGCCAGCCCTCTGGTCATATGAACAACTGCTTGGCAATGTCAAGAAATACTCGATGAGCATTCGGACCCCACGGCCCTAGTGATGGTCAGATAGTTTCAACCTTAATGAAGTTTTAATTAACTGACAATTTTTCTCAAATATGGTAAAGGAATAATGAGGTCGACTATCCAACTAGCAACACAAATAGGTACCTACTATAGCTAATCAAATGTTGGGCCAACTTTACATTCTTTGCTTTGTCTATGAACACGATTTTGTGTTTACTCAAATCGTTTTTAGGGTTCCGTACCTCAAAACGAAAAAACGGAACCCGTACAGGATCACTTCATTGTCCGCCTGTTTGCTCTAAAAAAATTAAGTTTCTATGTCAACGCAATTAAAAAATACGGCCAATTATATGCGACTAGCTTTTGCCCGCGGCTTCGCCCGCGTGGATGTCGGAAATTATCCCACGGGAACCTACTACCGGGATAAAAAATATCCTATGTATTAATCCAGGTTAGAAACTATTTGTGTGCCAAATTTCATCTAAATCTGTTCAGCCGTTTTTGCGTGATTGAGTAATAAACATCCAAACATCTAAACATATAAACACACACATTAACAAACAAAACATAAAACATTAATAGTATTAGTAGGATATATTTTGATACTCGCAAATAAATGAAAACCTATCTACTTCCAATATCAAATACGTAGGTCTATTTTTTCTTGAAGACCTAAAAAAATCAAGCTTCTCAGTCAACGCAATAAAAAAATACGTCCATATAAGCGACATACTTTGATACTCGCTAGTAAAACCTATAGGGTACTTCCCATTGACCTACAATCAAGAAATATTATAAGCAAGGTATCTCAGCACAAGTAAAGGAAAAAGTTCGAAAGTCGTTAATTTGTAGATTTATCACACACAAACAAAAATTGCGATTACAAACTTACATTTGCAGTTAGAGAATTGACCGTGACGTATATCGATGTATGGAAAAACAGGTTTTTTCAACTACAATGTTAAGTTGGTTTTACGGAAACTACGGGACCCTTCACTGTGCGTGATCCAACACGCACTTTGGCAGGTTTTTTGTTTGTCATGTTCGTGCTGAAGAAGGAACGTAAGGATTTGTATTAGAGAATTTAATGTGAGGCCAAGAACTTGAGAAGTGCGTCCAATGTTTTTTTTTTTTTGTACAACTTTTCACTGTAGTACTGACACGTCCGAGAAACTCGATTTAATAATATATAAGGGGAAGAAGAATAATTTTATAAATAGTTTTTTTTTTTTGTTGTATAGAGCAGGGAATCACATCAAATTACTCGTATAATGATTTATTTGCATATTTTTTTTTTATACTGTATTTTACGAAACTCTATTCTATTCATTCTAATGCGGTCAGAGGCGGATTTGCAGTGTTGCCCGCCCTAGGCCCCAGGCCATGTAGTAAGTAGAAGTACCAACCGCCCCTTTCTCAGCACCCATCATTTAGACTACCTAATAAAACTTGATTGCCAACTTTTATCAAAATCAATTCAGAAATTTAGGTAACTTTAATATCTGCTAGTTAGTTACTGATTTTTTTCTCGACTTCGGTTTGGTCCCATAGTAGAAGTTGTTCATAATGATGAATACAGTAACCCCTTAAGAGAATATTGGTCAATAACCAGTAACCCTGTATATTTAGATGTACGAAAGTGATTTAGAAAGATTATTGTTATACGATGCGGTGCAGTGCGGCCCGCCATAATGTGCGCAAGCCTTTAGAATATTTAGGTACTTTCAGTTTTTCCTGTGATCATCAGTGATTTTTTTGTCGATTGGCCGTCCTAGGCCCGGGCCTGCTGGGTCTTAGGACAAATCCGCCTCTGAATGCGGTAGATAGCACTTACAGACAAAATAATATTTTATCAATTTCAAGCATTGTGAAATCAATAAAATTCTCAGTGACCTCTCCCATTTACAAACTACAGCACTGAAATAGGGTAAGAATGTTTATGAAAATTTTATACGAACATCAAAAATATCTAAAACGCAATCGAACGCATCAACAATACAATACAATTTCAATAAAATCATTCTAAACACAGAACCAATTTCCAAATACATTTCGCACAAACAGAAAGCAGTTTTCGTTTTTATTCAAACGAAATAAACTAATGTTACCAACACGTGACTCCGTTCACTGGAATTTCTTTTGAAGAAAATGAAATCTAGAAAATTTCTGTACCAACATACTCTAGGAGTTTCGAAACTCGATCATTCGTGAGCGCACAGCGTGCGCTCGATACAGCGTCAGAGAGATATTTCAAAATGTTGCAACATTCAAACGCGTTGGGATATTTAATTTGATGTATGCTGCGGTAGTTTCCAGGAAATATTGTAGTGAAAGAATATGTACGTTAAGAGTGATACAGCTGAGTGCTTTTGTAGGGTAGCTGTAGAAAACTTTAGGTAGATATAAATATCTATAATAAACAATATGTCGCTTTTCGTGTTTGTCTGTGTGGCCGCGTTGTTCTTTTAAACTGCGCAACGGATTTTGAAGCGGTTTTCACCATAATATAGAAAGTTTAGTTTATTACATTAATATTAAACGTAATAATGTATAATACATTAAACTTATTAATAAAGCAATATCGATGTTTTATCAAACCGTCAAAAACCGTGCGAAACCTGGAGCGGGTCGCTAGTCTAATATAATTTACAAAATAAAGTTAAATGTTCAGTTACCTACCTCAGTAGAGTTTTGTAGACCATGTTACTCTTAAAATGTCGATTGTACACCATGTGTACAGATAACAATAGAATTTCAATTGTGTCTGCTAATTAGCGCGCGACGGGTTAACGTAGACAATTCTGAAAAGTATAAAATATTATAATATTCCAAAGTTTTATTTTGTTGCATGAACTCTTTTAAAGTTCATCAAGCAAATTAAAGTGTGATGAATTCACTTTACAGTAATCGAAATTTTAATTAAAGTTACTTTGTACAACTAAAACTGTATTAATTTAGGTTCTTGCGAGCAATATGAATGAAAAACTTTTATGCTAACGTAAATTGAATCATATTTAAAGAACCCCGGGGAGACAAAAGATTATTTAAAGAATAAAGTAGAAATACAGTTTTTTTAAACTTTACATTATTTTGTGAATAAGAAAGACGTTAAGACGCACGATTTCTTACTTTTATAGTTACTTAGCAGTTAAAGTTTTATTTAAATTACATATTAGCTTTTTATGTGAACAGAGTATCACCAACTGTGATACTTTACAAAGGAAAAAAAAACGTTTCGAATTATGGAAAGACTACATTAAGAAATTGAAGGGAAAGTAGGCAAAAGTATTTTATTAGGTAATAAAATTAAAACCCAAAGTTTTCTTTCAGTAATATGAAAACTAAACCCCATTCATGGCTTCACAAAAGTGATCAGTTTTACCTCTGCAATAAGCTTTAAATCCAATCAAATGGCCACAAACTCTAGTAGAACGTGTCAACCTATCAGAGGTCAGATATCTTTAATTTAATCCGACACATGGAAACCCTTATCACAAAGTTAGCAAATTAAATTTTCGTGAAAACACGTACTCGGTATTAAAATCATTCATTCGGAAAGTATTTAGCCTCATCAGCTCAATGGTCGAACGAGTTAGGGAGACTAGATAACAGCCAATCAGGTGTTAGGAATAATCTCCGGTTATTATCCTGGTTTGGGATTAGATGGTCGATAAGAGTTGATGGGTTTATCCTTTACTCGTGACTGAGTATTGAAATAGGAGTTTGTCTTTTTAGGAAAGGAGATCTATTTCATCCTCAGGAAATCGAGATAGGAAGTGGTTTGGCCGCGGTAAATTGATGTTACCAGAATTCAAGATTCAAGCGATTTACTTGATCTGAGCTACAGGAAAATAGACTTCCAAAAGATTTGACGGCTGTTGTCGACTCTTATAATAATTTTGATATAATGTGGCTGGCTTGAACTACTTACTATTTGACTTGTAATACTGGTGACGAGCTTTTTGTAATCTTTAAATGTATGTTTTAATATTGTTCTAAAGTAACTGACATATGTCTTTATTAGGAATACAGTTTCATTAAACCGAAACCGACTTATTATATTATATAAATAAAATGTGAAGTCCTAACTGACTGACTGACTGACTCATCAACGCCTAGCCCAAACCCTTGAACCTAATAAGCTGCAATTTTGCACAAAGGTTCCCTTTATAATGTAGACGAGGAATAATGAAGGATTTCCCGGTATTACGTTCCCGTGGAATATTATCCGATCCACGCGGGCGAAGCCGCTGGCAAAAGCTAATTAAAAAATATAATTAAATGATTTGTTTCTGTAAGTTAGGTTTATGCAAACACACACATCAATAATATTTTGAAAACTAGATGAGGTTGCTGAGGTTGGTTGTTGTTGTTGGTTGTAACTTTGATACTCACTTGCTTGATTTATGTATTTTTACTTTATGATCGAAATAGATACTACTTCCTAACGTCATGACAATTTAAACCCTTAGAATGAATTGATATAAATCTGCGAATATTACAATAATACATTTATTTTATTAACACCCCTATTTTACCCCCTTAGGGAATGGTTTTTCAAAAACGCTGAACCGCATAGTTTTTATTTCCTACCAAAAGAATAAATTTGAACTTTCATATCCCTAACTTAAGAAATACTGGGTTTCCCATACAACTTTCATCCCCTATATCACCCCCTGTAGGATTATTTTTGAGAAACAAAGTAGCCTATGTCCTTCCCCAGGATGCTATCTATAGTCTTGCCAAATTTTATCGAAATCCGTTCCGTGGTTTAGGCGTGAAAAGGTAACAGACAGACATACAGACAGACGGACAGACAGACAGTTACTTTCGAATTTATAATATTAGTATGGATGATTTGTTTCTGTAAGTAGGTTTATGCAAACACACACATCAATAATATTTTGAAAACTAGATGAGATTGGTGAGGTTGGTTGTTGTTGTTGGTTGGTTGGTTGGTTGGTTGGTTGGTTGATATTCACATGCTTGAATTATGTACTTTTACTTTATAATGAAATAGATACGACTCCCTAACGTCATGATAATTTAATCCATTAGAATGAAATGATATAAATCTGCCTCATTGAGAGAAATCACGAGGTCACCTCATCAACAACCATATTTCTTTATAAACGAATTAAAAAACATAAGTTTTAATATACAAATTATAATTCAGAGCGCATAACAACAACTGCCGAACGGCTCCTGAATTGTTTGGACGTAAAATTAACATAAATCTACATAGTTTTAATATAGTGAGTGTTCCATTGTAAATAGCCCACAGATAAGCAATAGAATTAGATTAGTGAAGTTGGTTATAACCGTGCCAATATTTTGATTTCATTTATTGGATATGAAGGGTTCACGCCTCCACTAAGTACGGTGGAACCTTTTTCAATAAGTTTTGGCCGTTTATTTCACAGGGTCAAATGGTTTACCAATTTTGCTAGGTATAAGAAACTGAGGTGATAGAGTCAAGATAGTGGTTTGTTATTTACATGATCTTTTCACTTTGTTGACAGGCCCATCAGTCTGCCTAGCCTTTTCTCAACTATGTTGGGGTCGGCTTCCAGTCTAACCAGATGTAGCTGAATACCAGTATTTAACATGAAGCGACTGCCTATCTGACCTCCACAACCCAGTAACTGGGTAACACGATACCCCTTGGTAAGGCTGGTTGTTAGACTTTTGGTTTTCTGACGACCCGTAACGACTGTCAAAGATCTACGAATGACAGCCGGGATCAACGGCTTAACGTGCTTTCCGAGGCACGAAGGAGTCTCGGTATAGAAAGATGGTCACCCATCCACGGCCCAACCCCGGCAAGCGTGGCTTAACCTGATGGATCGACCCGTGCGGTGCCACGAGCTCCTTTATCGAAAAAAACTTTAATTATTTTTTATAACCTCATAACTACAGTAGCTATTACTATTAACTACATCCATTTTATTTACATTAATCAAAAGTTAATTACCTATATCTAACTTAACTAATTTGAATTTCCAACAAATGTAATGTATTATTAAACCATCCAAAATAATCGTCCAAACTAATCCTAATCACAAATCATTGGCCCGTTGCTACCAGGATCTCATACACTCGAAACAATAATATTTACTATCAATTTGTTTGGCCATTTCCCAATAATGACCTCTACATGACGTACAACATTCACCGACCAATCCAATATAATGGCATGTTATCAGTATTTACTCGATTCATTGGTCTAATAGTAATACTTAATAATAGAGTGATAATGGAGGTTATATAATTTCAAGGCCTAAGGCAATGGTAAATACCTCTTTTCAAACAAATAAGCTACCTATTGGGCGTTATTGATTTCAGCGTGCAGCGCTTGTATGCCTGGCCTATGCTTTGCTGGATCAATGACCTGTTCTTGTACAAAGAAAGGAACAAGGTACACGTTGTGGCGGAATCTACATCGCCACATACGAACTACAAGTCACACTGACGTCACGCAATCCTGCATCGCGCAATCAGAGTTTACCGCGCGAATAGCATATATACAACGTCCCGATATCAGCCGTTGGGCAGTTGCCCACCAGACACAACGCCCGTCTGGTCGGAGGATCCTCCCTTTTCTATGGAGGATGAGTGAACTTTACACCCTGTTCCTCATGCATCTATACTGGTGACCCCGAGTATGAACGTCAGCGCCGCCTTCGTGCAACTCCTTCAGCGTGACGTCATCAGCATCACTTCTTCAAGCTTTCGAGCAGCGAGTCACACAGCCAGCCAGCACTCACGACTTCAACGGGTATCCTGACCACCTGCATGCAGCGGACGCGCATTCCTGGTCATCACCCTCAGCCTCATCAGCAACCTTGGCACAGCACACTGCACTTTCGGCCGGTCCACAAGAAGAGCCCTACCCTCTCCTGGTCGACGCCAGCAGTCAGCCTCACCCAGCGCTGTACACTCCGACTCACTGGTGCATAATGCAGCGCCACCCCGACTCACTGGGGTATCACCGCAGACAGTTCCGACTCACCGTGAACTATGTGGCACCCGGTTCCGACTCACTGGAATCACAACTGGCACTGGCAAGCATCGCAAGATACATGACTCAGGCCACTATCGACCTCCGGAATCTACATCACCACATACGAACAACGCGTCACACTGACGTCATGAAATCCTGCATCGCGCAATCAGAGTTTACCGCGCGAATAGCATATCAACGTCCCGACATCAGCCGTTGGGCAGTTGCCCACCAGACACGACACCTGTCTGGTCGGAGGATCCTCCCTTTTCTATGGAGGATGAGTGAAATTTACACCCTGTTCCTCACGCCTCTCGTCTTGTTGTTGGAAAACGCAGAATTTCAAACTCCAACAGGCTCATCACTTTTTACATGAAATTATCTAAATGGGGTGTATTATAGTCCTGTGCCTGTCCTTTCGGTGAATACAGGCTTCATGTTTAATAAAGATAATCAGTTTTACCCTGTTACTAAACATTCAGAAAATAAACAAGCACTTTTGCTTGATCGACCTGAATAAAAGGGCCAAAAGACGCAATGTCCGTCCGTTTATTGTGAAACAAGTGTCTATTTCTGTCACGGAATGTTCACGGCTCGGTTATCCGTTGTTTTCCAATTACTGTGGGCGGGTAATTATACAATTTTGTATTAAACTCAATTGTTTGCATCAAGTTATTCGGAAACAATAATTGTTTTTTTAGGGTTCCGTAGCAAAATGGTATAAAAGAACCCTTATGGTGCGACTCAGTCTATCTGTCTGTCTGTCTGATACAGCTGGATATCTCAAGAACTACTAATGCTCTCAGTTTGAAATTTGGAACAGTTTTAGATGACGTTTGCCCAACAATTTTGCAATAAGAAAGAAATAAAAATATGTGTATTTTTTTTTTGCAATAGGGACTGAAAAAATTCGAAGTGAGGCTACTAGGGCATGTGGGGAAACAATAATTGTTTTTTTAGGGTTCCGTAGCAAAATGGTATAAAAGAACCCTTATGGTGCGACTCAGTCTATCTGTCTGTCTGTCTGATACAGCTGGATATCTCAAGAACTACTAATGCTCTCAGTTTGAAATTTGGAACAGTTTTAGATGACGTTTGCCCAACAATTTTGCAATAAGAAAGAAATAAAAATATGTGTATTTTTTTTTTGCAATAGGGACTGAAAAAATTCGAAGTGAGGCTACTAGGGCATGTGGGGTATCATATGAAAGAACGCTATTTGCACATTCTCAAACATTTTTTTCTTTTTGTTAGCCCGCATAGTTTTAGACTTTTGATAAAAAAAAAAAAAATATATCGTCCCTTATCTCAGAAGTTTGCATAAATAGAGATTGCTTAGATAGATTATCTGATTTTTGTGATGAAAATAAATTAAAATTAAGCATCCCCAAATGTAAATACATAAATTTTACTAAAAATAAAAATGTAATAGCCTACGATTATTCACTTTGTGATAAGACTTTAGTTAAAGAAACCGGTATCTGTGACTTGGGCGTTCATCTTGATTGCAAACTTCACTTAAATCTACATATAGATAAAATTACTGCTAAAGCATTTCAAATGTATAACTTTGTTATGAGAACTTCGACTGACTTTAAACGACCAGCCACATATCTGTATTTATTTAATTCTCTAGTTCGCCCACAGGTGGAATATGCTTGTATGATCTGGGATCCATATTATATTAAATATGATACTGCAATTGAGAGAGTTCAGCGTAAGTTCCTCAGTACACTGCAGTACAAATGTCGCACCGTACGTTTATCTTACAAAAACGCTTTGTGTAAGTTTAAACTATTAACATTACGCTCTAGACGCTTGTTGCTCCAGGGAATGATGCTCCATGGACTTGTACATAATAGGTTTGATTGCTCTGAATTAATCAGTAAAATATGCTATATTGTACCTAGAACAGTGTTGAGACGTGAGGCGCGCTCTTATCCACTGTTTGCTACAACTCCCTGCCGCACAAATGCAGGGGAGAGAGCGCCGCTCCAGAGATTGGTTCAGGCTTACAATAATAACTTTAATGATATTGATGTTTTTGCCCTATCTAAATATACATTTAGAGAACAAATTACTAAGCGCCTTGCTCATAAATTTTAATTATTATGTACCTTTTATTTAGACATGTAATAGCTAATTAATTACTGCTTAATTTTCCCAACACTGTATCTTTTTTTTAAACTAGTAACATGTGGAAACGTAGTGGATTGTACATTTATTTATAGCATACTGTGTATCTAGATATAATATACAATGTACGATTGTTTGTTTTCCCAAATAAAATAAAATAAAGTAAAATCTGAAATTATTCTATGTCATAGAAGTTTATGTAAATATTACAGGAAAAATATAAAACGATGTCTCGTAATAGCACACTTTTTCAGAAATCGGAACGGAACCCTTGATGCGCGAATCCGATTCGCTCTTGACCGGTTTTTATTTTTATTTTAGGAGATGTAGGTAAACGGAATGTCATTAATGGCTTTTTTAGTCTTTGTTAGTCTTTTTGATATTGTTTATTCCGAACACGGTTATCTATGAACAGAGGTTTGGTTTTACGCAAATGTTTTTACACTTCATCAAATTATTGATAGAAATATTATATCATATCAAATATTAGCACTGAACTAGGTCTTCCAATAGTAATAGTACCTAATTTATTTCCAAACTTATGTTACACCAATGAGATCTCGACCCCAATGACGAACCTTTATAATCCACGCTACGCACCCTGGACCGGTGATTTCACTAACTAGGTACTTATTTTTACTTTATTTTTTTTGACAATATTGGTGTCAATATTTGACACTAATATTGTCAAAAAAATAAATTGTTATGCAAATTGACACTGAACGTCAATTTGCCGTGTTGCCATTTCATACAACTGTCAAAGAATTTTGTTGTTATCCAGTTATCATAATATTAATAATAATAATATTATAAATGCGAAAGTAAATTTGTTTGTTACCTTTTCACGCGTACCGATCATCTTAAAATTTTGCATATACGTTGTCGGTGTACAGAAACGGACATAGGGTACCTTGCATCGCGAAAAAAGTACTGTTCCCGAGGAAAACAACAATAACGTTCTTATGATAATAGATGGCGCCACGTGTCTTTCGAATCATGATTGGATTGTATTATTACAAGCAGAGTACAATCCGAATTGACTGTCAAATTTTAAATTAACGTGAGCGAAGCCGCGCAACAGCTAGTTGTGAATATAAGTTGGTAGTCAATTGGCTTAACAATTAATTGCCCTGACTTTACATAATTACTCTAGTCGGTCTTGGAACCACTAGCCCTTGCGTGTCCTGGCAGCATTTTCAGAGTATTTTACATGCTGATCATGGTTCCCTGAAACGGTAATTAATATTAATCATCTATAACATCTTCCAGGAACCCTCCACCGTAATATTTTAGTTACCAACCAGATTTTCGAAGCCAGGCGTTACCATAGTTTAGATAAATGCTGAACTGAATAGTCTGATTAGTATTCCACGTGCGTGAGTGGGAGGATTCCCCGTATGCGTAGGAGTATCATTATGATGTACAGTCGATCAAGGAGATTGATACAACACAAACATTGTTCAATAATAAAATGAATGTTACTTTGTATTTACTTTTGAAGAATGTTTGAGTGTGCTAAGTGGTGAAGTCTTTGACATCACTCTTGCATAGGGCATTAATTTGCCCTTTGCTAGAGTGCTACAATGCTACAAGGTAAGAACCTTACCTCTAGTTCCGATTTTGGGATCGCGACAAAGATGTCGCGATCCCAAAATCGGAACTAATTCCGCCATATTTTTCCCGTTCATCTATGTATACCATGTTTTACGCAAATAAAAAAATTACTTACTTACATATTTTTTTGTCAGTAGGTAGGTACAATAAATTTCTGTGTACAAATGTTTACCAACAATATCAATGTTAATGTCATTCAAGCACCAAAAGAGCCTCGTACAGCTGTACACACCGCAACAGGTCAAGTTAACCCAACCTGTCAAATTTTCTCATTCGATATTGAACTTAACCCACAACATTTTAAAGTGTAAAATCATTTGGAGAAATTTTACAGTTTGGTATAACCATGTGCTGTTGTCTGTACATTAGATGACAGGTCATCACCGCTGTGAATGACACTTGTTTGACGGACATCAACATCTTGACCGGATGCTCTCAACACGGACGCGTGCAAAGGGCAGGTGATAGAAATCCGACAACTGACGAAACACAAAGTTTGCCGAGGGACATTGAGAAAATAGCTGTACTGTACCATGTATTGTGATGTTTGGTGTTTATATGTAGCTATTATTTCATCCGTTCATGATTGATGAATGAATAAGCCGCTCCTTTGGGAACAAAGGGTCACTTCTACATGTTTTCCAAGTTTCGAGGATGAGCACTTTTTAATTTTTTTTGACGTATTTTTTAAATAACTGTAATGTTTTAGAGTATTAAGGCGATTCTCACAATCTTAGTTTTACTGTGCACATACAAGTCGATTATCGCAGTTTTTTCTACATATTTAAGTCGTTTTTGGCAAAAAATTGCAGAAGTGACGCTTTGTTCCCAAAGGTGCGATTAGCGTTAATGTTAGTACGCCTTAATGTGTCTTAGGCCGCATCCTAACCAAAAGTGTGTTCATTTTTGTCACTTTTTGTTCGGAAACGCGCGATTGCGTGCTCGCACGACGATTGCGTGCTCGCGCGACGATTGAGTGCTCAGACGACGATTGCATGCTCGTGCGACGATTGCGTTCTCGCGCGACTATGGCTTTTGGTTAAGATGAAAGTTTTTTTTTTAATCGCAATGCATTTGACCCGTCCCACCCTAAACACACACAGACTGCTAGGGATTATAGTATTTGTGCCATGAACTTGAACAGACTCTTTGCTTCAGCACCATGTGGTTGAGACAGCATTATAGGGAATGTACCTAAATCATGTTTGTTTAACCTCAAGACCCACAGATCATTTCTTTCAGACTCGAAAATAATCCATCAATAAAAAAAAAAAAAAAAGTTTATTGCGTATTAAAAAAACGTACACGGAAATGAACTCTTGACTTCCAAACTAAGTAGGACTTGTATTATGGAAGTCAAGGGGCTCTCTCATTATATATGCTTAATTAATACAATAAAAGTAAGGGATGCATGCAGCAAACAAAAAAATATTAAAATACCAAAAGAAAAATAACCAAAAAATAAAAAAAGTAGGTAGGTATAACAAAATTAAGTTCTACAACTACCTGTGGAGTGTAGTACTGTCAAAATGTGAGTCAGTGTGATATATGATAAGTGAGATAAATAAATCAATAAAAAAAAAATAAAAACAATAAATGATGTAAGTCTTCGACAGCTGCAAACTCCGTTCAAAGCTATTACGCACACAATTAAATAAATAACAGGCAGTGAGTGTACTGGAAAGTTAAAATGTTTTGACCTGAACACCAAACTTTTCGTTTGACTGTACTTCAAACAATCCTTACAAGATCTACATTATGACAAGTTTGGGATGAGTAGGAAGTGGCTGGAGTATGACAGTTTATGTTTGTTTATAAGTTTCGTATTGTGTTACTTTACCAAGTTTAAAGTAGGTTTGTAACTTTGTAATATACAAGTATATTGAATTATGTGTAGATACGACGGTTGAGCTTCGCATGCCATAATTTTATTTTATTTTTTTTGCGTCAAAGTTTTTTATACAAACATCCTGGATGGAAACTGGCCGGGCTCGTGGGCTAAGCAATAACAGCCGCACGGGTCGATCTATCAGGTTAAGCTACGCTATGGGCTGCCCATGGATAGGTGACCATCTTTAGATACCAAGACTCATCCGTGCCTCGGAAAGCACGTTAAGCTGTTGGTCCCGGCTGTCATTCGTGGAGCTTTGACAGTCGTAACGAGTCGCTAGAAGTCCGAAAGTCAGACAACCAGTCTTACCAAGGGGTATCGTATTACCCAGTAACTGGGTTGTGGAGGTCAGATAGGCAGTCGCTCCATGTAAAATACTGGTATTCAGGTGCATCTGGTTAGACTGGAAGCCTAACTATGTTGGGAAAAGGCTAGGCAGATGATTGATCCTGGATGGAACATGTTTTTATTCCATACTTCGCTATTATTCGTCATCTCGGTAGTCACCCCCTTCTAGGCATGTCATCTTTCACACAATCCATCCATCGTTTCTATGGTCTTTCCCTACTCTTATAGCCATCGACATTCATACTCAAAACTTTCCTCACGACATTTTCCTCATTCCTCCGCATCACATGCCCATGTCATGACAACCGATTTTCGATTAGAAAATAACTGTATTGTGATTTTATTTAGATTAGAAAATTCACTTGTTCTACAGCTACCGTATTTTTGGCAAAATCGTAGAGATGATTTCGTGGCCTAGTTTAGTCCTGGTCCATGCGTTAAAAAGTATCTAAAATTTTATAAAGTAACTAGCACTATGTTAAAACTAACTAAATTTTAATTACAATATCTGCATGAAATCCTATAGATCCTTTTTGTCAATTTAATAACACCTCCGACAACACACACTGCCTCGTGTATTCTCAAATCATCCGCAAACCGTAACATGATTGCCCAATGGCGTGACGACCTCTAACCTGTCCCTTCGTATTTATGTTATCCTGGTACTGCCCACCTTTACGCCGGGATAATTAAAATATACTTCGCCTCCGTTTGTTCACAAGGATCAGCATTATTTTTGGTTAAATTATAATGTAGGTTCAGTCTGTTTAGTCGGGTCAGCAGACGTGTACCTAATTAAGTCTTGAGTGATTTAAGTGTTAAATAGAACCTAGGCAAGTCTGCTTCAACTTCATACTTTACTTACTTACATATGGTACTGAAACCAAGTTTTTTTTTTATAAACAAAAAGTTCACATATCTTAAAACCTACATAGGTTGATACGAGGCACAAAAAAAAAGAAAAAAAGGTTACACGATCTTTTCATTCTTTGCCCTCGGGAGATTAGATCTATGAAAGCCGTCTGAAGAAATCCGGCCCTGAATATGAACATACTCGTATGACATTTTAATCGGAGTTTTGACGTTTTACAAACTATGGTGACTATTGCAGGACGTACCTACCACAAGAAATCTAACTGTATTTTACAAATAAATCACATTATTTGCAGTATCTGCTATCTCTAAAAACATAAGAGCTATCTATTCGAACCAAGCCCAGTCTTACGACTGAATCTAGACAGTAAACTTTATTCACATTGGTCTGGGATTTGTAGGATTGCGTGAAAGGGTTCCCTTCGATTGCTTTTGTTTTTATTGTTAGTAGCCGACGATACAAAGGTCGGGTTTTTCTCGAGAGTTCTGGCAGATATTTATTGTACCGAATTTTTGGGGTATTGTAGGCAAATAGATGAGATGTTGATCGATAGATCTGAAAATAAATGAAAGTAGTAGAATTAACTAGGTAGAAATATAATAATGATACTATACCCAAAATGGTACGAAGAAGTCGGTATGTTATGTTATGTTGTTACGATGTTTATTCTGCTGATGAAGCGCCGTGTACAGAAGCCCAACTAAAAAAAAAGTAATTAAAAAAACTAAAAAACCCGACTGCGGTAAGAAACTGAAAAGCTAAAGAGAAGCCTATTTTAAATTAAATAAAAGTTGGAAGCAGGCGGGACCCACTTGAGTTAGAAAAAATATAAAAATGGAATGGCTCCGCCTGCTTCCAACTTTTATTTAATTTAAAATGGGCTTGATTTTAGCTTTTCACTTTCTTAGCGCAGTCGGGTTTTTTAGTTTTTTAATTACTTTTTTTTTATTTCCAGCTTTTTAGTTTACAAATGCGAATGATTTTGCAGACGATTTAGTTCTTGCAAGGAGTTTTGGTCGTGAGAGTCTTTTTTTTGGATCAAGTGCACAAAAACGTTTTTTACGATTTGTCACTTTGAATTACTTTTAACCATATAAGTTGCATATATTTTTGTAATCACCTTTTAAAACCCTTCATTTTGATATTCCACTCGATGGTATTAGAAGAAAAAAAAAAAAAACGATTTCTACAATATGGCCCCCAAGTGCCACCCCAGTGACACTCGCGCTACCAAGACAAATCTAAAGATGTCAATTTATCCAAATCCGTTCATTCGTTTAGGAGTTACGAGGGAACAAAGAAACGGAAATACACACATACATACATACATACCTACATACATGTCAAACACATAACCCTCCTTTTGGGTTTCGCCGCAGTTGGTTAAAAAATAAAGAGTGACAATTAAATTACCACCAAAAGTAGACCTTCACCTGTTGTTCATTTGCGAGTAGAGTATGGGCAGTACATAGCGTTCTCTTTTAGGGTTCCGTACCCTAAATAGTAGATAAGTACAAAAAAATACACTCTTGTAAACTTCTCGATTTTCGTTACGGAAATCTGAAGTTAATTATAATGTCCAATTTTGAACCAAACTGATGTTTCCTTAACTGAAATACATTTTATGAAACTCATTTCCTCCCTTATTAAACATGGATTAGAGTTATGATACGAATAACGTCACTTTCACCATATTTTTGAGTTTATAAGCTGTGTTTATTAAAAAGTAAGCTTATTTTTTTTGTGTACCTACTCTTTACGGTTCCGTATCTCAAAAGGAAAAAACGGAAACCTTATATATCACTTCATTGTCCGTCCATCTGTCTGTCTATCAGTCTGTTAAGACCTTTTTTCTCAGGAACGCGTGAAGGTACCAAGATGAAATTAATATGGAATACGTAGGTCTACGGTTCCTTAGAGCTCTTAAAAAATCAAACTTCTAAGTCAACAAAATAAAAAAATACGGCCTTTTCTACTACATTTTTTTATACTCGCAAAAAAATCAAAACCGGTAGGGTACTTCCCGTTGACCTAGAATCATGAAATTTGGCAAGAAGCAAGATCTCATAGCACAAGTAAAGGAAAACGTCCGAAAACATTTATTGTTATGTTATTATTGTGCGTTGTCCGACACGCACTTGGCCGGGTTTTTTTTTTTAATATTGTGATCACCAATAATTCTGCCAAATGCGGCGTAAAGCATCATGTTCAGGAGTGGATCTGACATCATCATTACTTAGCCGAAAGACGTACAACTCTCAAGTTCTATGATAATAGCAAAATTAGGAATCAGAATTATTAGAACATGGGGTCTCATACTTAACATTTTATTTTATACCTACGAGTGTATTAAACTGAGCAGTGGTAACGGCCGCGACTTACGAGATGAAGGTCGTAGGTTCGTACCCAGACAGGCGCTTTACTTTATGTAAATAATTTCATCACCACTGCTCTCAAAACGGTGAAGGAAAACATCGTGAGGAAACCGGCATATCCTAGAACCAAAAATTAGAAGACATGTGACATCTACCAACCCGCACTGGGCCCGCGTGGTGGATTATGGCCCATGTCCTCTCAACGAGAGGAGGCCTGTGTCCCAACAGTGGGAACATTAAGGCTGATTATAAAACCGAAGAGCCAGTCGCATTAATTCCAGTCATGTTACCAGCCCTGATTGTATTCAACTAATTGCGCCTCTATTTACCTCGTTAGTGTTAATTAGCGTGATATTATTTGTCTATCTGTTGTTAATTTGAGGTACTAACACTCTGATAGTAATTGGATATTTAATTATGTAAGTCAATATAGACGTTATTATCGTAGAAAGCCTTGACAAACCTATCCTTATTGTAGTAGTCTGCATCTGGACCACTCTTGAAACTTGTAGCGGTATCTGCAACGCCACATGCGGACTACGCATCAAAGACCTGACGTCACAGAAATCCTGCATCGCGCAAGCAGAGTTTACCGTGCGACTGGTATATTATACAGGGTGTTTGGTGCATCGTTTGCCAAATTGAATTGGCCGAAAGAAGAGGTCATTTGCTATCGCTTCAGGCTCAAGTACTCATTTTTGGCCACACCGGTTTTTTTATTACAACTTTCTAATTTTTATTTTGAAAAAATCCAAAACTCAGCATTAAAGCTTAAATTAAAAAAAAGTTTTAAGTGTAGTCGTCAAATTTCATTTTTATTTACATATGTACTGTTGTATGGCTCTATCAAATTTAAAATTACTTGCCAGTTACATCTAGTTTTTTTTTAATAAATCACAAAGTTTTTGGAAAAATAAAAAATGAACTTAAAACTCAACTTTAAATAGCTATAAAAAAAAAACTAAAAGCGATCGGGATCTTCGAATTATTTTAAAAAGTTCTCTAGTCTATCCCCTTTCCAACGGTATGTAATGTGTTAAAAAACTCTTTTAATATCTTTAATAATTAGCTAAATGTGTAGTCGAGACACATCAGGCTGATATTGGATATTACGTTTAAAACACTAGTTTTCGCATAAATTACATGCTATTAGTAGATAGATACTGTTATCTCACGTCTTACGTAGTCTCTTATCTCGTTCTTACATAGGGAACTTTCCTCGAAATTGAAAAAAAAATACATTATTACAAAAATAATCATTTATTAATAAGTAATTTAATTACATACTAATCTTACAAGAATTAGAATTTCTGCAAACAGAGTTGCCCTTATTATTAGCTGATTTGCCAATTTTCAGTGAAGACAGGTCTTTTGTTTTCCAACATGACGGTTGTCCCGCTCATTGGAGAATAACCGTCAGGGAGTACTTGAATGATGCATTCCCGGACTCATGGATTGGGAGGGATGGCCCTATTCCTTGGCCTCCACGTTCTCCAGACTTAACTCCGTTGGATTTTTACGTCTGGGGACGGGCCAAAGAACTCGTCTACGCCACGGAAGTTGAGACAAGAGATGATTTAGTCCAACGCATTGAGGCGGCTTTCATGACGATCAAAGCAGAAATGCGTTTACGCACCACTACAGTTGAGATAAGACGAAGATGTCGCGCGTGCATACGCAATAGTGGTAGACAGTTTGAACAAGACTTGTAAGATTAGTATGTAATTAAATTACTTATTAATAAATGATTATTTTTGTAATAATGTATTTTTTTTTCAATTTCGAGGAAAGTTCCCTATGTAAGAACGAGATAAGAGACTACGTAAGACGTGAGATAACAGTATCTATCTACTAATAGCATGTAATTTATGCGAAAACTAGTGTTTTAAACGTAATATCCAATATCAGCCTGATGTGTCTCGACTACACATTTAGCTAATTATTAAAGATATTAAAAGAGTTTTTTAACACATTGCATACCGTTGGAAAGGGGATAGACTAGAGAACTTTTTAAAATAATTCGAAGATCCCGATCGCTTTTAGTTTTTTTTTTATAGCTATTTAAAGTTGAGTTTTAAGTTCATTTTTTATTTTTCCAAAAACTTTGTGATTTATTAAAAAAAAACTAGATGTAACTGGCAAGTAATTTTAAATTTGATAGAGCCATACAACAGTACATATGTAAATAAAAATGAAATTTGACGACTACACTTAAAACTTTTTTTTTAATTTAAGCTTTAATGCTGAGTTTTGGATTTTTTCAAAATAAAAATTAGAAAGTTGTAATAAAAAAACCGGTGTGGCCAAAAATGAGTACTTGAGCCTGAAGCGATAGCAAATGACCTCTTCTTTCGGCCAATTCAATTTGGCAAACGATGCACCAAACACCCTGTATATACAACATCCCGACATCATCTGTCGGGCAGTAGCCCACCGGACTCAACACCCGTCTGGTCAGAGGATCCTTCATTTTCTATAGAGGATCAGTGAACTGTTCCTCATGCCTCTAATAAACCTACATAGTCTGTCCGTGTAACTGTACAGTCAGGGAAATTCACTGTTAAGCGCGTTGACATCCATCGTCAATTTTCCTAGCCATTGTATACAACTGTCAACGCATGACAGTTTTTTTTTTATATTAGGTCTTTACCTATGAAATTGCCGTTCTGCAGTAAAAATGGCCAGTAGGTCATTTCAAATCAAAATAATTTTTGTTTGGCTAAGAATTCTAATTTCAAATTAATTTTATTTTAAAAACATGGATTTTTTTTTTCCAAAAGTAGTCTAACATTATTAATACCTTTGTATATTATTTCTAAGATTTTATGTTAATATTTTACCAATTATTAATACTGAATAAATATTTTATTATTATTTCCTTTATTCCATTTATATACATATATTTCACATTTTTAAATATTTTTTTATAAAAACATGAAATAAAAAAAAAAACATTTAAAAATATAAAACATAGTAGCCCACCGGTATCGGGAACAGGGTCCAAGCTACCGGCGGTCAGGGCTCCAGAGAGAGGAACCTCCTAACAATGCGCGCCGTGTCCAGAAGTACCGCTCTCTGAATCAGGCCCTTAATCCAGCTGCCCAACGAGAGCCTCCTTAGATGTTGGTCGAGGCTCTTAGCGATTAAGCCATTGGCTGATACGACTATCGGCACAATGATCGCTGAGTCCACATCCCACATGTCGACAACCTCGCGAGCCAAGTCAAGATACTTGATTTGTTTATCTTTCTCGGCTTTCACGAGGTTCCCGTCATGCGGGACTGTTATGTCAATAATCATTGTGCGCCGCTCTGTTCGATCCACCACCACTATATCAGGCTTATTGGCAACAATAGTCCTGTCAGTGATGATGGATCGATCCCAGTACAATGTGATATTTCCATTTTCGAGAACTGGGTCGGGCACATACCTATAGTACGGCACTTCCGATTCCGCAAGGTTGTATTTCAGTGCAAGTTGCTGATGGATAATCCTGGCTACAAGGTTGTGTCTATGCAAGTACTCTTCGTTAGCAAGACGAGAACACCCGGAGATAATGTGTCGGATTGATTCTCCCGGACGGTGGCATGCCCGACAGATGTCAACCGTGCCGTCTTTCACAATATATTTCCGGTAGTTGTTCGTCATCATAACTTCGTCCATAATTGCACAGACAAAACCTTCGGTTTCCCCAAAGAGGTCACCGGAACGCAGCCAGGCTACGGACGCTAACAAATCTACGTCGGGTCCATGTAGGGCCCGGAAAAAGCGTCCGTGAAGCTCCTTACTCTGCCATACCTCCCTGCGATCGTTAGTGTCAAGCACTACAGGTTTGCGCCAGTTCTCTTTAGCCAAGGAGAGCGGAGTGAGGCCCTTGTCCACCGCGACCACATCTCGATGCATCCCCACATCGGCTTCTAGGAAATATTCCCTGAGACTGCATATCTCGCGGTTGTGGAGAGTCTTAGCGTTTAAAAAGCCTCGGCCTCCACACTTTCGCGGGATATACAGTCTCATTACCGATGACCGTGGGTGATGCATTCGATATGCAGTCAACAGCGTACGGACCCTCCGATCCAGGGCGTCGAGTTCCGTCTGAGTCCATTTGAGTACGCCGAAAGAGTACATCAAAACCGGCATGACCCAACCGTTGAAGGCACGCACCTTGTTTCCGCCTGATAGAAGACTATTAAATACTTTCTTCAGGCGGCCAAAGAAGCGCTCCTTCAACGATTGCTTCATGTCAGTAACATTGATGCCCAACGCTTCCGACATACCCAAATACTTATAGGTTTCGGGTGCGGAGAGGGCTCTAAGGTTTATGGAATCCGAGAGTTGGGTTCCCACGGATTCCACAATCTCTCCTCGCTTTACATGCATGACCGCACATTTGTCCACACCAAATTCCATCCTGATGGCGCTACTGAATGTTTCAGTTACTTTCAGTAGCTCCATCAGTTGCAAATTGTTGGGGGCAAAGAGTTTTAGGTCATCCATGTAGAGGAGGTGGGATATAACCTGACCACCTCTCCGCAGCCGATATCCTAGACCTGAATCCTCCAGCAGTGTGCTTAGAGGATTCAAGGCTAAGCAGAACCAAAGCGGACTCAAACTATTGCCCTGAAATATGCCTCGCTCGATCCTTATCGGCTCGCTGTTCCTCTGGATATTTCGACATCCTGGATAGCGAAGGACCGTCCTCCATTGCCCCGTACATGACATCAGGAAGGTGCGCAGAGTTGCATCTACTTTATACAACTCCAACACCCTCATGAGCCATGTATGTGGCACCGAGTCATAGGCCTTCTTATAGTCTATCCAACATGTCGACAGATCCTTTCGGGAACGACGAACCTGTTGGCTAATGGCCATATCAATGAGGAGTAGCTCCTTAGTACCACGGGACCCATTCCTACATCCATTTTGAGAGGCAGACATGATGGAGTTGGTGTCTATATGTTCGTTAATTTTAGCTCTCAAAATGGATGTAAGAACTTTATAGACCGTCGGTAAACACGTGATCGGTCTATAATTTTTGGGTTCCGCGGTGTTACCGGATTTATGGAGCAGGTGGGTAACTCCTGTCGTTAGGAACTGGGGTAGCGAACCAGACTCTAAAGCAGACTGGTACTGAGCCGCCAAGCGAGCGTGCGATCCAAGAAACCATTTGATCCAGAAGTTGTGCAGTCCGTCCGGCCCTGGAGACTTCCAGTTAGGCAACGGACGGACTGCACGAGCTACATCTTGGGAACAGATGGTAATAGCCTCCATTTCTCGTATTGGATCGCAGGCTCGCTCGACTTCCCGAGCCCAATCACCTTCGGTGTGACTGACAGGTACCGCCCAGATACTGCGCCAGAAAGAACACATGGCATCATCATCCGGCAGGTGCGTGTCAGTCACACCTTGGTCCGGTCGCTCCCAACTCCTATAAACCCACCTTTCATCGCTCTGGAAGGTGCGATTCTGAGTGTATCGTTCCACTCGCCGCTTATACCTACGAATACGGTTTGCCCATGCATAGACTTTCTGCTTCAGGAAGTCGATGCGCTCTGTGACACGGGACATATAGTCCTGAGGGCTGACATCAGTCCCTGAGAACGCCCGTCTCACAAAGCGCATCACTCTAGGGCGAGTATTGCCCTCCCTGAAGCAGATTAGTTTGCCGATGAGTGCTCTGGCCCCACCAATACCGCGCTCAATTCTGCACTGCCAAGCTGGTACGGCTGGTTTCGGTCGTGTAGCTCTAGAGTCATTAGCAAATTTGACGTGAGCTACACGACATGCCGCTACAGCCGCGCAGTACAGAATTGAATGAGTATCGGTGAGGTCTTCGCAGTCATCAAAATAGTTTGACAACTGCGAATCCAGAGCCGCCACAAGCGCCCTATTTTTGTTATGCATGGGCAAACGAGGTAAGCGTGGTCTAAGTTCGGGAGACATGAATCGATATTCCCGAATCGCACCTTCCAAAGCACTCCTCAATTCTTCATTGCACTGGGTACTTACGTTTATAGCCCTGCCACACTAACTTCTCCCTGTTTCACTTTCATCTCCAACTTTATTTTATTTGTCTTTCCTACTTGTTCTCACCGTTTCTTTATTCCAATTTCAGTAACAAATCCTGAAACCATGCCTGTGATGACCCGTAAGGCTACTGCTCAGGATATGGAGCTTAAATTGAGAACGGCCCTCCAAGAACTGGAAGCATCGCAGCTCCATTGTAAACAATTGTTGCAAGAGAATGATGAAAGTGAGGAGGAAGTCAAGAAGGTAGTCGACAAAAACTCAAGCCTTAAACGGGAGCTAGTCGACCTTCATCAACAATATCTAGATGTTGTTGTTGAACGCAATCAACTGAAGGTGGTCACGGATGGTTTCAACAACTGTAGTAACTTGTATGAGGAGGCTTTAAGCAAAGTTAGGGACCTAGAAGATGAATTAATTGATGCAAATAGTCGTATTATCCAGTTAGAGAAACAAAAAGAATGTACTCAGGTTAAAGAAACTAAGAACTTATATAATGAATTATTAAATACTAATTGTAATCCACATTCCATAATAACTATTGACCTTACTGAAGATTCCATGCTAAAACAGAATTATAGACAGAGTTATACATCTAGTCATAAGAAAATGAAACAATATGCAAAACTGAATAGAATTATTAAAAAGTGTAATCAAATTAGAAAACGACAAAAAGACTTTTCCAAAAATATTCCACGGAGAAAAGAACGTGTTGATCTAATCAAGAAGTTAACTAATTGTCAAATCAAATTAGAAGACAGCAAAAAAATCTATGAGATTGATACACAGCGCTTACAGTCTGACATGCAGGTACTTGAGAGCAGACTTAGTTCCCTTTACATGAAATATGTGTGCTCTCAGAACCAAATTAAAGAACATATTCTTGCGGCAAATGAGTTAGTTTTGTGTCAGTGTAATTGTCAGAAGGTTTCAAACCGTGATGCTGTCCAGCCTGAGGCAACAGAGGACCCGTCCCATACTGAGAGTTTGTCTCAAGACTGTACCCTCAACCAAGATATATCTGATATAGTACAAGATCAATCTCAAATGGTACAGTCTGAGAATGTTAGTTGTCCATCTTTCAGTAGTCATGATTCTTATCATTCAGTTATGTTCTCAGATAGTATAGGAAGAGGTTTAGGAAAATTAATTAGTAACAACCTGGGTTATTCTAATCAAAATTATTGTATGCCAGGGTCAACCTTCAAACAAATAATGGCATTAGTAACGGGTAAGGTGTATAATCCTAAAACCAACATTACTGTATTTGTAGGTAATAGTAGTCGGGTCAGGAAAAATGAAATCACTGACTGTGTAACTGAGTTGTTAAAGTTAAATTGTAGAAAAATAATATTGTGTGCTTTCCCATATTTTGAAAAATTGACAAGTAGACAAAATAATTATATTCATATGCTTAATAAGCATATGCAATTCTTAGTTAGTCATTATAGTGACAAGCTTGTGTTTTTTGACACCAATAATTTTTTGGAAACTTTAAAATCGACTAGGGATACTGTGTATCTGCCTGTTAGTTTTAGACACATAATAGCAAGGCTATTAGCTTTTTGTATAAACTCAGACATAAATAGTATGTCGAAGTCTTGTATTATTAACACCACAATGGTTAGTAATAATACTAATAATAAGGTGGTGAGCCTGAATAAATGTAGCTCAAATGCTATAAATATTTACACAAATTGTACGAAGGAGGTTCGATGTCCCACACTCACTAGAAGCTCATTGCCTGGTGATGATATTGAAGTCTTGGGGTTAACTCCGGATAGTAATTTAAACTAGTTTGTAAGACAACAGAAGGTACCAGTAAGAATATTCTTATACCTAACAACAACAAGGTGTCTTCTTGCTCTAAAATAAATAATTGTCGAAAAGGAGTTCAGCAGAATGCCTTGAAATTATTCCATCAAAATATTCAAGGTATTTCTTCCAAATTATTAGAAATTGAAATGTTTTTAGAAAAAACAAAGTTTGACATTGTTTGTTTTACTGAACATTGGTTAAAGGATTACCAAATGCTAATTAATTATGAGAACTATAGTGTGGGCAGTTGTTTTAGCCGTAGATCTATGCTGCGTGGAGGTTCTCTAATTTTGATAAAAAATTGTTTAAAATCTAAGCAACGTAATGACATAGTTGGTTTATCAGTGGAACATTGCGTCGAACTATCCTGTGTTGAGCTGGATAGGCATGTTGTAGTGTGCGTGTACAGACCCCCTAATTGTCAGAACTTTTCTTTATTTGAGTCAATAATGGAAGATGTACTAGCGAAACTTGCATCCGGTAATAAAGCTGCAATTTTTTGTGGTGATTTTAATATTAATATTCTGGAAAATAATTCAAATAGCAGGAGATTATTAAGCCTTTTTAAATCATTCAATTTATCTAATATTTTTACAGAACCGACTAGAGTAACTCTCACTTCTGCTACTTGTATTGATAATGTTTTCTGCGATTGTGATTATTTAGATAAAGCCATCGTAAATTATTTACCATCTGATCACAGTGGGCAAACAGTAACTTTTAAGTCTAAAACAACTTTGCAAAAAGTGCAAATACAATTTAGACCAATAACAGCTGGCAAATTAAATAGATTCAATAGTGCCCTAGGTAATAGGTTAAATGTTCTGGGCCATAATATGGACGGAGCAAATAAACTATATGAGGATTTCTTTTCAGTAGTGCTCACTGAATTCAATAAAACTTTTGAAAAGAAAACAAAAAATATTTTCCCTAACTTTTTATTTAGTGACTGGGCAACTAGAGGTATTAGGATAAGTAGGGAAAGATTATTCGAATTGTATGGCCTTAAGCCTTACATTAACACTGTGACGTTCAACAGGTATGTTGCTACATATTCCAAAATTTTTAGAAATACTTGCAAAATAGCTAAAGCCCTGTATATTAGTAACAAGATCAAATCAGCAGAAAATAAAGTAAAAGCAGTGTGGAAAGTTATAAATAATGAAACTAATAGGAAAAAAATACGAAACACGGATTTTACATTGGAGACTTCTCATGGTGATATAAGCTCTAACTTAGAAGTAGCTCAAGAATTTGTACACTTCTTTACAAATATACCATCTAAAACGACGGAAGCTTTAAATTCCTCACCCGATGTCTCAATTGATTTATTAAGAGCGAACGTTCCAAGCTGCCCGGTTGAATTTCAATTTAAACATATAAACCCCATGGTAGTTAAAAAAGCTTTTCGGCACATTAAAATCAAATTGACCGAAGATCTATGGGGAATGTCTATCAAAGTTTGTACATCCATAATCGAGACTATAGCACCATACTTAGCATTAATATTTAATTTGTGTGTGGATGAAGGAGTCTTCCCGGATTTAATGAAATTTAGTAAGGTTATACCACTTTTTAAATCTGGGGACAGTAAACACACCAACAATTATAGACCAGTATCCGTGTTGCCGGTATTCAGCAAGGTATTCGAAAAGGTAATGCTCGATCAAATGCTTAATCATTTTAACACCAACCAAATCTTGCACGATCAGCAATTTGGTTTCACCAAAGGACGTTGCACGACTGACGCGGGTGCCACTTTATTAAAACACATATTTTCAGCGTGGGAGGAGGCCCAAGATGCCATAGGAATCTTTTGTGACCTCTCCAAGGCATTTGACTGCGTAAATCACGAAACCTTACTCTTGAAACTTGAGCATTACGGACTAGGTAAACTTGCGCTCAGTTTAGTAAAATCTTATTTAAATGATAGACAGCAACAAGTTCAAATAAATGGTGTCAATTCACTCGGTCTAAAAGTACAAATGGGTGTTCCACAGGGTTCGATATTGGGTCCTTTCCTCTTTTTAGTATATATTAATGATCTACCCCATTTATTAAAAAACCAACCACAAATGGTGTTATTTGCTGACGACACATCCTTAATTTTTAAGATAAATAGACGTGCATCAAATCTTGACGACGTAAATAACGCCCTACTGCAGATCCATAATTGGTTCACTGCTAATAATTTAGTATTAAATGGGAAAAAGACTAAATGTGTAAGATTTGCTTTACCAAATGTTAAAAGTACTGATTGTGACATAGTATTGAATAAAGAGAAACTAGAATTCGTCGATAAAACTGTTTTCCTGGGGATCACGCTCGACTCAAGGCTGCAATGGGGTCCGCATTTAACATCTCTTGCAGGACGGCTAAGTTCAGCAGCATATGCGGTGAGAAAAATCCGTCAATTCACTGATGTAGACACCGCAAGGATGGTCTATTTCAGTTACTTTCATAGTATTATGTCTTACGGTATTTTACTATGGGGACGGGCTGCAGACATAGAGTCTATTTTTATTCTGCAGAAAAGAGCCATCAGAGCAATATATGGCCTCCGCAGGCGCGATTCTCTAAGGGAACTGTTTAAAGATATTAACATCATGACGGTACCTTGTCAATATATCTACGAAAACATCATGTACGTAAGGAAAAATCTAAATCTTTTCGGTAAAAGAGGTGAAGGACACAATTATAGGACTAGAAATAGGGACCAATTAGTTCAACCAGGTTTCAGACTGGCTAAAGTAGACTCATCCTTCATGGGGTACTGTTTAAAATGTTATAATAAAATACCTCCCCACATACTCCAGCTGAATGAAAGGAAATTTAAATCTTGTATAAAACGCACACTATGCAGCCAGGCATATTATAAGTTGGGGGATTACATCGCTGACAAAAATGCTTGGCTGAATGCTTGTCCTGCTCCACAAGGACGCATTAATTAATTGATTAGCATTCGGATATATTGTTGGACCTGCTGAAGATTAAGATGAGAGAAAACTTTCTTTGCATTGTTTAGATTCAATCTCTTAGTATTATATAATTGCATAGCACGTGTGAGCACTATGTAGCTACTATTAAGCTACCTTTTACTGGGTACGTCTTTCACTGACTTGAGTGTGCCCTGGCGGTTGAGAGTATGTCATGCTCACTCAAATGTCTCGCTGATGGTGGCGTGTGTGTTGGATCATTAGGTTCCCTTCAAAATGGTTGAGCTAAATGGTGCTGATCCATGCGTCATGTTCGTGAACGGGCGCCGTCAGTTGGGACTGGTCGTCTCTTAGCTGCCATGGCTTATTTTTAATTTTAATATTTAATTTAGTTGTTTTAGTTATTATCTTTTTATTACGGACGCTTTTTAACGTGCACGTCTTTCTACATTGTTCTCACATGTATATTTTCAACTTGAACGATGTAACCAATATTTTGTAAAAATATTATGATTTAAAAGAGTGTCCGTGGAGTTTCTTGCCCGTTCTTCTCCATAGGGATCTACTACGCTTTGGAATGGGCAACTAGCTTCATCTTTCTGACTGACCGACCCATTGACAATTCAAAAGTGCCTGTAATTGGTTTATTTGAAATAAATGCTTTGAGTTTGAGTTTGAGTTTGAGTTTGAGTTTGTCATCACTTCCCTCATCAGCTTGGTTTGTGTCCGACTGTGGTGGTTCTATATTAGTCTGCGACGGGGGGGGCAATGACATGGCTACTCAGCATTTCATTTCGCAAGCGATCAAGTACAGTGTCATCCAACATATGATTACGCTGGATGACCCGCACCTGATCCGACAGTCGTTGTGCCGAAACGTTGACAACTGGCTCAAGCACCTGAAAAAGAGAGAGCATCCGAACACGGTCCGCGGTCAGATTGTTTCCCCCCTCTGTAGCCCCATAGTATGAGCGCATGACGTTCTCATTAATGGATCGTGTCCATCTCATGCGCTGCACACTTCCGCCGGGAGCTGGGACCCTATCAGAGGCCGGTGGGCCTCGAGGTCCTAAACCGTCCGGCGGCCGGCGTCCTCCCCGTCGACGAGCAGGTGGTGGTGTCGTGGGCGGGGAGAAATACTCGTCGCTCGAGCTCGACGCAACTACCGCGGCCAGTGTCGTCACAGCGCTCACAGTGAGGCTGGATACCGGCGGCGGTGAGGCGGAGCTGAGCGAAGAGTCCGGAGGTGGTAGGCGTGCTTTTCGTGCGGCTGATCTTGTCAACATATTTTGTCGGAATTTTTCATCGATGTTATTTTCGGAGATGACATGACAGATGTCATCTCCTATTCGGTAGTTTTTTATTCATATCGAAATGCTCTTTTTGGATTTAATTGATTGTAGGTATATTGCTGGGTTTTTTTTTTAAAAAAGCACTTATGAAATTCAAAATATTGTTGATACCTAATCGTTAAAACTGATAAAATATTTGTATATTATAAAATCAAATTCCAAGACGTTTGTTGACGTTGGTGTTGCCAGCCATTTTATTATTATTATTATTATTATTTCTTGTCTTTGGCTTATCTCGGGACCCTGGGGTCCCGGACCTTTGGAAGGCGTACGAGGGGCCGAAGCCAACTCGCAGAGGCCCCTTAGACAATTTCAAATGACGAGGAGGCACCAGCCGACGATTATCCCTGTATGCACTATGCAAGTGCACCCAAGGACAACCCCAGGATGGTGCAGGACTATTGCAGAACATGGAAACAAAACACATTGGGCCTATGGGTTTGGGTGGCTACATGGATTGGGTACCTTGAACTATGGAAGAACTATGTCCCCTGCCTGACCAATGTTATATAATATACACAGATAAATTGGCAGGGGGTGACTTGCACACTCAATAATGGGCCCCCGGAAACGGTCGCTAGCACATAGTGACGTAGCGACAAGGGGCAACATGTCCTGAGGTGCTTGAGGAGTGGAGAGGTATTCCACGGCTCTCAGAACAATCCCAGAGCCCGGAAGATGGTCAAGATCCCTACAAGCACTTACTGGAATACTTCCTTCCTCCGAGCACGTTTGCTCTTGCGAATCTCCACTCAAGCCGGCCAATAAAGGCAAGAATGAGGTGGGAGCTCTGTTCCCGTCATTGTTCACTCCAGCCGGCCAATAAAAGCAAGCCAGAGGTGAAGAACAAGACTTCTCCCGGGAAATAGGGTCCGTGGGGTCGCTACTGCCCAACAGCTCGCCACATGCTGCCCTGCGGGTTCACGTATCTCTCTTGGTCTGGCTCCTCACCCTAGACCTGTTTCGGCAAAGTAAACTCCACCGGCACAGACCCAGAGTTCGGAGCGCGCAAGCCCCACCACGACGTCAACGTAGAGTTACGTTGACGTCGATTATTATTATTATTATTATTATTTGTTTATTGATTAGTGTTACATTTTCATCGCATTTCAATCTTTTTCGTCATCATGGATACGTTAAAAATTCGAGTAATTATGGAATATGAGTACCGTCGTGGCAGCAACGCGGCACAAGCGGCACGCAACATCAACGACGTTTACGGAGCTAACACTACAAACCAACGCACCACTTGTTATTGGTTTGCTCGCTTCCGTTCTGGAAATTTCGACCTGAAAAATGAACCTCGCGGTCGTCCGAAGACTTTGGTCGACAATGACGAATTAAAGGCGATTGTGGAAGCTGATGATACACAATCTACGGCTGAATTAGCAGCAGCTTTCGACGTTAGCGTCAAAACTATATTGGTCCATTTGCGTCCAATTGGCAAGGTAAAAAAGCTTGACAAATGGGTGCCCCACGAACTCAATGATCGCCAGCGCGAAGTACGCGTCGAGACGTGCCTTGCACTGCTCAACAGACACACAAATGAAGGAATTTTGAACCGCATTATTACCTGCGATGAAAAATGGATTCTGTTTGATAATCGCAAGCGCTCAGCAAGTTGGTTGGATCCTGGTTCAGCACCTAAACAATGCCCTAAACGAAAACTTACCCCTAGAAAAGTGATGGTCACTGTTTGGTGGTCTAGCGCCGGTGTGATTCATCACAGCTTCTTACCAAACGGGGTGAGCATTACTTCAGATGTGTACTGTGAAGAACTGAACACAATGATGGAGAAGCTGGCACATCTCCAACCAGCATTGGTCAATCGCTCGTCTCCGCTGCTCCTGCACGACAACGCGCGACCTCATACTGCACAGCAGACGGTCTCCAAGTTGCAAGAACTGGGGTTGGAAGCTCTCCGTCATCCGCCCTACTCACCAGACCTTGCGCCTACAGACTACTACTTTTTCCAGAATTTGGATAACTTCTTGGCGGGAAAAAAATTCAATACCCGAGAGGCAGTACAAAATGCCTTTGAAGAATTTGTTGCCTCCCGTCCAGCTGATTTCTTTAAGAAGGGCATCAATAAACTGCCACTGCGTTGGCATGATTGCATGGGTGATTACTTCGATTAATACAAATAAAAAATGCATGAAAAAAATTCGTTTAAATTTTTTCATACAAAACGGCAATTTCATAGGTAAAGACCTATTATAAGGATAATCTCAGTACCTGCTATTTGCTGAACAACCTTCAATAGTATTGAAGGTAAGAATGAAAGATATAAAATATTGTAAAGTAATAGGTATGAAATCAAAATATTTTATTTCACATGAACCTACACGGGCACTTATGATCCGTCGCTAGATGCACGGTTCCAATTGGTCATTTATACTATTTTTTGAAATATTAGTAAATACCTTGCTCACAATGTTTTATTTAAAGCAAGTATGATGCTTGGTTTTGATATATGAAAGGATTGTAGGATTTACATGTGACCGACCATCTTTGAACTAATTAGCGATCTTCGATTCCAATGATTATCATAGCGTCTATTTGAAGGTTTCGACTGTAGATGGTTAGTCCCGCGTCAACAAAACGAGTCGATTACAATTTTATTGTGTGTTTACACCAGCCGTTTTTGATAGTCAATCAAGTGTGTTTCCCCTATTTCTCAATTTAAAAATCAAAATGATGAAAATATCAATAACTAGCTTTTGGAGGTCGAGAATTATCCCACGGATACGTACTACGGGAATATAATTCAGGTCATGATCTACCCATGTGCCAAATTTAATTCAAATCTGTTCAGCCGCTTTAGCGTGAAAGCATAACAAACAAACAAACAATATACAAACAAACTCACTTTCGCATTTATAATATTAGCTAGGATTATTTTAGAATTGTTACAATAAAAAATACTTAATTAAGTTATTTCCTTTCATCACTTAAAAAAGATTGCGTTTGTTTAGCAATCCATGTAATTTTCAACTCTTGTTAAATATTAAAGGAGGCTTTAATTGTTACTGAACTCAGAACCTTCTGACAGGGGTTTTTTCCAAATGACAAGGTCAAAGAAATTGTTTGAAATTACACCCTGTTTGATGGAGTATTATTACGCGGGATCCTTCCTAGACAAAGGAAATTGGACCAGAGAGAAACGACTAAGTAAAGTTTACTCCAAAGACAATTATCATATGTACAGGAACATCACACGTGTAATGAGCATTTGGGTATGTTGAATCGAGCAAAGCAAAAGAAGATTTTGCAACGAGCAATGTCCTTTTGTATGTTACTATACCTACAGGGTGTCCCTGGAAGTATGGATCAAATCCAATAGGGGTGTGGGCAAGGTCATTTCCAAACTTTTTAACCTTGAGAATGTCGGAGCATTTTTTTTTTTTTGAAAAGCGCTCGAAAATTGAGGGAATTTTTTACGTCCCTATTCGATTTGATCCATACTTCCACGGGGGTATATATTTGAACGGCGAAAATTAAAATACCTACGGGTAATGTCAATGTTCAAAACGTCGAAAACATAAAACCGAACATTATAATAACGAAAATTGATATTGATGAATGATTAGATGACCTACGTCCAATATATCTAAAATCTAATTATCTACAAAATTGACATCGAAAGACCTAAATATCGAATAACAATTATTGGGCACCCCGAGGTTAGGTTTGTTTACGTTACTTTAATCAGAAATTGACAGATAGAAATAGGAGCCCCGCACAGCGGGGCTCCGTCGACGTGAGGTTAACTGTAATTTATTTAGGCGTGCAAATTTTGATGTGCAAACAGTATTTTTGATCTACGTATTCTGTTGGGAAAGTGAATATTGTATTGTGTATTAAATGTTGTCATTTTGAACTTAGGTATAATGACTATCGATATTTTTAATCATTCGATATTTTGATCACTCGGCATTTAAATCTTAGACATTTTAAGCTTAGGTATAATAATTTTAGATAATTTGATATAATCGATATTTAAATTTTCGATGTTTTGAATAGTGACATTTTACCAGTAGGTATTTAAATTTCGAAATACAAATAGGTACCCTGCCAGGGACAACCTGTATAGTTCGCAGTAAAATTTTAACGTGCTTATGCACGCGAAAGAAAGCCTGCAGTGTAGATGTAGTGCGCTGGGGCTCCGTTTCGCATGGGGTCGCGGCATTATGCTGAGCGGTAGCCGTTTTGCGTAGATGTGACGCATATTTTCCCCAAAACTTGCTTTTTACATTGTTTATTTTATTTTGTTGTCCTTTGCGTCATGTTTACCGCAAATAAACGTATTTTCTTTCTTTCTTTCTAGATACCTTAATAATGTTTTCATCCTATAGTTAATCTACCTGATCAGTGTTACACAATACATTTGACCTTTACCCTACAAGCGAAAATTTTACCAACTTTGTTATAACACGATCTATTTGAGGTTTAATTCCAGCTGACGCCAACAGGCCATCATTGTTGTTTCTTCGAGCTATTATTTCTTTTTGTCATTGCTACAAAAGAAAAACCGTAATCGCTGGAACCTTTCGCTATCCTTGCAAATACCTGAACATAATACGTCGAAACACTACAATACATATCTCCGGATCAAGCTAACCTTTAAATCCTTCGAGGCACAAAGAAAGTATCATAACATTGTCCACAATACATGTCATATCGAATGTGTTTTACATCCTACACATAATAATTCGTTTATTCTACTACCAGAGTCTTCGAAATTCAACTCTTACACTGGCAAAATAGAGTTTATATCAGTTTGGCATTGTTACTCCATAATGTCTGCCCGAGGCGTACGTACGTTTTACAACGGAGTTTAAAATATTTCACCGTGGAACAGTCGCATGACTCCCTTGCCTCTACTGACTGTTTGTAGAAGACCACAAAGGAGACCCATTTTGACTGGAACCTTTTTAACTGTCAGTGTGTACACAGTGTCGTCATTTGAGTGACTTTATCTAGCGAATCTTTATTTGTCGTTTTAACTGTCAGTGTGTACACAGTGTCATCATTTGAGTGACTTTATCTAGCGAATCTTTATTTGTCGTTTTAACTGTCAGTGTGTACACAGTGTCGTCATTTGAGTGACTTTATCTAGCGAATCTTTATTTGTCGTTTTAACTGTCAGTGTGTACACAGTGTCATCATTTGAGTGACTTTATCTAGCGAATCTTTATTTGTCGTTTTAACTGTCAGTGTGTACACAGTGTCGTCATTTGAGTGACTTTATCTAGCGAATCTTTATTTGTCGTTTTAACTGTCAGTGTGTACACAGTGTCGTCATTTGAGTGACTTTATCTAGCGAATCTTTATTTGTCGTTTTAACTGTCAGTGTGTACACAGTGTCGTCATTTGAGTGACTTTATCTAGCGAATCTTTATTTGTCGTTTTAACAGTCAGTGTGTACACAGTGTCGTCATTTGAGTGACTTTATCTAGCGAATCTTTATTTGTCGTTTTAACAGTCAGTATGTACACAGTGTCGTCATTTGTGTGACTTTATCTAGCGAATCTTTATTTGTCGTTTTAACTGTCAGTGTGTACACAGTGTCGTCATTTGAGTGTCTTTATCTAGCGAATCTTTATTTGTCGTTTTAACTATCAGTGTGTACACAGTGTCGTCATTTGAGTGACTTTATCTAGCGAATCTTTATAATTGTCGTTTTAAGTGTCAGTGTGTACACAGTGTCGTCATTTGAGTGACTTTATCTAGGGAATCTTTGTTTGTCGTTTTAACTGTCAGTGTGTACACAGTGTCGTCATTTAAGTGATTTTATCTAGCGAATCTTTATTTGTCGTTTTCAAAGGACGTGTGAGCGAAGATTAAAATAATTGTGTGTGTTTTGAGTTCTTATCCTGTTTGCATTGTTACGAGATTTTTATAGTTAAACTTGCTATTGCTTCGTCCGCTTTTTTATATACAGGGTTAGTTTTCAATGACCAGCCAAATTTTCACAGGGTGTTCTACCCATTATTATGAACAACTTTAACTATGGGACCAACTTTGAAATCACGAAAAAAAATCAGCTGTTTCATACATTTTGGTCGAGTAGGTATAGAACTTTTGTATAAAACAGCTGTTTTTTTTTCGTGGTTTTACAGTTGGTCCGATAGTAAAAGTTGTTCATATTCACGGGTAGAACGCCCTGTGAAAATTTGGCTGGTCATTGAAAACTAACTCTGTATATACGAACTAAAGACCCGCCAGACGTTGTCCTGTCAAAACTTAATTTTTTTTTCCTATTTTTTTCTTTTAACCACCCCAGTAAATAAAAAACGTTCTCAAATTATAGCGTGACCAAGAGAAATAGGGATTCATTTATAATAATGCAATCGATAAAAAGCTACCTGCAGTCTAGATAAATAGGTGCTGTTTGTTTAATGTAAGCCCTAATGAATTAATTGTATCAATAATGGTTGCGCGCATTGTGTTGGGAATATGAAATCAAATCATTATGTAACCACAAATTTTCAATTAATTAAATACACATGTTTTTGCTCTCATTTAATCAGGTATTATTATTGGCCACATTGTCACGGGCGACCTAAGGGACGACCTAGATATAGAGAGGGAGCGCAGGGCGTTGTCTGTGAGGAGCAATATGCTTGCCCGCAGGTTCGCTCGTTGTACTACAGACGTCAAAGTTACTCTTTTTAAGGCGTTCTGTCAATCGTTTTACACGAGTGGCCTGTGGGTGTCATACACGCGCCGAGCCTACAAGGTCCTGCGTGTTCAATTTAATAATGCTTTTAGGATGCTGTTGGGACTGCCGCGGCGGTGTAGTGCTTCGGGAATGTTCGCAGAGGCTCGCACAGATGGATTCCATGCCATTATGCGAAAGAAAGCGGCCTCCTTACTACAGCGCCTGCATAGTAGTAACAACAGCATTCTAAAAATGATTGCTGCCAGAGCGGACTGTCCCTTTCAGGGACACTGGGTGGGGACAGTCCTAGGTCTGACATAATATTACTGTACAAAACTAACAATACTAACCTATGTATAAGCATTATTGTTACTAACACCAATGTACTAACATATTTAATATGGACCTTGTCTGAAATAAAGTTTTATTTAATTTAATTTAATTTAATTTAATTATTATGTACCATGTAAATATAATACACAAAAACAAATGAGGATAGTAGAAAGTTTAATATGTTTATAGATTATACGTAAGGTAAGACGGTTGGTGCTCTTACAAAATAAATTACCTTATAGCATTACGGACAACCTCTTTAATGTTCTTCACTCCTGGTATAAATAGTTGTGTTGCTACTAATAAAACCTAAACATTACTTAACCTTAGATTTTTGAAGTGCTTAGAAAATTTAATTTCGTGCTGTCAAAGGCCTTAAAAAAATAAGGTAATTGTAAGGTACTTGCTGTGGAAATAACAACTATTTATTTTACACGATTCACGAGTAGTATAATTGCATGCAGTTGGCTGTACAATAAAATTAATGTTTTTTTAACGTGACTTGAACTCAAAGCTGGTTTCAAAACTTGGACGATCGAATGCAATCTATGTTTAGGAGACATATAAATAAAATAAATAAATAATAAAAACTTTATTGTTTAAGAACTAAGCATCATCGTATATACATGCACATACATACATGCACCCACACATACATATATTTTGACCGTGATTTTTGCGTAAATTGGCCAACTTTGGCGTTCTTATTACGGATCACTGAAAGACTTCGACCACGTTGACTTACTGAGTGGTAGAGAATTAGTTATTAGTAGGTATAGCGGCCTTGCTATTCGCAATTTTTTCTTATCTATACAACGTATCGTTTTGCATCCTCGTCTAAGTGATTATTTATTATATTATAGATATATATTATAGACCATCTAACCGAACAACTTTTTCCATGGCACCAACATCGTAATCGCGAAAAAATAATCAGTCATCCTATACATTTGCGTCGTGTAGGTATTGAATTTTTCTATGTGACACTTATCATTTCACGAAGTTGGTACCATGGAGAAAGTTGTTCGGTTTGATCTGCTGTATCACACCCTGAAATTTGACGAGAATGCAAAACGACACGTTGTATAAATAAAGAAAATTCTGAAGCAAGATTTTCATAGAATTTTTTCGATCTCGTGGATTGACTACTGTACGTAGATAAGCAAATGAAATGAAACATATATTATATAATAAAATGTCTTAAATAGTGGTTTAGTTCATAGTGGCGTCAGAATTTGGAAATATGTATGGAATAGCTATGAAAAATCGCATTAAAAACCATAAAACTACTAAAAACGCTCAGAATTAACTGTAAATTTCTCCTTACCACATTAAATTACGTAAAATTTATATCAGAATAAACGTTAGGTCATATGAAATCAAAATTTCATACTTAAAAAATATAAGACTCAATATTAGCACTGCCAAATTGCTACATAGTGCGATGCGTCGCCGTGCTTCAATATTACCACTGCCAAATTGCTACATAGTGCGATGCGTCGCCGTGCTTCAATATAATATTTAACCTGTCAAAACTCAATTTTGTGATTTACTGGCAGAGAATGGATTGAGACAATTAATGCTATTTGCCACTGTTTGACTTCACGTCTACCAAATAATAGGCAGAAGTGTATCCACATTTTGTCAGTTATTTAGAGTCTCATTCAAGGCTTTCAAGGAGCTCGTGGCTAAGTAATAACAGCCGCACGGGTCGATCCGTCAGGTTAAGCTAAGCTTGCCGGGGTTGGTCCGTGGATGTGTGACCATCTTTACATACCGAGGCTCCTCCGTGCCTCGGAAAGCACGTTAATCCGTTGGTCGCGGCTGTCATCCGTCGATCTTTGACAGTCGTTACGGTTCGTCACAAGCCCGAAATTCTGACAACCAGTCTTACCAAGGGATATCGTATTACCCAGTAACTGGGTTGTGGAGGTCAGATAGGCAGTCGCTCCATGTAAAATACTGGTATTCAGCTGCATCTTTAGACTGGAAGCCGACCCCAACATAGTTGGGAAAAGGCTAGGCAGATTGAACTACAGTCTCATTTAAAAGGGGTAGAGCATATTGCTGGCTATTAATCGGGCACAGTCCAGGCGCAGGGCTGCTACAGAGAATCCACTTTGTTCAACCATTTCAAAACAAATGAGTCGCGCCACACAGACGTAGCCAACTACCTTGATGTCATGCTAGCCTGGTACTAGTAATTGTAGGTTTTTGCCTAATGAGCTTGTAGCATTCAGGTCAATGTGTTTAAAATATTAATTAGTCATGCAATTGTGTCATGGTCTGGCCAAGTAAAATTAATTGAACGCATTAAATAACTTGCATGTTTAAATATTACTGTGGGTAATGGTGTTGTAGCAATTTCACGATTGAAATTATTACATTATTATTGCAGCCCTGCAACTGTACTGTCCCGTATTTAAGGGCAAAGACTTCTTTAAAGACAGAGAAGGATACCAACTCATGTATTACATTATATAAAAGTAGTCAGTGAATTCTAAATTCACCTTTGATCTACCAAGGACTCGGAAAAAAAAACAATAATAATGTCAAATACTAAGAAGCAAACTGCGTTTTTCATTCACGGACTAGAAAAAAAAGACGGACTCCGCGCCACGCATATCGAAAGTGAAGCACAGTAAGTATTTATTTATTTATTTATTTATTTAAAACTCTTATACTATCTTTACAGGTTACAAACCTAATGCGATAGCTAAGACTACTTGTAATAATTATTAACTATTTAAAATAACCTTATATTACTAACAATTATGTATGCCGGGACCGTTTGTACAAACATGCCTCACGCACACATTTACATCATAGTATGCCGACCGGCTGCCATTACGTGACACGTCTTTGTCAAATCACGCAAACATAGATCGGTACGGTGCTTCACTTTCGATACTGGTGGTGCAGAGTCCATCTTTTTTTTCTAGTCCGTGTTTTCATTAAACTTTTTTTTTGTAAATTTTGAGTTCACTTTGCTAGTACAACACAATAAGTAGATGTCGAGTATAACATATTGCTCCCTCTAGACTTGATACTAAAACACAATACAGCAAAATGTCACAATCAGAAATGGCGACATTTAATTTTGTCACAACCTTTGAGGTCCGTTTTCACACAAGTGCAATCTGTCTCTAATATTGTGAGACGGGTCCAAATTGCATACAAAGCGACGGAAACATTGTTAGCAACGTGCAAATGTAACAACTGGTCTTATCTGACTTGTGAAATAGTTACAAAGTCACAATATAAACATCACGCCCGAATCCCCAGATGGAGTAAACAGAGATCATGTTATAGTACGCACACATTTTCACCAGCATTGTCAACCCCTTGTAATATGGAGCAATAGCCAAAGTGAGCAACTGGGTACAAATTCGGACTCCGGGCTATTAATGAGATTTTTTTCAAATTCAAATTCAGTAAGTAGGTATGATACTGCATGGCTGTTTGCAATCAATATGATCGACCAATAGAGAATTAAATCAGAAGTCATTTATCAATAATTTTTAGGGTTCCGTACCCAAAGGGTGAAACGGGACCCTATTACTAAGACTCCGCTGTCCGTCCGTCTGTCACCAGGCCGGGGCGGCAGGGGAGGGCAGGAGGGGTCTGTGGAGGTATCTTATGAACCGTGATAGTTAGACAGTTGAAATTTTCACAGATGATGTATTTCTGTTGCCGCTATAACAAAAAATACTAAAAAATACAATAAAATAAATATTTAAGGGGGCTCCCATACAAACAAACGTGATTTTTTTGCCATTTTTATATATAATGGTACGGATTGGTACGGAACCCTTCGTGCGCGAGTCCGACTCGCACTTGGCCGGTTTTTACTACAAAATCACATCTGAATAATTATCAATCTATAATAGGTATACAGGGTTACTTCTAATTCGACGTATTCCTTGCAGGACGTCATAGAGGGTTCAAATTTAAAATGCAACGAATTAAGCCACCGAATGTTGTACCAAAAATTCAGTTTTTATTATTTTTTTTTTGTAATTTTCGTGTAAGAAAAATATAAATTACAAAAAATAAAATGTTTAATTACAGATCTTTGCCACAGTTTTAGGCATTTTACAACTTTTAATTTTTAACAAAGATCTGCTACGGCATCAACAATGTTAATAACTTAATTGCTAGCAAAGTCTAGTAAAAAAAAAAAAACTAAAAATCTAACCAACTCAAAAACTATTGAATTTCGGCAGAACATTTGGTGGCTTAATTTGTTGCATTTTAACCCTACTCTCATGTAACCCTGTATATCAGCTATACAGGGTGACATCGACGCGCGAACTGCAACCGTGAATTCAGCACATGATGACCCCCTACTGCAGAAATTTTACGTAGGTTATTATTGGGTTTTGGGTATATTTCAACAAATTAAGTAAGACTTCTTGAAAAATAAAAAAATAAACTTTTAATCACAACTTGGTTTCTACGTTGACATTTGAGGCAAGGAAGCGGCATCAGCGCCACCAGCGGTAAGAAAAACGAAACTCACAAAAAATGCAATTACAAATATACCTATGCGGAGTTCGTTCACAAAGACACCTTTAAATTTATTATTTATTCAACAGTTATTAAAAAATATTAGCTGTTCCAGACATTTTGACCGCGTAGGTATTACACTTTTCTATGCAACAGCAGATGGTTTTTTTGATCTCCGATGAAAAGTTTCAACGCAGGTTCAGAATCCTGTACTGATCCACGGTAACAGGTTTCGCGTTGATGTCCTTGTCACCCTATATTGGTCTCGATCAACATTGAAAAATCCAAACTTCTATATAGCTGTACCTATCTGGAGCTAGACCACCACCTCTTAAAGCAGTATTATTTTAATCTTACATGAGTGTGGGAAAGAGATGGAGCTAGACGTCCTGTATACCTCCATCTCTTTCTCACACTGAAGTAACATTAAAATAATACTGCTTTAAGAAGTAGTGGTTGGCCCCCTGTACATATTATAAAAAACTTTTTTACAAAAAAATACAACCGACTTCCAAAAACAACACTACAAAGTGAAAAATAACTTTAATTTCGGAAGTCGGTGGCAAAAAACCAAAATACATTTAACTAGACACCGACTTCCGAAATTAAAGTTATTTTTCACTTTGTAGTGTTGTTTTTGGAAGTCGGTTGTATTTTTTTGTAAAAAAGTTTTTATTTTTCACTTTTTAGTTGTAGTAGCTACCCCACACAAATTGTAATACCACTACCTGCAAAACAAACTATGTAGAATATCATCCATGTAAAAGTGTGGAAAAAATATGTATTATTGAAGCTAACTCAAAAACTACCCAAGCAAAGTTAATCAATTTTATATGGAACCAACTGTGATGTATACACTCTCAATAAAACAAAAAAAATCCAAATCGGTCCAGCCATCTTTGAGTAATCGGGGAACATACATAAAAAAAAAAGAAAAAAAAAAGGTTCCGACTAATTGAGGACCTCCTCCTTTTTGAATTCGGTTAAAAAGTAAGTGTGCCTCCGGATTCTTAATTATTCTGTCTTTAAACTGTGACTCCGGATTTTTATTTAGTCTGGCTTTTTTTAATTTTCAGATAAGAATATTTTCTTATTTCATACTTTCTAAAGCGTGATTTTTCAGTAGTCGGGTTTTAGATTTTGAACTTACTTTTTATTTAAATTATTTTGGGGTTTAAATTCCATGATAAAGTATTTGCGCTTTACATTTTTTATAGAAGAATAATTATTATTTATGTATGTATTTTGGGTAGGTTTGGAGAGAAAATATGTTTGGTTCACATCTGCCCTACATTTTAGAAATTATTCCTAACTAGCTTTTGCCAGCGGCTTCGCCCGCGTGTATGTCGAAAATTATCCCACGGGAACCTTCTACCGGGATGAAAAGTATTATATGTCTTAATCCAGGTTCTAAACTATCTGTATACCAAATTTCATCCAAATCCGTTCAGCCGTTTTTGCGTGATTGAGTAACAAACATCCAAACATACAAACTTTCACATTTATATTATTAAGTAGGATTATCGGGTGCATGCAAGCAAAGCCGCGAGCAACGGCTAACAATATAATATATTTTTGAAAAGTGCTAATTAAGCCCTTTCATTTTATACCCAACATGGCATCTTTAATTAAAAAAAATATATTTTTAGTTCATGACTTTATGTCCTCTAGAGGGCGCCATATTCAATTTAATGAAATATTCAATTTCAATTTAATGTAAAGCCATATTTAATTTAATGTAACCAGTGGACAATCAAGGCGCTTCACACACAACATTTGTCAATTATGATAAGTAGTTTACAAGATAGGGGGAAACAGTTGAACATACACACATACATATATTACATACATACCGGTCAAAATAATAACCCTCCTTTTTGCTTCGCCGTAGTCGGGTAATTAAAGTCGTTGTTAGTGTCTGTCTGTGTGACCGCGTTGTTCTTCTAAACTGCGCCACTTCTTTTCATGCGGTTTTCACCGTCGTTTAGTGAATTTATTCCAGAACGTTTATATGTATGATAAACTAGAAGTGCCCCGCGACTTCGTTCGCGTGGAAGTCGTAAGATATACTAAATAACAACCACATTTGAATAAAAACTCACTCTACTCCCGAGCGGCGCGGCGGGTCGGGGACGAGTGAGTGATATTACTTCGTTTTCGCTTAGCGATCTTTCAGACTTTTTTTCTTTTTGCTCTACTCCTAAGGGTCGTAGCGTGATACTAAATAGCCTATAACCATCTTCGAGAATTGGGCTATTAAATGCAACTTGAATTTTTCAATTCCGACTTTTTGTTCATATTTTCATGGGCTTTATTTTTTTGCGCGGAACCCTAATTCTTTTTCAAAAATAAAAGTAGCCTAAGTTACTCCCTAAAACATCAGCTACTTGCCAGTGAAAGTCCCATCAAAATCGGTTCGACTGTTTCGGAGATTAGCCCGAACAAACAGACAGACAGATAAAAATTTTAAAAACTCTTTTTTTTTTGTTATGAGTACCGTATATACTTTCATATGCATTTAGTAAACAGCTGTTATTTTGACATTAAAACAGACACTTCAGTTTTATTTATTTATAATATAGATGTATAGATTAATATTAAACCCACAAGTAATATAAAAATATCAGTGTTTTGTCAAGACGTAACATGCGTGTAAAGTAGGGGCGGGTCGCTAGTAGATTATAACATCAAAGGCGCTATCTAAACGCTTCAGATCTCTAAATGTTTGGACACTAATCCAAATATTTGTGCCCAGTCTTGTTGGGACATAACCTTCAAACGTGGCTGATAATCTGAAGTACTTGCAATGTGTATGACGTATCATTCTTTATTAATATTCATTATTAATTGAGTGGGTTCTGTCTGTGACGCACTTGCTGGTATATAAAGTCGTGTTGAGTTCTGAAGAGATATTAAGTAGCCGTTGCTGCCTCAGGAACAAATACAATTAGCTTAATATATTATTGGCTCTTAAATGCTAGAAAACTTGAAGATTCTCATTACTAAAGGCAAATAAAATAATCTTACTAGTTAGTAAAGGTTAAAAAAAATATCTTTTTAGTGTAGATAATTATAGTTTTTTTGTTAATTATTATATTATAACTACTTTCTTGAAGAAGTTATTATCATGGCTGCTTTAATAAAAGATTACTTTAGATATTTCCGTCTAACTTGATCTTTTTAATGTTCTAATTCATTTCTTTTGTCCTGAAAACATCTCTACGCTTGAAAAATCTTTAATAATCACAAAAGGCTGTATTTTTACAGTCGAGACTATGTTTTATTAAACTGGCTACCAAAGAAAATGATTATTTACTGACCTCTCTATACGTATAGACAAAGTTTCTAAAAAGTTGTGCGAAACATCTAATGAATACATTTTGGCCACAAAGTTATCCACATGACCCAAGCCGAAATTGAGTGCAGGCACGATCCAAACTTAGCTATAAATAATTAATATGTCGCTCGCTAATATAAACGAGTATACAGAGGCCTGGGGGTAACGTTGTGTACGGTGTTTTAATTCAATCACTATTAAGGCGACAATAACAGACTTTTAATGATTTTTAACTGAAGATCACGTCTAAACAATTAGAGTTAATGATTTTGAAAAAATACATGTTACATTAGAACATTTTCCTAGAACTTAACATGTAAATATTTAAGATTATGTTTATATTACATAGTGTAACTAATTTGTAAAATTATCTCTAACTGAGAATCACGCAACTATCAAGCGTATTTTTATGAAAAAGATAATTTAATTATTTATCTTTTAGTAATACGTGTTTTAATATAATATTTTTTTTTTTGTAAATATGTAGGTAAAATAAATTAATAATGCGTCTAATTTGGGACAGTGCTCCTTTATGGGCGAGTGGATGTACGACACGTTGCGTGAGCTCAGCACAGAACTCAAGGCCGTTGGTACATGTCTGCGTCTTAAGTGGTCACCTTGTAGAATTATTGAGGCCCAGCCGGGCAATAATCTGCCAATATGGACCTGTATTATTGAGAAAATTACTTTGTTTTGTAAACAATATACAAGTAGATATGTGTGGGACGTGTGTCGGGAAACTCTTCAATGAATAAGTCCTTTTTAAAGTTCACAAACATCACATAAAAATTATAAAATAGATTTCGTATTAGTTAGGTTTAATGTAGCAGTGTCCGTTCCCACCGAAGTTAGGTAAAAGAAAGGCGATGACAATAGTCGGTGATATCGGAAGCGCGGTGTCGTCATGCGCTCGGTCTCTTTGTCGGTACAATATGCTAAGCTTGCAGGTTGGCTTCGTAACAAAGTTAACACTATTTAAACTTTGTTTTGTTATGATTTTCGTTTATAAACGTAAACTACTGAAAATGAGCTACCCAATTTACGCTGTATCGTCGATAGAGAATTTGTTACTTAATAGCGTAAATTGTGGGCATGCTATCGCGACAGCAATGGCGTTCCTCATTGTTGTCTAGTGCACTGTGGTAAATCAGTAAGTCACGGGAATGGGCCAATTGATAAGATTAAATTAGCATGCTTAGCAGATGATTTGGTGATCGCATTCATCTTCGTGTTTCGTGTGGGTACGTAGTTACGTATAGAAAACCGGCCAAGTGCGAGTCGGGCTCGCGCACGAAGGGTTCCGTACCATTATTTATAAAAAAGATTAAAAATCACGTTTGTTGTATGGGGAGGCCTCTTAAATATTTACTTTATTCTGATTTTTATTTATTTTATTTTATTTTATTTGAATATTTATTTGCCAGAAACATGGTATGTTCACAAAGGTGTTCTTAACATTTCTTAGTGCTGCATGTCTCACCGTTATAACGGTATGCAAAAACAATTTACAATTACAATTATATCTAAACAATTACAATAATTACATTAATTTTCAATTTACATTATTTACTTTAAGTTAAAAAAATAATACTGTTATTTCAATTATTTTAATATACCATCATATTCCATTTTTACCATTTTATTAAATAAAACAAAAACATTAACATATTATCACTTAAATTATTATTTATGCCTGTATTTTAATGCCAGATCAAGTGAATAAAATTTACAGGGACATTTTACAAAAAATTCGTGAATTGAGTAAAAAGATTCTTGCAACAACCACTTCCGTAGTGCCGAACAAAATTTTTTGAAGGGTAGTTGGGTAATTGGCTTCGGCAAAGCATTATAAATTAGGGGAGCCATGTAGATACAACTCTTTCTGAAGAGTTGCAACTTAGGAACAGGTATATCGAAATCTAAATGTGCAGCTTTCCTCTTATTTGTATTAGTACTTATTTGTTGTTATAGTGGCAACAGAAAAACGTCATCTGTGAAAATTTCAACTATCTATCTATCACGGTTCATGAGATACAGCCTGGTGACAGACGGACAGACAGACGGACGGACAGCGGAGTCTAGTAATAGGGTCCCGTTTTACCCTTGGGGTACGGAACCCTAAAAAACATATCAATTAAATTGTGGGCAAACTAATTAGAAAGCAGAAAAAAGGACACTACACTAAGAAGCTTGCTAGCTTCGTGGCATAATCCCGTAGTTATCAATTTAAGATATTTCAGGAAATAGAATCCTCTGCCGGTACAAGACTTACGGAGCGTAGTCACTAAACGCATGTTGCGTTGCGCTGTGCGTCGCCACACACTAAACGCATGTTGCGTTGCGCTGTGCGTCGCCACACACTAAACGCATGTTGCGTTGCGCTGTGCGTTGCCACACACTAAACGCATGTTGCGTTGCGCTGTGCGTCGCCACACACATTTGGGCTGCGGTCCACAATTGTGTGGATTGTGTTCTCGGGCTATTTAGAGCTATTTTATCTTTTAACCCGCGATATTAATGCCAAATCGCGGTTTCTAGCCGTGGCAGTGGTTTGGCGCTGTTTTAACTGTACATGTTGACCGCTCTAGTGATTTAGATGCTCATTCCATTGCAGTAAATATTGTTTGTGCCAAAATTTATTTGGGTGTTGTAGCTTTACAAGAATTTTAATTTTAATAGGTACCTTATTTTTCAGCCTCTTACTGTCCAATGAGAGACAATGACCAAAACAATGCACATTTCTTTAAACGTTAGTGACGATTTTTATAAAAAGTTTTTCATATTTCGCGATAGTTGAGATTGTTTTCTAGTTTATCTGTTTTATCATATTTACTTTCTTTACAAACAGTATAAAAGTTACACTACATTTTCCTCAGCCCTAACTTTTACACGTTTCATATAAAACAATCTTGCCAGGGAACATAAGAAGTATTTCCTAAGATAACTTATAAGAGCGTACGTACTTAGGTACCTGTAAAAGTAGCATAAAATAGATAACACAGAAGAAGGACGGAAAGTTTCTTCGATTGCCAATGAGAGCGCACCAACGACTGATAACAAACTTCTTTTAAGGGTAGGTTGTGTTCGAATGGTGAATTTATTAAGACAATATGTGCGGTAAATGTTAGAGATAACATCTATGTTATATTTTGTGGCTGGTCTTATGATAAGCGATAAGGTCTCGTTGTTACCTTGGCGTGGGACTCTCGAATATTTATTTTATTTTTACGTCCATTGAAAAAATCCAGATTATGGAGTTTGCTACACTTTTTTGTCAATGATTTTTAGCTTATATTAGGCAATTTTGACGAACTTAATAAAACAGCAGGAAATTACTGGTTATTCGAGGCATCAGATAGAGAGTTTTGAAGGAAAAGGGAGGAGGCCTTTACTCGTGAAGAGGTCCTTAATTGAAAAATAGTTTTATTTTCACAGCATGTACGATTAAAGTAAAAAGAATGTTAATTATTTAAATTAGATGAAATTGCTCAAACGGTAAACACCGGTCATAAACATATTATCGAAAAAAAAAATAATTTCATTAGGTAATTGATTAATTAGGTATTTAATTATTTTGTTTTTATGTTTTTTATTAATACATAGAAATTGAATGGATTATTATAATAATACGATATATTTTATAACTGGTTAACTTCAACTATTTTATGTTATTAATGAATTATTTAGTAAATCAAATATATTATGAAAGGTGCACAGACCACTTAATGCAATCACATCAGACCCTGTCTCAACAGCTACACCTACAACACCAGGTACTTCCACTTTTGACCCGTTTTGGAAAACTCTTTCAAAATTCAAAAACTCTATTCCTGTTTTGAAGCGAGTTCCCCGCGGCGCTAGACCTTTAGTGGCACAACACTTAGCAGGTTGCGTTCGTCTTGCCGTCCGGGAGAACTCACAAAGTGCTTGGGAACAGCTGCTCACCTCCCCTTACAGAATTCTACATGTACAAAAGAATTTGGCCACCAAAAAGACTTTAACTGCACAAATTAAAGAAAACTGCAATATTTCGGCTCATAATTTAGATTCAAAATTACCGACACAGAGATATATACCTCATTAAGAGGTATATCCCATCTGGTAGAATCCAAGTTAGGGGAAGGTGACATTAGCGGAGCAGCCAGGATTCTTTTTAGTAGTGATGTGGTGGCACCGTGTTCTCCAGAAACACTCGCAGCTCTGGAGAGCAAACACCCTGCCCCAGCGGATGGCCTTTCTTTTCCCGACCCCCCTGGTCTGGATAATCACTCCCTCACCATTACAGGTCGAGAGTTGGTCACAGCCGTTTGCTCCTTCCGGAGCGGCTCCGCTGGTGGCCTTGACGGCCTGAGTCCTCAGCACCTTAAGGATCTTATTTGTTCAGGCGCCGGGGCAGCTGGTGAGTTCTCTTAAAGGAGCTTACGGCTCTGATTAACCTCATGCTCTCCGGCAAGGTGAACGAGGCCGTCATCGACGTTCTATACGGGGCCAATCTATGCGCCCTGCGTAAAAGGGATGGCGGCATTCGTCCTATTGCCGTGGGAACTACTTACCGTCTACTTACAGCCAAGATTTGCTGTAAATTTTATGGTGAGGTTGTTTCGGAAAAATTGCAGCCCCTGCAGCTAGGTTACGGCTCCAAAGGGGGCTGTGAAGCTGCCGTACACGCCTTATCGACCTACCTAAATTCTGGCAAAGGTGAGGTCATCTTGAAGGTTGACATAAAGAATGCCTTCAATACTATTAATAGCTGGCAGAAACTAGAAAAGAAATACCCCAAATTTATAGTTTCCTTTGGCAATGTTACAGACACCCTTCTAAATTACTGTATCGGGACAACCTTCTGGAATCTGCTGTTGGCTGTCAACAAAGTGACCCCCTCGGGCCAGTGATTTTTAGTTTAGCTATTCACCCAATTATTCGACTGCTAAATTCCAAATTTAACGTTTGGTATCTTGATGGTGGAACCTTGGGAGGCGATGCAGAAACTATTTTAAATGACCTTCAATTCTTAAAAAATGAACTTTATTCCATTGGCCTTGATCTCAACCTTTCGAAATGTGAACTATTCTTAGCGGACGGTACCGACAGACATCTAACACTTCCCAAATTTAACGCAATAGCCCCGGAAATCAAAATTATTGAAAAGAACTCTCTTCGTCTCCTTGGGTCTCCTATCTATGAAAATTCTTTTCCTGTTTTTATTGAAGTAAAAATTCAAAATTTCAATGACGTTTCGGAAAGATTGTTCCAAATTAACATGGACTCGGCCATAAATTTAATCCGTTACTGCTGTTTTGGCCCTAAATTAACATATTTCCTTCGCGCTTCCCATTTATGGAAGCACACTCACCTTTTAGATAAAATGGACAACGACCGCGCTTGGGCACAAGCTACTCTTCCCATTCATATCCTCGGTCCACGGCACAGGTAAATTAATCAGGAAAATCCTAGCCTCCACACTGGTTAATTTTGATGTGCCTTGTTTCACCGAGGCTATAGATGCCTGGAGACTCGCTTGCCCGAATTCAGACCCACCCGACAATCCATTTTCCCAGAGACGGTGGGATGAGCCGCTCTGCAGAGTAGTACAGAACAATTTACTTGACACGTCTGCTACTACTGCGGAGCGTGCGCGTCTGCTGGCTGTGGGTAAGTGGGAGTCGGGTCTGTGGCTTCATGCACTACCGTCGTCGAACATAGGCACTTTGTTCGACGACACTTCTTTCCGCCTCGCTGCTTCCCTGCGACTAGGAGCTCCTTCTTGTTCTCCTCATCGCTGTCACTGTGGCGAAGTTGTCAACAGCCTCGGACACCACGGCCTGTCTTGCAGCCGAAGTGCGGGTCGCTTAGCACGGCACGCGAACATCAATGACATCATCCGACGAGCCCTTGTCACCGACGGCGTTCCAGCTGTATTAGAACCCAATGGCTTGGCACGCGACGATGGTAAGAGACCGGACGGCATGTCTTTATTTCCATGGAAGTTGGGAAGGCCTTTAGTGTGGGACGCAACGTGTGTCGATACTCTTGCACCATCCCATCTTCCTGGCTCTGCATGCTGTGCTGGCACTGCTGCTGCTGCTGCGAAAACCTCAAGCGGCGGAAGTATAATAACCTTATCGGTAATTATATTTTCGAGCCGTTTGGGGTTGAAACCCTTGGGCCGTGGGGTCCAAGTGCTCATAGTTTGTTCAACGAAATCTCCAAACTGCTGGTTGACACTTCCCGTGACCCAAGGGCTGGCTTTTACCTTGGCCAGCGGCTTAGCATTGCCATACCACGTGGCAATGCCGCCAGTCTCTTGGGTACTTTACCAGTCGACAGCGATGCGGAGGAATTTTTCGACGCCATATTGTAGTTTTTTAATAGTTTTAGTTATGTTAGTATATAATTTTGTTATTTTTAGGTTATGTTTACAGTTAAATGTAAATGATGTGTATACTATTTATTAAATAGTATATTATAATTAGTGATGAATAGAATAGGTATCTCTTATTTTTTATTGTTTTTTGATTTTTTGAATTATTTTTTAATATTTTTTGCTGCATGTTTGAATGAAATATTTATTTAGCGAATGATTGTTATGTTTATTTTTAATTAAGGAATTAATAAGACACAGAAACAGACAGTGACAAGACACAGCGAGAGAGAGAGAGTTTAAGAGACAGGGAAACGTATATTGTCAACAGATGTACCATGTACTTCATTTTGTTCTACCATATAGTAAGTTCATAAACTTGTATAACTATCTTGCTGTTACTAGTTTAAGTTCTTTCTCGCACCATCTGTACCTTCTTGATCAATAAACAATTATTATTATGATTATTATTTATTATTAAATAAAGGCTATAAAATTAAAAAATAAATATTATGCATTTTAATGAATAGTGCACCCATTTATTTTTCAATTTTCTGTCATCTTTATACCTTTCAAAGCCTTTTAAAAGTCTGGATTTTCCATAGCGCCACGAGTTTCGACAATACCCACGCTTGTTTAAATATTTAAATGGTAGCTTGCCCTCTCTTAAAGTAAACCCTCCAAACCGTCGAGCAACATTCTACAAAGTAGACGACAATGTAGGATAATTTACTTAAAGTTCATTCACCTCATAACGAAAAAAATGGCTCAAGAATCAGATAAAAAGCAGATGCCTCAAATTCCCGAGCGAGCTTCGTCTTAATGAAATGACACTTATTTCACGGTCCGAATCGAAATTCAGTAATAAAACTAGTGAATTTGTTCGGAGCGGCAATAAATTTTATTTATCCGCCCCCGCAGCCCGCGGGCGCCCCCCTTACGATGGAAATATTTTATTATCGTCATGGCGCATCAACGTTCCGGTTCATACCTCTTTATACCCTTTCTCATTATATTAGTGGATCGTAAGTCCTAACTTCGTCAATAAGGACACGACTGCAGAATCTTGCGCAGTGCTATATGTGTCATTCATGCGGGGTCAAATATGTCAGATGGATGCGCGTGGGGCAGTGGCGTATAGTCTGTTCTAAAAATATCGGTTGAAAGTGTAAACACACCCAGTTCAGATTAAATGCTGCAATCAGTCACTAAAGGGAATAAACACATTCATTTGTAATTAGAAGTTTTCAACTTTATATCTCACCACTTTTCCCAACAAATATTGCTTGAATAAAATTATTTGCGTACTTAATTATAATTGAAAAATCAGCGACTAAATTTCATGTTATACAATTAACCCGAATTGTAAAATGAAAAACACCTTTAAGGTGATTTTAAGTTAGAATTTCGGGTTAAAATATTCAAGTAATCAACTTAATGTATACAGTATAAGTGACACTGTGAACTGGCATCCACAGGAACGTTTTCTGATCATTTTGTTTACATTTTCATCAGACACTTTCGGAACAGACTATCGTAGGTTCTCCTACACACACCGGTTAAACTTTATAGCCATGGTTTACCGAGAGATACTCGTAATTATCTATATTCTATCTATTTATATAAAAAGAGAAGTCCTGAGCTAGCGATGCAAACCTTCGGAAGTATTCGCAATAATTCGCAAATATTCAAAAGAATATTTCGATTTGAAGGAATACTACTAGTAAAAACTTATTACGTAAGTACTTTTCTAAGTAGGTGAAAATAAATAAATAAATAAATATAAATAAATAAATAAATATGTTTGGACATATCACACAACGCCATCTAGCCCCAAGCTAAGCAACCTAATGCTTGTGTTATGGTAACGAGATGGCTGATAAACTACTTATATACATTTTTTTTTTTATAAATACATACATATTATAGATAGAAAAACACCCAGACTCGGAACAAATACTTGTAGGTCGTACAAATATTTGTTCCGTGCGGGAATCGAACCCGCGACATGCTGCGCAGCAGTCAATCGCTCAACCACTGCGCCAACCGTGTCGTCAAATATTCGGAAGTTTTCAAATCGAATATTATATATTTTTTTTTTGGTTCCTACATGTTGAGGTTTAGGTTTGGGGTTTATGGGTTTTATAAAGGGGGGCCAAATTTTCATTATTTCTTTTTTTTTTTTTTTTTTTTTTTTTTTTTATTTTATTTCAACAAAAATTACAGAAGAGTACTTCACAAATCTTCTGCCAAACTGCAGGACAGTTTGTCGGCAGTGTTCTCGTGGACACAGCTCTTAAGTTTACTTAACACTAATGCAACATTATAAAAGATAAAAGGTAAGGGGACACAGTTTAATTACTTACATAGACGTAACGACCTGCCCGCCATCCCAGCACGCGCGGCGAAAGCTCATGCTCCTAGCGTCCCGACCACCGCCACAGCCACCCCCCCCTCCGGTGGGAGACGAGCTACCCAGCGCGAGTGAGTCACCGCGGCGGCCGCCCGACCGCCAGCAGCACGGCGCGCGCGCGCCCGCTAGCATGGCCGACAAGTTAGGTACATATTATGTACACTTCACCCGACGCACCCGCACAGACACTCGCCCAACCCAGCCGCCAAAAATTAACTTTATTTCAGTTGAACTAAGCTATACTTTCCATAATGCAAGTATTACGCGAATCTCCGGGCAAATACGCCAAGCGAAGTGACTTCTTAATAATCAATAATTAGGTAAGGTTCCATCGCTAAGGACACAGACCCAAATAGTGCTTACGCAGAATATTTTTTAAGACATTTTTAGAAACTGTTTCGGTAGAAATTTCCTTAGGTAATTCGTTTAACAATGTTGGAACTAGCCATTTCCGCGTCCTTTGACCAAAATAATTCCTCACCTTGGGGACCGAGTATTTGTTTCTCTGTGTCGCTTTACGGGTTGGTCGGTTATACACTCTCTTTTCCATGTGTTCGTTTTTGTTGTGCTGTTCTAAAATTATAGTTGTTTTTACTTTTTTCTGTATGGGTAATATTCTACAAATTTTAAATAATTTCTCGTATTCCTTATTAATGCTATCTTTAGTTACCTTGTTTACTAGTAATTTTAATAATCGAATTTGCAATATTTTAATTTTATTTAAATGTACCGGAAACGTCAGTCCATAACCACCCAAACCGTAGTTTATTGTTGCCTCTGCAAGTGCATGATATAGAATATACAGTACCCGCCTACTAACTATATATTTTAAATTGTTAAGTTTCCCCAGTACGGAGCGCAGTCTGTTACATACAGTGTCTACGTGTGCGTCCCAAGTGAATCGTTCATCAATTAATAATCCTAGGTATTTGTATTTCGCAACACGCTCAATACACTCACATTGGCAGTTTGCATAGCTATCGTGAAGGCATTCGTACGAGTGGCCCTTTATCGAGATACAGGCAGTCTTAGCTAAGTGATTATACGGGGACGATATCAACATACACTTGGTTTTTTTTACATTAATAAGGATACCATTATCGTGCGCCCATCTGACCACACTATCCAAATCCTCCTGCATCGCTGACCGGATCAGTTCACAGTCCCGACCGCTGTATGTCAAGCACGTATCGTCTGCATACATGTATGCGTTACAATTTTTAATGACATTTACCATACTGTTGACGTGCATGATATACCCTATTGGTCCATAAACCGACCCGGTAGGCACTCCGTAATCGACTTTACCGAGGTTACTGTCCACTCCTTTAACCCTAACTTTTAGGTACCTATTATCTAGATACTGCCTGAACCAACCTTTTACAGGGCCCCGTATCCCACACTCGTCCATGGCCTGCAGCAAGCCCTCATGCTCCAAAGTATCAAAAGCTTTTTTAAAATCAATAAAGGTCAATAGAACCACCTCTTTTTTATTCAATGAGGTATTTAGGTCATCTGTAAACTTACTTAATGCCGTTGCTGTGCTTCTATTTGGCCTAAAACCGTGCTGGATGTCAGTTAATATATTATTATTTTCTAAAAACTTTGTGATTTGTCCTATAATTACTTTTTCAATGATTTTATTGATTACACTTAATATCGCGATGGGCCTATAATTTGTGTACTCTTTATATTTCCCCCCCTTAAAAATTGGTCTAATAATTGCGGTCTTTAACTCATTAGGGTATACCTGTCGTTCTATACACTTATTAATGAAATGTGCAAGAACTTGGCTGATAGGGAACTTAATAGTTTTTAAATCCTGTACTCGGATGCCATCAGAGCCTGGGGACTTGCTGCAGCTTAACTTATCTATAATTAAACATATATCTCTAGGGCAGACCCTTTTAAATCTAAAACTTACATCACTTTCTTTTACATATTGTTTTCTTTCATAAAACAAATGGTTACATAAATGGTTCTGTTTTAGAAAACCAATTTCATTAGTAAAAGTATAACAGAAATTATTACATACGCTTTCCAGCTTCTCGTTACTGCTTACAAGATACTTTTGAATCACGTCATCAACATTTAACTTTTTTCTACCAAGCCACCTGTTCGCACACTCCCACACTTTTCTCATATCTCCGTTACAGTTCTTCAACTCTTGGCGCCTGTGTGCATTTCTAGCAACATTTATAGCTTTATTTGCTTTATTTCGATATTTTGTGTATTCTAATCGTAGTGACATATTTTTAGGGTTTGCTTTCCATTTTCTAAACAATGCGTCTTTAGTTTCTAATATTTTTTGCAATTTTTTATCAACCCAGATGTTAGATTCCCTCTGTTTAACTAGTTTTTTTGTTTCCGACGTACTGTAAATGTTGCTAAAAATATTACACATTTGCTTATATAGCTCTAAAGGGTCTTCAATACACATGAGATTAGTCCAATCTACCTTACATAACTTAGTTTTAACCGTTTCATTATTAAGTGTCGTGCGATAACAAGGAGGCATCAGCTGTTTATTTACTTCGATCGAGAGTCCCGTTAAGTAGTGATCAGAGACAGTAGTCGTTAGTACGTAGGCGTGAAGCTCGCCGGCCGGTCGCGCACTCCGCACAAAAATATGATCGATGCATGATGTCACTCGTCGCTCTGACAGGACGACCTCCCGCGTAACGTCTTGAATGCAGCACTCCATGCCTAACTCACTCAGGGTGTTTAGGTATTCGTTAGCGCGCGAGTCGGTTTCCCCTTGCAATATGTTTATGTTGCAGTCTCCCAATAACACTAAATCATTTCCAATAGGTATATCTTGTATTAATTTCTTAAGTTCATTTATAAAGTGTGATTTGTTCATTTGCGGAGGCCTGTATGTAGTTATTATGTCAATTTTTTTGCGTTTCGTGAGAATTTGACCATGTATTAGTTCACAGCTTCGGTTATATTTCTTTATAATTTCAAACTCCATACTTTCATGTACATAGATAATTATTCCCCCTCCCCTTCTTTCCGTTCTAGTTAAGTAATATGAACAGTAACCATTTATTTCATAATTATAAACTTCTTCTTCCTTTATATTTATTTCTGTTAGACATATTAGGTCCAATTTAGGTAAACAGTCTTTTATTAATACTATGAATTCATTAAAATGCTTCCTTAAAGAACAGATGTTCATATGTATGATGTTTAATTTATTTTGAAAATGTGTTACATGATTTATCCAATGCTTTGTGGAATAATATTTTGTGTATGTAATATCCTGTAGGTCTTCAGGGTTCATATTTGTATGTAGAAACTTTAAATTAGGAAATTCTATTCTACAGTAAGTTCTGTTTATATATTTACTCTCCGTTCTCGCTATTAATAGATATGTATTTATTTATGTCGCTTTCACAGTAGATATTGTGTACTTTCTTCTCGACCTCACTCTTTTTAATTAAGATTTTGCCATCTTTAATCCATATAAACTTGAACTCATCCTTTAGTTTTTGTTTCGTTGTCCAGAGTAATTGGCGCATTTGGCGAGTAAGATTTTCATTAATATAGATGCGGGTATCATCGTTGTTGTTGTAGATGGAATGGTTCGTCAGCTGTTGTTTCTTGCTTTTTAGCCATTGATTGCGCGTTTCCGCGTTACACATTCTTACAATAACTGGCATGCCACTTCCCTCACCTCTGACTCTCCATACTTTTTCTATGCCATCTACCCTCAATTTCAATTCTCTCGCAATCTTCTCTACTACCTCTTTAATGTTTTCTCCCTCTTGTTTACGTACATTAATTAACTCAATATTAAATTTCAATTCCTTCTGCTCCAGCCATCCTATACGATCCTCAAGTGACTTGTTATATTTTTCTAGAAATATACCCCGTTGTATCAGATCCTTCATCCTGTTTTCATTTTTATAGTTTGATTCAATTAGTTTTAGGTTCGCCTGATCCAATTCCTTGTATTTACCCTCTAAGTTCTTGATAACATTATCCGTGTCACAGTTCTTTGTTTTTATTTCAATTACCTCCTTTTTAATCTCCGTTATGTCGGACTGAATAGCAGCGTATTTCTCTTCCTGTTGCTGTTTCATGGTGGTCAACAAGGTGTGCATGACCTTCATTTCTTCGCGGAATGCGTTAAGTGTTTCGTTCAGAGCACCTGTTGAACAACAAGACTTGAATCTCCTACTATCCTGCGACATTAATGTGGAGTCGATGTCCGATTCATATTCTCTTTTCTTATTGCCGCTTTATTTCTGCAATAGGACACACTGTTTTCGAGCTATAAGCAAAAGAAAAAAAAAACTATTTTATAAACTCGGTAATCTATGTAAGTATTTACCTCTTTATCACTTTCACACCTAAACCGCATACAAAAACTTATTACCTAAGTACTAATCTAAGTAGATGAAAAGAAATATTCGGAAGTATTCAGAAGTTTTCAAATCGAATAATACTCAGATTTATGAATGAACGCGTAGTGCGTTCATTCGTAAATCTTATTTTATTTTGGTACCTACATGTTGAGGTTTATGGGTTTATGCGTTTTGTAAAGGGGAGGGGGCAAATTTTCATTATTTTTGCGATAGGATACACCGTTTTCGAGATATAAGCAAAAGAAAAAATAAACTATTTTATAAACTCAGTAATATACCTATGTATTTACCTCTCTATCACTTTCACACTCAAACCGCATACAAAAACTTATTACGTAAGTACTAATCTAAGTAGATGAAAAGAAATATTCGGAACTATTCAGAAGTTTTCAAATCGAATAGTAGGTACTCAGATTTATGAATGAACGCGTAGTAACATAGTCTCTGGCATTAACGCTGTTTAGCGGTGAATATCAAACCTTAATAGATAAGTACTCTATGCGTGACCGATCATGTACTTAGCTCGGCGAATAATTGCGAATACTACTCAAAACTTCCGAATGCTTCCGCGAATAATACGACGGGAATACTTCGGAATATTACTCTCCGGCAACGCTAGTCCTGACTGACTGATTGACTGACTCATCAATGCCCAGCTCAATCCCTTGAACCTAGAAAGCTGAAATTTTGCACAGAGGTTCCCTTTATAATGTAGACAAGGAATAAGGAAGGAATTCTCAGTAGTACGTTCCCTTGGAATATTTTCCGACATCCACGCGGGCGAAGCCGCTGGCAAAATCTAGTGGTTCATATAAAGAGTAAGCATTCAATGCATGTACTCGTAAGTACAGTTACCAAAACAAGGCTTATTCCCGAAATCCCCTTTGATAATATCCGTCAATGAGGTTTTATGAACTTTTTGTCCACAAATCCCCGTTGATATCTTGATCAAAATAGGATTCGCGACAATAATAAGTATGTATTTTCATAATTATTGCCACATCTCTCTAGTTAGATTTGCCCCGGATTCATCTGATTTCCGAAATCAGACCAATCCGGGGGAAATCTAACATAGATAGATGTATTGATAATTTTTGTGTATAAATTATATAAATACACATTTTTTATTGTAGCGAATCATAATTGATCTAGATATCAATGGGGATTTGTGGACAAAAAGTTCATAAAACCCCATTGAAGGGGATTATCTAAGGGGATTTGTGAAATAATACTTAAGGAATACATACAGCACGTTAGAAGAAATACTTAGAAGAAATCTTTACCTTTGTATAGCATTCTATGAATATGACGAGCAAATTCAAATTCAAATTCTTTATTGCGAACCAAGTATATAATTTTGAAGATGTTAACAATAGATAGGTTCTTAGAACTTAGTTGCCAGTTAAGGCACTGCAATTTAAATTGTTATAAATAAAAAAAAAATAAAGATAGGTATTCGTAGCTCAATAATACAGTTATACAATTTGCATTATATTATTTTAATTATCATTATTCATACGTTTTTTATTTTAACAGACTATTCTTACAATTTACATCACATTATTCAACAATCTTATAACATTTAATAATTATTTTTCTTCAAGGAATTATTTTACAGAGTAATATGCCTTTTTAATCAGGAAATGTTTTAGCTTCCTTTTAAAAATACCAATTGAATGTAGGTTCTTAATGTCTATGGGTAACTTATTATATATGTTTATGCCCATACAAAAAATGCTATTGCTATATACTGCAGTGTGGGAGGTTTTATTGCGTAATGTATTTTTGAGTCTACTGCTTGTTAATGTGTCATAGCTACTGATGTTTGATTTAACTAAAATTGAGGCCGCGTAGATATACAGAGCAGGGAGGGTTAATATCTTGAGATTTACAAAATGAGGTTTACATGAATTTGTTTGGTGTATCCCACATATTGATCTAATACACTTTTTTTGTGCCTTGAACGCAATTTCCTTATCAGTTGAGTATCCCCAATATAGTGTCCCATAAGATAGAGTGGATCCCACATAGGCATGATAAGCACTAAGCAGTGTGGTTTGGTTAGAAACTTTTGAGCAATCAATCTATTTCAGGAAAACACGAAAACTTCACGGAAAATTTTGTCTAGAAATATTCTTATACCCCAATCATCTCCTAATACAAGATTGGCTTATTTTGAGGACAACCAATAATAAGTAAGTTATATATAATATTCAGGAACTCGTAAAGAAAATCTCATATTTTCAAGGAAGCCTCGTGTCTTTGTAATCTCGTTTGATCGTTGACAAAATAATATCTTTCTTATTTACTAGGTAACTTCTATTTTTGTATGGCGAAACAAGACTTGAGACTATCTTGCGATTCATCATAATATACCTAAATTATTTTATTTATTTATTTAATCAGTAGTACACTTACATTTTATACATCTTTATGTTGGTGCAAACTCATTAGAGTAAAAAAATAGTAATTTCTTATTTTATGTACCTACCTGTCCTTATAATATAGGACATAAACAAGATACACAGATTTTCTTCGGGACTTAAACATAACTTTGCGAAATGGGGTGTACTTACAGCTACACCTCTGCCTTATAAGTTATAAGTTATACTTATAACCCTTCGGGGAATACAATATTTTGTATGTTTTTTTAGAATATCAAGTTTCTGCTATTAATATACATAGATACATATTTAAATTCACGCCTTTTCCCTTGATGGTAGGCAGAAAGTACAGAACGCCACCTGCTGCGATCCTTATATACTCCTTTTGTCTCATTTATGTCCATACATCTGGTCATACACGCACCTGACTTTTCTTAGGAACATCTCCAATAAAGGTCACTATATGTCTTCCTAGGGTGTCTCCACCCGGCGTTTCCACTCACATCTGCCTTGTTGTGTGTTAGTCGCATTTCATTCATCCTCTCAACATGAACAAACCATTTAAGTATACTCTTTTAAATTTTTGTCACTACATCTTCTTTTAAACCACACCGTTGCCTTATCACATCATCCCTCTGGCATACTATATAGTTGTTTTAAATTGTTGGGTAGGTTATGGACTTTCAATTTTTTTTTATTGTTTATACACTACGACACAAAAACACTGAACCTACCTGGTTGCTCTAAGCTGAAAATGCACTCAACAAGCACTTTAGTAATTTCAGTAAAAATATATAATAAATTACCGAAAGCAATTAATAATGAACAAACATTTTATATATTTTTTTTTAATTTTAATAAATAAAAATCTTTATTTATCCAAAAACATACAGAGTTCGACGTACTGGTTGACATTTGGTTTTAAAATATATTTAACGTTTCTGTTACAAATCTGTACAAAAAACTAATACTCTACCTCTTAAGCTAGGTTATACCTGTATTTTAAGAGGTAGTTTGTGGTCTAGGTTACAGTGTTCAACAAAAACTTATCTTAAGTGAACTGTGTCATTCTCCTGTATGGTATAAACATGAGAAAGAATAAAATAAAATTGTATGTAGGGGTGTGTTTGTGTGTGTGAGTGGTGTGTGTGTAGGGGTATGTGGGTGGGTGTATTACACAAGATAGGAAAGTAAAGCCTCCGTGTAAGAGTAGTCCTTCAGGAGCAGCCACTCTGTTAATTTAGATTTAAGTGCATGTGAGTTTAAATTTATAATGTTGAGGTGTTTATACACACATCAAAAGTGTCTAGGGATCAACATATATTTTTGCAATAACTTTTCTCCTGATTGATATTAATTAAAATTTTCTTTAAGGATTCATCAAATAAAGTGTTTTCGTTTGTCACAGTAACGATAAACCAAGTCACCTTTGCATTAATAAAGAAATTTGCCATTTTCCTAATAAAGGGATTTTTGACATTTGAACCACTAACATTAAAGTTCGAAAAAAAGACTGAAATAACAGTTTTCTTTAAAATTTTATTGGGTAACTTAAACAATTAATAATCCGTGTTTCTACCGCGAACACTAACAACACAAGAACATCGGTTTGGCATACTCAAAATGAGTTCATCCAAATCACGCTGTGGAATGGCCGCCCATGTTCGTTGCAACAACAAAAAAAGGTCTTCTTGCGACTGGATACCCTCCATATTCGGCAGAGCTCTTCTCTGTAGCATATCCCATGCATGCTCAATCGGGTTCAAGTCTGGCGACTGAGCAGGCCAGGGCAGGACATTGATGTTAGCTGCGGCGAGAGTCTGTCTTACAACTCTTGCGGTGTGCGGTCGTGCATTATCATGCATTAACTGAAATAAGGGACCGATTTGCACTTGTAGAGGAACGATGACGTCTGATACAATCGTCTCAGCATAAATTTGAGTGTTGAGGTTGCCTCTGATCCAAATCAACTCAGTTCTTCCGCCGATCCAAATACCCGCCCATACCATGATGGTTCCACCACTATAAGGATGGACTTCCTGGCAGGATTTTAATCGCTGTTGGCGTCCAGGGGTTCTCCAGTGTCGTATACGTCTTGTATCCGGTCTCATACCAAAACGAGACTCATCAGAAAAGCACACGAAACGCCATTGTTCTTCTGCCCAATTTCTGTGTTCAAGAGCCCATTGATATCGAATCCTACGATTGTGCATTGCTATAGGTGGTACCCGTAGCGGTCTTCGGGAATGAAGGTTCACTTCATGCAAGCGGTTTCTGACTGTTTGGTCGCTAATTAAGTTCCCTGAAGAGTGATGAAGCCTCACGGCTAACATCATGGCGGTTATAGTTGGAGCTCTTCGAGTTAAGATTTGAATGTATCGGTCTTGTCTCCGTGTGGTGCAGCGATACCGTCCTCCATGGCGCTCAGCCACGGTACCAGTGCTTCGGTAACGTGTCCAAAGTCGACTGATAACACTCTGACTTGTATTCAGAGCTAAAGCCACAGTACGTTGCCGGGAACCAGCTTCTATCATTCCCACGGCTCTGAGCATTTCTTCCCTGCTTAAATGACGTCACCGCTCCATAATAACGTTGGTTTTAATCAGTAGTAGGGAAACAGTAGCACTAATAATGTCTTCAATGCGTTGTATGTTTTTATAGGGAAAATATTGACAGCTGATTTTCATCTTTTACTCGAATTTGATTCACAGTTCCTGATTCAAATTATGAAATGCACCAAAAAGGATCCATATAAATTTATAAAATCATAAATTTATTACAAAGCCACATCTCAATCTCAAGAAATCCGCATAAAAATGCTTGATCCCTAGACACTTTTGATGTGTGTATTTATAAATAAACTAAAACAATACATAATCCATAAATGCTTTTATAATATTAATGAATATTTTAATGAATAATTAAAAATGAACACCAAAAATATTCAATAAAATCAAAGTGGAAGTGAGTGGTAGAAAAACATTTATATTTTACTTTTTTTAAATAATAATATTATAATAGCCCTCCTCCTCTATCCTATCTTGCTGTGCCCGACAGGGTCCACAATGAGCTAAAATTATGTATATTTTATAATGTATACCTACCAACTATGTTAACATTGTGGATTGCATATAAATATATTGAGTATTGAGAATGCACTTGGTAGATTACTATTTTTGTATGATGTTATGTTTCTTACCAAGAATTCCATCAGCTAAAAACCCTAACGAGGCGACAGCAGCGGCTAACAGCCACGCTACACGGCTCGCATAAAGCCCAAGGAGTTCACAGAAACAGTGAAGCTTAAAGAAATACTACTGAGAAAGCATTTACCAATGTGAACGGTGATTGAAATAAAAACGACCTCCTGGAACCAAGCACCTGCAGCCTGGTAGAGCTACCGAATGTTTTACATTAAATATTCACTATACAGTAGTAACTGAACGTTTGTGTGTTAGTAACCGACACAATGGAGTGTGTATTAATGTTTATGGTATGTTACTGGGGAAGTAATATGAAGGAATTGGTTCTGAAATGTGTTTTACTATTTTGACTACAGTAGTATGCGGCTTGTGGTTGGTTAGTAGATAGTTATATCAAGGAAAGTGTCATTGATTGGTTTGCGTTTGAATTTGGTTTTCAGCAGGTCATTATATTGTGTACTTTAGATGTGGACGAAATATAAGACCTCGGGCTGCAGTCTCGATACTAAATCCAGCAGACGAATACTTAGTAGTAGTAGTTTTTACTTACTTGCTTACGAGTAGTTGGAGGTTTGAAAATACAAACTACTTTTTGCTTATTTTCGTTCTGTATTTGTTGCCATTCGCACCTAGAAATTAGGTATTTCAAACATAAGCAAAGAATCCTTTGCTTATGTTTGAAATACCTAATTTCTATATCTATATTCATCGGAAATCTTTTATCCGTGGAATAAAATTGACGACTGACAGTTTTTATATGAGAAAATGTCAAATATTCAAAATTTATTTGAAGGAAAAGACCCTTTTTTTTCTTTTTTTTCTATTCTAAACAATTTACACACATTAGTTACAACTTTAAACATACCGCACAAACCATCGTGGGTTTAACAGCGGTATGGAAAACTTATATAGGGTTTGGTCGAATTCAGACTAAGTGTGCCAACTCTATTGAGGTGTTGCCGATGACATTGGTAGGCCTTTGATATATAATATTTTTCACCTTAATGAAAAAAAAAAGAGAAGAGTAATATTCTGATGACTTTATCACGTAAGTTCCACACGTTCATGTTTTACATCTAAAATGATGACGTCATACGCACGCATGCACGCATAAACCATTGCTCGTCAGTACGCACATAATGTCTAAAGGGAGAGTACGCACGAAACAAACATTGCTTTGATCTTGGCATGATAACGATTATCCGACCTGCGCGCGGTTTATTAAAGTTAGGTAGGCCTTGATGCAGCGTTATTATTTGACCTTTTGTTGTAGAAGATAGTAAAGATGTTCTGTTTTTAACCCCCGACGCAAAAGGAGGGGTGGTATAAGTTTGACCACTATGTGTGAGTGTGTGTGTCTGTCTGTGGCACCGTAGCTCTTAAACGGGTGAACCGATTTGGATGCGGTTTTTTTTTATTTGAAACCAGGTTTTCTAGCGGTGGTTCTTAAACATGTTTTATCAAATTCGGTTCAGCCGTTTCAAGGTTATCCGCTCTTGTTAGCTGCGGTAGGGATCTTAGACGCATAATAGGTATTTACTTTACTTTCGAACATATGTGATGTGTGATCTTAATTTTGAAATAGGTACCCATGTATGCTATATAACTACGCAAGATTATGGAATTGTTGGTCTGAGTCTGCAGCCAGGATATCCAGCACACTAGTACACTCTTGAAAAAATAATAGCAGATATGTAGTATTTAGATTAGTTTTTTTTACTAGTATTTAATTGTTTTTACAGTGCGAATGGTGGCAAGAAAAATTGTACTTATCATAACTTCTTTTGTTACTAAGTTTAAAAATGATAAAATAAAAATTAAATTAAACATTTAAAACACCCCCAACGCAAAAATGAAAAGCGAACTTTTGGAAAGTCGAAAATAATACCTATCGTTGAGCCATCAAATTCGATTGAGTTACCTGTATATATTTTAATTATAGTAATTGATGGATGGCACGATTAGGCTCGCTCATTGAAATGGCGTTATAATGTCGCGGCGGGGTACCGCATCCGTAGATAGTCAATCAAGTGAAGGGTCTGACTGTCTTAGGCGGCAGTACCTAGCCGCGACATTATAGCGCCATTTCGATGTTTCATTTTGACCTTATCGTGCCATCCATCAATTACTATAATTAAAATATAATATATAAGTATTTCTCAATCAAAGATCCCTCAACGATAGGTATTATTTTGACTTTTTAAAAGTTCGCTTTCCTTTTTTGCGTTGGGGTTTTTTTTAATTTTAAAGGATATTGTCCGGAATCTTCCTGTGCACAAAAAATATCGGACATAAACGATAATTAATTGTCAATTTTATTAAATTAGTTGCAAATACTTTTATAACACGGACTAGCTGCATGCCAAAATGAACATTAAAAAGTATTTTATGCGACTAATATCATTAATCGCCGCCAGGTTCACTAAACGTGTCGAAGAAGATTAGGGATGCCCAATCGATTGTAAACGATATTTTGAAATTTTTTTTTTAACTGTCGTATATTTTTTAATCTGACTCACATTCTGAATTTATTTCGAATAAAGTGCAAATAGAAACTACAGCAAAATCATTCAATCACTATTCCATTATTATTATTCACTAAAAGTATAATCAGTCCACGCGCAGCAGCGTTAGTGAGCAGTCGCGGTCGCGTATGCGTTGCGCGTGAGTCATAAGTAGTGCAGGATGAGTTCCTCGAATGTAGTGAAATGTGCGAGCTGCAATGTCGTTATTAACGAATTGTTAGCTTTTGTTTGTAACAAATTGGACATAATGGACGAAGAAAGCCTAAGTCGGATATGTGTCAGTGCTTTCTCCGATGGTGATATTGTGGAAGCAAAAAACCTTCTTTTTTATTCCATCCCAACATCTTCAAAACGTAAGATAAGAAGGAAGAAGGATGGAAAGAAACTACGGGAGATCGACGATATTATCAGCTTGTTACAAGTAACGCATCCAGACGAGCGACCAGTTTTTGTGGCGAAAGAGTTGCAGAAACTACCCCCCGTATTATTTGATCATGTGGACGTAACTAAGGTACTAAAAGATCTAACAAAAATGAAAAGTGAAATTGAAGATATAAAATTGCAATACGCAACTGCTAATCAGCTTGAATCAATGAAGTCTGACATAGCGGATTTGAAAAAGTTGACCAGTATGAAAACTTCATGTTATTCATTTGTGAACGCAAAGCGCGGTGGTGGTGTTAACAGGTTAGATAGTTGTGACTATGATAGCGGGCCGATGGGATTGCAACATATTCCTATCGCTAACATAAATATATCGAAACAAAGTTTAAGTTCTATAACAAAAGAGGACAATGTATGTGTATTACCAGTATTGTCTCCTACCCACTGTTTGTCATTATCAACCGAGCAAAATAGGCAAAAAACGAACAAGGAGGGTGATCAGTACGGGACCGAGTGTCAAACCGGTGTCGGTGCACCGATGCTCACTGATAACAACACCGAGTCGAGTCAGCTGATGCCTATTAGTGCGAATAACAACATCGCAACATGCTCGGGACACACGGAGGCTACGGTCGGCCAACTGTCTTCGGAACCACAACCAACAAAAACACTTGCTCAGATTGTAAGTGAAGGGGAGTGGACCGTCGTACAGAAAAAGAAGATGAGAAGTCGTTTTGTGGGAAATGTAGGAAAAGCGGTATTGGACCCGCAAGGAAAGTTCAAGGCATCAGATGAAAGAACAGTTTTGTATATTTATCACGTTGATAAACAGGTAACACAGTCTGATATCACAGATTATATCAATGAAAAGGTTAAGGTACGTGTTGATGTTGAGAAAATGAAGATGAGAGTGTCTAAAAGTTACGATGCCTACAAGATTTCTGTCCCGAAATATAAAGTAAACATGCTTATGAGGGAGGACTTCTGGCCGGAAGGCATATCATATCGAAGATTTGTTGACTTCTCTAAGAAGAAAATAGGCGGAGAAAATACTCTGAAAATGAATAAGAATAATTCTAGTTTAAATGGATAGTACGACCAAATTCAATATTGCTGTGATAATGTACGCCTAACAGCTATTAAAATAGTATTACAAGATCGCTCTATAATAATCTTCTCGGTTTACATGCCTACGGACTCGAATGATAATATGACTGAGTTTACTAATTGTCTTAGTGAGATCAGTGCAATAATAGAAAGTAATAATGTGCAATCAGTGATCATACTGGGTGATTTTAACGCACACCCAGGTGAGCTATTCGGTAGTGAGCTACAGAGTTTCTGTGAAGAGCAGTGCTGGACCTGTGCGGACCTGGACTTATTGCCACATGGTACGTACACGTTTGTGAGCGACGCGCACGGTTGTCACCGCTGGCTCGATCACTGTGTAGTGACTGAGGCCGCGAAGCGTCTGCTCTTTAGTGCCGCTGTGTTGTACGATACATACTGGTCCGATCACATGCCTATACAGCTATAGTGTAATTTTGGTATGATAACACCTGCAGTTGTGACTCCTAGCCATAATAAGTGTAAAAATAAAGCGATATGGGGTGAACGGGATACCAGTCAAATAAATAAATATAGTCAATTATGTCATACGAAGTTGAAAGAAATTGACTTTCCAATAGAGCTTGTAGAATGCGCTAATGGCGTTTGTGTAGATGCTCATCACAGAGTTTTACTAGATAACATGTACAAAAACATAGTGTGTATACTTACCGAGGCTGCCCAATGTTCCAGTAATGGAGCTGGGGGAGGGGGTACGGGTACAAGGGGTAAACGCGTAGTAGGGTGGAATAGGCATGTTAGGCAGGCTCACGGGGAGGCTCGTGCTGCTTTTCAAGAATGGGTAATATTTGGAAAACCGTCTTCTGGTTCTTTGTACAATAAAATGTACAACATGAGAAAAATATTTAAATCTAAATTGAAATGGTGTCAAAACAACCAGGATAAAATAAAAATGGACATCATAGCAGAGCACCATAAATTAAAAGATTTTTCTCGATTCTGGAAAAGTACAAATAAATTAAATCCGAGGCCGGGCATCCCCGTGAGTGTAGCGGGCCAACATGACCCCACTGCTATAGCAAACTTGTTTGTAGAGCATTTCAAGGTTGAGTCACCTCTTGGTCCCGCGTCACAGGTGGTCGATGCTGAGGTATGTCAGGCGGAGCTAAAGGTTATATTTTCTGCTAAAGATGTCGCTACTGTGATAAAATCTATGATAAGAGGCAAGTCTCCTGGACACGACCACCTCAGCATCGAGCACCTGCAGCACGCGGGAGTACACCTGCCACGGGTACTGGGGATGTTTTACACACTCTGTTTAAGTCATTGTCATCTGCCCAGTGACCTTATGAAAACAGTGGTTGTGCCGATTGTAAAGGACAAGACCGGGGATGCATCAGATCTTACGAACTATAGGCCCATATCACTTGCTACTGTCATGGCCAAGGTGCTGGATAGTTTGCTTGACAGACATATGGCAACCCGCATTGAATTGCATGATGCGCAGTTTGGATTCAGACCAGGTCTCTCAACAGAAAGTGCCATACTGTCTCTCAAGCACTCTATCCAGTACTACACGTCTAGGAAAACGCCTGTAATTGCATGTTTCCTAGACCTTTCCAAGGCGTTTGATCTGGTGTCGTACGACTTGCTGTGGCAGAAATTATTAAATGATACTTCTGTGGATAGGGGGGTTGTATCAATACTTCGGTATTGGTATAACAATCAGACCAATTGCGTGAGGTGGGCAGGCTCATTTTCGGATGTGTATAGGCTGGAGTGTGGGGTGAGGCAGGGTGGCTTGTCCTCGCCTCGGCTTTTCAGTCTGTATATAAACCGGTTGATTGTTGAGCTCAGCAGCACCTATCAGGGTTGTCACGTGGACGGCGTATGCGTCAATAATCTAAGTTATGCTGACGACATGGTGTTGCCGAGCCCTTCGATTAACGCAATGGTGAGTCTGCTTACGTTATGTGAAAGGTACGCGGAGGCCCATGGGCTCAGATACAATGTTAAGAAAAGTGAGGTACTAGTTTTTAAGGCCGGTACTAAAATCTACCCCATTGTGCCACAGTTGAAACTTTGTGGAAGTCTTTTAAAACAAGTTACTAAGTTTAAGTATCTGGGCCACTGGGTCACCGACGACCTAAAAGACAATCTGGACATTGAGCGTGAGCGCAGAGCGTTGGCTGTCCGCTGCAATATGTTGGCTCGCAGATTTGCGAAATGCACGATTGCGGTTAAGGCTACGCTATTTACAGCGTACTGCCAGTCGTTGTATACATGCAGTCTGTGGGTTAACTACACGCGGAGGACATACAACGCTCTGCGCGTACAGTACAATAACGCATTCAGGGTGCTGATGGGGCTGCCGCGCTACTGCAGTGCTTCGGGCATGTTTGCAGAAGCGGGAATAGATGGGTTTCCTGCACTCATGCGTAAGCGCTGCGCATCCATCATGAGCCGGATTCGCGCCAGCCCCAACAGCATTCTGAGGGTTATTGCGGACAGGTGGGACAGCCCCATGCTGGGGCATTGGATACGCCTACATGCCACTGAGTGCATGTAGATGTATAAATTAAAACAATTACTTCTGGTAGATATAAGTACTAACATTAGTTTATAAGTTGTTTGTATACTAACCCAAATGGACTAATTAATGGTCTGAATTAAAAGATTTTTATTTTTTATTTATTTTATAATTTATAAAACTTACTACAGGGTGAAATTGAATTCATGGGCAACATTTTAAGGGGTCATTGTACTCATCATTATGAACAACTTTTACTATGAGAACAAACATGAAATCGGTAAAAAAAAATCTGCTGTTCCATACATTATGCTCGCATAACTTGTCAAAATTTCATTTTCAATTTAATTTCACCCTGAACAGCTAATGCATGAGGTCACATTCCATTTTAAATAGGTAGGAAGAATATTGCTGAAGTGAACAAAACCAACATGTTTCATCATGATCGTTATTCAGGTTTCTCTAAACAAACACTACTAAATAAACAATCACTTACGAGCTTACGAAAATTAATATTAAAACAATAATACTACGTTACTGGATGAATTATAAATGTTTTCTTAAAAAAAAAGCAATATTGCAGACTAGATACAATTTTATTATTAATATTAAGTATAGAAGAAGTAGAGAAGTATGGTGTTATTATAAGTAGGACATTGTCATACTTGTAATGGTATTAATATTATCGTATGACAAAAGTTGATGTAATACCTACTGTTTTTAACGTTTGGCCATAGTAAATCTTAGTAAATATCGTTTAACGTATTGTATTTATTTTGGCATCCCTATTTTTGACGTCACTAAATGGTCACTTGTCACTTGTCAGTCTCTCACCTGTCAACCTGTGCTCTCACACTGTCAATTACATCACAGAGTACATTTTACATATAGGTATAGAGGCTTTACTCGACGGCTTCGGAAGGAAAGCGATTGATGGCGCCGTCTGTAACTACAAACCGAAAACTTTCCTGCTATAAATAAATATATATATTAGGTCTCCGCTGCTCCTGCACGACAACGCGCGACCTCATACTGCACAGCAGACGGTCTCCAAGTTGCAAGAACTGGGGTTGGAAGCTCTCCGTCATCCGCCCTACTCACCAGACTTTGCGCCTACAGACTACTACTTTTTCCAGAATTTGGATAACTTCTTGGCGGGAAAAAAATTCAATACCCGAGAGGCAGTACAAAATGCCTTTGAAGAATTTGTTGCCTCCCGTCCAGCTGATTTCTTTAAGAAGGGCATCAATAAACTGCCACTGCGTTGGCAAAGATGCATTGATTGCATGGGTGATTACTTCGATTAATACAAATAAAAAATACATGAAAAAAATTCGTTTAAATTTTTTCATACAAAACGGCAATTTCATAGGTAAAGACCTATTATATAGGTCTACCATCAATCCTGATCCCGACTGTTTGTTATGTTTTTAGATATTACGGGCTGAACAAAATAAAACCCATAAAATAAGAATCTTAGACTTAATTTACTTTGCATTAAGAACCTATTCATACAATTTCGTATTCACGGAGAAGCACTAGAGATTGATGAAAACACTCGACGGGTAAGTCCGAGGAGCACAGGCACGGGCACAGAACACTATTACTCCTAGCGCAGAACAGGGTCTCAACTCGAAGAATTACGGAGAAGCACCAGATTGTTAAAATTTGTTGAATTTATCAACAAAGACGACCGGCACTAATGACAGATGGAAATGTGACATTGTTGACCTGAAGGCCAATTCTCATACCTAAAAACGTTCAAATTTATGTCGCAATCTCATGCCAACGACAACCAAATGTCAAAAATGTAGGTAAACGTTGTACAATTTTTGACAGATTGAGACTGAGATGAGATTGCGAACGTTGTTAAAAATACGGGAATTGCCGCTCAGATGTATTATAATGTTACAAGAATACATAGTTACTCAGTCACTGACGCTGTAGTGTAACGAAACCTATTTTCAATTTAGGCGGTTAACGCTTACAAGCGACATCTATGTTTTCAAACCATAAATACACGATTTTATTATAATACGTCTAAATTAAAATGGCATAATGAAAAGGACCTGTTAGTATCTTAAAGTACTCTTTCAATTTGGTATCATTATTATTTCAAAGATTGTTCTAAGATTCTACAACCTGAATTACATATTGGCGTCACTCGCTCTTCGTAATTGTATCGGTGTGTTTTGGTGACTTTTACTTAGGCTTTAGAACAAAAACTGCATACCTAATTATCTAGGTGGGTACTAAAAATAGCTAAATGCATTAGGATATTGTTTTTCACTTTCTTAAAAATCAGTCGGAGTCACGGAGTTATGAAAAACCATAATATTCGTAACCACGAATTAGTCAATTATAACCTCAAAATCTGATACTTTTTTTGAAAAATATCTATTCTAGAGCTAGTTCGCTATAAAAATAACATCATATAGGAGTTTACTAATGATTAACAATACCACACATAATTTTCCGATGCTCTTGGTTCCAGGGCAAACAATGTATGGGCGCAGAGCAATGCCTTTTATACAGGGTTAGTTTTCAATGACCAGCCAAATTTTCACTCATTCTACCCGTGAATATGAGCAACTTTTACTATGGGACCAACTTTAAAATCACGAAAAAAAAACAGCTGTTTCATACAAAAGTTCAATACCTACTCGACCAAAATGTATGAAACAGCTGATTTTTTTTCGTGATTTCAAAGTTGTTCCCATAGTGAAAGTTGTTCATAATCATGGGTAGAACACCCTGTGAAAATTTGGCTGGTCATTGAAAACTAACCCTGTATATGTAGATGTTATGTTGTTCAACTATCAAAATACCTTCATCGTATTAAAATCTTTCTATGATAGCTTAGTACGCTAAAACCTAAGAGCCAGAAATTGGGACAGAAAGGTCTCAAGAGTCTTCTCTAAAGGTTCAAATTAAATTAGCAAGCGAAAGTCCGCAGACGCGGTGAGTATCGATATTTAAACATTATAAAGACAAAGAATAAATGTTTTTTTTTGTGGGGTCATCAAGCTCAGTTAGTGTAGTCACTTGAAACATTACTTTAAAACATCAGTGTTTTAGACGTGATGGGTATCAACTATCGGTATCTAAAGACGATGGAACAAAAGAAAACTGATTTTCTCACCTCATGCTTAAAGTAACAACATTACCAGCGGTCGTTAAACCCGAAAAAAAAACATCAGCTCTTTTTTTTTAAACAATACTAGCACTTCCCGCGCGGTTTTACCCGCGTGGATGTCGAAAAAAAATCCCACGGGAATGTCCTACCGGAAATCCTTCCTTATTCCTTGTCTACATTATAAAGGGAACCTCTGTGCAAAATTTTAGCTTTCTAGGTTCAAAGGTTTTGGCTGGGCAATGATGAGTCAGTCAGTCAGGACTTCTCTTTTTATTTATTTATTAGATTTAGATATTGATACACATCACGTCTGCAGGGTTTCACTAGCAAATTTATTTTGACCCTGTATTTTATCTGTTGATAAATGTAAGAGGAGCTCGAGGTTAAGTAATAACAGCCGCACGGGTCGATCCATCAGGTTAAGCTACGCTTGCCGGGGTTGGTCAGTGGATGGGTGATCATCTTTACATACCGAGACTCCTCCGTGCCTCGGAATGTACGTTAAGCCGATGGTCCCGGCTGTCATTCGTGGATCTTTGACAGTCGTTACGGGTCGTCAGAAGCCCGAAAGTCTGAAAAAGGGGTATCGTATAACCCAGTTACTGGGTTGTGGAGGTGAGATACGCAGTCGCTCCATGTAAAATACTGGTATTCACCTGCATCCTGTTAGATTGGAAGCCGACCCCAACATAGTTGGGTAAAAGCTAGGCAGATTGATTGGTTGATTGATAAATGTAAGGGGTAGATACGAAATACGAAACACTAGATTTTCTTTATGTAAACGAAACTATTTTTTAACCGACTTCAAAAAGGAGGAGGTTCTCAATTCATCGGAACCATGTATGTTACTATTACTCGAAGATGGCTGGACCGATTTAGATTTTTTTTGTTTTATTCGAAAGGGTATACATCAAAGTTGGTCCCATATAAAATTCATTAACTTTGCTTCGGTAGTTTTTGAGTTAGCTTCAATAATACGTATTTTATCCCCACTTTTATATGGATGATGTTCTAGTTTGTTTTGCAGGTAGTGGTATTAGAATTTGTGTGGGGTAGGTAGCTATCGACTCGACGCTCGTGCTCGTTCGGTTTTTGTCGGTGTCGTGATTCATTTATTTCCGTCGTTCAGTTCAGAAACGAAACGAGCGATCGTCGCGCCGTTCGGTAGTAGTTCTTGAGTCAAAATGAGTGGCGAATCACGAAGTGAACTAGTGAACTAGAGATACAGTCTGTACGAAACTGAACGAAAGATTAGTTGCTGCTTTCCTAATGAACTAGTTCATTCTTGTCTTTCGTTCGTGAACTACCCAAGTCTAGTAGGTACCACAACTAAAAAGTGAAAATTAAAAACTTTTTTACAAAAAAATACAACCGACTTCTAAAAACAACACTATAAAGTGAAAAATAACTTTAATTTCGGAAGTTGGTGGCAAAAAACGAAAATATATTTAACCAGACACCGACTTCCGAAATTAAAGTTATTTTTCACTTTATAGTATTGTTTTTGGTAGTCGGTTGTATTTTTTTGTAAAAAAGTTTTTTTATTTATTTATCTAGTAGCCCCCGAAAATTGAACCTTAAAATATAAATTCATCAAAGCCAAATCAAACTAAATATCCAATCGAGTAATCCTTGTCTTGAATTTAATCTAGGTTAAGATTGAGGCCTCAGCTACCTAAATATTGACGGGGGACATCTAGTGTTTTGTCAACCGTGCGCCTGCTGTCCCCGAGTCCCCGGGATCATAATTCACGGTCGTCTCTCATAGTTGTCTTATTATTAAGTTACTTGTACAATCACCGAAAATTTTGATCACATTTAAACTTCTCATGATACACGGGGTTATAGTGTCATATGTCATGCATGATACATGTATCATGATGTATATCATGATACACGGGGTTATGGAGGTGAGATAGGCACTCGCTCCATGTAAAACAGCATATTTGGAAAAAGGCTAGGCAGATTGATTTAAACTTATTATGATACAGCTGCTTTTCTGACAACCAGTCCTACCATGTCTCTGGTCTAGTCTGACAACCAATCGTACCTGGGGTATTGTGTTACCTAGTCACTGGGTTGTGGAGATTAGATAGGCAGACGTTCCATGTAAAATTCTGGTATTCAGCTGCATCTGATTAGACTGGAAGTTGACTCCAACATAGTTGAGGCAGATGATGATGATGACATAGCTTTAACTCGTCTGTGTGACGTTGTTGGTGCGCATTTATGACGTCATCATTTGCATCCAATAATATGACAATATACAATATTCTTATTATGGTTAAGGTTCTCATAATAATAATAATAATAACCCCACCGCCGTATCTCTACGTTGACGTCGTGGTGGGGCTTGCGCGCTCCGATCTTTGGGTCTGTGCCGGTGGAGTTTACTTTGCCGAAACAGGTCTAGGGTGAGGAGCCAGACCAAGAGAGATACGTGAACCCGCAGGGCAGCATGTGGCGAGCTGTTGGGCAGTAGCGACCCCACGGACCCTATTTCCCGGGAGAAGTCTTGTTCTTCACCTCTGGCTTGCCTTTATTGGCCGGCTGGAGTGAACACTGACGGGAACAGAGCTCCCACCTCATTCTTGCCTTTATTGGCCGGCTTGAGTGGAGATTCGCAAGAGCAAACGTGCTCGGAGGAAGGAAGTATTCCAGTAAGTGCTTGTAGGGATCTTGACCATCTTCCGGGCTCTGGGATTGTTCTGAGAGCCGTGGAATACCTCTCCACTCCTCAAGCACCTCAGGACATGTTGCCCCTTGTCGCTACGTCACTATGTGCTAGCGACCGTTTCCGGGGGCCCATTATTGAGTGTGCAAGTCACCCCCTGCCAATTTATCTGTGTATATTATATAACATTGGTCAGGCAGGGGACATAGTTCTTCCATAGTTCAAGGTACCCAATCCATGTAGCCACCCAAACCCATAGGCCCAATGTGTTTTGTTTCCATGTTCTGCAATAGTCCTGCACCAACCGGGGGTTGTCCTTGGGTGCACTTGCATAGAGCATACAGGGATAATCGTCGGCTGGTGCCTCCTCGTCATTTGAAATTGCCTTAGGGGCCTCTGCGAGTTGGCTTCGGCCCCTCGTACGCCTTCCAAAGGTCCGGGACCCCAAGGTCCCGAGATAAGTCAAAGGCAAAAAAGATAATAATAATAATAATACGGGCAACACCAACGTCAACAGTCACAAGTCTCGAAAATTGGACCCGATCATTTTTATTAATTTTAACCATATTTAAACCGTTGTAATCATTTCTGACGATATTTTACATTCATTTATCAGTACTTATAAAAAACATAACATACCGCATTCGAAATAGACCAATAACATGAACCAAAAACTACTGAAAAGGAGATGACATGACAGGTGTCATGATGAATAAAACAAACAAAATTAAAGGATGAAAATATAGAAAAATGTTGACAAGATCAGCCGCACGAAGAGCACGCCCACCACCTCCGGACTCGTCGCTCAGCTCCGCCTCGCCGCCGCCGGTACCCAGCCCCATTGTAAGCGCTGTGACGACACCGGCCGCGGTAGCTGCGTCGAGCTCGAGCGACGAGTATTTCTCCCCGCCCACGACGCCACCACCTGCTCGCCGTCGGGGAGGACGCCGGCCGCCGGATGGCTTAGGACCTCGAGGCCCACCGGCCTCTGAAAGGGTCCCAGCTCCCGGCGGAAGTGTGCAGCGCATGAGATGGACGCCATCCATTAATGAGAACGTCATGCGCTCATACTATGGGGCTACAGAGGGAGGAAATAATCTGACCGCGTACCGTGTTCGGATGCTCTCTCTTTTTCAGGTGCTTGAACCAGCTGTCAACGTTTCGGCACAACGACTGTCGGATCAGGTGCGGGTTATCCAGCGTAATCATATGTTGGATGACACTGTACTTGATCGCCTGCGAATTGAAATGCAGAGTAGCCATGTCATTGCCCCCCCGCCGTCGCAGACTAATATAATACCACCACAGTCTGAAACAAACCGAGTTGACGAGGGAAGTGATGACAGGGCTACAAACGTAAGTACCCAGTGCAATGAAGAATTGAGGAGTGCTTTGGAAGATGCGATTCGGGAATATCGTTTCTTGTCTCCCGAACTTAGACCACGCTTACCTCGTTTGCCCATGCATAACAAAAATAGGGCGCTTGTGGCGGCTCTGGATTCGCAGTTGTCAAACTATTTTGATGACTGCGAAGACCTCACCGATACTCATTCGATTCTGTACTGCGCGGCTGTAGCGGCATGTCGTGTAGCTCACGTCAAATTTGCTAATGATTCTAGAGCTACACGACCGAAACCATCCGTACCAGCTTGGCAGTGCAGAATTGAGCGGCGTATTGGTGGGGCCAGAGCACTCATCGGCAAACTAACCTGCTTCAGGGAGGGCAATACTCGTCCTAGAGTGATGCGCTTTGTGAGGCGGGCGTTCTCAGGGACTGATGTCAGCCCTCAGGACTATATGTCCCGTGTCACAGAGCGCATCGACTTCCTGAAGCAGAAAGTCTATGCATGGGCAAACCGTATTCGTAGGTATAAGCGGCGAGTGGACCGATACACTCAGAATCGCACCTTCCAGAGCGATGAAAGGTGGGTTTATAGGGGTTGGGAGCGACCGGACCAAGGTGTGACTGACACGCGCCTGCCAGATGATGATGCCATGTGTTCTTTCTGGCGCAGTATCTGGTCGGTGCCTGTCAGTCACACCGAAGGTGATTGGGCTCGGGAGGTCGAGCGAGCCTGCGATCCAATACCAGAAATGGGGGCTATTACCATCTGTCCCCAAGATGTAGCTCGTGCAGTCCGTCCGTTACCTAACTGGAAGTCTCCAGGACCGGACGGACTGCACAACTTTTGGATAAAGTGGTTACAAAGGTCGCACGCCCGCTTGGCATCCCAGTTCCAGTCAGCCTTACATTCAGGGTCGCTGCCCCAGTTCCTAACGACAGGAATAACCCACCTGCTCCATAAATCAGGTAGTACTGCGGAGCCCAAAAATTATAGACCGATCACTTGTCTACCGACGGTCTATAAAGTTCTTACATCCATTTTGAGAGCTAAAATTAACGAACATATAGACACCAACTCCATCATGTCTGCCTCTCAAAATGGATGTAGGAATGGGTCCCGTGGTACTAAGGAGCTACTCCTCATTGATATGGCCATTAGCCAACAGGTTCGTCGTTCCCGAAAGGATCTGTCGACATGTTGGATAGACTATAAGAAGGCCTATGACTCGGTGCCACATACATGGCTCATGAGGGTGCTGGAGTTGTATAAAGTAGATGCAACTCTACGCACCTTCCTGATGTCGTGTATGGGGCAATGGAGGACGGTCCTTCGCTATCCAGGATGTCGAAATATCCAGAGGAACAGCGAGCCGATAAGGATCGAGCGAGGCATATTTCAGGGCGATAGTTTGAGTCCGCTTTGGTTCTGCTTAGCCTTGAATCCTCTAAGCACACTGCTGGAGGATTCAGGTCTAGGATATCGGCTGCGGAGAGGTGGTCAGGTTATATCCCACCTCCTCTACATGGATGACCTAAAACTCTTTGCCCCCAACAATTTGCAACTGATGGAGCTACTGAAAGTAACTGAAACATTCAGTAGCGCCATCAGGATGGAATTTGGTGTGGACAAATGTGCGGTCATGCATGTAAAGCGAGGAGAGATTGTGGAATCCGTGGGAACCCAACTCTCGGATTCCATAAACCTTAGAGCCCTCTCCGCACCCGAAACCTATAAGTATTTGGGTATGTCGGAAGCGTTGGGCATCAATGTTACTGACATGAAGCAATCGTTGAAGGAGCGCTTCTTTGGCCGCCTGAAGAAAGTATTTAATAGTCTTCTATCAGGCGGAAACAAGGTGCGTGCCTTCAACGGTTGGGTCATGCCGGTTTTGATGTACTCTTTCGGCGTACTCAAATGGACTCAGACGGAACTCGACGCCCTGGATCGGAGGGTCCGTACGCTGTTGACTGCATATCGAATGCATCACCCACGTTCATCGGTAATGAGACTGTATATCCCGCGAAAGTGTGGAGGCCGAGGCTTTTTAAACGCTAAGACTCTCCACAACCGCGAGATATGCAGTCTCAGGGAATATTTCCTAGAAGCCGATGTGGGGATGCATCGAGATGTGGTCGCGGTGGACAAGGGCCTCACTCCGCTCTCCTTGGCTAAAGAGAACTGGCGCAAACCTGTAGTGCTTGACTCTAACGATCGCAGGGAGGTATGGCAGAGTAAGGAGCTTCACGGACGCTTTTTCCGGGCCCTACATGGACCCGACGTAGATTTGTTAGCGTCCGTAGCCTGGCTGCGTTCCGGTGACCTCTTTGGGGAAACCGAAGGTTTTGTCTGTGCAATTATGGACGAAGTTATGATGACGAACAACTACCGGAAATATATTGTGAAAGACGGCACGGTTGACATCTGTCGGGCATGCCACCGTCCGGGAGAATCAATCCGACACATTATCTCCGGGTGTTCTCGTCTTGCTAACGAAGAGTACTTGCATAGACACAACCTTGTAGCCAGGATTATCCATCAGCAACTTGCACTGAAATACAACCTTGCGGAATCGGAAGTGCCGTACTATAGGTATGTGCCCGACCCAGTTCTCGAAAATGGAAATATCACATTGTACTGGGATCGATCCATCATCACTGACAGGACTATTGTTGCCAATAAGCCTGATATAGTGGTGGTGGATCGAATAGAGCGGCGCGCAATGATTATTGACATAACAGTCCCGCATGACGAGAACCTCGTGAAAGCCGAGAAAGATAAACAAATCAAGTATCTTGACTTGGCTCGCGAGGTTGTCGACATGTGGGATGTGGACTCAGCGATCATTGTGCCGATAGTCGTATCAGCCAATGGCTTAATCGCCAAGAGCCTCGACCAACATCTAAGGAGGCTCTCGTTGGGCAGCTGGATTAAGGGCCTGATTCAGAGAGCGGTACTTCTGGACACGGCGCGCATTGTTAGGAGGTTCCTCTCTCTGGAGCCCTGACCGCCGGTAGCTTGGACCCTGTTCCCGATACCGGTGGGCTACTATGTTTTATATTTTTAAATGTTTTTTTTTTTTATTTCATGTTTTTATAAAAAATATTTAAAAATGTGAAATATATGTACATAAATGAAATAAAGGAAATAATAATAAAGTTTTATTGACCATAAATTTAGGTTACAGTACACCGGTAATACAAATTTACTTATTACTTACATAGTATAGCACAAACTCACTTATGTTCAACTACACTAAGTTAGAACTTATATATAACAAGTAGCAAGGGGAGTAGAAGAACAGTTAAATTATAATAATGATAACAACAAGTAAAGCAATGGTTCACATACTTCATAAAATATAAAAATGCCCAATGACGGTATACAGAGAAAAGTTCTTTACCTCCCGTGCTAGTCAAGGACTGTGTTACGGCAAGGTGATTCTCGCTCATGGAATAGTAGTCATAATGTAAACATGTTAAGACACTTTTTACCAAATACATTTGTTTTGCTGCATATCATAGATGACATTAACGAGTTACAAGCTTAGCGTAAACAAGTAGTATATGTAAAGAAATCAGACAGTGCAACTCCCGTTATTTCAATGTGAAGAAAGTGCTTTCACAAAAACAATATTTGTTTAGAATTTGTAATAAACAAGCGTGTTAAAAATAAAATAATATAAAACGTGTTTATAAAACTAAAATAATAAAATTCAAAGTAAGAGCATATATTTTTTTTTTTTTTTTTTTTTTTTTTTTTTTGTATTTTCAGCATGGGAATACGTTACAAGCGAAAAGTTCCAATGTAATAATAAAGATAGATTGTGATTAAATAATCATCATAAATTACGTAAATAGGGTCGCCCATGTTATCACAAGAATTAAACGTAACTGGCCAAATGTGGGTGTATTAATAGGCACACCTCTGCCTAACCCATTGACTACAGGCGTGATGTTATGTTTATCAAGAGCGTTGATAGCGCGCGGGCTGGCAACGTCGCGTGTCTAGAGGTTTTTCGTGATTATTTAATTAAATTTAAATCAAAGGACAATTTCCTGTGACAAATTCTTAAATCGTTGGTACGTATGCTATATTTCGACAGTTATTTTGGTAATTAGTCTTAGAAAATAATTGACCATAATGTAATTTTTTAAGAGTAAATTCCAAAATAACTGCCAAAAAAAAATATTTTATTGACAAAAAAAATGGAGGAACATTTTCAATTGAAGAAAGATTGTTTTTTTTTTATAATTGTCTATTGATTTAAATATACGAGTCGAGTATTCGCCAGCGGCTTAGCCCGCGTGAATTTCAGAAATTATCCCACGGAAACATACTGCCAAGATAAAAGTATCCTATTAGACCATGACCTGGTCTACCCGTGTACTAAATTTCATCCAAATCCGTCTAGCCATTTTAGCGTGAAAGCGTAATAAACAAACTCACTTTCGCGTTTATAATATTAGTTAGGAGGATGAAAAACCGGTCTATCGACACTCTAGACTCGCAAAATGTATTAGGTAGGTACTTAAATAAAAAAAAAACTCTTAACACACTACTGAAGTTTCTATACTTATTAATAGAATTTAATCATGTTTCGAAAGACACGTGGCGCCATCTATTATCAACAAGCGTTATTGTTGTTTTCCTCGGGAGCAGTACTTTTTTTCGTGATGAACCCTAATGTCCGTTTCTGTACACCTGACAACGTATATGCAAAATTTCAGGATGATCGGTTTAGTGGTTATGGCTTGAAAAGGTAACAAACAAACTTACTTTCGCATTTATAATAGGTATTAGTTAGGATGAAATAATCACGAAAAGCCTCTAGAAATGTGACGTTGACAGCCCGCGCGCGATCAACGCTCTTAAGTACGTAAATCTTTACTGTACGCACGGTATTGTCTTGCCAATGTAGGTATATTCAGGTTGCTGTGTGTTCTATATCAATGTTAATTGCCACGTGTGACGAATGATGACCGATGGTCGAGCTTGACACGACACAATCACGATCATGTTGCTTTATAATTATATGGATTTCAACTTTAAAGTTTTCAATAATTGAGACCCGTCTGCTAATTAAATAACAGCACAGATTTTTTTAATCGACTTCCCATAATTTGACTTCCAGGTGGTCGTGTAGAAAAAGACTGTTGAAAAAAATCTCGGTACTCGCTCCTAAAATATCACCTATAGTATGCCTACAGTTTAACAAAATGCTCAAATTTCAAAAACAGCAAAAACATTCTACATGTAACTCCTTAGTTTCAGCTATGAAACTCTTCCCTCGGCCCGTTTCTGTCTAAAACAAATACGTTGGAAAATAAAACTTTATCTAGGTAAACTGTAAGGTGCACTTTCTGTTACAACTATACCCTGGACGGTCGGTCCCCTGCACGTACAGTTCACTTCGCTTTCTCAGTTAGAACTGCGCCCGTTCAATGCAATGAAAGCAGTCTTTAAGAATTTTAGATACGGAGCAAATGACTTTGTTTTGTAAATGGAATATTTAAATTGCTCAGTTATGTGTGTTAAAATTTATAAAAGGTTACAATCAGACATTCAAGATCTTCCTCTACCAAAATTTAAGAAAAAGCTTAAAGAGCTACCTACTTCTTAAAAAAAACGGCCAAGTGCGAGTCGGACTCGCCCATGAAGGGTTCCGTAGCAGCAAGTAACATAATATAAAAGTTCTTGTAGTTCGTTGTAACTGTGATCGATGTTTTAATAATAGTGTTTTTTTTTTTTAATTAATTTATTAATAAGTAAACATTATAATTAGGTACCTAAATGATGGGATTAAGGTAAATTGCAGTTTACGATTTATGACGTATTAAAAAAAATAACTACTTACTAGATCTCGTTCAAACCAATTTTCGGTGGAAGTTTACATGATAATGTATACATATATGTTTTTTTAGTTTTATCATTTTCTCAATTTGGAAGTGTCTCTCGCGCACACTATTCAGTTTAGAATAAAATGATATTAGAAACCTCAATATCATTTTTGAAGACCCTTATCCTTAGATACCCCACACGGGGTTGATGAAAAAAAAATGTTGAGTTTCATTTCTAAGTATGGGGAACCCCCAAAATTTATTGTTTTTTTTTCTATTTTTGTGTAAAAATCTTAATGCGGTTCACAGAATACATCTACTTACCAAGTTTCAACAGTATAGTTCTTATAGTTTCGGAAAAAAGTGGCTGTGACATACGGACGGACAGACAGAGAGACAGACAGATAGACACGACGAATCCATAAGGGTTCCGTTTTTTGCCATTTGGCTACGGAACCCTAAAAATGATTTGCTTAATAAATGAGTGGTTACAGGAATAATGTGTCATTATTTAACGTAAAAATCAAACTTTTTACTGGTGCTGGACACTGCAGTTAGCCAGGCAGGTACTTATTTGACTTAGGCACTATGAATCTCAGAGACATGTATTTATTATGACTAAATACCCATCCTTTTCTTTTTATATTACATTATTAAGCTACATCTATAACCCTTTTGTGCATATACAGGTTATTAACACAATAACGGTCAAAATGTACGTCAGAGCCGCGCGGACTGGAAAAGTCTTCGCCACAAAAATATCACTGTAATGACTGCGAACTGGAGAAGGTTTTTCAACAGTTGTCTATGCTACATAATTAAGCTTCACATGCCATACTAAGGGCTAAATATTATAGATTAAATGACCAAATAAACCACCGCTTGTGGTACTTCATTTAAATGTGAATAAATGAATAAATAAATAAAAAAAAATGCTTAATAGAAAAGCAAGTAGGTAGAGTAGGTTTTGTATGTATCTGTGGATAGTAAGTCGATTGTTAATTTATACAACCGTTACATTTTGCAGTTATATTATGGTGAATAAAAGTTACCATAATGCTTAGTCATTATTAAACTTAAGCAGTGCAGGTAACGAGGTCAGTCCAGATAGTAAACTTAAGCAGTGCAGGTAACGAGGTCAGTCCAGATAGTAAACTTAAGCAGTGCAGGTAACGAGGTCAGTCCAGATAGTAAACTTAAGCAGTGCAGGTAACGAGGTCAGTCCAGATAGTAAACTTAAGCAGTGCAGGTAACGAGGTCAGTCCAGATAGTAAACTTAAGCAGTGCAGGTAACGAGGTCAGTCCAGATAGTAAACTTAAGCAGTGCAGGTAACGAGGTCAGTCCAGATAGTAAACTTAAGCAGTGCAGGTAACGAGGTCAGTCCAGATAGTAAACTTAAGCAGTGCAGGTAACGAGGTCAGTCCAGATAGTAAACTTAAGCAGTGCAGGTAACGAGGTCAGTCCAGATAGTAAACTTAAGCAGTGCAGGTAACGAGGTCAGTCCAGATAGTAAACTTAAGCAGTGCAGGTAACGAGGTCAGTCCAGATAGTAAACTTAAGCAGTGCAGGTAACGAGGTCAGTCCAGATAGTAAACTTAAGCAGTGCAGGTAACGAGGTCAGTCCAGATAGTAAACTTAAGCAGTGCAGGTAACGAGGTCAGTCCAGATAGTAAACTTAAGCAGTGCAGGTAACGAGGTCAGTCCAGATAGTAAACTTAAGCAGTGCAGGTAACGAGGTCAGTCCAGATAGTAAACTTAAGCAGTGCAGGTAACGAGGTCAGTCCAGATAGTAAACTTAAGCAGTGCAGGTAACGAGGTCAGTCCAGATAGTAAACTTAAGCAGTGCAGGTAACGAGGTCAGTCCAGATAGTAAACTTAAGCAGTGCAGGTAACGAGGTCAGTCCAGATAGTAAACTTAAGCAGTGCAGGTAACGAGGTCAGTCCAGATAGTAAACTTAAGCAGTGCAGGTAACGAGGTCAGTCCAGATAGTAAACTTAAGCAGTGCAGGTAACGAGGTCAGTCCAGATAGTAAACTTAAGCAGTGCAGGTAACGAGGTCAGTCCAGATAGTAAACTTAAGCAGTGCAGGTAACGAGGTCAGTCCAGATAGTAAAAAACCTTGTGTCTTCATCACAGAATTGACGATGTTATAAAAATATTAATATTCCGTGACCTTATACCAGCTGCTAATACCAGTCGACCATCAGCCATCCTCTAAATGGGTTAAAGAGCTTACAGTTTTACGAGACTAACCCAGGTATTTAATAGTGCATAAATTACGACTGAGTATAACCATAAAAAAACTTTTCAATGTCCGCGGACGCAATGTTGCACAAAGTTATCTTAAGATATGATACAATGTTACAAACATCAGGGACGGATAAAACAGTTCACTGATTAAGGCATGAATAGGTGTGACCCTATTGCCATAAATCGGGCTCTAATCCAATCGGGACTAAGCGAGAATTTATCGACAGAAAAACCCAATTATACCGACCAGGGTACTTGAGCCAGGGGAACTGAACTTCGCCAACTTTGGATTCTTAGTTCAAAAAGGTACGTATTACCAATCAGTTTGAAAAACGTTCTGAGGATGTGGATACAACGTCATTGTTAGACTTTTAACAGCATAATTATAATAATTAATATTGTAGTTTCTTTGTCTTTAAGATATATAGATCATCTAGATAAGTAGAATATTTTTTGTAACTGCTTTTTTTTTTACTCCTATATTTTATGCTTGCCGTGGCAGCCTTTAATTAAGGCTACACTATAATATGTGATAATAACATCGCTATTTTAACATGTATTTTTTTTTAGTGTATGCTTTGTTGGTTGTCCAATAAATAAATAAATAAATAAATAAATAAATAAATAAATAAATAAATAATAAATTACGACTTGCCCTCACGACCGAAGCGATGTTATTCATTTATTCATCCCAATTAGCCTAGTTTAATTTTTAGTCGTTTTTGTGCTGATTGGTGTTCACTTCACTTCTCGGGTCTTCGGTCTATCTACCAATACAAACAACCTGCCAGGTAATATATATTTGCTACGCAATTCAAATCAAAACAAAGATAACACCGGAACCCATTCCTGTCTCAGAAACGAAACCGAAATACGATCTCCAATTGTACAAACTCCTTTAAGAAAGGGTCCAACTCACAGTTGTGGCTGTTAATAATTTTATTGTATCCATCGGTGGCTCGGCGGGGCGTCCGCGGGGCGTTTGCGGGGCGTCGGTGGGGCGTCAGCAAACAACAGGGTCTTATCGGCCGCAAGACATTTGAATGATGAATTGCGATCTCCAGCAGGATATTGAAGACTCTTGGAATAACTTTGTAGATATTGTTTTGGTTTTCATACTGATAGTTATGAGTAATAGGAAAAGGGTCACCTACTTGATAATTAGGAATGCGATGGATTTTCTATTGTTTCGGTAGTTTAAAACTTTGAGAAAACGTTGAGGTGTTATTGACACCGATGACATTAATAGGGTTGTTAGGTTGCGTTAGATTACCAGGCAAGATCTAACCTGCCTAATATCTGTTAATGTCAGTACAAAGTATGTAATATTTGAATAAATCCAGAAATCTTTGCTAAAAACATGTTAAGAAACCCATGGCTGAACTTAGTTTTATGAAGGTTTCATTCAAATGCGTTAGAAAAAAAGGTACATAAAAAATTCTCAAGCTATAACCGCTTAGTAAGACCATTGAAATTCCACGTTAAACAAAAAACTTGGTCAAAGAAGAAGTTCTGAACTTCTCTAAAGAAGGCAGAAGTTTCCTCACTTCCCGGTTTTGTGTAAACAACTCTAAAATTAAGTTGTTCTTAATGAGTTCAGCGATCTACTAACTAAAATTAGAATCTGCTGGTTTGTTCTTTAGTGATGTTTAAATTGTTGAATTTAATAATTGTTTCCAGCGATAAAATCAACATTTTTGGAAGAGAAATAAGTGACGCTTACCTAAGTTAAGGGTCGGAAAGTTATGAATTAAAAAAGTGAGTCAATTTTTCATGCATCTAATAGGTGCATTTTTATAAAGACTCCTTAATTTGATTTCGTTTTGCTTGTGCATGTGTCATTCCGTCATGGAATAACGGAAACCAAATACAGCTAAAGATCATGTTTTTGAACACTTAGTATTCCAAAAATGCACTAAATTAAATCAATAATCCAGCAAAGCTAATATTTCAAAGAAAATCACCAAGATCCAACCACAAACAGTATCCAATATTGCAGACAAAATTAATTTAAAGACTAGTTCATACATAAGGAAAAGTGAAGAGTTACCGGTTGCTCGTTGCAGAGCTTCTGAAGTTGCTTCAAAGTATGTTCTGTTTACTCAGGTAAACAATTGTAGTTCAACTGTGCATGTTGGTGTTGGAAGTGTAGCGATTTCCTGCGAAGTTAACAATGTTGGGAGATTTTCATTCAAGCGAGGTTTGCAATGAACGGTCAGCAGAAGGGTATATTGAAATCAGAAAGTATAGCTTTGAAGAGCGACTTACAACTTTTTTATTGTGTCTATGGGATACATGACGTATTTGATATCGTAGTCGATGTTTTTTAGACCAAATCTATTTCAAGTACTTCATGTTTTCAGTCGCTTTCTACCAGGAAATAGCAAGCTGATAATTTTTAGGGTTCCGTATCTCAAAAAGAAAAAAACGGAACCTTTATAGGATCACTTCGTTGTTCGTCTGTATGTCTGTCTGTCAGTTTTTTAAGACCCTTTTTCTCAAAAACGCGTGGAGTAATCAAGTTGAAATTAATATCAAATACATATATTAATGATCCTTTGGAGCTCTACAAAAATCAAGCTTCTAAATTAACGCTGTAAAAAAATACGGCCATTTATGTGACATATTTTGATAGTCGCAAGTAAATCACAATCTTTATGGTACTTACTGTTGACCTACAATCATGAAATTTGGCACGAAACATGTTCTTACAGCACCAGTAAAGGATAAAGCCCGAAAATCGTTAATTTGCAATTTTATCGCATACATTTTTTTTTTTAGGATTTCTAGTTTTTCAACTCAAACTCAAAGCATTTATTTCAAATAAACCAATTACAGGCACTTTTGAATTGTCAATGGGTCGGTCAGTCAGAAAGATGAAGCTAGTTACCCATTCCAAAGCGTAGTAGATCCCTATGGAGAAGAATGGGCAAGAAACTCCACGGACACTCTTTTAAATCATAATATTTTTACAAAATATTGGTTACATCATTCATGTTGAAAATATACATGTGAGAACAATGTAGAAAGACGTGCACGTTAAAAAGCGTCCGTAATAAAAAGATAAAAACTAAAACAACTAAATTAAATATTAAAATTAAAAATAAGCCATGGCAGCTAAGAGACGACCAGTCCCAACTGACGGCGCCCGTTCACGAACATGACGCATGACGCAACTACAATGTTAAGTTTGTTTTTGGTATAAATTATTTTCAACTACGGAACCCTTCATTGTGCGTGGTCCGACACGCACTTGGCTGGTGTTTATTATCAATGCTAAAAAGGGTAGAAATCGAGTTGTGTTCCACCTCGGTGGCGGATGACACGCATGACGGAACGTGGCGTGGTCCCAACTCACGTACACAGCTATGAAAGCATCCCACGTTCCGCCCTTTGATTGGCTCGGCGACGTTTGAAGACAATCTAATACGGGGCGGATGCTAGGAGATGGGCCTTTACATTCCTTTTGACATTCAAACTAGAATTTTAATTTCCAAATTCCAAGGTAAATATAGAAGCAATAAAAAAACGTTGGAATTTTATTTGAAACGACAATTTTTTTAAAAACCGTCCAAGTGCGTGGTTTACGCACAATAAAGGGTTCCGTAGTTGCAATGAATTTATCCTAGGAACAAACTTAACATTGTGTTGAAAAATATTTTCTCCCATATATTCCAACTGCAAATGTAAGTTGGTCGACTATTACTCGTTAACTTGTTAACTTGTAAGCTGTGATCGTTTTCTTTAAACTTCCATAAATACTTAGGTACTACTATTCTTTTTTTAGTAGCCATAATTATCCCACTGCTGGACAAAGGCCTCTTTCTGTTTTAAACTACTATTACTATACTATTTTTCACTTTTGACTCTAACAAAAATTAGCACTTGAAAGTTTAATATTTTAATATTTCGTAAACGGATCCCTGAATTGGAAAATGGTCTTCACAGACCCTCAACATTTTTGAACGATGCCCTACATCATGGGGTAGACGAGAAAAAAAAATATCACAACTTTACGAGCAGGTGATACTTGACTTTGTTTTTTGAGCAGCTGACTCTAAAAAATTTTTTTTTCAAGATTTTATTTTACCCCTTTGTATGATTAATATCCCATGCCAAACTATTCTAGTACTAAGAGTCTCTGAGCTAAGCCACGGACATACAGACAGACAGACGAACATGGCAAAACTAAAAGGATTCCTTGTTAATACGGAACCCTAAAAACAAAAAAAAAAGGTTTTCTGAGAAATCTTTTTATTAAAGTAAGAAGCTTAGATAGTTCAAAGTTAAAAGAATTTCTATAAAGGAGCTCAGCAATTAAGTAGGTTTTCCATCTCGGAAATTGAGTCTTCAAGCGACTTTTTAGCTTTCACCAAGTGCTTGGCAAGTCCCATTAAAACGTACTAAAAATCTGTCGTTGAATGTTCCCGAAGACGATTTGAGGGGAATATGAGGAATTAATTATGTATGAGTGAAGTTGAGAGGTATTGTCTTGAGTAAAAGTTCCTTATCAGCCTTTCATCTTGAGAGTTCTAGGAGTTAAGTGTTGTCAAGAAGATCTACAGCAAAATGGTATTACTTGACTAACAACAGCTTACTGCTTTTCAACTTTAGTTTATTATTAATTAAATGTTTTATAACTATAGTAATAAGTCCAGTAAAGTAATAATTATAGTACGTACCTGCTTCTTCTAACATCAGTTATGTAACCAAACTGAAAATGAGTTATTATTGCGACATGCAGGCTAAAATCAGCCAATTAAGAATGGTGAATTTCCTCTTGCTGTACCAGGAGACTAGAAATATTTAAGACGCAGATAAGTGCCAGCGGCCTTGAGTGGTAGCTTGCGTGTTTTGTGCTAAGTTCACGCTTTGCGTCGTACGTCCACCCAGTATAGGACTCGCCCATCAAGGACCGCTGTCCGAAATTAGACGAATTATTAATTTATTATACATAAAACAAAAGGATTTATATTAAAACATGTAAACTAAGAGATAGACAATTAAATTATATTTAAAATGGTAAAGGTTTCATAAAAATACGCTTGATAGTTGTTGCGTGATTCTCAGTTTTTTATCCTCACTAGACATAATTACTTTACAAATTAATTACTCTATGTAATATAAACATAATCTAAAATATTCACATATTATGTTATTATGAAAATGCCCTATTTTAACATAATATTTTTTTCTAAATTATTAACACTACTCGTTTAGACGTGATATTTAGTATAAAATCATTAAAAGTCACTTAACGTCGCCTTAAGAATTTTTTTGTTATAACAAATGAATGAAGATAAAAGCTTGCTTGAATAAATTTAATAGCCTTATATAAATACCCAGCAGTACTTAATATTCCGAATCTGGACAGTAAATGTAAATGATGTTTGTACCCGTACCGTGTAGGGTAATTATTTAATTATATGCCCTGTTGTGAGACCCCGGGGAGGCGGGGCCAGGCTAGTTCAGGGTCTAGCTTATAAAGGTACTGTAGTAACATTGTGACCACTAAAATAGGGATATTTAGGAGAATACAAATGAGGTTGGATACTGAATTAGAGTACTATTTTATGGTTTTTTCACGTTTTAAGGTTGTTTAGATATAGATAGATGCCTAATAATAATGAAATGATTTACCTGCACAATACCTATGTGCAAAAAAAAAAATGTAAAAAAAAAATAAAAATAAAAAAAGGAACGAAAATAAAAAAATAAAATAGAAAATCAATTCTATTTTATTTTTTTATTTTTATAATAATTATAATTTTTATTTACGTCCTTTTACAAAGTAATACATTTACAAACATATAAATACTTACATAAATATTTGAGTTGTTGTGTACACGTGCACAAGTTTGTATGCAAACAATAGCCTCAAATGAGGTTTTGTTAATAGAACACACATTTTGGCCGTTCAAATTCTCAACGACCGGCCTAAGAAAACTTATCTGCCTAGCTCTTTTCCAATTATGTTGGGGTCTTCTTCCAAGCTAAGACTGGTTGTGAGACTTTTGGTTTTCTGACTACTCCTGACTGAATGGTTCCCTTTACGTCGAGTCTTAAAGGCTATTTTTCTTGCAAGGTTACTGATGTTTACGCTTTCTATTCCCTGTACATCGAGTTTGGAAAGCCAAAACAAAACAAAATTAAAACACACAGTTTTACTAAAAATCACATTTATATCACATAACATTTTTCAATTCGCTTGTTTCGTTGTAGTACCTAAGGATGGTTTTAGTAATCAAGTCCTACCTACAAATGACGTGCATTTCTTTAACTAACAATGACAATTAAGATAATGTAGGTGTATATAATTTGTCAACAAAGTGTAATGACTGTCAAAGAAAAAAAATCAACAGTTTACCGCGCGATTTTATTAAACGAGAAACATATTACAATATTGCAGATGGATACGAATTTAACCTCTGAAATTATTAACAGGGTGGGTCAATAATCGTGGATCAAACGAAACAAGGCAATAGTTGGGGTTATTCGCATTAAAAAATATCTGTGTGCCAGAGCCCTAACTTGATCTCCATAAAAGTTATGAATAAAACAATAAACGGTGTTTAGTTGATTATCATCACTACAGAAGTGCTTTTATGACAGTGGGTACTATGATTTGGCACTTTATTCGATATCTTTTTATTATTACCTACCTACTTATCTTTTTTAATTATTTTTACGATTTTTTTTTTTACTGCAAATAACCCCAACTATTGCCATGTTTCGTTTGATCCACGATTTTTGACCCACCCTGTATATAATAATAACCACCGCCCATTGTGTCACTCGTATGTAAAATTTCAACATTGTAAAATTGTAACAGTAATTTAAATGGTGTGCATAATAAAGAGTATTCTATTCTATTCTAATAAATAGCCTATACGATGACTAGAAATCCCGTTGTCGTACCCAAAAACGTTCAAATTCAAGTCGAAATCTCATGCCAGCGACAATGTCAAAAGTGTAGGTAAACGCTACAGAATTTTTGACAGATTGAGACATAAAAATATATTTTGTGTAAAATTTGAACAGAATCTACTGAGTAGTTTTGGTGCCAATCGGGAACATACATCCATAACGGACAAAAAATCTAAAAACTATGTTTTCGACATCATAATTAATCTTTCCACCACCTTGTAGCATTTTTTTTTTTAATATTCAGTGTACAGTTTTGACTTGGTTACCATTTTATAATAATAATAATTATAACCCCACCGCCGTATCTCTACGTTGACGTCGTGGTGGGGCTTGCGCGCTCCGAACTCTGGGTCTGTGCCGATGGAGTTTTTTTTTGCCGAAACAGGTCTAGGGTGAGGAGCCAGACCAAGAGAGATACGTGAACCCGCAGGGCAGCTTGTGGCGAGCTGTTGGGCAGTAGCGACCCCACGGACCCTATTTCCCGGGAGAAGTCTTGTTCTTCACCTCTGGCTTGCCTTTATTGACCGGCTGGAGTGAACACTAACGGGAACAGAGCTCCCACCTCATTCTTGCCTTTATTGGCCGGCTTGAGTGGCGATTCGCAAGAGCAAACGTGCTCGGAGGAAGGAAGTATTCTAGTAAGTGCTTGTAGGGATCTTGACCATCTTCCGGGCTCTGGGATTGTTCTGAGAGCCGTGGAATACCTCTCCACTCCTCAAGCACCTCAGGACATGTTGCCCCTTGTCGCTACGTCACTATGTGCTAGCGACCGTTTCCGGGGGCCCATTATTGAGTGTGCAAGTCACCCCCTGCCAATTTATCAGGCAGGGGACATAGTTCTTCCATAGTTCAAGGTACCCAATCCACTATAGCCACCCAAACCCATAGACCCAATGTGTTTTGTTTTCATGTTCTGCAATAGTTCTGCACCAACCGGGGGTTGTCCTTGGGTGCAATTGCATAGTGCATACAGGGATAATCGTCGGCTGGTGCCTTCTTTTCATTTAAAATTGTCTAAGAGGCCTCTACGAGTTGGCTTCGGCTCCTCGTACGCCTTCCAAAGGTCCGGGACCCCAGGGTCCCGAGATATGTCAAAGATAATTATAATATAATAATAATAAATTTATTGCACAAACAAAAATCACATTGCACTGCATGCATTCAGTTGACATAATCCAATATAAGTTTAACCTATGAGTACAATAATTTTACACTCTATCCCTTAAACTAGGTCTGGCCTGTATCTTAAGAGATAGGGTTCAGCCATTGTGTAGGACTAAATTATATTTACTATAAGACAAGTGAAGCCAGCGACGATGTATAATAAATAGAATATAACATTGTTTGTTTAATACTAGACTTAATATCATAACTAACATGAAACATATGATGTTATCGAGACTAGATCTTCAAGATATACCCAAATATTGATATATTAATTAAATCCTTTAACAATGTTTAAACTGTACATAATGTGATTACGTATATTAACAAAGCCGTCTTCGTAGATATGGGCAGACGGTGGTTACCTTCATTTTGTATATTCTGTGACTAATATTAATGTAATGTCTATACCTAACGGGTCGATTTTCAGAAAATTTAATGTTCGCTACAATATTGTTGCCAAACAGATTATACTTTTTATGAAAACTAGGAGTTGTAAAAATGAATATTAATTATCATAAATTCTTTGATTATTACCCAAGACACTAGACTATGAATTATAATGTAAACAAGGGACCTATCAATTTCCAAAAAAAAAAATTAACTTGCAATCCAACAACAGATGTTTTTGTGCAAACTTTGTGATATTAACTAACAGACAAACGTTTGTCTAACCATAGAATTAGTTCCTAGCAACTCTAGCTGCCATTCCCTAGCCTAATTTTCTACAAATAGCTTATAAATTCTAGTTCACACAGCGCAACAAGAAAGTTGCCGTCAGTTCCCAGCGCGTCAACACTAACTGTAGAGCAACAACTAAATATTCATCGTCTACTGCTTTCATTAAGTTCTAGTAAATCATGGCTGTCTGCTTTCTAATGTAACTGAATTCCATGAATATTGGACCTGTAATTTTTAAATGGATTACCGTAAACTTACGCCATCTTCACATGGGGGTAGCAAAAAGTACTGCACGCCCCTGCGATCCTTACATACTCCTTATGCTTCGTTTACGTTTAAACATTTGGTCATATAAGTACACCGATTGCGAGTATTACGCGTCTGACCTTTCCTTCCTTTCTTCTTTTTTCTTTCTTTTCTTTCCTTTTTTTCTTTCCTTTCTTTTTTTTCCGGAAAATACCTTCTGTTAGTCACCCTTCATTCATACTCTCAACATGACCAAACCATTTAAGCATAATTTGTAGATGTTGTTTTAGTATTATTATTTTGTTATTTTATTTTTATTTCGGCTTTTTGATTGTACTATGATTTTGTTGACATTACATAGTTGACATTAGCTAGTGGCGTAACACAGAGGCAATTTAATTGTCTTTGGCCCCATGGCGCTGACATATGCAATGGACATTTATTGTCACGTATACGAGGCTTTCGCTTGCTTTGTATGTGTGTGTACCTTACCTTATGTCTTATTTTTTGTGATGTGCGTTTTGTTGGTGCATAATAAACATTTTTTGCTTATTTTCTTTAATTGTGTCTGTAAATATTATTTATTGTTATTCATAAGATGCGCGGTGTGACATAAAATTAATTTAAAGAACTTAGTTTAGTTATTTTGTTTCTAGTTTAATAATGCCAATGCATTAAAACTGTGCATTAATTAGTGTAAAAGCCAAGCTAGATCGATATTCATATAGTATTTTTGTTAGTAAAACATAGCGGCGATGGCCACTGCAATGACAATATTTTATCATAATAAATTCTTAATATTTTTGACTTTTTCACAGTATCGTAGCATTTTTCAGTAAGCCTGCCAGGAATTTTAATCCTGATGACTAAAATTGTTTACAGATTTAGAAATTCAACCGTAATGAACAGCTTCCATTCCATTCACCATCTACTTCCATTTTCCAATGAAACTAGATTACCCAAGCCATTAATGCTGCCTGATATCCTTAGGAAAGGAACTCAGTTTTACTTCTTCTTCTTTATAAATCGACTTACAGCTGTTGTGTCACATTAAAAGGTGTGGTCATACAACTTCCATTTTCTACGCTGGCAAGGTAAAATATACTTTTACAATGACGTAATCAAAAACCGTGTCCAGCCAGTAGTATTCACAGTTACACGCTGTTTGTAAAAAATACGTTGTTCAATATTATACATTTATTTATTTATTGAAACTTCTCGCACAGGTGTTTAAATTATTTCAAAGTTTTTTTAAATCATATTTTTAATCAAGTTCTGAGACCAAGAAATTGCAACATACAATATTAATTACTGTTTCGTTGTTGTTGTTCACTCGTATAAGCAGCACAAATAGCTAAGTTAACAAGTTGTACTAGAAGTTGCGCTCGTGGTCTAAACATATGGTGAGTTTGTGAATACTGCAAGATTCGCTGCATCGTTGTATTGAGCAATGAGATTCACAAAACGTTTACATTAAGTGATTGAAATAACTAGCTTCAATCTCTACTATACATAATTGCAACGATTAGTTCAATGATTTGCTGATTGAAGATGGCAATCGGTGGAAGATTCTTGAGGCTATAAAGGTGAAGAAATGATGTTGTTTGATATTCTTCCCCGTTTTGAAACACTCAGGTTCGAAACGGGGTTTTGAAGTTCAATATAATTAATATACCGATGATCTAGTAAAAACTTGAAAAAAAATAACCGATTTCTAAACTTTATTTTTTTATTTATTTCGGAAGGCAAAAACAGAAAATATTAAACTTAAGACACCGACTTCCAAAATTTAAGTTATTTTTCACTTTGTAATAATATATGTTTTGTTGGAAGTTAGTTATTCTTTTTTTTGTAATAAAGTTTACATGTACTTATGCTGAAAGTTTTGGTGTTTAAAAAACATAATCACTAAGCAAAATCACATAAATAAAATCTTAAGTTAACGTGTTATATATTCTACTATTTTTTTACAAAAACGGCCAGATTTCTACACACCTCCCAACCAACCATAAAATTCATCCATTGTTTTTCTTCCATTAACAAATTACAGTTTTTCTAAAACCCGTTCTCTTTGTGAACGGACACTCGAAGGCGTTTGATCAACTTTACAACGTACTTTTGTACTGGTTTGCAGTGTCTAGCCATTTGGCTGGCATCAAGTTTTGTTTGAAGATGGGAGAAGTCAAATGAAGAACTCTAAATAATTAATGTTGGACAGTTGCGGAGCGCTTTTCGTTTTAAAGTTCATGTCTAGATTTTTCTTTGTTGATTTTAGGATAATTATGTAATTATATATCGTTGGAGTTAAGCAACACAAATACCAATATTCTCTTACTTTGAATGTTCAAAATGTAGTATCGGTTTAATCTTAATAATAAAGTTGCATACAATTTTTACAAACTATTTTGTCTCGTAACAATGTAAGTACAATGGAAAATACTTGGTTGGCAGTAAACCAGCTAGAAGAGGGACAACAAAACAGGTTCACTATTCCGGATTTAAATTGCTTTCGATTATAATTGGCAATTAGCTGGCGTAAACACTGTGTACCTACGGGTATGTGCATTACAATAGTGTGCACAGAATAATGAATAACAATAGCGGAGAGGGAAAACACGTTATAATAAAAATGAACACTAGGTTCTGAAATTCATGGTACACATATTGCATCCATAATTGGTATATTTTAGAAATAGAAAAGAAAGCCGAAAGAAATAATGTTGTATCTAAAAGTGCGTTTAGATCAAACGAACATAGAACCAGGAAAAGAGTAATCTTACTTGAAATTCTTTACATTTTAGTATGGATAGATCAAGAAAAGAATGGTCTTTTCCTGTTTGCACAAAAATAATTTGGTAGTGTATTATTAGGTAGGGTCAGAATGTGCATTCGCTTGTTGAGTCTAAACTTTAAACCGACCGAGGGTTTTTTAAGACATTTGTAAGTTTACTATTTTAAACCTACACAGGAATCTAAAAAACCGTGGGGTCCGAGTGCCCATAGTCTCTTTAAAGATATATCGAAACGTCTGGTTGACACTTCTCGTGACCCAAAGGCTGGCCAGAGGCTAAGCATCGCCATACAACGTGGCAATGCCGCCAGTTTCTTGGGAACAGTACCAGACGACAGCGATGCGGAGGAATTTTTCGACGCCTTGTTTTAGTTTGTGAATAGTTTTAGTTTTATGTTAGGATATATTATTGTTATTTTTAAACCTACTGTCTACTAGTGGATTTCCAATAACTCCTACCCAATCTTATGGAAAATCGGCAAAATATCGCTTCACGAACATAAGCTAAAATCCATTGTCAAGGTCACAAGAACCCATACATCATCAGACTGAAGAAAATCTTTTCATTTTCAATACGCACGGGAAAGCCTCTTGAGTTATGGTCGCAGTATAAGGACGGCCACCATCCGGGTACCATCCGGTTGCCGTCCGGCGACCGGCCGGTGTCCGTTATCGTCCGCACCGGACAACGACCTCGGCAATTTATTGCTTTATCTTCCCTAGTTTTAATATTCGTGCGCGGAGAAATTTATCGTTCCCTCTGGCGGTTATTTCCTCTTCGATTTTGCTGTTTGCAAGTTGTTCAGTGGAGGGTGTGGTGTGTCTTTGTCAGGTTGATTCTATAAGTTGAATTAAAATGTTTAGGTTTTTAACTGGTCTGGTTGTAAATCTTCACTTTTTAAGATGTTGATTAGGTTCAGTCCTTTTATACACTTATTTGTTTTAACCCTACATGGTTGCTCTGATGCTCGTGGCTAAGGGGGCTCGTGGCTTAGTAATAACAGCCACAAGGGTCGATCGATCGGATTAAGCTATGCTTGCCGCGGTTGGTCCGTGGATGGGTGACCATTATTACATACCGAGACCCGTCCGTGCTTGGGAAAGCATGTTAACCCGTTGGCCCCGGCTGTCATTCGTGAATCTTTGACAGTCGTTACGGGTCGTCAGAAGCCCGAAAGTCTGACAACCAGTCTTACCAAGGGATATCGTATAACCTAGTAACTGCGTTGTGGAGGTCAGATAGGCAGTTGCTTCATGTAAAATACTGGTGTTCAGCTATCCGGTTAAACTGGAAGCCGACCCCAAAATAGTTGGGAAAAGGCTAGGCAGATGATGATGGTTGCTCCGATGGTGATTGCTATGAGACGAGTTGAATGGCTTGCTAATGAAGGAGCCTATGCCCAACAGTGGAGTTCTGTAGGCTCATGATGGCTTGTTTTTTTTTTTAGTTGTGTATTTTCTGGTGTACAGTAAAGTATAAACTATTATTTTTGGCCTGTGTTTTCCCACTGCAGGGCTAAGGCCTCCCTGTCTCCTTTCCACTCCTCTCTGTCTTAAGCTAATAAATAGATTATAAATGATGGTGATGATGCTACATGGATGCTCTAGTTGTATATAAATCAACTAGAAGCCCCGACAGTCGTTGTCCTGTCTGAACGATCCTAGAACTACCTGCAGCGCTACCTGCCGGGTCCATTTGTGTTTTCAAACCATCCAGGAACCCATTGAAATATACACACAAAATTTCAACTAAATCAGTCCAGCCGTTTAGGAGGAGTTAGGTGAAAAACACACATAGAATAATATATATTAAGATATGTCAGTTTGATAGACGTTTTGTAGGTGTCTAGACTATGAAGTAAAGATACGTAAGTAACTGGCTGGCCTGTATTAAAGGTTCAAAATCTGTTATCACTTTAAGCTGATATTATCAAACTCAAACTCAAAGCATTTCTTTCAATTAAACCAATTACAGGCACTTTTGAACTGTCAAAGAGTCGGTTAGTTGTCAGAAAGTTGAAGCTAGTTGCCCAGTTATTATATGAAAGAACAATGTAAAAAAAACCGGCCAATTGCCACGTGTCGGACCACGCACAATGAAGGGTTCCGTAGTTGGGATGAATTATTCCAAGAACAAACTTAACATTGTAGTTGAAAATCATGTTCTTCCGTACATTCCAACTGTAAATGTAAGTTTGTATTTATATTGAGAGATTTACCATGTTATTTTAAGACCACAAACTTCTTATAGGTTTTCCTGTAATCTACAGATAAAGATCTATTTTCTGTATTTTTTCAAAGTTTTATGCTCAGTAGTTTCGGAGATAAGGGGGGGAATGGTCAATTTTCGTCCATTTTCTTAAATAACTTTAAAAGAATTTATTTTAAAATTATAAAAAAATATATTTGAGACCCTTATAGTAATTCCTTTCATTTGATCGGTCTTAATCGGTCCATTAGATTCAGAGCAAATTGGCTGTGACAGACGGACAGACAGACAGACAGACAGCCAGCCAGACAGACAGACACACGAGTGATCCTATAAGGGTTCCGTTTTATCCTTTTGAGGTACGGAACCCTAAAAAAAATTAAAAACAATTCAAAATATAAGATTAAAAATAAGCCCTGGCAGTTAACAAATGACCAGTCTCAACTGACGGCGCCCGTTCACATGACGCGTGTATCATCCATGGTGTCTACCATCCAGCTTAACCATTTTGTAGGGAACCGAATGATCACACGCGCCACCATCAGCGAGACATTTAAGTGAGCGTGACACTCTCAACTGCCTTGCTTTTTAAAGTCAAACTTACCTACATATTATGAAATACTAATGTCAGATATGTTTATAACATCTTTTCAATAACATGTAAAATAATCCAATCTCTGTGCAGAAATTTAGCATGTAATACATCCTGCCACATTTTGCTTTAAATACCAAAATACCGCTGAAAAATTAATTAAAATTGCTTCTATAAACCGGTGAAAATGGACGATATACTCGATTCCACTCAATTTCTCACATAGAGCTAGTTGAGATGTGTACATAAAGCCAATGCTCGGTATTGAATCTGAAGCGAATCAGGAATTGAATCCACTTACCTTCGGGCTTGTAATAGAAATAGATTTGGTTTTCACAGAAACCTTACACGAGAACGTACCGTTTGTAAAACAATCTCCTCATTGATCCTTACTGGGGTATATGGTTCCGGGTATTTAATATCGTAATTTTAAGTCTGTTTTGGTCATACGTCTTTCTACATTGTTGTTTTTATTTATATATGTATGAATGAATGTATTTGTATTTTTGTCTATTTTTTCGGCACGCTCTGTAGCTTAAACGGCTAATCGGCGGATGTACATAAAACATACACATACAAAAACAAATGATTAAAAAAAAACCCGCCTGCAAAAATACAATTGAAAAGAGAAAATAAGAATAAGAATAAGAATAAGAATAATTTATTGTTTAAGAAATTACATTCAATGTGTTGTTTCCTGGAACTCACACTAGGATTCCCTGTGTCGTGAGATCCAGGCTGCTTCGTTCCGTTAACATTTGTAGCTATACATGAAATAGGTTTAAATACGTTACAATAAATTTCTCAATTTAAAATAATTTACTCGTAATTAATATGAAAGGAAAATACAATAAAAACTAATTTACAAAAGAAAACTAATGATAAAACACAAAGAAAAACAGTAGATTTCCAAATATGTATGTATTATGTGTGTGTTGTGTGAGGGGGTGTGTTGGTGTGTATGTGTGATATATAAATAGTATGTTTGTGATATAGAATAGTATATATATGTATCAGTTAGGCTAAGAAGTTTTCAGTCATATCATAGTCCAAAGTAAGAAGCCATTTTGTAACCGCAATTTTGCATTTATTATGCGTAAGTTGCAGAATTTGGAGTCGGTTATTGAGTTTCGAGTAAATGTGCGGTCCCATAAAACCGTACGACCTTCTACCGATTGTTTTACGGCAGCGAACCTTTTCCCATTGAACCCTTCGACTTGACGGGATACAAGTGCACATGGAGGTTTTGTGAAATCTTAGAGTGACTGACAGGATGTAAAGCTGTCTGACTCTAAGAACTCCCACTTCGGTGTAGAGTGTGTTAGTGGGGTACCGGAATGGTCTTCCATAGGCAACCTTAAGCAGAGCTCGTTGAGCTCTTTCAACCTTTATTAAAGAGGTTTTACCAGCCGCACCCCATGCTATTATACAATAGTTAAGGACCGATTGACAGAGAGAGAAGTATATCATCTTTAGAACTGAGTCATCTGCAATTTTACCCAGCTGCTTAAAGATACGGAGCATCTTTCGAACCCTACCCCTTAAAGCACTCAGATGAGTGGACCATGACAAACGGTTATCTACAAAGACTCCCAAGTATTTAATCGAGTCGGTTTGTTCGATGTATGGGCAAGTACAATTTTCTGGGCTAGAACAGGAGTGCAGCTGTATACAAGTTACAGAGTTAGGGGCGGAACGTTTCGAGATGGCAAAGTTAATTGCCTTCGTTTTGTCAATATTTAGCGTCAAAAGGTTATGCTGCAGCCAGTTCGCAATAGCTTTAACCCCGCTTTCAACGGATAACTTAACGTCGTCCCAAGTTTTTCCATAAAATACGATTGCGGTGTCGTCAGCATATGTAAAAATTCTAGCTTGAGGGATTTTCAAGGCGCATAGTCCATTTATATATATGATGAATAGGGTAGGCCCCAGCACGCTTCCCTGTGGCACACCAAATTGCACTGTGTTTAGGTCACTAGAATATTCCCCTAGCACTACTTTTTGCATTCTATCGTTGAGATATGAAATAAACCAGTCCAGTGCAGTGCCACGAACTCCCAGAAGCGACATTTTCTTAATCAAGATTTTCCTAGATATTGTATCAAATGCCTTGGCGAGGTCCAGGAAGATGCCAGTACATGCCTGTCCTTGACCTAGATTGAGGGTTATAAAATCTGCTAAGTTGGCTACTGCATCCTCCGTGCACCTATCAGCCCGAAAACCGTACTGATTGTCCGACAATAATCTATTTTGTTCTAGGTATGCGAGTAGTCGTTTATTCACAACTTTCTCAAGAATTTTTGAGAGAGCTGTCAGCAGGGAAATCGGGCGATAATTTGAAGGGATTTTAGGATCTCCACTTTTAAATATCGGGCATATATTGGCAATCTTCATGCAATCAGGTACTGTACCAGTACTTAGGCTAAAGTTGCACAGAAAGGCAATCGGTCTGGCCAAAGTATGTGAATATTGTTTTAAAAAGGTGTTATTAATGCCATCATAACCTGTCGCTGACGCTGTTTTTAAATGGGAGATAATAGAAAATATTTCTTTTTCATCAGTTGGATTAAGGAAAAAAGAGTTTGGGAAAAAAAGAGTTTGAGAAATCTGGATTTTAATGCTTGTTTGAGAAAAACAAGCATTAAAATCCAGATTTTTTAGGAGGGTTTTTTTTGTTTTTTTTTTTTAATAATTTGTTTTTATATGTGTATGTTTTATATATGGGTCGTAGTTAAATGGAAATTAATGATATAAATATTATAAGGAGAGTAGAGCTTGTCCACTCTGAAATGACGCGCCCCATTGCCGCATTTGCCGTAGAGCAAGTACAATAGTGGGGCGCGTCATTTCAGTGTGGTCAAGCTCTAGTTGGTATCACCTCCCTACATAACAAAACTGACCTAAAACACTGCAACAAAAGAGTCTCGGGACAAAACAGGGTTTTGTTAATGATAAACAAAACTGTTTTATCTAACTTGCGCACAACCTAAGCCAATTGTTCCTCATTAATACTGCTTTCATGTATCTATTTTTTTCGAAAAGAATCCAGTCTCTTTAAAAATCCCTCCTAAAATAATTACCTAAGGAAATAATAATTATGCTGTACTAAAAGTCACAAACACTTTTGAAATACACAGAAAATTCGTAAAAATACTTCCAACATCAAGAAATATGCAAACATGTGTTGCTGGAAGTACTACTTCAACGTTTCTATGCACTGCAAGCGTAGTCGCGTAGGCGGCATTTCTCGGTTACCGCTACGTGATTACAATGCTACGCCGTAGCGAGCTACGGTGCTACGCGGTTTGTGATACAAAGTGTAGGCAATAAAATTAAGATGACACACGATTGCATCAATTATTGTGTTTTAGTGTTGTAATCAATTGAGGTAAATTGCTATGCACTAGTACTGTTTTCACCTGTCCTTGTTTATTTAACGTAACTTATTAAGGAATATCGATGTCATTCGATAACCATTTTGGATTTATTTTTCGAACGATAATCCGACCCGGTCATAATCCTCCTCCATACTATTGAATTCTTTGTCATATTTTTCCCCGATATTGACCGTCATGTCCTGCATTTAAAACAACAGCACTGCCTGTAGCGATAGTGAATTTTTGTCTACTTTTAATCCTTTTCATATTATTGCAACGGATATTTTATTAAACGTATTCCATACATTTCGAAATGATATTGCAATTGAAACAACATATTTTTCGTGAATTGTTTGGATAAAGCTGTCATTATTTGTGCGGCAGTGAAGTGTGCTTTTAGTATGTAATGTTTGACAGTCGGAATATTATTTTCTTGTCTAAAACTAAAATAAAGATCCTAATAATCCTTGATGTTTGTTACTCAATCACGTCAGAACGGCTAAACGAATCTGGATGAAATTTAGATTATAGCCTGGAATAGCATATTATAGGCTATTTTTTATCCCGATATTCCTACAGGGTCAAGACTTACGCGGGTAAAACCGCGGGGCGCTGCTAGTTCTAAATAATTATACAATCCAAGTAATGTGTAGTATTTAGTACCAAATTGGTTACGTAGAATTCTTTTTCGTCAGTGTCATTAAAAGCTATCAAGAAAATATGCAAAAATTAGCAACAGCGCATCTTTCTGAACTTATTTTAACATACCGTTATTCATTTCTTTATTCGTGGAGAACCTGCATGCGGTCCAGAAATTATTTAAAAACTATAAGAATCTAGCGTGACGCAAAAATTACTCCTTCTATTTTCTATTTATAGCAGCGTAGGACAAGCAACTCTTTTGCAAAATAAAATAAAGGCATGCTCGAACAGCATTATCTCATAACAATGTTTCTATCCGTTCTGCTCGTAGAGCAATGTTAGAAAGTGCACAAAAGACCTTTGATACCAGCTCATATTGTTTTATAAAATAGCCAAAACAAAGCTAAAAATAAAAGCAAAGAAAAAAGAAAAAAAAAATCGTGTAATTACGTTGCTGGATAAAAGAGAAGTTAGGGCTGTTGCACAAAAGCGACAAAATAAAAAAGTAAAAGTGGAAGTTTAAATTGACGTGGCAGCTTTAAAGAAAAACTTTTTCTATGTTTTCAATGTTAAAGACCGACGTAAAAAAATAGTTGACGTATCAATGTTTAATTCAATACAGTTATTCTTAGGGCAAAATCGACCAAACTTATTGACCGTACCTATTAAAGTCTTATCCTGCGAATTAATTTTGATTTTTTGACAGTTTTCCATACAAAAACATATTTAGAGGATGTGACTTATACTGGATCAAACAAAAGTATGGTTGAATTGGCCCGCAGCTTCGCCCACGTGGTTTATCGATAAAAATTAGCCTTTGTCCTTTTCCAGGTCATGGTCTACCCGTGTGCCAAATTTAATACAAATCCTTTAAGGCGTTTTATAGTGTTACAAACAAACAAATAAACTTACTTTCGCATTTATGATAGTTGGTATTAGAATGCTTACAAGCACATGTCTGACTTTTTTACAAATAGATTTTCAGCAACAAGATTGATACCTAATTAAGCGACGTAAGGTAATCCGAAAGTCTATTCCCTCGAGCTTACATTGCCATATTAAACTCGAGGATCGAAGGCTCGTAACGACCCCTGCAGCTAATTCCAAAGACATATTTAACCACATGTTATCGGATGCCTATATTTCATACAAGTGTCATACAAATAGGTCACGTTTAATATATCCGAAGGAAAATTTATGCAGAATCCGGTTTGAGCATGTATTTTAGATTTTCACATGCTAATCTGGAGAAAAATTAAATTATAAATTGCTTTTTAAATCATGTATAATGTGAAGTGAGTCATTGTTTAATTTACGTATAATTTGTTACACCAATAAGTTGTGTCCCAGTAAATAGTAGGATAATACTATTTTTGGACGAATTATGGTCAAGAAGATGATGGACCAGGCCACAGCATCATTTTGTCAGTTAAAAACATGAAGCTGCTGTTACCAACTGTCTCCCAAGTCTGGTGATTATTACGTAATGATAAAATGATAAAACGCTTTTATACCTGTAAGTAGGTTTGTACAAACACTTTTACACATCAATCATATTTTTTTAATGTAGATGAGGTCGGCCTTTTGCTATCTGACTACTCTGAGAAGAAAGGCGGAAACAAAGTCAGAGGTCTCTATTAAAGTTCAGACATAATTTTGGTCAGATCATGTGAAGACCACGTAGATCGGTGTCTGAAATGGTCTTTTGAGGAAAGAACCACACAGATGGACCTGTCCAGTCAGTGCACGCATTTGTGAGTAATCGTGCAGCTCAACTCAGAACATAAACTGACGCTACCCGCTCCCCGCGCGACCTCGCTAGGATTGTCGCGCCTAGCTATTATTCGCGGCTTGTAATACACAAAATATTTGTATGTACTGATAGTAAACTAATGACTGTTTCCTATAGTGCATAGAGGCTAGCTTACACATTTTGTTTTAGAAATCTAAATTACTTAGTTAGTAGTAGCTTAGTTAGTAGTACTATTGTTCTAAAATAAAATGTATAATCTTCTTTTTATTACGCCATTAAAAAACAAAAATACAATTATTTCAAAAATTAAAGCAACCCTATTTATTTTACTTAAAATCAGGCAACCAGCATCAAATGACATCATAAAAGATACCATTGTTCTTCCAAAGTTTTGAAATACAAATAATAATCTCGATAAAAACGTCATCCGCGACGGGTATCCGCGCGCCGCGCTGCGGTTGTATACTGCAACTCAATATTTTGTCATGCCTCATGCAACTAACGCCATCTAACCAAAATATTAGGAATTTCAATGGCTTTTTGTCAATACAAGAACAACGGCTGTAGCTGTATTCTAAAAATTCCAAAAAATAAAAAAGCTATAGGCTGGAACGTCGCTGTTACACGTATGTTCCGGGTAACTTTCGGGCGTTCTGACATTCTGCGCTTTTCATTTCGGGTGACTTTTAGACTTCAGACATTTCAGTGGATAAGGAGCTCAATGATTCGACGAACAATACTAAAGAAAGGACATTCGGGTAGGCCGCATAAATTACTCAAACTGCCAGACCATGATTAAAACTAATTGAGAAAAAAAACTTTATATACCATGTGATCCTATTTTCAACCGACTTCAAAAAAAGGAGGAGGCTCTCAATTCGGTTGTATTTTTTTTTTATGTTTGTTACCTCAGAGCTCCGTCATTTATAAACCGATTTGGGTAATTCTTTTTTATTTGAAAGGATATACTTCCAGATTGGTCCCATTTTTATCAAAATCCAGTTCTGATGATGGGATCCATGAGGAATTGAGGGAACTCCTCAAAAATTATAAGCATACCGATTTTGGTATTTTCATCAACAACTCAAGCATTTGCATTCAGAAAGTAGCATCTGGTGACGTGGAACTGATGAAGAAGGCCACAGATGGCCACGGCAACTTCTCAACGATAATAAGTATTTCATAGGTGGCGCTATGATATCTCGGACTATGACGAAGCTTTAAATAAATGGTTCTGATGAAAATGGTACCATCGAACCGATCTGATGAAGAAGCCGGAAGGTAGGCACCGGAACTCAGTAACAAAACAATGTAACATTCTAGCCGTGTTTGGGCTCACTGGAATTGTCAATTGTTGCACTTTGGCTATAAATGATTTTAATGGTAATTATATGCCGCTTCAAATTGCGCTACTCGAGTTGTATGTTATGTGTGGCCTTGATTGTCAGAAGTCAGATTTTGTAGCCTCGTTATCTCCGTCAACATGAAACTACGCCTTCCAAACTTCTGACACGGCTTAGCGCGACGTATATTTGCCTTTTTGCAAAGTTTGTATTTGTGATGGTCACATAGTCGCATATAAATATCTTCAAGTTCTGATGAGTGGCTTTTGAGTTAGCTTCAATAATTTAATACGCATTTTTCCCACATAGTCTATGTGAATGATGCTCTAATATATTTTGCAGAGTGGTATTCGATGGGTGGGGTAGGCACCACTAAAAAGTGAAAAATAAAAACTTTTTACAAAAAAAAAAAAAAACAAAAAAAAAACACTACAAAGTGAAAAATAACATTGATTTCGGAAGTCGGTGGCAAAAACTGAAACTAAAAAAAACCGAAGACACCGACTTCCGAAATTAAAGTTATTTTTCATCTTGTAGTTTTTTTTGGGAGTCGGTTTTTTTTTTGTTGTAAAAAGTTTTTATTAATCTAAGTTTCTCTTATATTTGTTGTTTGTTACAACCAACCATATAGCTGTTATGTCAGTTGACTTGAGACAGTATGATAATAGACTTTATCAAGCTTTCAGGGGCTTCTGAAGTAACAAATTACTTGCCTGCAACTTGAACATTTCCTTACTTAGCCTGTTGACCTCACCCGAGGACAAAGTAAATAAGTGCAACGTGAATATTTCACGGCAGAGCGCAACTACCGATGACTCCGAACTACTAACTACTTAATATTGAACTTTATCCTGCAGGCTTTGATGCTTTCTTCTGGAATTAGCAGAATTATTTATTGATGGAAAAAGGGACTTTGAGCAATGCCTAGCTAGTATGGTACTATTTACTCACCACCTTTTATCGATGACCTTGTGAAAGCCAAAGGAATCCGCTGGATGTGGGAAGCATAGAGTTGGTTGAAGAGGCGGTGTTTGGGGGAGGCCTATGTCCAGCAGTGGACGTTTTTCGGCTGAAATGGTGATGTTATGATGTCATCACCTTTCAGCATTCCTTTTTACTGTAACTCAACATTTTTTTATTTTATTTTCATTTAAAAGAGTGTCCATGGAGTTTCTTTTTCTTTACCATAGGAAAACCTACTGCGCATGGAATTAATGGGCAACTAGCTTTATTTTTCTGCTTGACTGACTCCTTGACAGTTAAAAGTGCCTTTAGATGGTTTACCTAATTGAAATGTATAAATGCTTTCAGTTTGAGTTTGCGTGGTGAGGTGAATTTCACAACGCCTTGCAACATAATGACAGCGCTTACTGTTTGGGCTGCGACCAATTAAAAAAAAAACTACTGAGGGAGTGGGACCGCGTTCCTAACAAACAAATCATTTACCATGTAACGAGCAATTACCTCACAAAACTGATAAAAAATATTTAGCTGCTAGGGAGCTTTTCTTTTACCCACGAAACTTAATAAATAGATTATCTTGAACCTAGAGTCGCCGGCCATTAAAGCAATAAATCGTAAAGGAGCCCTAGATATCACACATTCACGTTCAATCTACAAGATAATTAACTGCCGGATTAATTACTGTTTCAGTGTCTACTTCGTAAGGACACGACCAAACTGACCAAAATCCAGGCCATACATAATAAAACACTTGGTTCTTCTAAAACTTGAAAAAATCACGTATAATTAGAATTACGTGATGAACTAGAAATCAATATTATTATAACCAAAAAGAAAAGTCCTGACTGACTGACTGATAAACGCCCAGCCCAAACCCTTCGACCTAGAAAGCTGAAATTTTGCACAGAGTTTCCCGTTATAATGCAGACAAGAAATAAGGAAGGATTTCCCGGTAGTACGTTCCCGTGGGATATGTTCTGACATTCACGCGGGCGAAACCGCGGGCAAAAGCTAAATATATTTATAAGTATATTTTAAGTGTCAAAAGAAGTACCTAATGGATGGCAAACAAGATGGCCACCCTGATTTAAGACGGTAACTACGTAGGCCGGTTGTCCACCACCACGTCAACGGGACATCAAATTAGACCGAGGTGACCGCGCCGAAGTAGCGATACGTACATTTACTATGGCCGCGTGTCCACCGCACGCCGTCTTCAAGACGTCACGTTCGTTAGAATAATCTCGGTTCTCGTTGACGTTCTGTTTACGTTGTGCGGTGGAGAAACAGTGTTACTCTTCATACTGGGACACAGATACACTGCTTTGCGTCAGAAATAGGTGTGGTGTCTATCCCTTTAAATTTTAGAGCGACTATAATAATAATAATAAGACATTTTTTTCAGACGTAGTCCATAAACTGTTAGTAACACAAAAAACCTTATAATCCTATTGCACCCTTGCTTACTTTAAAAAATTAAAAAATATATTATTTATGAAAAATAATTATCGAAAAAAAAAACGCTCTGACAGCTGGATATTCAAAGGCATTAAATACATCCAGGACGTGTTCTATTACAAGAAGATCTACTACTAAATACTGTCTTGAGTTAACTGTAGTTTGATGCAAAATCGGAAAAGTGGGGAAAAGTAAGTTATCCGGTACGCTATTCAGATTTCAGACTACTTACTATATTTCTTCAGTTGAGTTCGATCTGCTAGCAAATGTCCTAATTGCAGCGGTTCAGTTGACTCAGTGCTCGATAAACTGGCTTGTTTAAACCTATTGGGACGGGCTAGCGTCACTGGCAAATTATCAACTGAGCCTTTGCAGAGATTCATTCAGTCATGAGTTTCGTTTGTGTTAAAAAAACTGTGTCAAAAAAAAATCAAATCATTTATTTCAAATAAGGCACAAGAAAGGCACATTTGAACGTCAAAATTTACAAAAAAAAAAAAAATTAAATGATTCTAGTCGCCCCTTCCAAATAGTACTTTCGTATGGAGAAGAATGGGCAAGAAACACCACCGTTAATTTTCTAAAATTATTTTACAATATTTTATAAACATTAATTATATCATTATATGTGAAGACAATGCACCTAGAATAAAATTACTGTACCACAATAGGTAAAAAAAAGAAATTAAGCAATGCAAAAAATTAATTAATCATATTTACAAACATTGTAAAAGTATACGATTTTCTTAATAATGTCAACAAGTAAAAATCAGTGTGTGAGAAGTAATCACAGAATGTAAAATCAATGTCATGAAGATAAATATATTATAGGTACCTACAATTAAATTATCAATCAGTTTGATTTCGTCTAGACTTTATCCTGGAGCAGGACCAGCATGTTTCCAAGCATCCTTATCTGGGATATAATCCTCTAATTTGTAGTATGCATGTTTAAAAAGTGTACTTTTAATATTACTTTTAAATTTTCATTCATATAATTGCAATATATCACAAGGTATTTTGTCGTAACATTTTACACAGTACCCCATAAAAGATATATGTACTTTAATAATCTGAAAAAGGATACGTTCAATGGCCGTCCATTCTGATCCATGGCACGCCTTTGTACAACAGCTAGCCTATTTCTAAGTATTTTGTTGTGTGGGAGGTAGGTACCCAATACTATGTAGTGTCTGTTAATACATAGGCATGTCCATTGGTTGATGTGAACATCACATCAACCTTGCAGTACCTACAAAAATGCAGAAGTAAAATACCTCTGACAGTACAAATATAAAATACCGCTTCTTTTATGCGCCAAAACAAAGATTACATGCATTTATTTACTTCAAGAAAAAGTCTTTACAGAGATTCCGTTTTAAAATACATAAACATCATCAGCGTATAAAGTTTCGGTGAGAGTGAGCGGGCCGTAATCCACCACGGGGGCCGTTGCGGGTTGGTAGATGTCACATGTCTTCGAATTTTTGGTTCTAGGACATGCCGGTTTCCTCACGATGTTTTCCTACACCATTTTGAGAGCAGTGGTGATGAAGTAATTTATTTATTTATTTGGGATCTCCAACAAAGGATACACATAAACAATTTATGTTAGTATTATTAAAAAGGTTCCATTCAGTGTGCTCCTTCAATTAATGGAGACCACAGCATGCACATATAACTAGGTCTAAATGGGATAAAAATAAAAATATAAAATTAAATGATGAAATTTGAAGAGAAAAAAAAAATTACATGTCAAGATTGATCATTCGATTAGAAGTTGGCAGAAGTATCCCAGCGCTGATTTGCTGGTTTCATTTTCTCCTCTACTGATCGTTGTTTCTCTTCTACCGATCGTTATTTCTCCTTACAAAGTTTATTCCGTTTATGTATTTGTATGTATTTATGTACTCGTAATTATATAATATCTATGTATTTATTCTTATATTTTATAGTTATTTTCTTGTTATCTATCCTTTATGTTGCACCTGCCATTTTTAACCGACATCAAAAAGGAGGAGGTTCTCAATTCGTCGGAACCTTTTTTTTTATGTATGTTCTCCGATTACTCGAAGATGGCTGGACCGATTTGGATTTTTTTTTTTTTGTTTGAAAGGGGTATACTTCCCAAGTGGTCCCATGATCATCAAGTCAGGATCTGATGATGGGATCCTGGAGAAATAGAGAGAACTCTTCCAATTTTATAGGTACACTTGAAGCGATTTGGATAGTTTTTGGAAGAATACTTTCTCGGAGAGGTCCAATTTCAATTTGGTGAAGATCTGATGAAGAACTTCTGAGATAGGCAACGGAACTCCTCAATAAATGATAGCAAATGGACTAGCTGGAATTGCTGAAATCTCATGTCTGTCTATTGTTTACACCAGTTCATAACATAACATCACGCCAGTACGCTGTGAAAGGGTAAGCACGTGTGAACCACTAAAAAGTGAAAAATAAAAACTTTTTTTGCAAAAAAATACAACCGACTTCCAAAAACAACACTAAAAAGTGAAAAATAAATTTAATTTCGGAAGTCGGTGGCAAAAACGAAAATACATTTAATCAGACACCGACTTCCGAAATTAAATCAATTTTTCACTTTGTAGTGTTGTTTTTGGAAGTCGGTTGTATTTTTTTGTAAAAAAGTTTTTTTCTCTGCACCACCCTAAGGTTGACTGGTAGAAAATGCCTCAGGCATTAAGTCCGCCTTTGTACGGTATTTTTTTTACTTGTGCATAAAGTTTTAATAAATAAAAAAATAAAAAAATAAAAATCATTCATGAATGTTACAAAAAAAAAAATAATAATAATTAAATTAACATGTCAAAATTGAGCATTCTTATTATAAATGTTTAGTGGTGGCGGTGGTTAAATTGTTTTTATATTTTGAGATAGGGAGGGTTATGTCCGGGTACAACGCTTTGGCAATTCATTGTATTGCCTACAGAGTCTCGGGAGAGCGGCGAAATGTCCCAGATTAGTTTTAGGTCCTGAGACGTAAAATAAATTGTAGCTACTTTTCCGCGACAGACGAGCTGGCGCATTTATATGCAGTTTGTCTAGTAGTTCGCTGCAGTCTATGACTCCATTGAATATCTTGTGCAGTAGTATTAAGTCTGCCGTTTACCGTCTGTCTGCAAGTGAGACCATTTTGTACTGCCCTAATCTATCTTTGTCCGCCACAAACTTTTTTAGCTAAACGATCTTTGTAACCTAGATGATATACGAAGCGTCTTTGGACACTTTCCAGTTGTTTAATGTAAATGTCATAGTGAGGGTTCCAAACCTGGCTCCCATATTCGAGTATAGGGCGAACCAGTGTGTTAAATAATTTTATTCTGGTAGACGCCTTTTTGAAGTCTTTGCTGTTACGTAAGATAAATCCAAGGAATTTGAACCCCTTCGATGATATGTTTAGGATATGTTTGTCAAATTTAAGTTTTTTGTCTAGTGTGACTCCCAAGTCGCGTATTTCCTCTACTTGTTGTAGTTTTTGCTGGTACTTACACAAAGTAAAGCGCCTGTTTGGATTTGAACTTACGACCTACAACTCGTAAGTCGCGGCCGCTATCACTGGGCCACCACTGCTCTCAACATTTAAAATACAATCTATGCAAATTCACTAAGGGTGGGTTGCACCATCTTACTTTAACAATAAAGTACCTGTCAGACAAAAAATGGGTTGCACCATCTTACTTTAACAATAAAGTACCTGTCAGACAAAAAATGGGTTGCACCATCTTACTTTAACAATAAAGTACCTGTCAGACAAAAAATGGGTTGCACCATCTTACTTTAACAATAAAGTACCTGTCAGACAAAAATGGGTTGCACCATCTTACTTTAACAATAAAGTACCTGTCAGACAAAAAATGGGTTGCACCATCTTACTTTAACAATAAAGTATCTGTCAGACATAAAATGGGTTGCACCATCTTACTTTAACAATAAAGTACCTGTCAGACAAAAAATGGGTTGCTCCATTTGACAATTTCTTAGGTGACGTCATGTCTTTAACTATAACCTTAACCGCCCACGCTTCACTAGTTAAAGTTATTGTTATTGTTAAATATTTGTCACTTCTGTCAGACACGCGTCTGATAAACTAAGTTGGTGAATACGCCGCGCGTGCAACACATTTCGCAGTAACCGCTATAGTCAGCGTTACAGTTATTGTCAAATTTGACAGAAACCTTTACTTTAACTACTATTACGGTGCAACCCAGCCTTACAGAAGTCCCGCTCGATATTAACTAAGTTAGTGACGAGCCAATGATTTTAAATGAATGCTTTTAGATGAGAAAACTTCTTTCATTCAGTCTTCAGTTTCAAAAGTTCGTTTTTTAACGCTAGTCTGTTCAAGTCATGGCTGGTGAGTTGAACTCTAGGTTTTAGGTTCAATAACTAGCATGTTGCAAAGTGACTTTTCATTTAAATTATGTGAAAGAAAGGAAAATTGTTTATTCTGCACAAATAAAATGCAAATTACAAAAATTATACACGATAATACTATCTAAAGCCAAAAGCCATTCGAAAAATAAATAAACAAATAGGTTTGAAATTAAAAAGTTTAAAGTTACACATGGGGAGATTAGTCCAAAACCGGGTATTGGGGTAAAACCGGGGTACGCCAGTGTAGTCTCTTTATTTATTTATTTCCAACTTACATCTATCATTACAGAGTTAACATCTATTGCGATAGTGTACATATCAAAAAAAAAAAAACTTACATGTTTCAAATTAACTTGCTGTGGCTGGCCATCCTGATGAGAAGTTTGTCAACAAACATTCAATGGTGGCGGCACCCTCGAAGCCAGTAAATAAGAAAACTTTTCAATGGTCTATTGTTATATTTAAACAACTGTGTCATAATAATATATTTGTGTAGGTATAGGATAAGTGAAAATTATTTTCTAGCAAAGATTAAGCATGCGTTAAAGTGTAAATGAATAACAGTAGAGTGTTGAAAGCGCCATTGTATGACTAGCTTATTTTTTTTTTGTCTCTATAAAGTACGTTACGTGTACACTTTAAAGTACTTAAAAACCTAAGACAACCACTACTAGTAACTTGTGAAGGAAACATTAATTGTGAGGAAACAAGTTAAAAGTATGGCATCACTGACGTGCAGTGAGCAATTGATATCTAAGCTTGTTTGTTCTTTGTATGAGAACACGTTTAATAAAAGTTACACTATTTCGTCTAATTATGGCACCGTAATTAAAATTATAAATGCGAAAGTGAGTTTGTTTGTATGTTATGCTTTCACGCTAAAAGAGCTGAACGGATTTAGATGAAATTAGGTACATGGGTAGACCTTGACCTGGATTGGGAGTTCAAGGACCTGAAGATACTTTTTATCCCGGCGGCTGTACATTTCCGTGGGCGAATTTCCGACCTTCAAGCAGGCGAAGCCGCGGGCAAAACCTAGTCGTAATACAGTTCAGCTATTTTAACAAAATTAAGATAGTAAACAAACTGGTCCCACGTACCAACGTCATCATCTAATTAGCCTTTTTAAAACTATGTTGGGATCAGCTTCCTGTCTAACCGGATACAGCTGAATACCAGTAATTTACACGAAATGACCGTATTACCTACTGGGTAACACGATACGGTCCCTTCTTAAGACTGGTTGTCAGACTTTCAGGATTCTGACGACGCGTAACGACTGTTAAAGATCCACAAATGACAACCGCGACCATTGACGTGCTTTCCGAGGAAAGCAGGGGTCTCGGTATGTATATGTTTAGAATTATATTTATAGGCACAGACTTACATATACACAAGTTTTCACCATATTTATCTCTCCCTCACACTCATAAAAACACCCCTACATAGGTACAGAAATAGGCCACATCAAAGTTGCATTAGCTAGAAATTATATTATATTATAATTTAATAATAAATCTGCCTAGCCTTTTCCCAACTATGTTGGGGTCCGCTTCCAGACTAACCGCATGCAGCTAAATACCAGCATTTTACATGGAGCGACTGCCTATCTGACCTCCACAACCCATTAACTGTGTAATACGTTACCCCTTGGTAAGACTGGTTGTCAGACTTTCGGGCTTCTGACGACCCGTAACGACTGTCAAAGATCCACGAATGACAGCCGGGACCAACGGCTTAACGTGCTTTCCGAGGCACGGAGGAGTCTCGGTATGTAAAGATGGTCACCCATCCACGGACCGACCCCGGCAAGCGTAGCGTAGCCTGATGGATCGATCCGTGCGGCTGTTATTACTTAGCCACGAGCTCCTCCTTAAATTATAATTTAATAATGATATGACATACCTGTGCTCGTCTTACAACTACTGCTATATGTTCAAATCATAGGCGAGGACGCTGGCACCCTAAACACAAGTTAATTCTTACTTTGGGTGCCAGAGTTCATCGAAAACACTCTTTTTCCCTAGTTGTAACGCTACATAGTGTTTACATACGTATTTTAAGTGTACAATTGAAGTAAAATATACATATATATATTATTATATTTTTTTTAAATGGTCCGCGACGTCGTCATTATAAAATTATATAAGTAATTCACCTATTGGCATAACAAAAAGCTGAGTTGACCTTTGTTGAGTGACGCCCCTTGAATCCCACAATGCCGTCGAATAATAATACTTAACTCGATTTAATTAAGTATTTGATTGATTTCATACTCAGTGGAGGCAACAATAGCATGGCTATTGGCGGAGATTGATAAGTCCTATTATATTTGTGAAGAACGGAAAATCATTGGATTCATTTGATTCATTCAATGATATTGTAGGTTCTCGTATCGTAAAAAGGGATCAAGGTAATGGGCTGGAGACTTACTATTATCCTGTAATCACCAATCACTAAGACTGGCGATGTTCAGTAAAGTCTTTTATATCTTTTTAGGGTTTTAAATTATTTACTTTATCAAGTTGGGACACATAAAGCCTTCTGAAAATACAGCACTGAGCAGACTATTGCGTAGAAAACTATATTGTATTACTTGATACTCCTAACAAAGATCTAAATAACATATAAACCTCTTTGACCAAGGTCGAGTTGGCATAAACTTAAAAAAAATTTGGGTTCCATACCAAAATCGTAAAAAAAAACCCTTGTCACCCCTTATGGAATGACTCGGTCTGTCTGTCTGTCCGTCTGTCACAGCTGGATGTCTCAAGAACCACTAATGCTATCAACTTGTAAAGATTATAGGAAAAATAAAACCATGTCTCTAAATAGCACACTTTTTCAGAAATCGGAACGGAATCCTGCCTCGGTGCGTGAGTCCAACTCGCTCTTGATCAGTTTTTTTTTTTAATATGGTTTGGCCATTTTTTAAGAGTTATATTATAAGTCAATTTATTTTCGGGCGGTAACCAAAATTAAGATTTATGGCGTAGCGACCATTCAAGTAGGCCCTGTGGCTCAGTCTTCTTTTAAACTTTCGTGTAACACACCACAAACTTACTAAGAAAAGTAATTAATTACATTCGTACATTATATATATATATTATACATTACATGGTACTTTACCAGTCGACAGCGATGCGGAGGAATTTTTCGACGCCATATTTTAGTTTTTTTTTTTTTTTTTTTTTTTTTTTTTTTAATAGTTTTAGTTATGTTAGTATATAATTTTGTTATTTTTAGGTTATGTTTACAGTTAAAATAAAGTAATGATTTACTAATTATAAAAAAAAAAAAAAAAAAAAAAAAAAAAAAAAAAAAAAAAAAAAAAAAAAAAAAAAAAAAATTACATTCGTAAATAAATTTAATAAATCAAAAACAAATAAAACACAAAATAAATGTCTTCTCAAAGTATTATTAATAAAGTTTATTTACAACATCAGGATTCTTTGAAGTCGGTAGCCTTTTCAAACAAATTATTTAAGTAATAATAGGACGGTGTGAGTGTGAGTGACATCTAAGTGATATGAGTGTACTTGATAAACTTATTTAATTTCAACAAATTCGCTGTAACTTAAGTATTACATATACAATATTGGCACTCGACCAAAAACGTAACATAAGTAGCATAAGTACTTAGAAGCATAGCGAGACACGTACCTAGCCCGTCTTTTCGTGGATGTTATAAATTGTCGAATAAGGGATAATGTCAAGAGAGCAGAGTCCTCCTTTGTGCTAACAAAAACGTTGTGCGGTCACCAATCTATGTCATAATATTAGGATTTAATAACCATTTAAAACGTTCCTGTTACTTGTCGATTACAACATATTTAAGACTTGTCCTATACAGTTTATTTTATTCATTTTCACCTAAGCATAAAACTGCTATTCACCAATTACATTAGGTATATAAAATAATTATTTTCTTTTAAAATTCATGCACTCATAATATCATTAAATTATTTCAAAACAAAACTTAAGAAATGGGTCTTTAATAATCTGTTCTGCACTGCACTGTGGCGGCATCTACATCACCACATGCGCAACTTTACGTCACACTGACGTCATGCAAAATCCTGCATCGTGCAAGTAAGCAATAAGTGAGTTCCTGAATTATAAGCTAAGTTCAAAATAGTTAAGTTATTATACCTGAGGTATTTAAATTAACACCAATACACATAATCTCACTATCATCACTAGTAATTTATATAACTTAATTTTTAAAACATTTTTTGATTATTGATCTCAGTTTTTTTTTTGTTTATTCTTAAGGTGTTTTTGCATGTTGAAAAAATAAACAAAATATGTGGAACTATTTATATTTAAGACTTTTTATGTATACCTATTATATGTAAAATAAAGATATTCTGTTCTATTCATAGAAATCGCCTCACGTTTTTCGAGTTCACCTGTAAGCATGAATGTGGTGGTGGTGTGTATTGTGTGTGTGTATGTTCTCTTGGGTTGGGACCCCCCGGTGGGTTATTTTATTATTTTAAGGCGCATAAAATCGTAGTTATTAGATTAATCTTTTAATCTGATATTTTAAAATATTTCACAGATCCAAAAACAACCCTTTATCTGGCGGGGGGGGGGGACACATGACTCTAACAAAAATGAGCACTTTAAAGCTTAATATTTCGTAAACGGATCGCTGAATCGAAAAATGGTTTGCACACACCCATAATATTTTTGAACGGTCTATCCAACGACACCCCATTTCATGAGATAGACGAGAAAAAAAATCATCCCACTTTACGTGTTCATTTTTGAAAGATTTTATTTTACCACTTTTTCGGCGTGATTATAATATCCATGCCCATTAAGGCTTTCTAGTACTAGGAGTTTCTGAGCTAAGCTTCGGACAGACAGACGGGCATGGTAAAACTGTAAGGGTTCCTTGTTGACTACGGAACCCTAAAAAAGGAAAAAACAACACGTCCTCTCTTTTAAGTCATCACATTTGCATACTTACTAGAAGTTTTTACCTTAGAAGTCTCACTCACAATCTGCATGGATTGCACCATCTTGACATAAACTCGTGATATAGATACTGAGAGATATAAGACTGAAAATTTTATACAGAACCTATTTACATTCAAGAAGAGTTCTAGTTCCAGGTAGATCTGCGAGCAAATGAGAAACGTTACTGTTTTACTTGTATCGAGCTGCATAAATAATGCTTGGGTACAGTCAACCGCATCTCAGTGGTACCTAACTACTTGAAATTGGCAGCAGCTTTATGTCTTAGCAGTAAGGTTGGTTTAGTGTAAGTGTTACGTTGAGCTCTTTAAGTTCTGAGTTGAGCTACACGATTACCGACAAATGCATGCACTGCCTACTCAATTCTGTGTGGTTCTTTCCTCAAAATTTCATTCAAGAGACTAATCTACACGGTTCTTTTAGTGGCCGACCAAGATAATGTCTGATCGTAGACTAGTCGGACTAATTTTCATAAAAAATATTGTCAAAAGTATTTGTATAAACCTACATACAGAAATAAACATCATACTTATCATTGAACACTGATGTGTAGTTGACTTTACAGGCTAAAGAAAATATAGGTCAATTTAAAATTAAAACTGTGTACAACTTTTTGCCACGTACGATGAAAATGTAGATTGGACTGCAATCAGAGAGTTTTCCATACACGTGCGACATGGGACTATCTTCTTGCTCTTCTCGTGTGTTAGCTATTCGATGATAGTTCATGGCGTTTTAAAAAGATTCGCCTATTAGCAAGGGTGGGGCCTGTGGTTGAGCCGAACGCACTATCAGTGTGGAGGTTCTTTTGTTTTTTTATAATTTTTTTCTTCAAATTTTTTTTATGAGGCTTTTTTCCACAGTGGCTTGTCAGCCTCATCATAACCTTAATTATTCCAAACTAAATGTACAGGTACATTTTGTAAAAGTGTACACTTTCCGGAAAATCGGTTACGAATTAAGACCTATCCCATTTTGTTGTCACAAACTGATGTTTATGCGTGGCTCTACTACAATTTGCCATCAGGTGTGGAATAAATGCCTTTATTTGTTCATAAACATAGTTTGCCAATAACCTGTACCCTAATTGTGTAACACATTAACAATCGGAGTGAGTTTCATTTTGACAGTTCAACAACATACATTGCGTTATTTACGTTGTCGAGCAGACAAATTTTTCGAACATATAAAGCAATGGATTAGCGATTTGTTTCAAAATGAAACCAACTCCGATCGATAATGTGTTACGCAATTAGGGTGCTGTTCTACGAGTTCTTTGTGGTATTTTACTAGTCACAAAGTTACAAAGGAACGAGTTTTATTTTTAACCTACTAATTGTTTGTTTAATCAATCACGCAAAAACACCTGAACGAATTTGGATGAAATTTAGCACATAGATAGTATAAAACCTAGCTTAACACATAGGATACTTTTCATCCCGGTAGTAGGTTCCCGTGGGATAATTTTCGACGTACACGCGGGCGAAGCCGCTGGCAAAAGTTTGTTTCATATAAATAAATCTGTGCGTTTTGGTGATTGAGTGTATTTATAGGTAGAATAGGAGTCTTAAGGAAAACCAGGAAGACCTATATTGAATCACGCCATATTTCCCGGTCTATACTTCAACCTAAGTAACAAAAAAAAAATTTAAAAAAATTATAGGATATACTTCATAAAAACCGGCCAAGTGCGTGTCAGACCACGCACAATTAATGGTTCCGTAGTTGGGATGAATTTATGTTAAGAACAAACTTAACATTGTAGTTCAAAAACATGTTCTCCCATACATGTAGTTTGCAAAACTTTTTTTTTTATTTTCTTATTTGCCCCCAAAAGGGACCTCTATATTCAAAATTCATTTATTTACTTTACCCGTCCGTCTTTGGGTCACAGAAATTCATAATATGTGTACCAAATTTTAACTTAATCGGTCCATTAGATTCGGAGCAAATTGGCTGTGACAGACAGACAGACAGACAGACGGACAGACAGACACACGAGTGATCCTATAAGGGTTCCGTTTTTTCCTTTTGAGGTACGGAACCCTAAAAACCAAGAAAATGTAACCACAAGCTTGTAGTTTTGCAGCCGAGTGATGGAGTAACAAACTAAAAGTATTAAATCAGCAAAATTGTGGTTTTGAAGAAGTTAGAACGAGTTTAAAGTTAGTTGTGATAAGATTGGGACTTATGCTTGAGTTATTCGGATTACTTACTTTCTTACTTTTTAACCTTATTTGTGAGGCAACGAGAGAGGAGCTCGTGGATAAGTAATACCAGCCGCTTGGGTCATTCCATCAGGTTAAGCTACGCTTGCCGGGATTGCTCCGTGGATGGGTGACCATCTTTACATACCGCGACTCCTCCATACCTCGGAAAGCACGTTAAGCCGTTGCTCCCGGCTGTCATTCGTGGATCTTTGACTGTCTTTACGGGTCGTCTGACAACCAGTCTTACCATGTGGTATCGTGTTACACAGTTACTGGGTTGTGTAGGTCAGACAGGCAGTCGTTCCATGTAAAATACTGGTATTCAGCTGCAACCGGTTAGACTGGAAGCCGACCCCCAACATATTTGGGAAAAGGTTAGGCAGATTGATTGTGAGGCAACGAGACCGTTGGTTTTTACAGTGTTGAGATCTCTAAAACAAAAATTAATGTTCCTGGCAAATGGTTACCTATCATATGTTTGTCCTTGCATGATATTTTGTTAATAGCCTGTATGGCAGTGTCGTCCTGTTTTGAATGACTTAAACTGTTGGAGAAAGGCCCCAAATCCTCTTTCCACCTCTCTCTGTACACAGCTGCTAAGTACTAATCTTTGAATCCAGCTCATCCCTCCATCTCCATCTCATCATCATCATCACCATAATCTTCCTACTCTTGTCCCATTAAAGGGATCTGTGCGACACGTTTTCTTCTTCCATTCTCACCTGTCAACCGTTACGCTATCTGTACGTAGATGATGTATCATAACTTAATCCAGCCTTCATAATCCCATTGCTAATTACTTCTTTACGCATTATATGGACGTGAGCATAATCTTATAATAATCGATGTTCTAAGTTTATATTACACATAACAAGCATCTTCCATCTCGCTGAGGGGTTCGCCATCCTTGCCAAACACTTGAGACGAGTATAGTTAGTATATGCAAAGAAAACAGAATCCCTTTCTATACAAATATTTGTAGTCTTTATAGGACCTGTCCATCTTAAATATTGATAGAGGTAAAACAGCGGAAAATACAAAAAACCTTTGGATATTTTTATGCATAGCAGCGACATTAAAAGAGTCGAAAATGCAGTTTAACCGCCAAAAGATTCACATGGGAAACTGGACTTGAAAAAACATGGCAACAACGTCGTAAAAAAGCCCATCCATATTATATCACCCGTCTCTCCACTATTCCAATGATTATTTTACGGTGCATACTGGATAGGCTCTCTATCCCCTCAATATACTAAGGGCATGTCTTCCCTACCATTACCACGCCCCCCGGTCTACTCCTTGATATGCAATGGTCTCTGTTGCACCATGTAGCATGAGGCAACAGGGGCTAGTGTGAATCTTTGGGTTCATTGGAGTAATCGAGTCTGGTCAAACCACGCTGGGATCGGTGCATTTCATTCATTCATTCATACTTTTCAAATCTGGATATTTTAAAACATTTAGAATTTTAATGATTATCGAAAATGTTGAAGTTTTAAAATAAAGCTTTTCGTGCTTTGTTTACCTATGTGCTACCAGTTATTGTTACTTGTAAAAATAAATAAACAAGGAGGTATTTTCACGTAAAAGACGTTATATTATTACTGTCAAAGTCATTCCTTAGAACAAATTCACCTAAAAAATCAGCAGCATAAAATAGTATACAGTATACGCAAAGAAAACATGTTTTATTACATAAAATATTTGCAACGGCAAGAGCCGTCACATGACGCGTCATAATTTCATATAAAATTCACACTTACGCCAGCAAACTAAGATGACACGACAGGTGTTCCGTCTTCAAGTATGAGGCGACGCCGTCGATGTAATACTGTGTTGAGTCAACATACGCTGGTAACGTATTTTTGGTGGAAACTCGAATTGGGACACTGTTTTCTGCTTACAACAGTTTTGTCAAAGTACATCTTTTAGATATGTGCATCTTTTAAAATAGGAAATACCATTCTTTCTCTTCTAAAAGATAACTATATGGATGCCTGTTAGTTGGTTACCTCTTTGCTAAGGCCATTAATAAAAGCATCAATCTGTATTTGTCGTCATTGTTAGTTGATAATCTATCTGCCTAGCCTTTTTGCAACTATGATTGGGTTGGCTTTCTAGTCTAACCGGATGCAGCTGAACACCAGTATTTTACATGTAGTGACTGCGTATCTCACCTCCACAATCCAGTCACTGGGTAAAACGGTACCCTTTGGTAAGACTGGTTGTCAGACTTTTTGGGCTTCTGTCCACCTGTAACGACTGTCAAAGATCCACGAATGACAGCTGGGACCAACGGCTTAACGTGCTTTCCGAGACATGGAGGGGTCTCGATATGTAATGGATGGTCACCCATCCACGAACCAACTGAAGTAAGCGTAGCTTAACGTTTTCCCATTTTTTAGGGAAACAATGGGAAAAGGCTATATGCCTAGCCTTCCCCATTCTTGGGTGATAATATTAAACATTTCTGTGTCTCAAAGAAACCTTTTTTTATTGCTCTGGACTTTTATTTATCTAGTTACAGCAGTAAATAAAAACCTCGTTCCAACAATAATAGCAGTTGTTAAAACAAAATTGAAACTATCAAACTACGTCCCATCAATTGGCGATATGTCCTCCCAGGCCAGTCTAGTTCAGGTCGAATCAAAATAAATTGGCGAGATACAATCTACCAACGTTTGATATACACGAATACATCAGGGTTCAAATAACACAATCATCTACTGGAATCGTTTTTATTAATGACATTCAGACATTTCAATTTATTCTGTACAATATACAATGTATTTTTATAACATCTGGCGTACTCCCTACGATTTTTGCGACATGTTTTTTATAATATTTTATTTCAACTTACAATACATTGTAGTAACATGACATGACAAAACGTCATCTGCTTATACTTTTCCCAACTATGTTGGGGTCGGCTTCCAGTCTAACCAGATGCAGATGAATACCAGTATTTTATATAGAGCGACTGCCTATCTGACCTTCACAACCCAGTTACTGTGTAATTCAAATTCAAATTCAAATATTTTAATTCAGATAAATCCATATAATGTTAGTAGTAGTATAACTTAGCCTAATGTTAGTATTACATTGAAATAATATAAAATTAAACCACACCTGACCAAATAAACCAGTGCACCACTGAACGAGTAGTTCAATGGTGCACCAGCCTACCCGGACAAGTGTGTCTGAACTCTTACCCACCTTCGTAAGAGGTAATACGATACCCCTTGACATGACAGAACAAACATCTAATCTAAACTAATATTGTCAAGAGAAAAGATTAGATTGTTTGTATAGTTGTTTGTTACACTTTCACGAATCACGACTAAACGGCTGAACCGATTTCTTTGAGCTCTGGGAAAGGGCATAGGCTACTTTTTATCGAAATACCATGCCGGCAAAACCGCAGGCGAAAACATGTGTAAAATAAACTAAAACAAAAAGACAGTATTTATTTATAAAATATGATAAAATAAGTTAAAGTCCACAATATAATGAATTCTTAAGAATTATGTTTTAACAAACGATATCTTTATTTATAGCTCTTCTTTGAATGGATATAATTTGAAGAAAAACAGTTTATTTGAATTAATTATCTTAGTATCTGAGACAATACACGAGACTGTAGACTAAATGAAAGCTTTGTTTTTTATTCAGTTCTTATCTTCCCTCGTGTCAGGCGAGAGCTTTAGAAGACGTTATACTTAGCTCATGGCGTGATAGATATAGGGTAACTGCTGTAGTAATTGGCCACTCATTAAAAAAGAGGTAGAATCAAGCTAATGCAAGCAAGCTCATGAATGAAAAGGGTCAAAACAATATTTTTCGTCCTTTTCATTCATGAGCTTGCTTCTTCTCCTTGTTTCTACCTCTTTTTTTATGAGTGGCCAGTTACTAAAGCATGGCCAATTAGTAGTAATTGGCCATGCTTTAGTAACTTACGGGTTGCTGTAGAGCAGTTACCGTATTGTCCCATTTAATTTGGTCACTGTCATGTGAATGTGGAATGAAACGAAGCTAATCATTCGCTCGAATGAAGCGGCTGATATCCACTTTAGTTGTTCGTGTAAACATGAACTTTATAATAATTAAAATACCACTAAAGACTTATGTGTGATAGCTCGGTTAGCCAAGGTGATCCTTTACATTAAAATATCAACCAGTAAGCCTCGATACGATACCGTTGTATTCCTAAGACGGTCGATCGCGGTAACGAACCCGATCGGATTATCTGATGCAGAGCGTGATACGTGGCCTCGTCTCTTTGACAACTGCTGCATCGAATTGAGTTTAAGAGTCGTGACTGGGCAGGTCGCCTTTTTTTCTTTTTTTTTGAGCTATATTAAATTGAATCCCACGGGTGTATTTATCGGCTTCGTCATGTTATGTATGATATACTTCTAATAGTCTGTGCTCAGGAGCAGGTTTTAGTTGACAGATACAATTAAGCAAATGGTATTATTAAATAAATTAAATAAATATGTTTTGGACATATCACACACAACGCCATCTAGCCCCAAGCTAAGCAACCTAATGCTTGTGTTATGGTAACGAGATGGCTGATAAACTACTTATATACATTTTTTTTTTGTAAATACATACATATTATAGATAGAAAAACACCCAGACTCGGAACAAATACTTGTAGGTCGTACAAATATTTGTTCCGTGCGGGAATCGAACCCGCGACATGCTGCGCAGCAGTCAATCGCTCAACCACTGCGCCAACCGTGTCGTCATTTGATATTATGACGAAGTTGTTGCAGTTTTAATTTCATACATCAACTTCAATATCTTTATTGTGGATCATAGGTATACAGTTTTAGGTTACATAATACAGGTTTTATATAATTAAATTGTGTTCAGCTATGTCCCGCCCTTCTGTCGCGCCCTCACGCCCCTAGTCGCCGCAGGAGACGCCCTGGGCGGCGGGAATCAATAGCCAATTCCCGGCCACCGTAGGCGCGGGCTCGCGGACGGCGAGCATTGGGTAGCTCGCCGTCCGGTAAAGACCAGGCCCGGGTCGACGGCGCGTCGTGTTTCACGCGCGCCTCAAAGAGATATCAGCAGTGATGAGGTCTGATAGGGCCGATGCCGCCGGGCTCGCGGGTTGTTCGAAAGAGACACCGTGACCCTGCCACAGGCAACTGAAGGAACACGGGTGGGTTTTAGTCTCCTGCTCCGCCCAGAGCGGGAGAAGTCATTTGATGATTTCCCATCCACAAAAAAAAAGACATACAGTAGTTACATAGAAATTAAAAGTCATCAGTGATGTTCTGTCGTTTTCAAAGCCACCCTAAGTCACCCTGACAAATCAACCTGTTGTAGATTGTGACTTGTGAATACTTGACCAGCTCCTAGCGTCTATGTCTGTTGCCTTCCATAAGTAGGTACCTATATGTATTTAGCCTGACAGAGAGAGCATTTACACACTAACTAAAGTAAAGGTCAAGAATTACAGTCGTAAAACAACTTTATTATTTTTTTTACCAGACCTGAGAAAATTTAATTCCTATTCATAGGAATAGGAATGAAATTTTCTCAGGTCTGGTAAAAAAAAAAAAATATTATTATATCCCTATTTATATATTTGTTCAATCTGATAAGACATGTTTACACAGAATCGGGGGAGTACGCCGACATAATTTAAAATTGACAACATTTATGCAAAATATGAAAACATTAATAAATAATTTGGGTTAAAACCATAATAACGTGATTTGTAGCTTATTAACAAATTGGCACGTCCACTTAATTATATTTACAAATAAAATGTACATGTACAATAATTTATCACACTGTATTTGATACTTATACGTGGCAGAAAGGTCAATCGGTTTCAAAATGGCAGACATTTGAAATTGCCTGCCTATGTCCGCGTGCATTTGAAATGTCTATTAATTTTAGGCAAATTATACTGCCTATCTAATTAATAGTAGGTAAATTAGTACATATGAAATGACTAGGGCATGACGTGTTCAATTAATCGGTAACACTAGCCTTACCACAGGTTCCTGAAAGGCAAATGAAGTATCATAATTAAATCTGGTAACAGTTGTGATTGATGAAGACAACAATCAAGAAAATAGGTGCTTGAACCTGGCGTGTAGGAATGTCTCTATGGAAGCAAGTAAAAAGTATTCTTTAATTAAAAATAGATATTTAGGGTAAACAAAAAATCACTAGTGAATATAAGTATCTTATAAGGAACATGCTCTAAATTCGAGACAAAAGGTGTAATGTTATACATTTTTCGTTAAACCACCGATGTTTTCTTCTAAAATTTTGGGTTGTTCTTTAATGCATGTTGGTCACTTTATAAAATAAGCTTTTAAACTAAATGTCGTAAATAAGATTGGGGATAAATAACATCGTATTTCTTTCTACCACGCATTGCGTACTTACCCTCAGAGTCGTGTCGCGGTTGTTTTATGTCGCAATGTGGTTACTTTAGATGTTTTCGTGGCCTTAATGCGACTTCAAACTTCAAAGTTGTGCCAACATAACAACACCACAAACGACAGTCTGTTTTCACTTTTATCATAAATACATCGTCGTCAGCCGCAAACTGAGTCTGTGTTGACTTAAATACCTTAATTTTATATTTATAACATTATTAATTTTGCTTCCGCCATCAAAATATACCAAATTAACTTCAAACAGTAGTAGACACAAAAGTTCTAAATTAATTTGCGCAATCCATTGCTCGCTTTATACGAGATAATTAACGGAACGGTAATTGGAAAACGCAGTGGACTGAAAAGAAAGTTTAATCTCAATTCTTCGTAGTTCTTTTAGGTTCTAAAGATTTTTATTTACAATTATATTATATCTAGAGGCGACTTCATGTCTGTGGGGTATCGACAAAAGCCCGCACTGCCTTCACTTCAGTGTTGTCACGTTTCGCGACACTGTGGTCTTTTAAAGCCGTTTCTCAAGAATGGTGCGATAGGTTTATACCTAGAAACTGTTGAAATGGGAAAATTTAAAGTGTACAATGTACTAGAAATACGTTTTAGATTTCTAGTATTGTAACTGGAACGGAAGTTCCTTTTTGTTTTGATTGTTGCTTGTTGTGTGGAGAAAATACTACTGGAAAAGAAGCCTGTATTTGGCATTATACACAGAATACATACGTCGTACATGGTTTAGCTCGTATTTATTTCCTAGTTTAAAAAACTGTTGTTGCCAATTTTTTTTTTATTTGGACAAGTCCGCCATATTTTTTTATTACCTAACCTAATTTAACGTTTCTTTCTAAATCAGATACAGACTAGTTGTCGGTACAAGTTACAGCACCCTGAATGAAAATCACAAGTAGGTACCCAGCCAAATACATCTTATATAACTAACCAGTAATATCTGGAATACTGGCAAGTCTTCAGCCACGCTATGTATATGGATGTAGTAACATTTATATGTGGTTTGGCAACTTATCCAAGAAACAACATAATAATATACGAGTTCAGAATAATTATGGGCATATTGTTACGTAAAATGTGGCATAAAACAGGCCAAGTCGAGGCATTTTGTAGTTCCAATGACCAATTTCACGTTGTAATAATAGGTATCTCCTCAAATAAACTTATCTGAAATAAAGATAGAGCAGTGAGTACATATTTAGCTAGAACTTGTTCTAGGCCAACTTTCTGGTTTAGGTTTAAGGGGATACATCGATAATTTTTGTGTTTCTAAAATTCCTATAAAAGCAAATTTAAAAAAAAAAAAACAAAATAAAATCATTTGGATTTTCCCTATGTGTTATTTGACTATTTTGTCTACTGCTGTACTAAAATCGAAACATGATTACTTGAAATTTTTTTGATAGGAAAAAATTCCAAAGTAGCACCGTCTATTTTCTCTTTTAAACGATTATACGTAAACAGTTCCTTATTTTGCAGTAAAATTTGCTTTAAATCTATGTAATAAATATGTTAAGTGCTCACTAAGCTAAAAATTGATTTAAGTATAGTAGTTTGTCATAAATCTACATTTAAACGAAGGGAATTTTAATTCCAGTGCACGTGAGTCTTCTATCGCCATTTCACCTTTACACCGAGCTAAACCATGCTTCGATATATCCTCTTAATCAATGAATTTTATGTTTCCAGAACGAGTAAGAAACCTTTGTTTTAAGTAGGAAACGTATAAAACTGTGAAATAAAAGCAGTGCTAACCTTAAAAACAATTAATATAATAAATAACAATTGAGCAAAGAACTTGATATATTTATGTAATTTATCTAATTTAGAATGTTAGACTTTGTGTGCTCATATTAAACAGATTTAATTAAGTGTATTTTATTAGCCTCATGAAAATATATTATTTCTTTACATAATATTATAACGGATTATCTCACAGCAGAATATAAAGAACATTCTTTTACATAACTTGTATTGTAGAAGTGTCGGCGTTGATTGATTCTATTTACAATTCTTTTTGAGGAATACTAGCAATTTTTACATAAGTAATAGACCTAATTTACTAAATTCTTTTATTACATAACTATATAGAAAGCAACATATTTAAAACAAACCAAGTCCGATCCATTCTAAGTTAGGCCTGGGTGGCAAACATTATTGGCCTCGTAAGGCCAATTGCAAAATTTAATAATTTTATTTTGGTAAAACCATCGCTATGTTTAGTTTACAAATTGATGAGAACAATAAATTAATTAAACACAAAGTGTTAAGGCATAGTAGGTACTGTTTGAATAACTAAGCAACCCGTGCTTATTAACTTGAATATGTTTGAGTAGGTAAACCACAGCAGCTTAATTGGGTTGGATTTAAACTTACTATCGCCAAGCAACACTGTTGACGGATTATACCAACTTAACTATATAAATGAAATCTACAAAGTTATATCTGAAAACCATTTTCGTAAACAATATTCTAAACATATTTTGGTAGATTCATTTTTACTCATGTTTTTATGCCTAGAAACAGATTTAACTTCCAAACTAACAATAAAATAATGCTTGTTTTTTTTTTAAGTTCAAGTAAACCATTTCCCCGTCAATAACTAGTATAATATAAAAATAATAGTTTGTGTGACGAATGTTCGTGTTATAATATAATTATATACTTACGAGACATCGATGAGTCAAAAACAGTAAATAAATAAAGAAGAATTGCTTAACAAATGTATCCCCATTGCTAGTACTTCCAACCTCTCCAACGCAGACACCCCTTAGACTCCGCAACTTAGCATGTAACACTCACAGCACTTGCTAGTCTATCTGTATGTCACAATACACAGCTTTCGCCTGTTTGTCCGTATGTTACAATACACTAGCACTTTACTTCACAACTGAAGGCACTTGTCTTCTCACTAAAAATAACAACGTCCATACAGCTGTCTCTATGCGCAGCCGGGAACTACTACTCGGTACTGCATCTGGGGACAAAAGGAATCATTAGAAATTAGTAATTAGGACGTTACCCTCCACGAACATTCGCTTAGCGAATTTTTTTGCAAACATTCGTTGTGCGAGCTTTTGTTACACAATGCACATGTACTAATTTATGAACCCAAAACCCCAGGGGGAGGGGGAGGGATTAGTTGCGAACCCCATAGGTTAGATAGGGTAGGTTACGTGGCTGATGATGATTTTTATTCCATCGGATGATGTTATTTTACGTTTATATATACATATATAAGCTTATATCCTATTATATAAAGGATTTTTCCTTATGCACACATGGGGTGCAGTCGACACGTAAGGAGTTAATTCACGAAACGAACATTCGTTCGCGAGCAGCTTCAAGAGAATTGGCTTTTCTTGTTTGGATTCACGTACTCACCAAACAGAAGGTCAATTCTTCAATCTCATCTCAGCGACAATCTTTGTCAAAATGTAGGTGAATTAGAAGTATTTTTGACAGATTAGACTTTAGATTGGAATGCGAACGTTCTTTACAAAATACGGGAAATGCCGTTCAGTTCGCTCGCTCAACGAATTTGCAAAACAAATTCACGAAGCAATATCGGTAACTACGGTCTTGAACGGTGTCCTCTAAACAGTCAAAAAATAACAACCACACCGCATATTACCTGCATTATAAAGAAACTTCGAGGTTAATCATCAAGGATCACAATATACATTGCGATATTTATTTACCGTAAGACCATTTTCATGAGAAATATTGAGAATATTAATATTGATGAATATTGAGATCGGTATTGCGATATTTATTGACTGTCTGACCCTTACCTCTGAATTATAACCATAAGAATCATCAATACATCTCACAAAGTTTTATTATGTAAATACATATTTGTTATTGTCTTATTTTGATTAATACACAACCTGTTGCAAAGAACGTAAGAAAATTAGAATTTCGAGAGCTACCTTAATTTGGTGGTTGACCTCCCCTGCCCTCTTCAATTTGTATATGAATACCCTGATTGAGGCGCTTAGTAGTCACCATGTCGGTTGTCATATTGACGGTATCTGTGTCAATAATTTAAGTTACGCGGACGACATGATGCTGCTGAGTGCGTCAATCGGGCGGTCAACGTTATGCAACTGAACATGGGTTATTACAATAACCCATGTTCACACAATTGTTTTCGAGACGGGGACTAAGTACCGTCTTGATGTGCCTCCCATACGGCTAAACGGTGTTCCTCTTGAGCGAGTAGAACAATTTAAGTACCTAGGGTCCCTTGGCCACCACTGATCTTAAAGACAATGCTGACATAGAAAGGGAACGGAGGGCTCTTTCCGTGCGTGCGAATATGATGGCCCGCAGGTTTACACGTTGTACTGCAAACGTAAAGGTGACGCTCTTTAGAGCATTCTGTACAACCTTCTACACGTGCAGCTTGTGGGAGAAATATTCGCGGGTGTCATACGGAGCCCTTCGTGTCCAATTTAATAACGCGTTCAGAAAACTGATGGGGTTCTCATAGCGTTGTAGTGCGTTGTTTGTGGCGGCGCGCAGCATCGATGATAGCTCGAGTCATGGCTAGCCTTAACAGGGTTCTGAAAATGATTGCTGACAGAGTGGACTGTCCGTATACAGGGTGTTAGTGTAAACACCGTTGTCCTTGAAACCAGTGGTTTGGTTTCACTTATAGAACGTAAATTCAATGAAAAATAACAACATTTTTTTTTAAAGAAAAATCTCCATATTTCCCCGAAAGTTTATCACCCTATGCGCAAGGCCACAGATTGTAGCGCGGGGAATACCCAACAAGCCACGTGCGCGACGCCGCCGGCGGCGCGCGACCCCTCCCTCCTCGCTCACCTCACCTCAGTCTGTCAGCTGTCTCGCTATCGAGTGCACGTAACTCTTAGACTCACAGCGCGAGCGCAACGCCCGCGCCGCCCGGCGCCCGCGTCGCCGCGCCGCGCCTCCCGCTCATGTCGCGCGTGTGTGTTAAGCATTTTCAGCTGCAAGTCAGGGCTATGCTGGATGAGGAGTTTCCTGGGCGATGGATTGGCCGTGGAGGACCAGTCGCGTGGCCCGCGCGCTCGCCAGACCTTTCACCTCTGGACTTTTATCTTTGGGGGCAAGCGAAGCGCCGGGTGTATGCTACTGAGTTCCACACTAGATCGGAACTCAAAAGGCGAATTCGTAGTGCGTTCAGAGACCTTAAAAATGACACTCTTGTGCTTCCTAGAGTGAGAAACAATTTAAGAAAACGTGCGGAGGCATGCGTGGCCGTAAATGGATCGCATTTCGAACAACTTTTACGATTAATGTAAGTGTAAATAATAAGTGTAGATACCTATTCAATCAAGTGTAAATTTAACAAGTAATTTTTAATTAAACTGTACATAACTGTGATTAACTTTTTAAATACGCCAAAAATACCTACCTAGTGTTTGTTTATTTTTCATTTTCTTTGTTGTTGAATCTAACTTACATTTGGACTGGTCACGCAACACATAAGGTAGGTATTTTTGCCTGTCCTAAGCCAGGGAAGTATGAAGGGAAAGTTACATCGCAGGTTGCGTGTACGTATTGTTTTTATCGGAAAATAGGAAAAAAAATAGGACGGGTGGCGGCCGGCAAGGGCGGCGACCTTTGCAGTGATCACGTGACTCGGGCGCAGTTATCCATGAATTTAAGGACGGTGTCGGACAGAAACTTTTTGAAATTTTTGAATGAAAATGACGTTTATTGTTTTTTAAATTCGGATAAATATTTTTATATTTAGGCCAACTACCTATGGTTTTAGTGACAACGGTGTTTACCCTTACAGCCTGTATAATCCACTGTTGTCAGTTACATATGTCATCGTATCGTGTTGTTTGCTAACACTTAGTTTTCAGGACAATGTTACTAACCCTATATGAGTCTTCCCTCGAAATATTTTTTTTTTTTAATTGAATTGAATTTGAATTAAAAAGGTTTCCTATAGTCTGTTTCAGAAATATCTGATAAAAGTGAAAAAAAAACCCTTGTCAGGTTAAATTCTTACGCAATTGGAATCACTAAAGGCAATCTGTGTTTACGGTTCAACTTGATACATACGAGTATTTCAAAGCTTTTACCAGCAGTTATTGTTTAAATAAGATGATTAAATTGTATTTTTTTTATTTAACCTCAATAATGTGTTAAATGAAAAAAAACATCTCTATGGTGATTTAAAAATATGAATTTTGGATAGTTATTCTTATTCAAATAATCAAATCAAAGTACTTCCTACTCACTGCAGTGCACTTTTGCGCATGAGTGCACTCATGCGCAAAAGTGTCTTCTGCATGGGTCCATTCATTTATAATAAGTTACCCAAATCTTGGAAATCTTTAAATTTACCTTTATTTAAAAAGAAGCTACGTACATTTCTAGTTAATAAAGCCTACTACAACATTTCAGAGTTTTTAGCAGAAAAAGAAAATGCATTTGTGTAAGTGTTTTTGTTATGAATATGCCCATCTATGTTGGAATTAAGAAAACTGTTTAATTTAATGTGTGTGCCTGTAATCTTTCATATTTTTCTATTTGTTGTTGGTCTTGTACCTTTCGCATGCCTAGTGGTAAAATGTGGCTGAACTTGTTTAATTATGCTTTTTTTTACACCATGTACTGTACCCATATTTGCGAAATAAAAAATATCTTATCTTATCTTATCTTATCTCAATTTGTTAGTGGCACTACAAATTGGCATCAATATAATTGTAGGTAATACGTTTTCTGATCAAGTTATTTACATTTTTATCAGATACTTTTGAAACAGACCATAAGTAGCTATATCAAAATATACATACTATTTGGTTTTACAATGATCCGTAAAATATCGTTAATTTTGCCATAATGACGTAACATCTGCTCAAACTCATTTATTGAATAAACGATTACTGAACCTATTAAATGGCCGACTGGCTTATCAATTTTCTCTTCTCGGAACGATGCCAAGCCAGGGACTCAATTTTCTTTTTTTTTTACAAAAGCTGTGCCAATATCCTGAGGCCTAATGTTAAGATAAAATCTAGGATTTCTAAGTGAAAGCGTGGGTTGCTCGCAAGTGAATGATTTGCATTTATTAAGAAGATTAGTCCATACGCCGCCGTACATGTTTTTAAAATATTTTGAGGAGCAATTTAAACGCATCCCATTATTAATGGTAAAAGATGCCAAAAACAGCTTTATATTTTAAAACTTGAACTTGACTTTTTTTTTAAACTTGATTATAAAATACTCAGAAACATAATGATGTATCGGAAGAGTAAACACGATTTTCCCTCCCTCCAGCCGAAGTTAATAAAGCATGAGTTTTCCTAATAACTGTCGAAAATTAAACTTAATATTATTTTGATACATCGGGCGCGTCACACACAGTAGATACGAGTACGTTACGATCGGGGACGGAACCCAAACTCATTTACATAACAAATTCTGAAGTAGCATTGCCAAGAATATTCAGAAGGCCAGGTTTTCTTAATGTGCTTTTTCATTTAATTTTCTATTTGTGGATGGTAAAGATGTCTTAACTATTATAACAAGAGGTTAAGAACCTAGAGTACCTGATTCATGTCATACCTGTACACCCTTGCTATTGAAAAAGCAGCCACATTTTTCTAAAACTTTTTGAACTTTTTTTTTTTTAACTTATAATCTTCGAGACCAAATCAAAGAAAAAATAAAACTCTATTGAAGGTTGATTGTAGATTCATTCATGGTCACTTAATAATATCAAGCGTGTATCGACTAGTGTTTGAGTCAAGTAAATTTAATTATTTTTGCTAGTTAGCGCAGTTATAAAGTATTTGTGTCCCCGTCACCACGATAAGCAAGTTGGCCTTCTACTTCTATTTATATAATGGCTTCATATGACGTGAGTTAAACGCGATTTTTACAACTTGATAATTACACTGGCGAAACTTTTTCGTTTTATATCGCGCTGTCACCAGGGAGTGTAGTTTTATGGGTGTGGTTTTATATACGAAATTCACGTGTGTAGGAATCCCATAAAAAGTAAGGTAAACTACACCTATGCGGATTCGCTAATGTAGCCGTAACATTTTGAAAGGGTAGGTCTTAAAACTGATTTAGATAGCTTGGAATGGGTAAAATAAACATTATATTATACAAAATTTTAATAATAATAGGTAAGTATTATTAATCCTGAAAGGCAAAGGAAAACTTGAGTTGGGTTTTAAAAGTAAATAATAATAGCAGGTTTCAATGTACCGTCACTAAGCAGTGCCATAGACTACAAGGTCATAATTATCCTAGTGTCAAAGGAATGGTTACCAGTGAAAACTCAAGATACTTACATAAATTGTATATAATGTCTTATATAAAACATAATGTTCAGTTTTGTTAGAGACAGGTTGGCATCGGTAAGCGCCATGATCTTACTGGCTTTTTTATCAAGATAGGTTAGCAAATAACGTATAAAGATATATATACTTACTTATAATTTTAATAACAGCCCTAAAATCTATTCTCTCGAAAGACAAGACGAGTGGGCAGAAAATCATTTAAAACTTAAATAATCGTGTTAATTCGATATAGGTAGTTAGGTGCTTCTACTTATACTGGACCCATCATCACCCTTTAACAGAACCTATGATTTAGTTAGTGTTCAGGTGGACATTATCAATGTCCACCTGAACACTTACTAATTATAATGTATATATATATATGTTCGTTTGTTCATAACAGAAGAACGGTCAATATTTTTTTTACTTTACGATGAAAACTTTCAAGTGGTTTAAATAGAGCCTACATTTATTTAAACATTTGCATCGGTTTCATGAGACAATCTTGATAAAAATCTAGCTGTTTGCATTTATTTAAGAAATCCGGAGAATCCTCGTCTTTCAGTGCCTTCCAAATAAAAATAATAAAGACATTTTTTTACTCTTTTCATAAACGAGCATAATCCGTCACCTAACAACAGAAAGTTACTTCCAAGTCAGCTCTAAATGCTTTCGAGTTTACCTTATTAAATTACATTTTTTCAAAGTGTAGAAAATTCCGCGGATTCCGTTAAAAGCAGGCTCTTCCCTTAACGAGATTTTTAAGTCCCAAATATTTAAATTTAAAAAAATAATCTTATGCTTTTTGGCCCCTATTTCGCGCCATGTTTTGGTTAACCAATCTGGGATTTAAAATAAAAGGAAAAAGGTTTTAATCAACCGGAAGGTTATTACTTGTTTGTGGTCAAATATTGCGCTTTGTTAATGAAATTTATACATACAATATATTATGATTTGTTTACACCAGTACATACCAAGAGATATTGTGTTACCCAGTATCCGGGTTGTGGAAGTCAGAAAGCCAGTTGTTCCAGATAAAATACTGGTATTCAGCTGAATCCGGTTAGACTAGAAGCCGAGCCCAACTTAGTTGGGAAAAGGCTACGCAGATGGTGATGATGATGATGATTTGTTTGAGCAGTATGGTTTGTGTTTGCCACAGTATGGTTTGTGTTTGCCACAGTATGGTTTGTGTTTGCCACAGTATGGTTTGTGTTTGCCACAGTATGGTTTGTGTTTGCCACAGTATGGTTTGTGTTTGCCACAGTATGGTTTGTGTTTGCCACAGTATGGTTTGTGTTTGCCACAGTATGGTTTGTGTTTGCCACAGTATGGTTTGTGTTTGCCACAGTATGGTTTGTGTTTGCCACAGTATGGTTTGTGTTTGCCACAGTATGGTTTGTGTTTGCCACAGTATGGTTTGTGTTTGCCACAGTATGGTTTGTGTTTGCCACAGTATGGTTTGTGTTTGCCACAGTATGGTTTGTGTTTACCACAGTATGGTTTGTGTTTGCCACAGTATGGTTTGTGTTTGCCACAGTATGGTTTGTGTTTGCCACAGTATGGTTTGTGTTTGCCACAGTATGGTTTGTGTTTGCCACAGTATGGTTTGTGTTTGCCACAGTATGGTTTGTGTTTGCCACAGTATGGTTTGTGTTTGCCACAGTATGGTTTGTGTTTGCCACAGTATGGTTTGTGTTTGCCACAGTATGGTTTGTGTTTGCCACAGTATGGTTTGTGTTTGCCACAGTATGGTTTGTGTTTGCCACAGTATGGTTTGTGTTTGCCACAGTATGGTTTGTGTTTGCCACAGTATGGTTTGTGTTTGCCACAGTATGGTTTGTGTTTGCCACAGTATGGTTTGTGTTTGCCACAGTATGGTTTGTGTTTGCCACAGTATGGTTTGTGTTTGCCACAGTATGGTTTGTGTTTGCCACAGTATGGTTTGTGTTTGCCACAGTATGGTTTGTGTTTACCACAGTATAGTTTGTGTTTGCCACAGTATGGTTTGTGTTTGCCACAGTATGGTTTGTGTTTGCCACAGTATAGTTTGTGTTTGCCACAGTATGGTTTGTGTTTGCCACAGTATGGTTTGTGTTTACCACAGTATGGTTTGTTTGCCACAGTATGGTTTGTGTTTGCCACAGTATGGTTTGTGTTTGCCACAGTATGGTTTGTGTTTGCCACAGTATGGTTTGTGTTTGCCACAGTATAGTTTGTGTTTGCCACAGTATGGTTTGTGTTTGCCACAGTATGGTTTGTGTTTGCCACAGTATGGTTTGTGTTTGCCACAGTATGGTTTGTGTTTGCCACAGTATGGTTTGTGTTTACCACAGTATAGTTTGTGTTTGCCACAGTATGGTTTGTGTTTGCCACAGTATAGTTTGTGTTTGCCACAGTATGGTTTGTGTTTGCCACAGTATGGTTTGTGTTTGCCACAGTATGGTTTGTGTTTGCCACAGTATGGTTTGTGTTTGCCACAGTATAGTTTGTGTTTGCCACAGTATGGTTTGTGTTTGCCACAGTATGGTTTGTGTTTGCCACAGTATGGTTTGTGTTTGCCACAGTATGGTTTGTGTTTGCCACAGTATGGTTTGTGTTTACCACAGTATGGTTTGTGTTTACCACAGTATAGTTTGTGTTTGCCACAGTATGGTTTGTGTTTGCCACAGTATAGTTTGTGTTTGCCACAGTATGGTTTGTGTTTGCCACAGTATGGTTTGTGTTTGCCACAGTATGGTTTGTGTTTGCCACAGTATGGTTTGTGTTTGCCACAGTATGGTTTGTGTTTGCCACAGTATGGTTTGTGTTTGCCACAGTATGGTTTGTGTTTGCCACAGTATGGTTTGTGTTTGCCACAGTATGGTTTGTGTTTGCCACAGTATGGTTTGTGTTTGCCACAGTATGGTTTGTGTTTACCACAGTATAGTTTGTGTTTGCCACAGTATGGTTTGTGTTTGCCACAGTATGGTTTGTGTTTGCCACAGTATGGTTTGTGTTTGCCACAGTATGGTTTGTGTTTGCCACAGTATGGTTTGTTTGTAACAGTATAGTTTGTGAGTGCCATAGTTTGATTGGGTTAAAATTGTTTTCGAAAATTGGCTGCAGCATAGTGCTAGATAAGCAGTACCTAGTTGAAATAACTACAGCACTTAGTAGTCACTGTGTGAAACTGTGTGATTGTGTATCTAGTTAACATGCAAACTATTGAATGTGATGTAATACGTCACTTGTGCACAGAGAACATGGCTGAGGGTGTTCGAACATGCTTGTCATGTCAATGGTGACAGAATGTTAATTGGAAACTAGCGACACGCCCCTGCTTCGCACGGTTTTTACAACTTAACAAAACATCGAGATTTCTTTATTATATCATTTCATCATTCTCCTGCCATTATCCCAATCTACTTAGGGTTGACGCAACATATATTTTTCTTTCATACTTCTCTAATAGTCGTCATCTCGGTAGTCGCTCTCTTTCTAGCCATATCATCTTTCACAGAGTCCATACACATCGTTTCTTTGGTCTTCCTCTCATCCACATTCATACTCAAAACTTTCCTGACGACATTTTCCTCATTCCTCCGCATCACATCCTCATACCATAACAACCGATTTCCGCACAACTTTTCAGCCTCCGGTGTCACTTTCAGATTTCCTCTTATGTACGCATTTTTGATTCTGTCCATTCGCGGAACACCACACATGCCTCTTAGTATTCTCATCTCTCTTCACGTAACGTAAGTTTAATATTATTGTAAGTCAATTGAGAGCATCCGGTTTGCCGAGGGACATTAAGAAAATAGTTGTACTGTAGTATACACTTACACCTTCCGGTATAAATTCTTTAAATGATGGTGTAAACCGTAGTTTAGAAGAACAACGCTATCACATGACAGCCACTAAAAGCTACTTTAACACATTCACTGCGGCTGCGCTACATTAAAACTTACTTCCAGTGCTGTACAAGTCAGATACTTCCCGTATCAAGAATGCCTGATATGCGTTACGACGTCTATTTTCCCGTACGTAGTCCTGACTTCAAACCTCCACAGAGACATGGAAAGTCGACAGCTGTTTTTTTTTGTTGTACCAATCAATAGGTTACATCCTTGTGTATACACAGCTGCAGTCGCGCGGGGTTCTAAGTAATATCTTAAAAGTTACAGGTATTTTTGGAAATGGTTGGTTTTACGGGAAAATACTTGTCGTGGCGCATACAACAGTCATATTGCTAGGGATGGGGTGTAATAAGTAAAATATTTTTTTGTTTCAGATTTATTATTGTTTATTCAGGTCAATCAACAATCACAATCAACGAAAACTATTTTTAACAAAAATAATAAGTAAGAAATTAATAATGTTAACTTTTTAACAAAAACAGTAAATTCTTATTTTATATTATTATTTATTTTAGGTACTTATAAAAGCTAAATTAAAAAAAAGTCCCTAATTTATTTATCACAATTATTTATTGTACTCGATAGGTAATATAATCAACAGAAAAAAATAACTTAAAAAAAGTAACAGTACAGGTACCATACCTACCATGAACTGACATAAGCTTTAATAATTCTTCACATAACATCCTGCTTAATCACGACTAATAGGAACTTTGAGTCTAAATATTGAGATCTAATTCAGTTAAGAATATAATTTTTACTAAAGCCTAAAAGCATAGTAGTAGGAATGCTTAAAATATTTATGAATAAAAAAATATAACGTTTCTTTTAACAAAATTAACTTATGTAAAGTTTTCTCCATAACAAAAGATATCGTAATTATTTATTTGACACAACAATCAACAGAAAAAAAAAACAATACAGGTGCTACCACATTAATAGGAACTTTGTGCATTATGAAATCAAATGTAACATATTTTTCTTAAGTATCATGCACTTTATTGTAACACTCTAAACACATAGGCTTTTCACATTCTTTACAAAACGTACGCACTTTTTAACCTTCTTATCCGTTTCACGACTGCTAAACATTTTCCTCAAATCTTGGTAGCAAGAATGACATTTTTTAAATTTATCTGCTTTAATTAAAGTATGGATTATTCGTTTTTTTTTTTCACTGGTATTTGGATCAGTGAAAGATGTCTTAGTCATGGATTCAATTATGGACTCCAAAAAAGTTAACAAAGGTAATTGGTCCTCATTTTTCATTTTGTGTACAATCCAAGCATTGACTAAGCAAGTCCCAAATAACAAACTCATCATCAACTTACGAAACCACTTTAGTCCTCTCGTGAGAGTCGAGTAGTAAGCGGTCATTTGGTCACTGAAATCTACGCCTTTTTTATTTTCATTGTACATTATTACACTTTCTGGTTTCATAATTGGCTGTTTAGAAATTCGTGAGAGTTTTCCAGTATCCTTTAAAGTAGCGTTGTGCCCTGTGACAGTAGTTAGCATCGTAACAGGGCGTTTATCCATCCATTTGATTATTTTAACTCCTTTTTTGTTCATAGTCCCTATAACTTGGCCTTTCTTTAATTTTGTGCTTATAAATGTCTTAGGTAATCCTTTCCTGTTATTTCGCACAGTACCACATATTAATGTATTTTTTTTTAGTAATTCTTCAGCTAACGTAACGGATGTGTAAAAGTTGTCTGCTATTAAAGTTCTACCTTCTTCCAATAAGTTATTAGCCAGTCTTAATACTATATCATGTCCATGACCTGCTCCTGATTTTTCGTCGTCTTTTCCAGTATAAACAATCATCGAGTAAGTATATCCCTCCGGCGTACACAATTTATATAGCTTTATTCCGTATTTGTGAGCCTTATTTTTAATATATTGTCGAAATTTAAGTCGTCCTTTCCAAGGTATCATGGTTTCGTCGATTACCATAAATCTACCAGGTCTCAAAATTTCAGTAAATGAATTTAACAAAATATCAAGTACATTTCGTATCTTATACAATTTATCTCCATTATCAAAATTATCGCTAAAATGCCAAAATTTCAATAGAAGTAAAAATCGATCTCTGGTCATCAGGTTTACTATATATTCATTGCGATAGCATTTTTTCTTGGACCAATACAAATGCAAATTAGGTAGTTCATTGATACCCATCACCATCAACACTCCCATAAACTTTTCCATTTCCTCAAAAGTAACTGGATGCCAGTTTTTCAAGCGAGATTTTGGCTTTATATCGTGTGAACTTATATATTCCTCTGCATGCTTATTAGTTTCAACTACCATTTTTTCAATAAGTTCATTGGTAATAAATAATCTATAGTAGTCAATGGGTTTACTTAGCTGAACATTTGGTGGTATGTTTATTTGGCTCCTAAGAGGATACGATGCAAAATTTGTTTGGATTGTATTAGGAATATCAGTCCATTCATCTTCATCCTCTATAATATTCTCTACTTCAGTCGAAGAGCTTGATCTAGTGTCACTATCATATATTTCGTCGAATGTGTCAGAATCCGAAGTATTGTCCAAATTAGAGCTATCATCATGAACTGAAGGCTCACCAAAAGAACAGTGGTCAATATTTACATTTACTTGAAAGCTAGGTACCTCTTGCTTTTTTTCTCTCCTATTAGATGAAATAAAATATTGTTGTACTTGTTCGGCTTCCATGAGAGTAGTAACTGTTTTATCAATTGCGGTAAGATCTGATTGATTTTCTGTCACTTGAGTAGCAATAGGATTCCTTTTTCTTTTAGGTACCGTATCAAAAATTTCGTCATCATCAGATTCTATGTCGGATACAATAAACTTTGAAAGTTTTACCTGCTTTGTAGCTCCTGGCGAGGATTCACTAGCACGGTCTGAGTTTTCGTCTTCATAACCACCAATTCGAACAGCCGTACGTTTTGAAGTTGGCGTTTGGAAAATTTTAATATTTCCATCGGTATTTCTAGATGTAGAACACGTTAGTGTATCAAACTGTGAAAACTCATTTCTTGAAAACTTACTTCGGGGTGTGGACAACAGTTCAGACACCATTTCAGAATTTAGTGATGTTTCGAGCGCTGGTACTAGATTACTCACAGAAATGTTGTCCAGGGATAATGAATCAGGATCAGTCTTTTTATTCTTATTAATTATTACTTCTTCTAATATACGAAATTCACTTCCTGTTGATGGACTTAAAAAAATTGAACTAGGTTTTTTTGTACTAGATGGATTGGGATTCGGTAAACTGGAACCAGTACTCTGCACAATAATGTTTCTAGCCTCTTTACCTTCTGTCTTTACACCTTTCCCCATAATAAGTTTTTTACGTGAACGTTTCATTGTTTATGTACAATTAACCTACTTAGGCGTGACGAATAAAATACTGCGTTCTGTAAAAACGTATTAACTGGGCACAGCACTACGACTAACTGAAGCTCCGCGCGCGCGCACGTTCAGTGCGGTACGGGGTTTAAGATACGGCCAAATAGTTCCCGTATCGCACTATTGTAAAATAATTAGCTTTCTGTGCGTTACGACAAAATAATTCCCGTACATTTTTATTCGTAAATTTCAATACACTTCAAGCAAGGACACCGGCAATATAGGCGTCTCTTTTTTACTTGTACGAATACTTGAAAAAATCACCCCGCACGGAGTGCAAAACAAGGACAACTAGCTGCCGCACAGAGCAGAACTCAATTACAACCAAATACTTCCCGTAACGCAGTGAATGTGTTAAAATAATATGTACAGATAGTGTCCTAATCCCGATAAAAAAGTGAAGATGTCTTTTACTAAATAAATGATTGTACTAATATTAGGTCTTTACCTATGAAATTGCCGTTCTGCAGTACTGGCCATTTCAAATCAAAATAATTTTTGTTTGGCTAAGAATTCTAATTTCAAATTAATTTTATTTTAAAAACATGGATTTTTTTTTTCCAAAAGTAGTCATTTGTTTATTGATTAGTGTTACATTTTCATTGCATTTCAATCTTTTTCGTCATCATGGATACGTTAAAAATTCGAGTAATTATGGAATATGAGTACCGTCGTGGCAGCAACGCGGCACAAGCGGCACGCAACATCAACGACGTTTACGGAGCTAACACTACAAACCAACGCACCACTTGTTATTGGTTTGCTCGCTTCCGTTCTGGAAATTTCGACCTGAAAAATTAACCTCGCGGTCGTCCGAAGACTTTGGTCGACAATGACGAATTAAAGGCGATTATGGAAGCTGATGATACACAATCTACGGCTGAATTAGCAGCAGCTTTCGACGTTAGCGTCAAAACAATATTGGTCCATTTGCGTCAAATTGGCAAGGTAAAAAAGCTTGACAAATGGGTGCCCCACGAACTCAATGATCGCCAACGCGAAGTACGCGTCGAGACGTGCCTTGCACTGCACAACAGACACACAAATGAAGGAATTTTGAACCGCATTGTTACCTGCGATGAAAAATGGTTTCTGTTTGATAACCGCAAGCGCTCAGCAAGTTGGTTGGATCCTGGTTCAGCACCTAAACAATGCCCTAAACGAAAACTTACCCCTAGAAAAGTGATGGTCACTGTTTGGTGGTCTAGCGCCGGTGTGATTCATCACAGCTTCGTACCAAACGGGGTGAGCATTACTTCAGATGTGTACTGTGAAGAACTGAACACAATGATGGAGAAGCTGGCATATCTCCAACCAGCATTGGTCAATCGCTCGTCTCCGCTGCTCCTGCACGACAACGCGCGACCTGATACTGCACAGCAGACGGTCTCCAAGTTGCAAGAACTGGGGTTGGAAGCTCTCCGTCATCCGCCCTACTCACCAGACCTTGCGCCTACAGACTACTACTTTTTCCAGAATTTGGATAACTTCCTGGCGGGAAAAAAATTCAATACCCGAGAGGCAGTACAAAATGCCTTTGAAGAATTTGTTGCCTCCCGTCCAGCTGATTTCTTTAAGAAGGGCATCAATAAACTGCGACTGCGTTGGCAAAGATGCATTGATTGCATGGGTGATTACTTCGATTAATACAAATAAAAAATGCATGAAAAAAATTCGTTTAAATTTTTTCATACAAAACGGCAATTTCATAGGTAAAGACCTATTAATAAAGCTGAAGAGTTTATTTTTTTGTTTGTTTGTTTGTTTGAACGCTCTAATCTCTGGAACTGCTAGTTGGATTTGAAAAAATATTTTTGCATTTGATACCTAGCCCAATTTTTGAGTAAGGTTATAAGATAAATGCTGTTTAACATCACGCTACGACCCTCAGGAGCCGAACAAAAAGAAAAGAAATAAAAAAGAACGCTAAGCAAAACCGAAGTAATAGCGCGGGCAGGTGATGCGATGCAATGGGGTGGCTCGCGGGAACAAGAAATTTCATGCGCACGAAGTCGCGGGCAGAAGCTAGAAGATATTAGAATATAGAGTATTCTTATTTGGGTTTTGCTGGTTGGAATTAGTAAGTTTCTTATCTACTGGCATTAGCCAGTAAAAAATTAATTTTAGCCAGTAGATCGTAGAATAAGCAAGTTTATTCAAGTTACTCAGTAACACGTTTGAGAATATCAAAATATCGTGTTGATCATGCCCGTGTGAACGGATCGATGATCAGTAGGATATTTTACTGTAAAAAGTTGGGATCACACGTCAACATCCCACTATTAAACTCAAAATTATACAGTAAAAATATCGTACTCTCCATCTCAAAATTATTTAGTAAAATGTATCGACTGATTATTGATGTTTGAACGCTGTCTTAATAGTTTAGCCACACTTTATTGCACAGCGCATATAATCGTATCACGTGCCCTTGCCTTGTTTTGTCATTGACAGCATTGAATACCCACCATACATAATATACAAGCACCCAGATATTGCGACATCAAAGGACCGCACATATCAATTCCACTGCTATGCTACATATCCTGCTGCAGTTGATAACATGCGTGACTTGTTCACGCAGAGTGGTGACGTCACTCGTCCCTTGTTTGCAAACAAAAGGGTTCCCAACTTTCTTGTTTAATTCTGTGTCAGGCTCAGATCAACAAAAAAAGGAAGATGGAGCGCTGTGAACATCAAAAGTGAAGCCACCTTTTTATATATGTGTGTGTCGAAGGGTTGCCATTTATTAAATTGTTTCACTATAATTTGGGAAATAATATTGTATGGGTAAGATGTCATATCTAGTCGAATGGGAAAATTTTAAATCGTGTTATGGTAGCCCTCGCACTTTATGTCACTGCGTTTGTTCGTTAAGGTTTCTTGTTACAAGTAACCTAAAACTCATAGTTTATTTAATGAAAACCGGCCAAGTGCAAGTCGGACTCGGGCACGAAGGGTTCCGTACCATTTTCTATAAAAACGGCAAAAAAATCACGTTTGTTCTATGGGAGCCCCCTTAAATATTTATTTTATTCGGTTTTTTAGTATTTTTTTATAGCAGAAACAGAAATACATCATCTGTGAAAATTTCAAGTGTCTAACTATCACGGTTCATGAGATACAGCCTGATGACAGACAGACAGACAGACACAGACGGACAGCGGAGTCTTAGTAATAGGGTCCCGTTGTACCCTTTGGGTACGAAACCCTAAAAACGATGTTATTTCAAGTAAGTACTTACGTGAAAAGTGATTCCGTGAGGCTTTATATGTGATTTGCTATTGTTTTTAAAGTTTTCCGTCCACAGGAAGCCATAATTCTATTTTTTTTTAACTATGTTAACTAGACGACGACTCGTCACGTACTTTATGTGTGTGCGTGTGTATATATTTCACTTGCAGGTGCACGGTTTTGTGACTTTACTTTTGATGTTCGCGGCGCTCCATCTTTCTTTTTTTGTTGATCTTAGGTGTCACTATCAACCTCATTACTGATGACGTCGACATATTCTGTTGCGCTTTGGGTGATTTTCAAAGAATAGCTACCAATAGAATTTGTTATGAACTTGTTAGCAGTGGAACTATTACCTTACCTACCTTACCTTACCTAACTTACCTTATTGACGGTTTTTGTTTTTTTCTTTTCAAGTATTCTAGTATTTGTATTTTATTTTATTTGATTTTATTCCCCTTGCTATTTTTAATTGATATCCGTGGGTATGTCCGTGGCATCACACAGGCCCTATCAGAATACCAGCGTTGCGGTATTTATTTTTTAAATATCGCAGCTTTATGCTGAGATGGGAGCCTTTTTGGCCTCGCACAGGTCTCTTTTTTTTTATTCTGATTTCTTTTTTTTGTTTTTTTGCTTTTTAATGTTTATTTTGTTACTTTTATATGCTCTTTTTTAACTGTATTTCCTGTGCGTGTCCCAAATAAAATATTTTTCTTTCTTTCTTTCTTAACTAGGTATCTAATTTTTAAGTGTGCTACAATATCGCAGTGGGTCTAGCCTGTAAGGATTTTTGTATGTTTGGAGTGAATAAATAAATAAAAAATAAATGTATGTTTCTTTAGTTCGGGCCCAATAAGTGGCTACGTTTATTGCGGCATCAGAGGCCTTGTTCAGGTCGTCAAGATTGCAAGTGAACGGACATTTGGCACATTCTAGTAGACGGAACATAGTCTGTTCAGGAGCACCGCAATCACACTGGATGTAGGATGAATCGATAATGCAACAATAAGTAAACTTACAAAATACTTACTATTTTTACTAAACATATACGAGGATATATGTGGTCTTGCGGCGACGTACAGCCGGACAGACATGCTGCGCACGTGTGGCGGCCGCGTCGGTATCGTGGCGCGACACCGGAGCGCCAGGTACCCGCGGTGCGTGGGGTAGTCGTCCGGATACACGTGCAGGGTCCGCCATGATGCCCGCAGGCCGTCGCCGTCTGCGCCGGAGACTACCGTGTCCGGCGTTATCACAGGATCCTGTTGGAAAAATCGAGATTGTTACTGTGGATGTTGGCCTTGATTATAGACTAATGAAGAGTAAAACCGTCTTAGTTTAAGAAAAAAATTATGAGTATACGGATGAACTGACATCGATTATAAAAAATGGTGGCAGTCAGATCATTCCAGGAGGCAGGGCCTATGTTATAGATAGTCTGATCCCTAAAGCAGTCCTTTGCAGTTGGACATAGGCCCTTCCTATCGTACGCTAAGGGTTATGTAGAAAATCCAGCGAAAGTCACAATAATAAAAGCATCCATTGACTAAGTTAAGCCGCAATTTTACATATTGCCTATCACTGCAATACGTAACAAAGATTTTATGGCGAATGGCGATGTTTTAACAAAAAATGCATTATGAGAACATCGTCATAAAAAAGTATTTTAAAAGACTCTATAAACTTGAGCACATCTCCTCGGCCCCTCTAACTTACAGAGCGTGCACTCAATTTACCAAGTTCTTACTTACTTACAAAACTCGGGCAAGCACTTTTATAAATTCATAAAAATCTGCCACAAAACCGTACTTTCCTTTACAAATGCTTCATCGAAGCCGCAATAGTTTGCTATTATTGTTGCCGACGAATACAGAAAGTTAGTCTTTGTATCTGTCTGTCGGCAAACTGTGCACTTACGGGCAATTTCATCTCTTAAAACTTTCGCTGGAGCGACTAACTTATGTAGCAAGTAATTTGACCCACATTCACTATTTTTCGAGAGACGATTGATTGAATTAGCTTATTGTGTTGTAGTTTCTGCAAGTGTTTTAAGGGTTCCGTACCTCAAAAGGAAAAAACGGAACCCATAAAGGATCACTCGTGTGTCTGTCTGTCTGTCCGTCTGTCACAGCCAATTTGCTCCGAATCTAATGGACCGATTAAGTTGAAATTTGATATACATATGAATTTCTGTGACCCAAATACGGACGGTAAATCGGTAAATTAATGAATTTTGAATATGGGGGCAAATAAGAAAATTATAAAAAAAGTTTTGCAAACTATTTACCGTGTGACTTATCAAATGAAAGGACTTAGTATGAGGGACTCAAATATATATATTTTTTTATAATTTGAAAATAAATTGTTTTAAAGTTACTTAAGAAAATAAACGAAAACTGACCATTCCTCTCCCTTATCTCTGAAACTACTGAGCCTAAAATTTTGAAAAAAATACAGAAAATAGATCTTAACCTGTAAATTACAGGAAAACCTATAAAAAGTCTGTGGTCTTAAAATAACATGGTAAATCTCTCAATATTATGAGTACAAACTTACATTTACAGTTGGAATTTATGGGAGAACATGTTTATCAACTACAATGTTATGTTTGTTCTTAGGATAAATTCATCCCAACTGCGGAACCCTTCAATGTGCGTGGGCCAACACGCACTTGGCCGGTTTTTTCTTGCGCCGTAACTTTTCCTGAGGGCCAGAACTGGGAGGTTTTATCAGGCGAATAAACAAACATTTCGACTCTAACAAAATCTTATTCCTAATCTCTGTAAAGGTTGCAGAGGTGTGGCGGAACAGTCTCATAATAATCCTAAAGCTTCGCGCACTGTTCTAGGAATGAAGGAACGGATTCTAAGCCAGCTAATGAGAACATGGTCAGTTCCTTTGACAGGTTTACGCACGCATATTCAGGTCATTAGTCCTTGAAGATATTGAACTATGAATGTATATTGAAGCCCGATAAGATGCAGAACATGGAAACTGTACGAGAATGGTTTTAATTTTGTTTATATTGGTATAATGGACAATGCAGCCACATAATAATATTTACTGAAGTTAAATAAGTAGCACATTATAATGTCGTAACAAATTCAATGTATAAGCAGTATAATATTTTAAACTATGAGGTGTCCTCACATAGTGACGCTGTCTATATCTATGGTTTATAACTCCGTTTATAACTCCATTTATAACTCCATTGATAACTCCGTTTGTAACTCCGTTTACAACTCCATTTATTACTCCGTTTATAACTCCGTTTATAACGCCATTTATAACTCCATTTATAACTCCATTTATAACTCCGTTTATAACCCCATTTATAACTCCGTTTATAACACCGTTTACAACTCCGTTTATAAAATAGTAGAGGTATAAGTAGGTATGTTTCAGGTGAACAGGCAGGCAGTCACATTTAACCAGATATACGAGTCAGAGCAAGAAAAAAAAAATTGGCAAGTCTCACACGATACCTACCTAATTTTGTTCATGGCGTTGCAAATTATTATACGAGTACATGAAGGTGGTTCCTAGTTCTTCGAAATAAGTTTCGTAATAAGTTACAATTTTCTAAAGAAACATATCAAGCAATTAAGTTTCATTTTCCTTTCACGTTCATTTCTAGTTCCTAAACCTAATTAATTTCAGGGAATAGAAACCGTTGAGCGAGGAAAGTTTATATAGAAATATGGACAAGCAACAAAATGCTTACCGGTTATTCAATTACCTACGAGTACTTCAAGTATTTCTTTGAAATTAGAAAATAAACTTGTGTAATTCTAGGCAGATGAAGGTTTAGGAAGCTTTCCATTTGTTTTATTATTCCAAGTGCCTTAGAGGTACAATTTACCTTATCAAACTAATCAATCAATTTGCATAGCCTTTTCACAACTATGTATATTGGGGTCGGCTTCCAGTCTAACTGGATTCAGCTGAATACCAGATTTTACATGGAGCGACTGCCAATCTGACCTCCACAACCCAGTAACTGAGTAATATGATGCCCCTTGGAAAGACTGGTTGTCAGACTTTCAGGCTTCTGACGACTCGTAACGACTGTTAAAGATCCATGAATGACAGTTGGGACATACGGCTTAACGTTCATTCCGAGCATTCACGGACCAACCCAGGCAAGCGTAGCTTAACCTGATGGATCGAGCCGTCCGGCAGTTATTACTTAGCCACGATTTACCCATTAAACCAATAGGGTAAATTGACCTGAATAACACTTTCAAAAAAAAAAAAAAACTCAGATAAACCAAATACAGGCACTTTTAAATTGTCAAGGGGGTTAGTCAGTCACAAAGATGAAGCTAGTCGCCCATTCCAAAGCGTATTAGGTACCTATGGAGAAGAACGGGCAAGAAACTCCACGGACACTCTTTTAAATCAGAATATCGGTTATATCATTCATGTTCAAATACAGGTACATGTGAGAACAAGTAGAAAGACGTGCACGCAATAAAAATAATAGGTCTTTACCTATGAAATTGCCGTTTTGTATGAAAAAATTTAAACGAATTTTTTTCATGCATTTTTTATTTGTATTAATCGAAGTAATCACCCATGCAATCAATGCATCTTTGCCAACGCAGTGGCAGTTTATTAATGCCCTTCTTAAAGAAATCAGCTGGATGGGAGGCAACAAATTCTTCAAAGGCATTTTGTATACTGCCTCTCGGGTATCGAATTTTTTTCCCGCCAAGAAGTTATCCAAATTCTGGAAAAAGTAGTAGTCTGTAGGCGCAAGGTCTGGTGAGTAGGGCGGATGACGGAGAGCTTCCAACCCCAGTTCTTGCAACTTGGAGACCGTCTGCTGTGCAGTATGAGGTCGCGCGTTGTCGTGCAGGAGCAGCGGAGACGAGCGATTGACCAATGCTGGTTGGAGATGTGCCAGCTTCTCCATCATTGTGTTCAGTTCTTCACAGTACACATCTGAAGTAATGCTCACCCCGTTTGGTAAGAAGCTGTGATGAATCACACCGGCGCTGGACCACCAAACAGTGACCATCACTTTTCTAGAGGTAAGTTTTCGTTTCGGGCATTGTTTAGGTGCTGAACCAGGATCCAACCAACTTGCTGAGCGCTTGCGGTTATCAAACAGAATCCATTTTTCATCGCAGGTAACAATGCGGTTAAAAATTCCTTCATTTCGACGGCCCCCACGTATACTATCGAAATTGCAAAAAAGCCATTTTCGTTTTATTGCACTAATAGAAAGTAGAGATAAAGACGTTTAATTCTATAATAAAAATTATGTACCAATTTTTATACCTTCAACTATTTTTCAATCGAACAAAATCGATAATACATAAAATGAACATACTAAAACATCGAACTTGCCACTTTCGATATTATACGTGATCAGCGGTACGCAGGCGCGACACGAAACTACCTGTTTCGTCAGTGTTACCCGAATATGTGAGCGGAACGCACGCGTGGATTTTAAGGTTAGGTTTAGGTTAGTTTTTATAAGTTTTAGTTCAAAATGAATAGAAGAGGTTTACAAATGATAAATATGATAAAACAACGCAGTGAAGGTGCACCAGAACATATTATTACTTCCGAAACAAATGATAATCAACCCGGTAAGTTTTAAAGTTTTTTATTCTTTCATGCGTTTTTGTTTGTTTAAAATCTAAAACGTAACAAATACATAAATTTGTTATTGGAACCTGTGTAGTGACGGTCTATTTATGACAAAAATTAGTCAATTTTTTGTTGTTTTGGAATAATTGATTTTAAACTATTGAAAGTGGTAGATTCGATACTATACTGGTACAAAGAGTAAATTTATTCCATCGAATGTACCACTTTCGATACTTTTCCTTGGTATTTGTACTAGCAAATTTATCGAAAGTGGTACATCCGATACTTTTTTCTGTTATGAACACATCGAATGTACCACTTTCGATAATTTACTACGACAAAGTAATAGATTGCCCTGCATTTTCGATATTATGTTGTATTAATTTGATTTTTTTTTTGTATTTTCAGAATCTCCAATGCGGTGTCAATTCACCGACGAGGAGTGGAGATATTTAAATGACATTTACAATGAAAATGATGCGGTTGATGGAAATATTGTTCATAATGATTCTGATATCGTTATTTTTGATAGTAATGAATGTACTCCGGTTCCATCTCCTAACTCTATTCAAGATTTTGATTGCCCAGTAAGCCAAACCGAACAATCTTGTACCAACGATGTTCAAAAACCTTGTGACATTCCAAGTGTAAATCCTATTCACGATTTTGATTGCCCAATAAGCCCAAACGAACAATCTTGTACCGACGATGTTCAAAAACCTTGTGACATTCTAAGTGTAAATCCTATTCAAGATTTTGATTGCCCAATAAACCAAACCGAACAATCTTGTAACAACGATGTTCAAGAACCTTGTGACATTCCAAGTGTAAGTTCTTTGATATCAGCATCAGCATCTGAACCAGGAACACCCAATATCTACACAGTCAGCAGAAAAAGGACCCTTAAGCAAGATCCGGGTAAGAAAAGAAAGAGGCATATAAACCAATGGACTGATGTTCGTAGGAAATTACTGAAAAATTCCGGACAAAAACACATAAGTAAAAAAGGTAAGGAAATGCCAGCCAAAATATTGAAAAGTCCATGTCCTTTGACTTGCAAGCTGAAATGCTCCATTAATATTAAAGAAGAAATAAGACAACTTATTTTTGATAAGTTTTGGAAACTTTCAGACCACTCTAAGCAATGGGAGTATATAAACAAATTTACTAAGAAAATTGAAAAAAAGAGGCAGACTAAGGAAGGACCATCGAGAAGGAAGTTCACTACTAATTATTACTTACCTGTTCCGAACGCAGATTCCAATAGCTTTGAACCAATAAAAGTGTGCTTAAAAATGTTTTGTGCCACTCTGGCTATTACAGACCAATTCATACGTACAGCGCAAGAAAAGCTAGACATAAGTGGTGTAACGGGAACTGATAACAGGGGAAAACATCTTAATCACCCTAAAAAAATTGACACTGAGATGATCCGTAGTGTTTGCGATCACGTGAAGTCATTTCAGCCTGTTGAGTCCCATTATACCAGGAAAAGCAGCAGTAAATTGTACTTGGATAACAATCTAAGTTTTGCTAAGATGTTTGCGTTATACAAAGAATGGAATCAATTGCAAAACTACAACAATACAGCACAAACGGAAAGGCAATATCGCACTATTGTAAACGACAACATGAACGTTGCATTTTATATGCCGAAAAAAGATTTATGTGACAAGTGTCATGCGTTTGATAACATAGAAAATCCTACCGAAGAAGAAAAAGAATCTCACGCCAAGCATCTTTCTAACAAGCAAACTGCACGAAAATACAAAGCTGAGGATAAAGAACTAGCTATTCAAAATCCCAGTCAAATAGTATGTGCAACTTATGACTTTCAGAAGGTACTTAACTGCCCTAGTGGAGAGGTTTCTTTGTTTTATTATAAAAGGAAATTGTCACTTATGCATTTGACAGTATTCGACGCTGGAAAGAAGGAAGCATCATGCTACATGTGGCCTGAAAATATCGCTAAACGTGGGGCTAACGAGGTCGCTAGTTGCTTGTTAGATTTTATTCGGCTTAAAGTAACAGATGGAGCACAAGATTTCAGATTTTGGTCGGATAACTGCGCCGGACAAAACCGTAACCGAGTTGTCTACAGCCTCTACATGTACGCTAGCAGAAAATTCAACATCGACATCACACACCGATTTTTAGAGTCTGGTCACACTCAACAAGAAGCAGACAGTGTACATGCTCTTGTTGAGAGATCTTCTAAAGGCAAAATAATTTATACCCCTGACCAATGGTACGCGTTAGTTCGTTGGGCGAAAACAAACAGTTCTCCTTACAAAGTTACTGAAGTGACTCAAGATATGTTATTTGATTTTAAAACCTTGTTAGACAACAGAAATTGGAAGAAAAACACTGAAAATCAAGATGTGAGGTGGAATAATATAAAGGAAATTAATGTAAAAAAAAATGACCCTAATACTATTCTTTACAAATATGACCTGGACTCAGACTACATGACACTAAATACTTTTTCGAACCCGGCGAAATAAAAAAACCTTGGTTAGAAATCAAGAAAGTGAAATGTCGCCATTATATTCCAGCAGCTTGCCGATATCGGAAGCAAAATATAAAGATTTGTTGTCACTTTGTAATGCCGGACACATTCCAAAGCAATACCATAATTTTTACAAAACACTCCAAATTTCTCAAAGCAATGATGAAGAATTTAACGAAGAGAACTGAATAGTTTATTTTTACCATTATTTGTAGAATTTTAAGAACATTGGAACTGATTGTGACTGAGATTTAGAGGAATGTTAAAAAAAAAAACAGATTGTGATTTGATTTGCTATTATTTATCTAATAATCTAATTACTAAAAAAATGACGATCTCATTTAATACTCACTTTCTAGTGTAAGCTCAAAAAAGCTCAGTACCTAAATGATAATTATTATCTATTTACATTGTTTGTTGATTAATACTAAACCATGTTGAGTACCTAACTTAAGAAAGTTTAATAGTACATAAAGCAATTGTTGTGATAATCATCTCGTGATGATCTCTTTAATAATTAATATGTTATGATTGATAAAGTGTGTTAAGTTTTCTTTCCTTTTTTGTTACAAACGATTATGTAGATTGTAATTTCAAGAGTATAAGACTTACATAGATCATCATCATTTAGTATAGAGTTAGTACTATGTTCTGTACTATTATTGCTTTATAAAAGCATTGTGCCATAAACATAATTTTATCTTTTTACTCTTAGAAAACGAATTATCTTGTAAAAAATCTAATAGATAAAACATTAAAAACATTGAAATGTCATCTAAAAGGTAAAAGCCGCTTTGTAACTAAGTATTTGTGTTTTTTAATTTTTTAATACAAATTGTTTGATTAATGTCTGATCGTGTTTTTCTTCATTTCCCAGAAAAAGCTTGACATAAATAAGTAGTATGAAGGTATCTGAAATCGAATCTAGTGTTATGTTACATTGGCTTGAGCAATTTAACAAAGAAAACAATCGAATCTACCACATCCAATAGTTTACTAGATATTGTTGCCGCGGAAAAGTATCGAAATGGGCACATTCGATATTAGACTAGAATATTTTGTCATAGAAAACTATCGAAATTGGCATATTCGATAAAAAAGTAACCAGCAGTAACCAAGTAAAGTATCGAATGTGTAATATTAGAAAAAGTATAATAATTATCAAAAACTATAGTAGACAGTATAAAACAGACAAATTTTCCACTTAAGATACATCGGCAATATGAAATTTTGGAATTTTATGTTTAACAAAAATCTAAATCTAAACTTAAAATCGCTCTCCTGTAAAGTAGAGGTTTTGCAGTTCCAATACTTTACGTGGGGGCCGTCGATTTGTGTGTCTGTTGAGCAGTCCAAGGCACGTCTCGACGCGTACTTCGCGCTGGCAATCATTGAGTTCGTGGGGCACCCATTTGTCAAGCTTTTTTACCTTGCCAATTTGACGCAAATGGACCAATATTGTTTTGACGCTAACGTCGAAAGCTGCTGCTAATTCAGCCGTAGATTGTGTATCATCAGCTTCCACAATCGCCTTTAATTCGTCATTGTCGACCAAAGTCTTCGGACGACCGCGAGGTTCATTTTTCAGGTCGAAATTTCCAGAACGGAAGCGAGCAAACCAATAACAAGTGGTACGTTGGTTTGTAGTGTTAGCTCCGTAAACGTCGTTGATGTTGCGTGCCGCTTGTGCCGCGTTGCTGCCACGACGGTACTCATATTCCATAATTACTCGAATTTTTAACGTATCCATGATGACGAAAAAGATTGAAATGCGATTAAAATGTAACACTAATCAATAAACAAATGACTACTTTTGGAAAAAAAAATCCATGTTTTTAAAATAAAATTAATTTGAAATTAGAATTCTTAGCCAAACAAAAATTATTTTGATTTGAAATGGCCAGTACTGCAAAACGGCAATTTCATAGGTAAAGACCTAATATAAAACTGAAAAAATTAAATAAAAATAAGTCGTGGCAGCTAAGAGATGACCAGTACTACTACAGACTACAGTACTACTGACGGCGCCCGTTCATGAATATGACGCACGGACTTTGCTCGACCTTGGGATTGAACCCAGAATAGAATAGAATACTCTTTATTATGCACACCATTTAAATTACAGGTTACAATGTTACAATGCAGAACCCCATGGCAGTACTATTATTTATTCTGTGTCCATGATCAGTTATCGTGCTTATCAAAACTAGACCAAGGAGACACTCAGAACAGAAATTAAATACGTGTAAAATTGAACTCTGCTCACATTCAAAGATAAAGTTTGTCAGTCAGGTAGCGTCCCGGACCCCTTAGAAAATGGTTAGTATTCAGCGGCCGTGGCTGTTATATGCAAATAAATGTGATCCGTACATCGAGACACTTTGTTGGACACTTGAGGACGTGTCGAGCTGTTTATGTGGTTCCCGTGACGAGGTGTGCAGAGATGGTGGTAGCTTCGTTAAGGAAAAATGTTGGGCTGCTTATGCAGTATAATATAATAATATAATAATATAATAATATTTATTTAGTAGCAGTGAATGAAAGATTATGTCAATAGTTAAAAGTTTAGTAAGTTTTATGAGAAAAGGCCTTTGCCCTACAGTGGGGCAGTGATAGGCTGGTATTATTTTAGTAAGTCTATTCAGTTAATTAGGGATTTATTAATCATGAATCCACGTAAGTAGTGAGGTCAACTATTTACAAGAGAAACATAGTATGGTGTTTAAAAGCCCAAATAATTCCAAAATATTTACGAAGTATTTTATGAAAGATGAAGCTTGTGGAGGAGCTCGTGGCTATTGTAATAACAGCCATATGGGTCGATCCGCGGTTGGTCCGTGGTTGGGTGACCATTTTTCACATACTGAGACCTCTCCGTGTCTCGGAAAGCACGTCTGGTCCCGGCTGTCATTCGTGGATCTTTGACAGTCGTTACGGGTTAGTCTGACAACCAGTCTTACCAAGGGGTATCGCATTACCCAGTTACTGGGTTATGGAGGTCAGATAGGCAGTCGCTCCATATAAAATACTGGTATTCAGCTGCATTCGGTTAGACTGGAAGCCGACCCCAACATAGCTGGGAAAATGCTGGGCAGATTGGTTTTTTTATGAAAGATGCTTGAATGTTGAAGTAGTTGGCTGAAGTGATTCAAAAATAGCTGCAGCTCATTGACTTAACAAGACCGAGGAGGTACCTAAAGTAGGTAATTAGCTAATTATAATCTTGGACCACAAGCAAATACCTCAACCAATCCCATTAAAAATTACTGATAAAGACCCATTACATTATACTAACGAAGTGAAATTTTATTTTTAAACTCCTATCTGTTCTACAGAACTCGTCCGTCTGAGTCCCATTGGATCTGATAGCGTCCATGAGGAATGGATCCGGTCGTATCCGCTCGGGTCCGCTGGGCTCCGTTCGGTCCGCGGCCGCGTCACCCGCCACTAATCTGATTCCGATAAGCCCCTGACAACTTTTATTCAAATTAATGTAATAATGTTTTAGAGTACCTAGAAATGGAAATAAAAGTGTCTTTCTGTCTGGATTTTCTTTCGATTACCATCATGGTGGGTTACTTTGACTCTAGGGCATAAATGCTGTCAAAAACACCGCTCACTCGCACAATACGGGTACTAAACGAAGTGCATGAGAGAGTTGATATATTTTCGTGCAATCTGAATGAATTCGTAAGAGTTTTGTTAAATTTTGTTAGTTATATTTAAATATTAATATTCTGTGTTCAGTTTTATTTTATATTTTAGGTCAATATTATATAGCAATAAAAAAAAAGTTTAGTTTGATAGGTAATTCATATAATTGTGATAAAATAAGTTAGGACCTACAATATTACTCTGTAGTTAGATACGAGTATTAGCCGTAAGTTGATTCTTCAATTTATTTGTGTGTGTGCTTAGATTATAGAAAGTGTGTTTGGAAACCACTATTGTCAATACAATAGTGGTTTCCAAACACACTTTCTATAAAACACACCACCATTCACACACCATCATTACAGGATAACCCCAATGGGTTATCCTGTAATGATGGTGTGTTTATGTTTAAATAAATAAAATAATAAATAAAACTTTGGCCCAAATCGAGACAAATGTTTGAACTGCCCGCCGCCCTTGTCGCATCCACAGAACCGAACGTCGTATTTCCTTCTGTAACTAGATAGTGATATAGACGCGTATTTGCAGAACTGTTGTGTGCATTTAATGACACCAAACATTTGTCTCGATTTGCGGCAAAGTTATGCCCCAGAGTCAAAGTAACTCGCCAATTGAGTCTAGATTAAAATGATTTTTGAATGGTAGCTTCGTCAGGGCTTCGCAACATTTTTACTATATTTCTTAGCTAGTAAATATTCTACAGAAGATGTACTACTATTTTGTTGAATATTTAAAAGTTGCTTTTACAGCTACCTACTCGAATACCAATAAGACGAAGGAGAAAGCATAATATTTATCTTCAATATTTTACTAGTTAATATTCCCAGTTCCAGGATTTTGTCTAACATGCAAAACTTGGCTAACATTATAGCGTACATACATAAGTACTGAGCAAGCAATACTAGCACCGTATTCTCGAGAACGAATAAATCGTTTAGCTTAGTTAGCAGTAAAGTTTAGACATTGTATGAGGAGCTATAACTTGCCGCGTACCAGTTAATACTCTGGTTGATTTTGGTAGGTAACTAGGTACTATTTGATTCCCAGACGGAGGGTATCCATGAGGATTTCCCCACGAAAAAAAAAAAAAAAAAAAAAAAAAGGTACTATTTGAGTGTGATATCTGTTAGAATATAAATTTTGTTGGAAGGAGTGAGAGAGACGAAGGCTAAAGAAAAGATGGATGGATTGTGTGAGGAATGATATAAATGAAAAGGGTGTGAATGATAGCGTGATTTTTGATTGGGAAGAATGGAAGAAGAAAACGTGTTGCTCGGGTTGCGCCGAACCCACGTAGCATTGGACAAGCGCAGGAAGATGATGAGATGATCATCTATTAGAAGCATTTATAAATAATAAGAAGAGCTAAAGGAATTTATTGTTTTCTAGGTATTATTTTAATTACAAAAAAATTAAAGTTCTTTTCTGATTGTTCAATCAGCATGACCTTTATAATTGGAAACGTCATGGTAAAACCATAACCCTTCTTTGCATTTGGGTAAAACCATTGGTCAATCAGAAGGTCTGTAGGTATTAGTAATACCTGAATATCTAGAATCCGTAAACGCAGTGAGCTGGTGAAGTAATCAATCAATCCTATTGGAAAAGGGGTGTTTCCTACAGTGGCATAGTAACAAACTGACATAATAATATAGTATTAAGTTTAGGAACCCTTACAACGGAACAATAATCTCCTCCCTTACATGATCCTTGAGTAAACTTTAGATCCGGACGTCTTTAATTCAATTAAATAATTTTACGAACATGTCCGTACACAAATTATACGTTTGTGAGAGTCGTTAGACTTTATCTAAGGCGAGTCGTTCATTAGTAGTGATTTTGTCTGGTTTAAGTCAAAAAATCAATCTGCCTAGACGTAATGTCGGAAGGCCTCTCACAAAATCAAGAAACCTCGTAAAGGCCGCAGGAATTCGCTGGATGCGGGAAACACAGAACCGATCGAAGTTGCGGTGCTTCAGGGAGGCCTTTTTTTTTTTTTTGTTGTGGATGGGAAATCATCAAATGGCTTCTCCCGCTCTGAGCAGAGCGGGAGGGCGTGTCAGACTTTTACTGACTAAAACCCACCCATGCTCCTTCAGCTGCCCGTGCCAGGGCCACGGTATCTCTTTCGAACTACCCGCGACCCCGGCGGGATGGGCCCAATTGACCCCGTCACTGCTGACATCTCTTTGAGGCGCGCGTGGAACACAACGCGCCGTTGACCCGGGCCTGGTCCTTACCGGACGGCGAGCTGCCCATTACTCGTCGTCCGCAAGCCCGCGCCTACGGTGGCCGGGAATCGGCAATCGATTCCCGCCGCCCAGGGCGTCTCCTACGGCGGCTAAGGGCGCGAGGGCGCGGCTGTTGCCTCTCCCTCACGCGTTCCGCTTCCTCCTTCGCGAGCATTACTGCTTCGCAGAAGGAGGTGACGGCTTCCCATGCACTCTCGCTCCGCACCATGGCCTGGACCAGGTTTGAACGCGAGAGATCGCCGCCGCCGATCGCCTCCGTGAGAACACGGCGGTGCGCCGCCCAAGCCGGGCAGACCTCCACTGTATGCTCCACCGTGTCCTCCGGGCGATCCACACAATGGTGACACCCGGGCGTTTCCTCCCGCCTTATCCGAAACAGGAACCTCCCGAAACAACCGTGTCCGGTGAGGACCTGCGTCAGGCGGAAGGTGAGGACGCCGTGGCGCCTCTCCAACCACTCAACAAAGAGGGGACTTATCGCCGCAATTGTGGCGTGCCCAGTGCTGGGTTGCGACAATCGCACTCTCCATGTCGCCATGAGATCCCGCCGGAGCTCTGTCCGCTGTACCGTGATTTCTCGCGGCAGCGGAGTTACCCTATGTCCAGAAGTGGACGTCTTCGGTTGAAATGATGATGATGAATGGTGGAGTTTCTTGCCCATTCTTCTCCATCCGCTTGCGCGAGCGAACGCTCGGCCGCGTCGAAATACAACCCGTCCATTGAATGGGCCGCTAACGTCATCCAGCTGCGCGCGCACCACTTGTGTAAACAAACCGATAACCGACCAAGTGTTTCTTGGAAGGCTATCTTATATTTTTAAAATGTCAGCAATCAGAGCTATATTTTAGAGTGCATTTCGTTTGAATGTATGATCGTATAAAATTGACAAAAATAGGTTTGTAAAGAGCAAACAGAGTTAGCTTCAGATTTCTAGATTCTAGATTTTCTAGAAAGAAAAAACATGTTTTATGGTTTAAAATGCATGCTGTGGTAATTCTTAACGTGTATCATAAATAAAACGACTTACCACAGCACAACATTCATTATTTACAAGCTTCCGAAGTTGAGACTTGTTATTGTTTACTTTAGATTTTATGACAGCGAAAATATTTTTTTTTTTTAATGTCATAGACTAGTTCAATAAGTGTTGTCGTATCTAAAAAGCTTTGGACACAGATAATCTATCATAGTGAATGCATGGAATTGGATATTACTACTTAATAGTGGTGGAATAAGGTTAAAAGTAAAAAAAATATTTGTTTGGTATAGAACTTATACCACGTACAATTACGGAAAATTTACTCTCGGGAACAACCTATACCACGTTCGCGCAAGCGGATACGTAACTACCTTTTGGAAAGGGCGACTAGATCAATTCTATTTTTTTTTGTTTGATGCTCAAAAGTGCCTTATACGTGCTTATTTGAAATAAATTATTTGACTTTGACTTTGGACTGTTAAATCTGCGTGATACGTGGTCAGTGACCCACAACTGAGTACCTAGTTTACGAAAGACACTAAGACTGTTTGTCCACCGCACTAGGAACGGGTTCGTCAACGAGAAAACAGATGACGGCGCCGAAGTAGCGACAGGACATTCTATCTATTCAATTGTAAATCGATTGTGATTGTAATGTGTAACCAATTTAAATAAATAATATAAAAAAAAAATGACATTTATTTCATAAACAAGAGGAGTTACAAAGTAGGTTGACAACTTAGGATTAGTATACATCTGAGATAAGTAGGTAACAATATAAGTTTCCGATCTGATGTCCTAGCTAGGTTATTGTGCGCGCCGATACAGCGTCGTTTTGTGTCTGTCGCTGTAGACAGAGCGTATGTGATTATAGACATGTTCTGAGACAGAGACGAGCTTACGCTGAAAACCAGCGCCGTTGGTTCGTGCCTTCGTGCACGGGCGACGGCATTATGCCGAGCGTTAGCCGTTTCGCGCGGAAGTGACGCAAATTTCCGTTTTGTTTTAGTTTTTTTTTTTTTTTTTTTTTTATTATAATTCACAAAACTGATGTACAATCTGGAAACGCATTAACAAAGTTATAACAGCATAGGTCAGATTGACATCTACTAGATGTGAATCTAGCATGCGTAATATATGTTAAAAACTTATTATTAAACTAAATTTAAAAAAAAAATATTAAGTTAATTAAAACTTACAAATTGTGAAATTTTCAACAACAATTTAGGGACAGAAAAAAGAAAAGCAAACATTATTACTTATACAATTAAGGTTTTAAGCTTAGCTCTAACTGAGGCTACAGAACCTGAAAAAATATCTATTTCACCTCGAATGGAGTTCCCAAGAGAAAGCATGCGGCAAATGGGTGAAAAATGACCTAAATTAGTTCGACTATGTGGCAGGACGAAAGTCTTTCGGTTAATTAAGCGGCTACTACTACGTGGAATACTAAATTTCAATTTTTCTAAAAGCTCGGGTGAATCTATTAAACCATTTATTAATTTAAACAAAAACATGAAATCTAAAGATTTCCTACGTGCGCTTAAAGATTTCATTTTATAATGACTCAGCCTAGCGCTATACGAGTTAAGACTATGACATCTGTTATCTGAGTAACATAACTGATATAGAAACCTTTTTTGAACGCGCTCTATCCGATCAGAGTGCACCTGATAAAACGGGTTCCACACCGTACTACAATACTCCAGAATACTCCGAATAACGCTGTTGTAAACGGAAATCGTGAGAATTGGTTCTTTAAAAATTTTCATTTCCCTGACGATGAAACCTGACAATTTAGATGCCCGACTAATCATTTGGTCGTAATGACTCCTAAAACTTAAACTGCTATCTACTAAAACACCAAGATCCCTAATAGTATCAACTTCTTGGAGTCGGGTGTTATTAATCAAGTAACAATTTTGAGATATATTTCTTTTTCTACTAAACTTAATGAAGTAACATTTGTCTTGATTTAATGACATTTTATTTTGTATGCACCAATTATATATGTTATTTAAATCTAGCTGAAGCTGAATAATATCGGATTCGTCGTATATAGTTCGATATATTTTTAAATCATCAGCAAAAAGTTTATATTCAGAGTCAATTTTGCAGCCCAAATCATTTATGAAAACTAAGAAAAATAAAGGCCCCAAATGTGAACCTTGAGGCACCCCTGATGGTATGCAAAATTGTCTGGATCTAAAACCCTTGAGATACACCAATTGTGAGCGATTTCTTATGTACGATTCGCACCAACGCAGCAACGACCCATGAATACCCATACTTTCCAATTTAGCAACTAGTAAGTCGTGATCTACCAAATCGAAGGCCTTTTTAAAGTCGGTATATATTGCATGAACCTCTCTACCCTCATCTAACGCAGATGAGATAAATGAAACATACTCGACTAGATTAGATAGTGTCGATTTTTTGGGGCGAAAGCCGTGCTGGTTATCATTCAGCATATTTTTAAAGTGAGAAAACATCTTTTTCTGGACAAGCGATTCAATAATTTTACCACAAGCTGATAGAATGGACACTGGTCTGTAATTTGAAACATCATCAACACTACCCGATTTAAAGATTGGCGTGATGTGCGCCACTTTCCACTGATCAGGGAATAAGCCCTGTGCCAAAGAATAGTTAAAAATTGTAGTCAGAGGATCAGCCAGATATATATTTTAAGCCTAGATATAAGATAGATAAGTAATGTGCGTCATTTTCATGTGAATAAACAGTTTTTCTTTCTTTTCTTTCTTTCTTTCATTTACTACCTCGCCGTCGTCTGTCTTCTCGTTGACGTCCCGTTCCCGGTGCGGTGGACAAACAGTGTAAGAAACTGAAATACGTTCTAATTGTTACCTCCAAACGTTAATTTTCAGGTTGGTTTCTTCCTTTAAGGCTCGAACAACTTACACTAAAGGTCTATTAAGAAAAGGCGGAAAAATAACAAAATCCCATTTTACCGGTTCAGTGGACGCTGAGCCGAATAAGGCAACAATTCTCAAAGTAATGAGTTAGGTCCGATGGCCGGCACAGCGGCACACCCTGAGCCGCCGTCAACGAACGTAATTCTAATTGTTTTCAGTTCATTTAAATAATTAAACATAAACGCGCCATCACAGGGTACAAAAGTACCTAAATTCCTCATGATCGTTTTCGTAGTACGGTTTAATTTCCTTTATTGGGGCCGCGCCCTCATAATCTGAACAAAAGGTCTCGAAAATTAATGAGATTTTTTGATGATTGGCTGTTTTATATAATGTTACATTGACTGATGGGGTTGTTTTGGCGTGAAACTGAGAATGGTTTGTTGAATTTAAAATTTATGTGTACTTTTTCGGTTTCGGTAGATTCAAAAGGAATTGTAGTACTTGTTCATAAAATTACAATTACGTAAATGGAATTTGGCATAATTGAAAGGCTACCTTTACCTATAGTCGAATTACGGTTCTTGGACAACACAGCCAAATATGGGCGTAAGCGACGTAAAAGACTTAAGTACATCGGTTTTTTTTTTTTTTTTTTTTGTGGATGGGAAATCATCAAATGACTTCTCCCGCTCCGGGCAGAGCGGGAGGGTGTGTCAGACTTTTACTGACTAAAACCCACCCGTGTTCCTTCAGTTGCCCGTGCCAGGGCCACGGTATCTCTTTCGAACTACCCGCGACCCCGGCGGCTTCGGCCCTATTGGACCCCGTCACTGCTGACATCTCTTTCATCTCTTTGAGGCGCGCGTGGAACACAACGCGCCGTCGACCCGGGCCTGGTCCTTACCGGACGGCGAGCTGCCCATTACTCGTCGTCCGCAAGCCCGCGACTACGGTGGCCGGGTATCGGCGATAGATTCCCGCCGCCCAGGGCGTCTGCGGCGGCTAGGGGCGCGAGGGCGCGGCTGTTGCCTCTCCCTCTCGCGTCCCGCCTCCTCCTTTGCGAGCATTACTGCTTCGCAGAAGGAGGTGACGGCCTCCCATGCACTCTCGCTCCGCACCATGGCCTGGACCAAGTTTGGACGCGAGAGATCGCCGCCGCCGATCGCCTCCGTGAGAACACGGCGGTGCTCCGCCCAAGCCGGGCAGACCTCCACTGTATGCTCCACCGTGTCCTCCGGGCGATCTACACAATGGTGACACCCGGGCGTTTCCTCCCGCCTTATCCGAAACAGGAACCTCCCGAAACAACCGTGTCCGGTGAGGACCTGCGTCAGGCGGAAGGTGAGGACGCCGTGGCGCCTCTCCAACCACTCCTCAAAGAGGGGACTTATCGCCGCAATTGTGGCGTGCCCAGCGCTGGGTTGCGACAATCGCACTCTCCATGTCGCCATGAGATCCCGCCGGAGCTCTGTCCGCTGTACCGTGATTTCTCGCGGCAGCGGAGTTACGCCCCGGCGTTTTGCCTCCTCGCGCCACTCCCACACGTGCGCGAGGACTTTTGCCTCCAGATCCCATGGCGGTAATCCGGCAAGGAGGCTCGCCGCCTCACAGGAGACCGTGCGGTATCCCCGGACTAGCCGGATGGCCATGACCCTCTGGGACGCGTTCAACCGGCGGGCTGGTCGCAGCCTCAGGGAACGCGCCCACACCGGTGCCCCGTAAAGGGCCATGGACCGCACGACCCCCGCGTAAAGCCTCCGGCAGGAGGCGTTTGGACCCCCCAGATTGGGCAGGAGCCGCTTCAAGGCAGCCCCAGCCCGCTCCAGTCTGGGAGCCAAACGTCGGAAGTGCTCCACGAAGTTCCACCGGCTGTCGAGGACGAGTCCCAGGTACTTCATCGTCGACTCGACTGCGATGTGAACCCCTCCTACCGTTATTTGGGAACCCGACGGTGGCGCGTTCCGAGGACCATGAAAAAAAGTACATCGGTTAAACGGCTAAACTTATATAGCAGCAATACGAACAAAGTGATGAATTAGGACCGTTGTACACGGTACTGTTTCTGTACGGTATGGTGCGCTAGCCGCACCGCAGAATGATCGTGTGAGCTTGTATGTGTGACATGGAAACCCACCGGTGGTAGGGTATACACCGACGGCAACGTGCCATGATGCGCGCCGTGTCTATCAACAACAACCGAAGTTTTTCACGGCAAAAAAACGTGTGTGTACAACGGGTCCTGCTATACAACGTGTCGTTTTGCATCTTTGTCAAATTTCAGGGTGTGATATAGAACATCAAACCGAATAACTGTCTCCATGGGACGAACATCGTATTGGTGAAAAAATTTTCAACTGTCCCATAGAAAACTTCAATACCTACTCGATGCAAATGTATGGAACGGCTAATTATCTTTTTGCGATTACGATATTGGTACTAGAACTAGATAATGCTCTTAACAAGTCGGTACCAAGAATTTATGAAACAAACTACGTCAGAGCTATTTTCATGTAAACAGATTAACTTGTACTTACTTGTTTTGGTTTTGCATTCAATTAATGATTCTAGTTTTTTTTAATATCTGAAAATTAGACTTCATTTAGAGGTTATGAGAATCTTCTAGCCTCGTGTTATCTATTTAATTGGTAAGGAGGTTGGAACCATAAAACTATTTCGACTCCATCCATGCTTTTGTCTTTGTTCAAAATGGCCGCGTTAAACCGCGGCCATTTTGTTCCCTTTTTGTAGCATAATTTATCAAAAAAAAACTTTGTACGCCAGCAACTTGTTTTAAATATAGATCCGGCCTGTCAGTACTTACACGTTAAGTAATATAAAAATGAATAACAGAAAATACAGCCTAACGATGACGGATGAGGTCTCTAAAAAGCAAAAAAATCCCATCTCTGCTAGAATTTGTAAGAAAAAATATTCAGATATTTTCCAGTCTTTTAACATCACCTTTCAGAAGATCGTGACAAATCGATGTGCTGTCGGTGACTTTGACATTCTCGCACTTTGAGGCGAAAATCCGCGTATCAAAATTCTGTGCACGAGCGAAGATGTCGCGACTCATCACATATAATTTAAACAAATTCTATCCGTCGATCAATGACAAACACATACATTTCAATGTGAACTCCTAAAATTGGCTGAAGATGTGACGTGCATAAAAAATTATGATATAGGGAATATACATTTTACAAGAGACCTCAATCAAAGAGGGTGGAGAGCGGGAGCCGGAAAGTGGATTAAATTGCATGTGTTATTTATTTTGCATTGTGGCTGGCTGTCGGGACTTTCGGCGTGTGGTTTGTATATCCTTACTTTTGGAAGATTGATGATACACCGTAGCTTACTGTTTTAATTTCAAGAATGATAAATTGTGTGTGTGGAATGTACACGCGAGAGCTTAGTAGAAGTACTTACTGTGTTACTAATGGGGGAAAAGGGGGAAGTGCATTGTGGAGAATTTGTACGATTAATGTGCCACAATGTTGGCTTAGTAATATCTTGCATCAAATAAATCGTAGGTACGTTTTCGGAAATAGTTCATGCTCACAAAAAATAAAATTCGCTGAAATCGCAATACTTTGTAGGAATTCCAATATTACACAAAAAAAATCAAATGAACAAATCTTGTAATAAAACTGAAATTCCACTCACTAGAAATAAAAATAGAGAAGCGAGATAAAATAATCAAAATAACTATCAAAGTTCTGATATGCAGCAACGATTTTATAAAATTTAATGCAACACGTACCACACATAAACCTTTTAACCGAATCACACATAAACTCAGTTCATGACGTGTCCACAATGTTACGTCACCAGCGGGACATAGGTACCTAATCAGGTTAGGTCTAGACCCAGACTAAGTTAGTACACCTAACTTGATTGTGAACAACACAAACCAGGAGATAAATGCATTAGAGAGAATAAAGTTTAGAGAACAAACTATTTTAACTTACACAATATTGTTATATCGAATTAAAATCATATTCTTTTGAAGTTTGGAATTTGAAGTTTGAAAATTTAATTATTAAAATATTGCAAAAAAAAATAACAAGTAAAAGATATTTCTTTTACTTCTTTTTTTTCTTTTATTTCTTTCAAGTTATTTTATTAAATAACTTGTAAATGTGGATAACAAAAAATACTGATCTAAAACTTGTATATCTTCAGTATTTGTCATTTCATGAAAATACCATTATCAGAACGAAAGTCTCTTTTCAATTCTCATGCTTTAAAAGTTCCTCTTTATGTTGTGCGTAGTAAAGTCGCTTTTTATGCTCTAGTGCATAAAGTATTTTTTTTTTCTAAGACTAAGATAATCAGGCCCAACAGCCACACGATTTAATTTATATCACTTACTTTAATTAAACCAGATAAAATAGTAATTGTCATTTATTATTTAAAAACGCAAAGAAACGTTTTTATGACTCGGCAGTATGAAGTACCCAAAGTCGAATAGAACATGTTGAAAATTAAAAAAAAAAAGTTTCGTAACGGGAATCAGCTATTCTCTTCTTCAATTTTGCAACATTTTTGAACAGTGAAAAGTGATTAAACTAAAAAAATGGAATATTCAAGTGACGAAGAAATTACAGTTTCGCCTTGTTTCGCTAATGGAGCAGAATGCAAAAAACGTGGTTGAAGAAAAATCCAAGCAACTTTGTCTCAACGCAACGTACAATTCATGCGTTGGAGATCAGACAAACAAGTAAATACTTTAACGGAGAGTGTTTTCTCGATCTATTTTGATGAATTATTTAAAAATAAGAAGCCGTTTAAACTTTGGAGTTTAAATTCCATGTTGAGGGCTACTGTACTAGTCAAATACGAAGTGCGTTTTCTAAAAAGGCTTTCCGTTGGACACAAAAACAAAAAATCAAATACCTTCACAGTGAAGCAAATGGAAACATTTTTAAATACCGCCCCCGACGCTGATTTTACCCCGCGACTTAACTAACGTTTGGGGTTAAAATAGCTTCTTTTATGCACTAGTTGTACAATCTACTATTTTAAAACTACAAAACAAAAGTTATTTAACAATCTTAATTACATTATTTTTACTGCCAATGGTCTGCGCAAAATGGCCTGGATTACTTTAGTTTAAGAGTCTAAGACTAATTCTAACTTACATATTAACAAAAAGATAGCAGCTAGCAAAAATACTGCAAAATATATTAATTCCTTTCAAAACCTTTTGTCGAGCAAAATAAACAATGAAACTGATGATGAAATTGACCGCAACAAAAACATGAACATTATTATGACTCAAGAAATAAGACTCCTCTCGGACTTTCAAATCTAATTTATTTGAAGCCCATTGAGGATTGCCATAAAGTTTACAAACGTTTACCGCAGTTATAAAGTTACGTTTGTTTATATTTCCTGTTTGAGAAAGCCTTTCCTTTTTCGACCTTCTACAATTCAATTATTCTGAGAGTAAGTTTATGTAAGTTTGTTGGTGGATCTGTTGAGGTAATTCATTTAATAATGAATTGATATGAAAATCTATCATCGTCATCATTTCAGCCGAAAGACGTCTACTGCTGGACACAGGCCGCCCCCAAGCACCGAAACATCAACCGGTTCTATATGCTTCTCCCGTCCACCGGATTCCTTTGGCCTTCACAAGAGAATCAATTCCAGAGAACATTGCAGTAAAAAATTCTGGAATCCAGATTAATTAAAAACTAAAGTGCATTGGCACTGTGCCAGTGAAGAGTTAGGGCTAATTATATAATATAATATAATATAAACGAAATTCTTGTGACTAATTCGAATAATTTTATTGGAACAGGTAGAAGTAATACAACCAATGAAAAGAAATTCGATAAATGTCTTGTAAAGTAAGAAAATATTTACCGTAGAACAACGAGTTTGTCCAGAACTCTTTATTGTTGATAAGACACACAAGAAACAAATGTTATTAAATAAGTTTCATCAAAATAATGAAGATCGGCTAAATTGTTAAGGAAACATACAAAATAATGGAATTGTATTAAAGTAGGTACCTATGCTCGAAGATAACAATGATAATAATGGTAAAACATTAATAAAATAAATATAGAAGCCAAAGGTTACCATGTGTCGCGGAGAAGACTTTATAAATTATAACTTACAAGAGAAGTAAAGAAAATCATTCTAAGATTGAGATAAGATTAAAGAGATAAGATTGAGATTGATTGATTGAGTTAAGATTTGGATTTGTTTACATTGTCTGGTAATAAGTTTAGAAGCTCGTTGGTAAAATTAATTAGAGAGTCAGATTTTTAAAACAATAATTGTAGTTTTGATTTGTTTTAAAAAAAAAAAATATTTTTTTCTCTTTCTCTTCATTTTAGAATTTTTTTTAGATTTAACCTTTTAAGTTTCACTCGTATGCAAATAGTTCACTAACAACTAAGTAGTATTTAAGATGTGGATAACGCCGTGAGCTACACATATGTCATCTCTTTTTTTTCTCACTACTTGTTTGTTATGATATTTGTGTACTTAACTGTTTGTTTTCCCGAAATAAATAAATAAATAAGATATTATTAGGTACAAGAAGATGGGGTAAAGAATAAGATGTATAATCACGTTTATATTCATTATAATAATTAAGACTTTTACGAGGCAGTTAAGCTTGTTATAGCTGTGTCTAATGCCACGAATACAATTTCCAAATCAACAAAAGATTTTTAAGACAATTCAGATGACTTAACAACGTATTACGTCATGTCGTAGTAAAGGAGAATACTAAAGTAATATAAATAATAGATCTGACAGTGGTTACAAGAATCCAGAAGTCTGAAAGACTAATAACCAGTCTTACCATGGGGTATTACCCTGTAATAGAGTTGTGTAGTGTGGAAATCAGGTAGGCAGTCGCTCCAAGGAAAATACTAGTATTCAGCTGCCTGCACCCGGTTAGACTAAAAGTTGACCCCTACAAAGTGGGGAAAATGCTAGGCAGATGAGATATATATTTGCGTAAACCAAGTATTAGAAAATATACACAAGGGACTTAAACATGTAGTATGTGATGCAAGACAGTTAAAGACGACATCGCATTTGAAATCACGACATCTTCTTTCATTCCGTAGCTCCATTCCTAAAGTAAGATCTCACCACCACAGCCGAGTCTTGAGAGCCCTCTCTTTAACAGACTCCTGCCTTTAAAAATATATCACCAAATTCTTTTATACGAAATCAAATCTACCGGCTTTTCGAGCGTTGGGACTGACAAAAGGCGAACGTAGACGCCGATACCGACCTCTGAAAGGAAAAATCGTTAGCCCAACAATGGAGAGGAGAAATTAAAATAATTTCTAGCACAACAGGTCGTTTGAGCCGTGAATAGATCGTGTAATTTGTTTGATGAATGTGTCCGAACTGAGGTTCTCTGTCTGATTAATGATTTTGTTAATATAGGTGTTTTGTTCATTAGGTTACATGTGACATGTCGTCACATGTCATGTAAAAAAACTTTTTTGCAAAAAAATACAACCGACTTCCAAAAACAACACTACAAAGTGAAATTAAATAACTTTAATTTCGGAAGTCGGTGGCAAAAAACGAAAATACATTTAACTAGACACCGACTTCCGAAATTAAAGTTATTTAATTTCACTTTGTAGTGTTGTTTTTGGAAGTCGGTTGTATTTTTTTGTAAAAAAGTTTTTATTTTTCACTTTTTAGTTGTGTACCTACCCCACACAAATTCTAATACCACTACCTACAAAACAAACTAGAACATCATCCATATAAAAGTGTGGAAAAAATACGTATTATTGAAGCTAACTCAAAAACTACCGAAGCAAAGTTAATCAATTTTATATGGGACCAACTGTGATGTATACTCTCTCGAATAAAACATAAAAAATCCAAATCGGTCCAGCCATCTTCGAGTAATCGGGGAACATACATAAAAAAAAAAGGTTCCGACGAATTGAGAACCTCCTCCTTTTTGAAGTCGGTTAAAAATGTACCTTAAAGGAGAAGTAATAATCTGATATAAAGAATCAGATTAACATCTCCAATGAAATAGGATAATTCAAGCTGACAACGATGATGACTCCATACCACATTCATAAAAATCGGCCAAGTGCGTGTCGGACCACGCAAAATGAAGGGTTCCGTAGTTGGGATGGATTTAGCCCAAGAAAAAACATTGTAGTTGAAAAGCATGTTCTCCGATACATTCCAACTGCAAGTGTAAGTTGGTTGACTATTACTCGTTAATTTGTAAAGCCTACTTCGCTGTGATAGTTTTCCTTTTTACTTCGTTATATCTAGGTACTACTGCCGTGATTTTTTCACATAGCAAAAAACAAACATTTAGCTGGCGGGGCACTTGACTCTAACAAAATTTAGCACTTTAAAACTTAATATTTCGCAAACGTGTCGCGGAGAAGACTTATAAATTATATACCTTAGAAGAGAAGTAAAGAAAATAATTCTAAGATATTATTAGGTACGAGAAGGAGTAAAGAATAAAAAAAAAATAAAAAAAGGACATTATTAAAATAAAAAAATTAGAGGTAATTAGTAGTAAAGCTTGTTGAAGCTATCTGTATCTAATGCCAGGAATACAATTTCCAACTCAAGACAAGATTTTAAGACAGTTTAGATGACTTAATAACGTAATACGTCATGTCGTAGAAAAGAAGACCAAACAAACGGATCCCTGAATCAAGAAATAGTTGTCACACACCCGCAATATTTTTGGACGGTCTATCCAACGACACACACAACACACTCAACACGACACTCACACCATGGAATAGACGGAAAAAAATCATCCCTATTTTACGTGTAGAGGAAGTAACCTAGAATTATTTTTTCAAGATTTTATTAGACCACTTTGTTGGCGTTATTAATATGTATATCCATGGCAAATTATAGCTTTCTAGTACTAAGGGTCTCTGAGCTAAGCCATGGACGGACATGGCTAAACCATAAGGACCTTGTTCACTACAGAACCCTAAAACTAAAAGCTATTTTAAGCCGACTGATAAAATAAAACCATGAATTCATTGCGAGCTGTGATGACTAATATAAAAAGCCTGTAAAGTAATATAAAGTTTCAACAATCCAGGTTATACCTTGCCATTTGACTGACATCAGGTATCGTCAGCTTTTCAACGAGAATGGCTATAGGTTTTCAATAAAATAAATAGCACGCTGGTGGTTAAATCTATAAACTCGGCTTTTACGAACTGAGAGCTATATTTATTTGGAATCGATAAGAACTAAGTGGGAATGTAATTCGTTACTCTGTGGGTTTAAACATCTAGAGGAATCAAGTAAGTTTAAGGCGAGTAGAGCTGGTAAGCGGCAGCGCCACGAAGTAAACAAGTCAGGAGATATGGAACATTTTGAAATTTCCTATGCTCACATTTTTAGTCAGATGAGGTAGAAGTTATTGCAATTAACGTCGAAAACTTCGAAGCTAGGAAGTTTAGTGTTGATTTTTTTAATACAAAAATACTACCTCATCTGACTAAAAATGTGTGCTTATGAAATTTCAAAATGTTCCATATCTCCTGACTTATTTTTTTTTTCTCAATGGTGGTGCTGTTAGTAGCTATACTCGCCTTAAAAATTTCATGATTCTAGGTCAACGGTAAGTAACCCATAGGTTTTGATTTACTTGCGAGTATGTGTCGCATAAATAGCTTTTTGTTGCGTTGACTTATAAGCTCGATTTTTTTAGAGCTCCAAAGGACTATTAGACCTACGTATTTGATATTAATTTCAACTTGATACCTTTTCGCGTTCCTGAGAAAAAGGGTCTTGACAGACTGACAGACAGACGGACGACGAAGTGATTCTATTTAAAGGATTCCGTTTTTTCCTTTTAAGCTACAGAACCCTAAAAACAACTAAAAAAAACTATGTAAATATTTATCTATTAATTTGAATGTATGTTAAGTATCAAGAAAGACTCGGTTTTATTTGTGTTTTTTTTTTTTTATTTTAGCTAATGGCAATGGAAATAAAGTATTTGGAATAATATTTGTTTGATGTTAAGTTACGTTTCTGATGAATGACATAACAAACAATCTGATTATTTTGTTAGTAGGTATACAGTAAAGGTTGTCTGCAAAAGGCGACCTTACGTCGCTCAGGCCGGTAGAGAAATAACTCTGGTTGCATTTGTTGGATTATTAACGATTGTTCGTATTTATGGAGAATCATTAAGTAATTGAATAGTTTATTGATAATCTTATTACGAACGTCAGTGTCACTCTGTCAGAATGAACGATGACAGTGACGTTCGGAAACGTTCCATTTCAGTAACATTTGAATAAACTTGATAAACGTAAATTAATGTTTCACGAATAGAATAATTAATGTTGTACTTATAATATAATATGATATTGACCCTATTAATCAAAACAAAGTCATAGAACGTCAGCTATCACTTTAAAGATGATAGTGACGTTCGGAAACGTTACATTTCAGTGATATTTTATTAAACGTAAATTAATGTTTTATATGTAGAAATGTACATATTGTTATTTGCATTTCTTTGATTGATATTTCATAGACAGATGTATTTTATATTAATTGTTTATATTGCGACTTAAAATACTCGTATTACCAACAACGATTGTAGAGTTGTCGCACAATAGACAATTATGGTGGCTACTGATAATCAAGATTATACTTGATTATAATAACAATACTGTAAATGAATAAGTAATAATTAATATAATACTAATAATGTTTCTCATGATTTTACATTGCAATTTCTATGTACCAAGTTATTTCTAAATAACTTTTAACAATAGTCATGGCCTGTGATTGGCAGAAATAAATCATGACCCTTGATTGGTTGAAACTAATATCGTATCAGATCTTACTTCTAGATTATAAATAAACAATAACTGTATTCCTAAATGATCCCTTAATGTTTTAAAACAGTCTCACAATATATGATTTGTTAATTAATACCTATTTTAGAAGTTATTTGGCAATTATGTATAACCATCTGTGATTGGTCTAACATGGCGCCAAGAGGTGGGAATAGTTTGTAGTAGGTAGGTACCTACCAGTAATATTTAAAAACTATAAAAGACGGGACTACCCCGACCCGTCATGATCCAGCCTGCCCCGTCTGGCTGTCATATTATTATTAGCGACGCTCAGTCGACTAATAATTAACCTTAGTTTTAGGCCTGGCCGGGGGCTTTAAGTTCGCTTAAAGAACCCACAGGAAACGCCCGGTTGAGCAGTCTCGACCCTTAGTGGTCAACTGCGAGATGCCATATATAAATAACTAACTAACTAACTAACGAATCAGCGGGACTCGTTATGCTAGCTGTCCTACGGTAAAGACCCTCTGGTGTCTGCCGTAAATATAAAGCTGCTAAGGAGGTCCTATCATCCAAGTCTTTTGGTTACAACTGTTAAACGGTACAGACAGACCATGAGTGGTGTCCCATGTCCGTAATTATTAAGTTGCTAAAAGTTAATACGTCATTGGCTAAGCCAATGTAAAACACCACGCTGCATAGCAGAAGTTCTGTGTAAAATGGATTCTCTTGGATCTGGTGAAAGATCTAACTACAATGTTCATGTAAGTTGATTGATAATATTATATCTTGATTATTGTTGATAACTATGTTGTTCTGTATGTGTTATAATACGACTAATATTGCTCATGATATTGTGCAAATTCCTATCTATTGTTATAGTTGCTAACTTTGAGAAAAATGATCTATGATGATCTGATCTATATTTATAAGGTAATGGAGATACCTAATTGAGACTGATCCTAATGTAAAAATGTATGGATAAAATACTAAAGTTCCCATGGAGTTTCTTGTCCGTTCTTCTCCATGTCTACCTAGTTTTGCGAACGGACAAATAGCTTTCTTAGATAAATAAATAATGACAAGCCTAATTGAAATAATAAATACCTAGTCTTGTCTTTCTGTGCTTTTCTTCATGAAACCCTTTCCTTACACACCATGTTCATAACTAGTTTCATACACAGTAAATAAATAATAATCATCTTGACATACAAAGCTTTTAATTAAGTGGATATATATATACCTATAAGGTTAGTGTACAATCCACTTTCTAACACATTCGAAAACTCAAGTGAATTTGGAATTAGCTTTAAAAATAAAGTATTATTTTCTTGTTTGAAAAAAATAACACGATTGATATAACAGGCGCGTAGAAGTGAATATGTTTTTCATGAAATAAACGGAAAAGTATAATTTTATTTATTATTTACGCCCCCACATAATAGTGCTATGCTAATACAGTTCTATGAACACAAATACGAGTAAAACCGTGGTCTTTCTTGATAATATACATTCAAATTAATAGCTAATTATTTACGTAGTTTTTTTTTTAGTTGTTTTTAGGGTTCGTTTAGGGCTCACTTCGTTGTCCGTATCGTTGTCTTTGTTGTCTGTCAGTCTGTCAAGACCTTTTTTCTCAGAAACGCGAAAAAGTATCAAGTTGATATTAATATAAAATTCGTAGGTCTATGGTCCCTTGGAGTTCTAAAAAAATCAAGCTTCTAAATCAATGCAACAAAAAACTTTTTTACAAATAAATACAACCGACTTCCAAAAACAACACTACATAGTGAAAAATAACTTTAATTTCGGAAGTCGGTGTCTAGTGACTCGTAAATGTATTTTCGTTTTTTGCCATCGACTTCCGAAATTAAAGTTATTATTCACTTTGTAGTGTTGTTTTTGGAAGTCGGTTGTATTTTTTTGTAAAAAAGTTTTTATTTTTCACTTTTTAGTTGTGGTACCTACCCCACACAAATTCTAATACCACTACCTGCAAAACAAACTAGAACATCATCCATATAAAAGTAGGGAATAAATACGTATTATTGAAGCTAACTCAAAAACTACCAAAGCAAAGTTAATCAATTTTATATGGGACCAACTGTGATGTATAACCCTCTCGAATAAAACAAAAAAAAAAAATCCAAATCGGTCTAGCCATCTTCGAGTAATCGGTCCGACGAATTGAGAACCTCCTCCTTTTTGAAGTTGGTTAAAAAGCCATTTATGCGACATATACTCGCAAGTAAATCAAAACCTATGGGGTGGTTACCTTTGACCTTTGTATCATGAAATTTGGCAAGAAGCAAGGTCACACAGCACAAGTAAAGGAAAACGTCCGAAAATCGCATAAAATTATTTTTTATGGGATTACAATGTTGAGTTTTTTCTTAGGATACATTCTTTTCTACTACGGAACCCTTCATTGTGCGTGTTTCGACATGCACTTGGCCGGTTTTTTGTTTATCCTTCAGCCAAACATTCAGGCTATAGTCTATAGCCCGCTGGGTCTTCTGTGTCTTGCATACTTGTTGTGTGTCCAAGTTTGTGATCCGTATAACATGCTGGGGAGCAGCCACCCATCCTTGACTTTCTTTTTCAGTTTCAGAGGCAGCTTTGATTTCATTATTTCTTTAAGCTCCAGAACTTACTTCATGTCATGATTACCATCTTTGTTTCTGGAATTGCTGAATCAATTGTCCTTTATATACCTACTTGTACATAATATATGAATAAGTTACGGTAAACTTGAAACTTTTTAATTATTGTCTATCATTATTAATAATTACCGAAATTCGAGATAAAAGTAAGAAATTAATCACATTTACCGGTGATTATTAATAATGTGACCTTAGTACCGATAAATGTAATAATTTTCAAAGTTAACTTAGTATTTTTCAGTAGGTACCTGTAAGTGTTATGGTAGGTATTATCAATAAATACCTATTGAACAAAGAAATAGAAGAAAGATTTTAATTTTAATGTTGATTTTACGGAGTCTATGATTGTACCTACTTATAATTTTAAACAAAACTAAAGAATAAACGATTTTGCATGTAAGTTTCATTTACCTAGTTATGTATTTGTAAGTACTGTGGTAATATAAATAAATACCTACCGGACAAATAACTTCGAGTCTTATTTTATTTAATAACAACTGCTAAAAGTGATGAATTTCAATTGAATATTCACATTTACTAAATCATGAGGTAATTATTAATAATGATGGATAATTATTAATAATTTTCAATTAATCACATTTACCGTAATATACATATTTTATTGTTAGATTGTATTAATGTATTTTAGATTTGTCAAGTGTACCTAAATTATAATGTTCACAGGATAATAATTACTTTGATTATCCTAGTAAGCGTGCTCCAAAGGTGCATTTTAATAGTTTGATGTTAGAAAAATATTTTCTTTTTTTAACAACCCAAACGATGATTCTATTTTGTTAATTATAATTATATACTAAGGTTTTCCTTACCTCTTGAGGCTCCGAATCGACGAACCAGTCGATAGTAGCTGCTGGCAGCGAGTAATCCGAGGTGCAGTTGACCAGCGCCTGCTCGCCGACTTGTACCAATGTTGGCAGACCCGTGATCAGCGGGTCGTATTCTGGCATCACTGGTAGAAAAGAATACTATTTTAATCGTAATCGTTTGCAAGTAAATGTAATTAAATAATAATTCTCGTATTCATCATCGAATGGGAATTGGAAATCAGAATGGGAGCAAACACGCACACTTACAGCGTTTTTCCACCGCCACCGTCAACGGGACGTCAACGGGAAACGAGATTATTCGAACCGAACGTGACGACCCGTTAAAGGCAACTGTTTGTCCACCGCGACCGAACTCTGCGCCAGCGGTTCAGTATGATATGATAGACAAAACAAAAGCCGGGTGAACGAAGCCGCGGTACTTCGGCAGAACCCGCCGGTGATCCGGCAGTGGACAAGATCAAACGTGTTTTGTATTACATCGGCCCGTCACAATCTCGGGCCGCGTTCTAGCAGTCGTGCCAAACGACTCAAAAATTCGGGGGCTCCCATCCCGGGTGACGGCGCTCGGGTGACGGACGTGCGGCCTTAGTAAATGTTACATATCGTTACTTCGACGCCATCATCTCGTTCCCGTTGACGTTCCGTTGGCGGTGGCGGTGGATAAACGCACACACATACACACAATACATACCTGAAATCACTTGTCCCAAGATATAGACTAACTGTCTAGTTTCGGGCTCACTCGCAAATAATACTTTGTAACCTAGCTGTTGGTAATATTTTGAGCTACTCCTATCGTCTTAACCTGTGAACCTAGTCACTATTTTACCTGCACGCGTGGCATGAGGACGTTTTGTCGCCAGAAGAATAGACAAAATTACACATTGCCATGCTTAGATGCGTAGAATGCGTAGTAATATTTCTACAATCTTTCATTTTGTCTATTCTCTCGTCAACAAAACCCGTTTTCTATGGTCGTCATGGTACGTGTGCTGGATAATAAACCATTTTTACTTATTCTATACTATCCGCTCAAGCACGGCGTGCTTTGCAAATGTGGTCAGTGCATTGTGTACTCCATTTAAAATAAAATTAGACATGTAAACAAACGTTTTTTACTGTCCGTTCAACCGATTTTGACTTCTATTGCGTTGGTGGCATGACAAATGGCAGCTGCAGTAAACAGTTGGTATTGTAACCACTTTTTTGCCTTTAATGACATCCTTAAGCCTACGGAGTAGAAGTCAAAATCGGTTGAACGGACAGTAAAAATCCGGCCAAGTGCGTGTCAGACCACGCACAATGAAGGGTTCCGTAGTTGGGATGAATTTATCTTAAGAACAAACTTAACATTGTAGTTGAAAAACATGTTCTCCCATACATTCCAACTGTAAATGTAAGTTTGTACTCACAATATTGATAGATTTACCATGTTATTTTAAGACCACAGCCTTCTTATAGGTTTTCCTGTAATCTACATGTAAAGATCTATTTTCTGTATTTTTTTCAAAATTTTAGGCTCAGTAGTTTCGGAGATAAGGGGGGAATGGTCAATTTTCGTCTATTTTCTTAAATAACTTTAAAACAATTTATTTTAAACTTATAAAAAAATATATTTGAGACCCTCATAGTAAGCCTTTTCATTTGACATGCAACATGGTGTAGTTTGCAAAACTTTTTTTTTTAATTTTCTTATTTGCCCCCCAAAAGTGACCTCTATATTCAAAATTCATTTATTTACTTTACCCGTCCGTTTTTTGGTCACAGAAATTCATATGTGTACCAAATTTCAACTTAATCGGTCCATTGGATTCGGAGCAAATTGGCTGTGACAGACGGACAGACAGACAGACAGACACACGAGTGATCCTATAAGGGTTCCGTTTTTTCCTTTTGAAGTACGGAACCCTAAAAAGGTTTGTATAAATGTCTAATCTTATTGTAAAAGGAGTATAATTACAGGTTGACTGTTCTAAATGCTAGTTAGTCATGATTAAATCATCATAATGTAACATGTCAATGATTTTGCCTTTTATACTCGTATGTCCGAGATTCTGAATATTCAACTCTAAAACAATGATTCTATGATTCATACCAACGTGTTTTAAAAACTGAAACGTATAGAATTCAAACCAAATACCTACTACCTGTTTATCGTTTCTACAAGTTATGAAACAGAGAGTATAACCATATATAATCAATACTAAAGTGGACGGCCTGTAGTGAAACCCTTCCCTAACTTTTAACTCGCCTGTTATTTTATTGTTCCGAGTGTAATAAGGGGTATCCAATATATTTTGGGTAAGGTTGCCTACTTCATTCATTCTATTATATTCTAACATTCACATTATTCAGAGAAAGCTTAAAAAAATATCCTGCTTACATTTTAAATAATTTTTATTTGATGTTTAAGTATGTATAAAAAAACCGGCTAAGTGCGTGTCGGACCACGCACAATAAAGGGTTCTGTAGTTGAAAAGAATTTATCGCAAAAACAAACCTATCATTGTAACTAATCCCAAAAACATTTTTTGCTATGTGATAAAATTACAAATTAACAATTTTCGGATTTTTTTCTTTTACTTGTGCTGGGAGACCTTGCTTCTTGCCAAATTTCATGATTCTAGGTCAAAGGGAAGTACCATAGGTTTTGATATACTTGCGAGTATCGAAATATGTCGTATATATGGCCGTATTTTTTATTGCGTTGACTTAGAAGCTTGATTTTTTTAGAAATCTATGGGATCATAGACCTACGTATTTCATATTAATTTCAACATGACACCTCCACGCGTTCCTGAGAAAAATGGTCTAGACAGACTGAAAGACAGACAACGAAGTAATCCTTTATGGGTTCCGTTTTTTCCTGTTGAGGTACGGAACCCTAAAAACTAAACCAAACTACTGCAATATCCAAAATTAGGATTTTTCAAAACTAGCTTACACGTTGTTCACTTTGCATAGCCATACTCGACAAGTATGTGCGATGTTTTACAATTTATTTTTGGTTTTATATTTGATGAATAACCATACAATTTTTATCATGTTTACTATCAAGAATACACAACATTTGTCATATCTGTGACTATTTAGAGCAATTTTTGACAGGGCGAAACTTTTGCGGCGACATCTACATCGCCACGTACGAAGTACGCATCACACTGACGTGACGCAAAACCCTGCATCGCGCAATCAGAGTTTACCGCGCGACTAGCATAATATTCAACGTCCCGAAATCAACCGTCGGGCAGTTACCAGACACAACACCCATCTGGTTGGAGGATCCTCCCTTTTCTATGGAGGTTGAGTGAACTTTACACCCTGTTCCTCATGCCTCTGTACTTTCCTAGAATGGTTAATTTGTTAAATGTGGTGGGTAAAGTCATGCCTAAATCCACCAAACAGCATTTCAGAGAAAAAAAAAAACCTATTCGCAAATAAAATACCATCAGTCGTATCACTTATATTCCATTTCCAGTTTTATTCCAAAATGATATTTTCCTTGAATACGTCTTTGTCAAAGGGAAACTACATATGAAATGTTAGATTTAATACCATTTCCGCGCCCTGCCTCCCTAGTACCATTAACGTAGATTCTGGCTTCCACACGATAATCTCCAGTATAGAACGACGTTATTACATTGGGCTCATCATAATGATATAATGTTCGGTAAAGCAAATGATATTTTGTCCGTATGGATTGTTATCTTATGTGGATTGCGTATTGATATTAAAATTGTGCTCTTATTGTTTATTGATATGAGTATTGTTGTTAGTTTAGGTTTGGGTCATGGTTTTTGGCCTAACATCATTTTCGGGTTTTCGTTCGCTGAAATTATATGTTCTTGCATTTATGGGTACTAGGATAGCATGTTTATTATACTCGTATCAAGTAGGTAGGATAATCAAAACTGAATTAGGCACACTTCCATGGTCTAATAAGTCACTTGGAATACTGCAGCACCGTGTGGAACCCAACATACCAAGTTCATATAAACAGGATAGAAAATATCCAAAAAAGGTTGGTTAGGCATCTAGGTTTCCGGTTTAGGGTCAGAAATACAAGAACTTATCAGGATAGACTAACTTACTTTAAACTTACATCTCTTAAGACTCGTACTATATCTGACCTAGTTTTTCTATTCAAGTTATTTAATAATGACATTGACTGTCCAGATCTCCTAAGTAAAATTGGCATCAATGTTCCTGTTAGAATTCCACGTTATCCTCGTCCGTTATTCAGGGTTCCCCGCTGCCGCACCAATTTAGCAAAACATGCACCCATTGCAAGGATGACATATGAATACAACATTGTTTCGAGTTCTTCGGGAGACATAGACATCTTTTCTAACAATCTTGCTAAGTTCAAACGTTTAATTCGGGCACGATTTTCAGACCCTGTTTTATGTTGACGTATCGACAGGTCACACACATTTATCATATTATATTGTTAAATAATTGCTCTTTATAGTTCCTATTCATTGTTGCCTCTTTCATTGTATTATTTGTGTTTTAGAATATCTTAATGTTTTAATTATTTTTTTTTTTTTAATTTTACTCTTCAATTGTTTACTATTTAACCCGTGTTTTAATTTAAAATGTTTAATTTAATTTTATGTTCATGTGTTGTTTAATTTAATATTGTTTAATTTTTCTTTGATTTAAATTTTATTGTGTTTAACTACTTAAACTCATACAATTCTAAACTATGTTTAAAATGATGATGTATGCATGATGTGTTCTCCTATAACTGAAGGAGCACAAATTTTCAAAGTACTTTGTATAATAATGCATGTAATGTGTATCCTTTGTTGGAGTTCCTTTCTGAATAAAATAAAATAAAATAATATTAGTCTATTCTCATGTCCAACCAAGAAATCACAATCTACTCAATCAGTGATAATCTTTAGACCTAAAACAAAAAATACCAGGGCAGCATACTCACCAGCAAGTGTCATATTCGCTGATCGCTTGTCAACAGCGAACCGAGGTCCTTCGCTGGAGACTTCGCAGGTGTACTTCGCAGTCCCTCTCTCAGGCCTGACCGTGATGACACACGCCTCAATGTCACACGAACTGTTGGTGACGGAGATGTCTGTGCTGTTAAATACTCTTGTTTCTAGCTGTGGACAAAGTTGCTGATTAGAGAACGAAATAGAGAAAGTTTTGATAGCATGGGAGAAAGAGCAAGAGCCATTGGCTCCTTCTTTTCCAGAAAGGAGTAAATCATTGTATATCACAAATAGAAGTTTCGTAGGGTTTCGTCTGTGCCAATACGTGGTAAGTGGTCAGAAAAGGGTCAAAAAGTAAATAAATTACGAGATCATTCTGGCTGGACCTTTGTTAAAATGTCATGCAATTCGCATAAATTATGATTGCATCTGTAAGAGCTACAGCCTTCGCAGATGGCCATGATTCTTCTCCGCCGCGAATAGATCATGCCATTTCATTTCCCGCGCGCGTCGTTTGAACAGATAACCCTTTCTCACACTTGAATTTTACGACTTTTGCGGAATGACAAAAAGCCCATATATCCTTGTTTGTAAGTACAGACCTACGTAAGCATAGTTTTCGTCTCGAGCTTTATTTGATTTCAGAGTTAACGTAAAGTTGCTCTGAGGCTTTTTAGACGTAAAGTTTTAATAATTATTTTCCGGGATGAAAGGTATTCAATCATTTTTTCTAGATAACACCATTAAATCTGTTCATTCGTGGGTATAGCTGAGTAACTCTACCACATAAAAAAACTTTTTTACAAAAAATACAACCGACTTTCGAAAACAACACTACAAAGTGAAAAATAACTTTAATTTCGGAAGTCGGTGTCTGGTATTTTCGTTTTTTGCCACCGACTTCCGAAATTAAAATTATTTTTCACTTTGTAGTGTTGTTTTTGGAAGTCGGTTGTATTTTTTTGTAAAAAAAAGTTCTCTTTTTAGTTGTGGTACCTACTCCACACAAATTCTAATACCACTACCTGCAAAAGTAACTAGAACATCATCCATATAAAAGTGGGGAAAAAATACGTATCATGGAAGCTAACTCAAAAGCTACCCAAGAAAAGTTAAACAATTTTATATGGGACCAATTTTGATGTATACACTCTCGAATAAAACAAAACAAAATCAAATCGGACGACTCTGTAAAAAGTTATGCGTGGTCATACATAAAAAAAAACATACGTGTCGAATTGAGAACCTCCTCCTTTTTTTTCGTCGGTTAAAAATAGAAAATCATTTTCGGATTTGTAATAATAGTGAGATTGAGATATACTTCAGCAAAGCGGTGACAATTTTTTTTTTAAAGGAGGAGCTAAAGACCTTCACAAAACGGCGACACCTAATTATAGCACCTTTTCAATGCCCGTTACTTAGATATAATAAAATACATCTCGCAGATTACCAGCTCGGGTTTTAAAAGCTGTTGAAAGGCCCTTCAGTCTTCAGAGCCCTCACTTCGACCTCATTCCGTAAAATATTTCCTAGTCGCAGATTCAAAAGGTGCTCCATAACAGGTGAAAACATTTCCCACTTTAAAATAACGTTTATAAAATGTTATATACGAGTTCCGCGTTCTGTTTTTCTGGTCCAAACATTTTTTTTTTCTGACCGTTCGCGTGATGAGCGCCATGTACGGTCGCCCGATGCAGCCAGATGGAACGAAAATATATTTTCTGAGGCTTTTCGTTTATTGAGGGGATGTTTTTTTTAAATTACGTAGAGACATTCAAAAGTTATTAACGTTGGCATGAATTTCGTTTACAAAATGTGTAAACTAGAGTCATAAAAGAGATTAAAAAAAAATATTGTGTTTAAAAAATATGCCGTGGTAAAAAGCACGCTGGGAGTTTTTCCACGCGCTCCGCTGCCACTGTCGTAGTGAAAAGAAGGCTACAATAGTGCACTAATGACTTTATACTGAGAAAATTGCTCCATCACATTATGTATCTTCTAAATAACTTCATTTCACTTCGTGTCAAAAACACAGTACAAAAATAGGAGATTGGTACCCATGTATACTTAAAACTTGTTTAGGTTTAACCTTTTTGTTTTCAGAATCCATAACAGGTACATTTCCGTACGAAACGGATTATGGATTATGAAAATAAACGGTTTTTGAAACACGGAAGCTCTGTAGCAAACAGGTATTTTTTGCGCAAAATTCAATGTAAATTAATATCTCTTACCTTTGAAAAATGATCTTAAAAGAAACGTAAGCATTGGCTAATATCAACAGAAATAATCAAAAGACGAAACAACCTTATAAGCTGAGCATCCACTACTCCGCACCGGCCGCAACGCACGCACGGCATGCAACCGATTTTGGTTTGTTTGTATGAAGAAATGAAAATGCAGACGGTACCGGTAGTGGACACAGTGTTATATGAATTCATACAAATCAAACCGAAATCCGTTGCCTGCTGTGTGTGCGTTGCGGCCGGTGCGGAGCAGTGGACGCTCACCTTTATATGAAGCCTGAAGAGAAGAGAGTCATAATATCAAATTAAGACATTACAGAACAAACAGAAATCGGACACTTTAATGCTTTCAGTACATCTAAGAGCTTTCAAGAAGTCTAGTCACATTAAAATTCATGTTGGACCATTTAAACTTTACAAAAGAGGCTAAATTGGCGTATTTTACGTTTTTTTGCCTCCACAATGGTGCCTAGATCCTTCAGGCTTATGAATAGGACGTAGATAAAATTTAATAAAATGTTGTACTGACATTTTGGATTTTGGGTACTTTGACCTTACCAAAAAAGGGATATCCGCGGGTGTCAGTAAAACGCGACTAAGAAATCATGAGGGCGAGAGAAAGTTTGCCATTGCAAATGCCAAGTTTAGTGGATACCTTCATTGGCCTATGAGGCTGCCTCATTGGCAAACGAATGCTCAGCAGTGGATTATTAGGTAAATAATAGTTTAAGCAGTCTTTGAAGTTCTGCCTCAAAGGACTAGTGATAAGACTCAGTCATCTGCCTAGCCTTTTCTCAACTATGTTGGGGTCAGCTTCCAGTCTAACCGGATGCAGCTGAATACCAGTATTTTACATGGGGCGACCGCCTCCCTGAGCTCCACAACCCAGTAACTGGGTGATACGATACCCCTTGGTAAGACTGGTTGTCAGACTTTCGGGCTTCTGACAACCCGTAACGACTGGCAAAGATCCATGAATGACAGCCGGGACCAACGGCTTAACGTGCTTTCCAAGGCACGAAGGAATCTCGGTATGTATAGATGGTCACCTATCCACGGACCAACCCCGGAAAGCGTAGCTTAACCTGATGGATTAACCCGTGCGGCTGTTATTACTTAGCCACGAGCTTCTCTGTGAGTGATACTCGTAAGACTCAGTAAGATACACTATTAATATTAATATTTGATTAAGTTTTACAGATAACCTATGTTAACATTTGTAGTTGATGAATAAGTAATCATTGTAGGCGTATAAAACTGTGGTCAGATATTACTACAGTAACTAATTCAGTGAGCTAGCTTAATCTGTTTGAAAAATTCAGACATCAAAATTAATGTACACACTACATGATTGTATAGTTCGCTGAGAGTGCAAGAGTTGAATACAATTCAAACAAAGGTAAACTTTAAAATTGATTAAATATAAATATATATTCAGAATTCAAGATGAATATAAATTCTAGTATTCTCTCTAGTAACCCGATAGTAGTAGAAATTATTTAATTATATTTTGAGATGTTTTGTCTCTAGAATTCTGAATTTCTATCACGACTTTACCTAATTGGGTTAACGATATTGTTATAACTGCATCAAATATTAGTTTTGCGTGTGACTGTGTATTCCTCGGCTGTACTTACTAAAAGCTAAGCTAACTGAGGCATCTTACCATGGTAGGACAGGTCAATAAACGTTTAGGTTAGTATCACGAACAGCATACCTACGACTTAGCTACTGAAATATAGTTCAGTTGTTTCTCCAAATTATTGTATAGTTGCGTATTTAGTTTAAGAAAAATCTTTTAGTCCAGATAATGATTTTCATGGGATCAAAAAATATTATTACCTGATCATAAAATAAAAAAGCGGCCAAGTGCGAGTCGGACTCGCCCATGAAGGGTTCCGTAGCAGCAAGTAACATAATATAAAAGTTCTTGTAGTTCGTTGTAACTTTGATCGATGTTTTAATAATAGACCAATTTATGACGTATTAAAAAAAAAAACATATTAGATCTCGTTCAAACTAATTTAAAAAGCCTCGACCCTCGCACTTCCGCGGGATGTACAGTCTCATCACCGATGATCGTGGGTGATGCATCCGGTTTGCAGTCAGCAGTGTACGGACCCTCCTATCCAGGGCGTCGAGTTCAGTCTGAGTCCATCTGAGTATGCCGAAAGAGCACATCAAAACCGGCATGACCCAACCGTTGAAAGCGCGCACCTTGTTTCCGCCTGAAAGAAGACTGGTTAATACCTTCTTCAGGCGACCAAAGAAGTGCTCCTTCAACGATTGCTTCATGTCAGCAACGTTGATGCCTAACACTTCCGACATACCCAAATACTTATAGCTTTCGGATGAGGAGAGGGATCTAAGATGTATGGAATCCGAAAGTTGAATTCCATCGGATTCCATAACCTCACCTCGTTTTACATGCATGATTGCACATTTGTCCACACCAAATTCCATCCTGATGGCGCTACTGAAAGTTTCAGTAACCTTAAGTAGCTCCATCAGCCGCAATTTGTTGTGGGCAAAGAGTTTCAAATCATCCATGTAGAGGAGGTGAGATATCACCTGACCACCTCTCTTCAACCGATAGCCTAGACCTGAATCCTCCAACAGTGTGCTTAGAGGATTCAGGGCTAAGCAGAACCAAAGTGGACTCAAACTGTCGCCCTGAAATATTCCCCGTTTAATCCATACAGGATCATCATTCCCTTGGATCTGTCGACATCCAGGATAGCGAAGGACCGTCCTCCATTGCCCCATACACGACTCAAGGAAGGTGCGTAGAGTCGCATCAATCTTGTACAACTCCAACACCTTTATGAGCCATGTATGTGGCACCGAGTCATAGGCCTTCTTATAATCTATCCAGCATGTCGACAGATCCTTGCGGGATCGACGAACCTGTTGGCTAATGGCCATGTCGATGAGGAGTAGCTCCTTAGTACCGCGAGACCGTGAGAGGTAGACATAATCGTGTTGCTGTCAATGTGCGTATTAATTTTCGCTCTCAAAATGGATGTAAGAAGTTTATAGACCGTCGACAAACACGTGATCGGTCTATAATTCTTGGGTTCCACGGGACTACCTGACTTATGGAGCAGGTGGGTAACGCCTGTTGTTAGAAACGGCGGTAGCGACCCAGACTCTAAGGACGATTGGAACTGAGATGCCAGGCAAGTGTGTGAACTACTTAGCCATTTCAACCAAAAATTGTGCAGTCCGTCCGGTCCCGGTGATTTCCAATTCGGTAACGGACGGACTGCTCTGGCTACGTCTAATGGCGTAATTGCGATTTTTCCCATTTCTGGTATAGTTTCACACACTCGCTCGACATCCTGCATCCAGTCAGCCTCAGAGTGACAGACGGGTACCGACCATATGCTGCGCCAAAATTCACTCGTAGCGGCATCATCCGGGCGGCATACGTCTGTCACATTTTATTCAGGTCGCTCCCAAGTTCTATATACCCACAGCACACACACAGCTAGGAAAATTGACGTTAGCTAAACGACATGCCGCAACAGCCGCGCAATACAGAATCGAGTGTGTATCAACGAGGTCCTCGCTGCTTTCGAAAAAATTCTTAAGCTGCGAGTCCAAGGCACTCACCAGCGCCCTATTTTTTTTGTGCATAGGAAGGCGTGGTAAACGGGGTCTAAGTTCGGTCGGAGTGGACCTATACTCACGAAACGCATCCTCCAGTGCGCTCCTCAACCGGGTATTGCACTGGCTACTTACTGTGTCAACCCTATCATCCTCCTCTTCAACATGATTGAGCCGCGGTGAGATTGCATCTATAGTTGACGCTTGTACCGCGGTTTGTGCTGGGGTCGAGACGATACGGCTGCTCAGTACCTCTGAGCGCAGCCTATCAAGTGCGGTATCGTCCAACCTGTGATTGCGTTGGATGACCCGCACCTGATCCGACAGTCGTTGGGCCGAGGTGTTGACGGTTGGTTCTAGTTCCTGGAAAAGAGTCAGCATCCTAACACGATACGCAGTGAGATTAGTTCCTCCCTCTGTAGACCCGTAATATGCGCGCATGACGTTCTCGTTCATTGACTGAGTCCATCTCATGCGCTGCACACAACCACCGGCAGCGGGGACCCGGCTCGGGGCCGAATGGCCCCTAAGTCCCAAGCTCCTCGGTGGCCAGCCTCTCCCCTGCCGACGTTCAGGTGTTGGCGACGTCGGCGGGGAAAAATACTCGTCGCTCGTCTCGACGCAACTGCCGTGGCCGGTGTCGTCACAGCGCTCATAGTGGGGCTGGATACCGGCGGCGGCGGGGCGGAGCTGAGCGGCGAGTCCGGAGATGGTGGGCGTGCTCGTTTTGCAGCTGATCTTGTCAACATATTAATTTAATTTTCATATGTTTGTTTTGTCGGAGATGACAGATGTCACCTCCGATTCGGTAGTTTTTGATGAAAATCTTTATTATTATTATTATGTCGTTTATTTATTTTATTTCTTATCTATTTACATTTTTAAATATTTCTTAAAAAAAAAGGATATAAAAAAACATTTAAAAATATAAAAAATAGAGGTCCGCCGGTGTCGGGAGCAGGGTCCAAGCTACCGGTGGTTAGGGCTGCAGAGACAGGAACCTTCTCACAATGCGAGCCGTATCAAGGAGTACTGCCTTCTGAATCAGGCCCTTGATCCAACCGCCTAATGATAGCCTCGAGAGATGTTGTTCGAGGCTTTCGGCCATCAGGCCATTGGCCGTTACGACAATCGGCACAATGACAGCCGAGCTCACATTCCACATAACAACAACCTCGTGAGCTAAGTCGAGATATTTTATTTGTTTCTCTTTCTCAGCTTTCACGAGGTTCTCGTCATGTGGAATGGTAACATCAACTAACATTGCGTGGCGCACTAACCGATCTATCACTACTATATCAGGCTTATTGGCGACAATAGTCCTGTCAGTAATGATAGACCGATCCCAGTACAAAGTGACATGGTCATTTTCGAGAACTGGGTCGGGCACATACTTGTAGTATGGTACCTCAGAATCGACTAGTTTATATTTCAAAGCAAGTTGCTGGTGGATAATCCTAGCTACTTGGTTATGCCTGTGCATGTATTATTATTATTATTATTTTTTGTCTTTGGCTTATCTCGGGACCCTGGGGTCCCGGACCTTTGGAAGGCGTACGAGGGGCCGAAGCCAACTCGCAGAGGCCCCTTAGACAATTTCAAATGACGAGGAGGCCCCAGCCGACGATTATCCTTGTATGCACTATGCAAGTGCACCCAAGGACAATCCCCGGTTGGTGCAGGACTATTGCAGAACATGGAAACAAAACACATTGGGCCTATGGGTTTGGGTGGCTACATGGATTGGGTACCTTGAACTATGGAAGAACTATGTCCCCTGCCTGACCAATGTTATATAATATACACAGATAAATTGGCAAGGGGTGACTTGCACACTCAATAATGGGCCCCCGGAAACGGTCGCTAGCACATAGTGACGTAGCGACAAGGGGCAACATGTCCTGAGGAGCTTGAGGAGTGGAGAGGTATTCCACGGCTCTCAGAACAATCCCAGAGCCCGGAAGATGGTCAAGATCCCTACAAGCACTTACTGGAATACTTCCTTCCTCCGAGCACGTTTGCTCTTGCGAATCTCCACTCAAGCCGGCCAATAAAGGCAAGAATGAGGTGGGAGCTCTGTTCCCGTCATTGTTCACTCCAGCCGGCCAATAAAGGCAAGCCAGAGGTGAAGAACAAGACTTCTCCCGGGAAATAGGGTCCGTGGGGTCGCTACTGCCCAACAGCTCGCCACATGCTGCCCTGCGTATTATTATTTTTTTCTTTGACGTATCTCGGGACATTGGGGTCCCGGACCTTTGGAAGGCGTACGAGGAGCCGAAGCCAACTCGCAGAGGCCCCTTAGACAATTTTAAATGAAAAGAAGGCATCAGCCGACGATTATCCCTGTATGCACTATGCAATTGCACCCAAGGACAACCCCCGGTTGGTGCAGAACTATTGCAGAACATGAAAACAAAACACATTGGGCTTATGGGTTTGGGTGGCTATAGTGGATTGGGTACCTTGAACTATGGAAGAACTATGTCCCCTGCCTGACCAATGTTATATAATATACACAGATAAATTGGCAGGGGGTGACTTGCACACTCAATAATGGGCCCCCGGAAACGGTCGCTAGCACATAGTGACGTAGCGACAAGGGGCAACATGTCCTGAGGTGCTTGAGGAGTGGAGAGGTATTCCACGGCTCTCAGAACAATCCCAGAGCCCGGAAGATGGTCAAGATCCCTACAAGCACTTACTGTCGACCTTGGCTGTCGTACGAGCGGTAGAACATTTTCGGCATTATTTGTACGGCCGACATTTTGTAGTTTACACTGATTGCAATTCGCTCAAAGCATCAAAATCTAAGGTTGATCTGACGCCTCGCGTGCATCGTTGGTGGGCTTTCCTACAAGCCTACGACTTTGAGATAGTATATCGTGAAGGCCGTAGTATGGAACATGCAGACTTCTTTTCCCGTAACCTTCAGTCAGATGCTGGCGCGTCTTCGTCCCAAACCCCTACTACTAAAAGTGTCCAGTTTGTTGAGTTACATCAAGGATGGCTCTCAGTTGAACAAAAACGCGATAGCGAAATCCAAGACTTGATTAGTAAGCATAAAAATGGTGACTTCCCGGAAACAGTAGCACATACTTACGATGTTAGGGATGGTATCCTGTATAGAAAGGTTGGGCGCAACAAAACAATTTCTTGGTTACCGGTCGTTCCACGCTCTCTGATTTGGACTCTTATCAACCACGTCCATAACGAAATTCAACACCTTGGTAGTGATAAGACACTAGATAAACTCTACGAACAATACTGGTTCCCGCAAATGTCCAAGTGCGTTCGTAAGTTTATTGACTCCTGCATAGTTTGCAAAGCATCAAAGGGACCATCAGGCGCTCAACCCATTCAGTTACATTCGATCCCAAAACTATCTGTGCCATGGCACACAATCCACATAGACTTTACCGGGAAGCTTAGTGGTAAGAGCGACCGGAAAGAGTATTGTTCAGTCATAATAGACGCGTTTACTAAGTATGTCCTGCTAGAACACACAATATCACTAGATGCAAGTAGCGCGGTGCGAGCTCTCGAAAACGCTGTTTGTCTTTTTGGGGCTCCGGCACGCGTAATTGCTGATCAGGGCCGATGCTATGTGAGTAGTGAATTTAGAAACTTTTGCAAAAATTATAAAATTGATCTGCATTTCATTGCAACCGGCTCCAGCAGGGCTAACGGACAAGTTGAGCGAGTTATGCGAACACTAAAAAGCTTGCTCACAATAGTCGAAAACGACCCCAATAAGACATGGCGCGAGGAGTTAGGCCATATACAACTAGCGCTCAACAGTACAAAATCGGCTGTTACTAAGTACTCACCTACGGAACTGATGTTCGGGATACGTGCAGAATCATTAGGTATGTCCCAGATATCTTCACATTCTGATGAGCGAAATAACCGTTTAGATTTAGAGTCCATTCGAGAAAGTGCATCGGAAAATATTCAAAAGGCAGCCGCGGCGGATACTCTAAGGTTTAACCGGGGCCGTGCTACCATTAAACCATTTGCTCAGGGCGATTTTGTTTTTATCAAGAACAGTGAACGAAATCAAACTAAACTAGATAGAAAGTTTAGGGGACCGTTCGTTGTTACCTCCGTGTTAGAAAATGACCGGTACGAGCTAAAAAGTGTAAGTGGTTCACACCGCACTTATAAATACGCACACGAGAGTTTGCGCGCAGTGCCTCAGGGACACGCTGGGTTGCTTGAAGTCACTACCTGTTTGTTGAACGATGAGGAGGCCGAGACGGCGCCGGAAGATGCGGAGCAATTAGAATCCAGTAGTGATGTCATGCTACCACAAAGCCCAATTCAGGGAGGCGATGACCTAAATATTAGAGATGAAAGGTCGAACACAGACTCGGACACTGTCTCGGCAAATTCAGTTACCCTTACTGCCGGGTCCGATACACTCAGTGTGTACTCTGATCCCGGCGCACTAGATGAAGTCGAAATTCAAAATGAGCAAGATTGTCCGTAACTTATAGGCATGCCACATTTCTGTTCCTTTGTATTTAAAATGCTGTGTTATAACTGGTCGCAAAGACGGTGCCGTCCGGTCCATGCCATTGGGGCTGGTCGAAGGGACACACTTGTCTAGACCCTGTCTGTGATCTGGTCGATAGGACAGTGCCGTCCGGTCCAAGCCATTGGGGCTGGTCGAAGGGACACACTTGTCTAAACTCTGTCTGTGATCTGGTCGAAGGGACAGTGCCGTCCGGTCCATGCCATTGGGGCTGGTCGAAGGGACACACTTGTCTAGACCCTGTCTGTGATCTGGTCGATAGGACAGTGCCGTCCGGTCCAAGCCATTGGGGCTGGTCGAAGGGACACACTTGTCTAAACTCTGTCTGTGATCTGGTCGAAGGGACAGTGCCGTCCGGTCCATGCCATTGGGGCTGGTCGAAGGGACACACTTGTCTAGACCCTGTCAGAACCGGTCGAAGGGACAGTGTCGTCCGGTCCATGCATTGAAGCTGGTCGAAAGGACACACTCGTCCGGTCCGGGTTGTGTTGTCCAGCTTGAGAGATGTCATCCGGTCCATTATTCATAATGGTCGAAGGGATACATGGTTTCATAATGTTGCTTCTGAAATTTGTTAGAATTAGTGCTGTGTTGCTTGTCAGGCTGGACGAGCAGCTAACCATGAAATAATAAAATTGCCTGTTTTAGGACAACGTTAGCTCTACGCCCGAGGACGGTCGAATGTCAGTCCGGCCGTGACGGCGCGACACATGACATTTGACGTTTGCTGTCGACAACGTCGGAACAGAATGGCAGTATGACATATGTCAGCTGTCTGTCAGCTGCCATTCTTGCGGAACGTCACACCGGTGGGAGCGGGGCGGCCATCTTGTTCACTTCGGAATCGAGAACCGCCAACGCACCACGCGCTCGACGAATCGCTTACTTCCGACGCTATCTTTAACAGTTTCTAAGTTGATTTAATTTAGTATCGTTATCTATGCCTAATTAAAGAGTGTTAGCGTTATATTTTGTTAATCTGTGAAGTTAAGGAGAAATAAATCATTGGAGAATCAATTAGTGACTTTGTTCGAGTTTCTGACCCACGTGAAACATGGAAGATTCTGATATAGGCCATCCTGAGTCTATAAATATATAACAAATGTATAGGAAGATACAAGTAGAACCAAGGATAAGAAAAAAATAATACAAATTGTTAGCACATACTTGCTATTTACAAGAGAATATTCAATTATTTTATATTTTTCATCACAAAAACTTTAACTAAGTAATTGGCGAATGTTCAATACAAACAAAACTCTCAATGAATAAATCTCCTAATCCGCTACCTGTGAAGCCCGAGCATCTGGTATATAATATGTAAACTCAATTGCGGGCGTTTTCACTTAATTTTTACCATAATCCGGGGCGCCTCGTTTAAAATTACGTTTTGAATATTTTTTTTACGTTATCCCTCAGGAATTTAAATTACGTTGCAGCCGTTTTGATCTGTGTTGTCATTACTTCTGTGGAGACTTCAAAAGATGAGGAGTTAGGGGATTTAGACTTCAAAGACGTCTTGACACCATTGTTTGTTGTACTGCTGCTTGCTTTGTCTCGGGATCTTTTATTTATTTTAAACTTTCGTTGAACATGTAGTGTATTTTTTTTTCGTGTTATTTTAAAAGTTGATGTTATCAACTCAGCCTATCCCAGTCCACTGCTGGACATAAGCCTCTCCCAGGCTGCGCCACCACACAATAGCTAGTGTTAGTAGGAAAAAATTGCTTTTAAAAATCTTTGAGTACCTATTCCTAAGAATAAAGAATGTTACATTCGAGAATTTTCAATTATCAGCAGATTGTATACTTAATTCCCTCCTGTACGAAGTCATAGGAAATATGATAATGTACGACAGTATTTTTTAGGACAAAGAAAAGTATAAATTTCAGATAAGCTTCGTTGAAAATTAAATAAATAACATCTATGTTCTATGAGACAACAGAGGGGCAATTCCCGTATTTTTATAACAACGTTCGCAATCTCATCTCAGTCTCAATCTGTCAAAATTGTATAGAGTTTGCCTACATTTTTGACATTTTGATTGTCGCTGGCTGACATTGTGACTTGAATTTGAACGTTTTTAATTACGAGAATTGGCCCTCTGATTACATGAAAATTTTCAACGAAATACGCCAAACTTGTCCTGTCACCATATATTTTACGTAAATTGCAAAACTTTTGTTTTAGAAACATTGAGAGGAAACCAAACTCGGCTAAGTTTACATAGTTTAATATAAATATTAAACTATGTAAACTTAGCCGAGTAAAATTCCTCACCATGAAAGCTCGGAAATTAAAATTTCCGAGCTTTCATGGTGAGGAATTTTCTCAGAAGAGGAATAATTCCGGAACGTAACGGGAAATCGTGGGACTAAACTTTGTTTCAGTAAACCTTACACGAGTGTAACATTCATGGAAACACTTATTAAATACCTAGCAGGGAAATTTTAAGCAAACCCGGGAATAATACTTGCTTTGATAAGAAAACAATGATCGGTAGCTACTTAAACGAAATGAGAAATAACTGAAATAACATCATTATTGAGAAATAACTTTTTGTTGGAGCTTTACAGTGAACGAAGTTATGTCAGCCTCATAAGTACGAGTAGGTTATGATTAGCCAACTAAAATGATGTAACTCTTTTATCCCACCATCATCATTCTCCTGCCCTCATCACAATTTAGTTGGGGTCGGCGCAACGTGTCTACACGAATGGTAGTCAAAAATGTTTGAATTGAGAAAAACTGTTAAACATTTAAAAGAGCCTGTACTCGTACTTGCGCGAAAGACATTTCCGTGAAAGACACTTGCGCGAACCCACTTGCGCGAAAAGACATTTCCGCGCATGGACTTTTGCGCGATCAGACTTTTGGGCGAAGGGACACTTGCGCGACAAGACATTTCCGCGACTGGACTTTTGCGCAATCGGACTTTTGCGCGAAAGACATTTCAACGCATGGACTCATGTGCGATCGGACTTTTGCGCGAAGGGACACTTGCGCGAAAGACACTTGCGCAATGTCAAGACATTTCCGCGACTGGACTTTTGCGCGAATGGACTTTTGCGAGCATGGACGTTTGCGCGCAAGACACTTGCGCGACAGGACAGTTGCGCGAGAAAGTTGCGGTTCATAACATCACGCCTGAATTCTTTGAAAGGGTTGGGCAGGGATGTACAGTACATTTTTTTTTCTTATTTATGTATACAGAAAAATACATTTGATTGCCTACTTATTTTCTTAACTTTTTTTTTCTAATTATCTTAAAATTGACGGAATTTTAGAATTCCCCTTTTTATCCGACTGCCAAGTAGGCCTATGTTTTTCATATTTAAAAACTACAGAAAACTTAAGTCAATTACACATATAAGTGAAGAAAAGGCTTAAACGAACACCTATGTACCACATCCAACCCCAAACAATGTTATAACATAATTACTGTCTATTTTCCTCAGGCAACACCTGACTCCATTAACTAATTAAATTCACCGCGAGCCTCAGTGTTGCCAACACGAATAAAAGGAAACTTGTTTAGTTTACAGTACGTGACAGGAAGGAGGTAATAAGAATAAGTAGAAGTCGTGTCTAAGATAAGTGGTTGGATTACAAACACCTTTTAACCCGTCGCGCGCCAATTAGCAGACACAATTAAAATTCTATTGTTATCTGTACACATGGTGTACAATCGACATTTTAAGAGTTAAAGCATCAGGTTGCAAGAAGTTTAATGCTCCTCTTTGATAATTAAAATTCCGCGACGAGACAAAAACATAACATAACATCACGACTGAACTCCCCGACGGGCTGGGCACAGGTGTAGCTGTGGCACACCCACATTTCGCCAGTTAAGTCCCATATAACAGGGGGCGAATCTATTGCCATCACCGGGCAAAAATCCAGCTGCTAAGAAATTCCAGAAGAAAAAGCTCAAAAACACTTTGCCCGACCTCATGCTCCTCGACATCATGCTCAGCAGTAACATTTGCAATCACTTGACTAGCAAGACAAGAGAGATGAAACATGTTTGGAAGATAATGTGTTCGACAGCCGTTGTGCAGGTCTAAAGCTAGGTTCTAGCTTATACGCGAACGAAGTCATAGGCAACTAAATGAATTCATGATTTTCTTTAACCATTTAAGACTGCGTTGATATAATAAATAAATAATAAAAAAAAATATACGTGTCGACTTGAGAACCTCCTCCTTTTTTTTCGTCAGTTAAAAATTAAGAAATCTGAGGGGCAATTTCTGTGGGCACGCCACAATTGCGGCAATAAATCCCCTCTTTGAGGAGTGGTTGGAGAGACGCCACGGCGTCCTCATCCCTGACATCCCTCGTTCCCCCTGACGCAGGTCCTCACCGGTTTCGGGAGGTTCCTGTTTCGGATAAGGCGGGAGGAAACGCCCGGGTGTCACCATTGTGTGGATCGCCCGGAGGACACGGTGGAGCATACAATGAAGGTCTGCCTGGCTTGGCCGGAGCACCGCCTTGTTTTCGCGAAGGCGATCGGCGGCGCCGATCTCTCGCATCCAAACCTGGTCCAGGCCATGGTGCGGAGCGAGAGTGGTACCATGGCGTGGAGGCCGTTACCTCCTTCTGCGAAGCAGTAATGCTCGCGAAGGAGGAGGCGGAACGCGTGAGGGAGAGGCAACAGTCGCGCCCTCGCGCCCCTAGCCGCCGCAGGAGACGCCCTGGGCGGCGGGAATCTATTGCCGATTCCCGACCACCGCAGGCGCAGGCTTGCGGACGACGAGCAATGGGTAGCTCGCCGTCCAGTAAGGACCAGGCTTGGGTTGACACCACGTTGTGTTCCACGCGCGCCTCAAAGAGATGTCAGCAGTGATGGGGTCCAATAGGGCCGATGCCGCCGGGTTCGCGGGTTGTTCGAAAGAGATACCGTGGCCCTGGCACGGGCAACTGAAGGAACAAGGGTGGGTTTTAGTCAGTAAAAGTCTGACACGCCCGCCCTCCTGCTCCGTCCAGAGCGGGAGAAGTCATTTGATGATTTCCCATCCACAATAAAAAGGAGAAATTTCTGTATTTTTAATCATTCGGGTCAATTACGGAAATTAGCCGTCTGGACATAATGAGCTGAAATTGTCAAACTTGGAGTAAATTCCCAAGCTATTATTATAATAATAATTACTATCAGGCAGTGTAAGTACTTGCTATGAACCACTAGAACATCAAAATCTGCCAAGCCTTTTCCCAACTATGTTGGGGTCGGCTTCCAGTCTAAGCGGATGCAGCTGAATACAATATTTTACATGGAGCGACTGCCTATCTGATCTCCACAACCCAGTAACTGGGTAATACGATACCCCTTGGTTAGACTGGTTGTCAGACTTTCGGGCTTCTGACGACCCGTAACGACTGTCAAAGATCCACGAATGACAGCCGGGACCAACGGCTTAACGTGCTTTCCGAGGCACGGAGGAGTCTCGGTATGTAAAGATGGTCACCCATCCACGAACCAACCCCGGCAAGCGTAGCTTAACCTGATGGATCGACCCGTGCGGCTGTTATTACTTAGCCACGAGCTCCTCTTATATACTACTTGAACATAAAAACGCATTATAAGAACTAAAGCAAGGATACAAAATCTAAATACTGAATAACCGTTACGCTAAAACACTTTCCTAGTACGGACATTTTGTATTCAAACTTTGCTGTACGGAGCCAAGTAGCGTATAAAAATAAGGTAGCGCATCATTATGCACGCTCACGAAGTTTGCTAACTATTGAAGCGTTATTGTAAGTAGACAAATATGATACTTGATGGGTCGGATACCTGTCAACAAGTTTTATATGAGAAGCTGAATAGAAAGTGGGATATTTTGACGAGTTCTGTTATAGGCTCAGTTTCGCGTTATGATGTGGGTATAGTCTAGGTACCTACCTACTGTATCTAGACTATTTTTGCAAAAGTACAAGTTGTAGTTTGCGGGAATTCATTTATGTAACCCTCTTTTCCTTTGTAAGTATAGGGAAAGGCAACGAAGGTAGCTATTTAGACATCAGTGTCTTTGTCTTATATGCTCGCTAACTCTTGAAATAACTATAAAGTACGGCGATGTTACTTATATCTGTTAATTATGTCATTATGGCGAGTCCGATCACACACGTTCAACTTCTCAATAAAAGATTAACTTCAATCGCTTACAATTATTATTCCTTTTTACTTTCCAATCCTGCCAACATTCGTACAACTTCTTCGCTTGACAGACACCTCTATCCCTCCTAATTTATAACCCTCATACAACGAATAATCCGAATAGGTATTAAATAACGGTATAGTTACAAAAGTTGGATCGTTTCACGTTTTTAATGTGATTTTTATTCGGATAACGGAGAGTGTACCGGTTTCATTCCTGTCTCGCGAACTTTTAATATATGTGGGTATTACTGTTATCTCGCGATTTATTTAAATGGCGTCGGGTGATGGCGGCTGTGATGCGATAGGGGGCCGGGATTTTTTTAAATGTCCTGGTACAGGATTGCTCCTGTATCGTTCGGGCTGTACAAGAATAGCTCCTGGCGAGTTCTAAAGATTTTCTGAACAGCTAAGTAGGCAGCTTAGTTACCTGCCTTGGATGCATCGGATGTATATGTCGCAGCCTTTGGAAGTAGCGCACGCCGGCTGCTGCGGCGGCACCAGTCGCTTTGCTCACTCGGATCTCACGCGGTTGGTCACACTTCTATCCTAACCCATTTGGTCGGTGTGCCCTGTTACTGCGACCAATTATTTGGCTCGCGCGTGATTGGTTTCAGTTCCGACCTAACCTATAATGAATATCATTCAGGCAACTAGTTGAACGGCGCCGTTTAGTTAAAAGGCTAGGCTGTTTTGTAACTGAAAGGCTGATTAAACTAGTTGGCTGCAACCACGAGCACTAACAAGGATACCTACGGTTTCTTAGAAAAGCGGTAGTCGCCACATAGCGTCTGCTATATACTGGTATACGATATTTATGAATGTAAATAGGTGTGCTTTCTTAGAGTTTTTTGACACCGTAAAGTCAAACCCCGCTGCCAACACTAGGTACATGTCAACCGACACAGCGGCCGTTATGTGGCGGCCACGGCTCTTCTATAGAGCAAGACCCCAGAGCCGCCAGACCTTACTTATTTTCTTATTAAGAAAGAAAGAAAGAAAATACGTTTATTTGCGGTAAACATGACGCAAAGGACAAAAAAAATAAAATAAACAATGTAAAAAGCAAGTTTTGGGGAAAATATGCGTCACATCTACGTCATCATCATCATTAACAACATGTATGGTACAGAGTAGTGTTAGTATGTACTTTGAACGTCCGCATACCTGCTAGCTTGGGCCGACGGCCAATTTTCTGGTATCAGGTTCACGTAAAAATATTACTTACTTTTCTTAAAGTCTGACTGCAGATTTTATGTACTCGTATGTTTTACAGAATATATGTTAATAATGAATAATCAATACTGTCAGACACTTCCCGTCGGCGGTTTTTTCCGCCAGACGCTTTAGGCCTCTGCCTCGAATTTCGCGGGCAGCGGGGCGGCGGCGGCGGCGGCGCGTCTCGCATTGTCCCGCCCCGCTTCCGCGCCGCTGTTATCGAGGTCCGGTCCATTTGTTTTTATGCATAAAATCCTGCTGCTCCCGCGCCGCCGCCGCTGCCACCCCGCTGTCCGCTGTCAGTCTCTATCTTACTTATAGTTTGAGACCTAATTTCCATATTACGATACGCAAGGAACTATTTCAATACTAAATTGTAAGCAGCCAGATCAATTATAGCAATCATGCATCTCACAGACACAGTTATTTGTGTCTATCAAACATCCGCCAGACACAATTAGGTACCTGTATCTGGGGGACGTTAGTAAAAATATAAAAATCAGCAGTCAGACTTTACAAGTAAGAAAAGTGAGTAGGTACTTAATATTTTTACGTAACTTTAGTACCTAATACCTAAAAATTGGCCGTCGGCCCAAGCTAGCAGGTATGCGTACGTTCAAAGTACATACTATTGCTACTCTATCCCATACATTTTGTTAATCAGAACTACTAGGAAACCTTAGTTTTAGCAGAATTCAAAAGCGATTTTCTTATAGCATAACGATTGCAACTTTCGTAAGGCCTATTTGTGATAGTTTGGGTTCCAAAATATTATTTTCGTAACAACATTAAATTACAGTTACTACAGAAGGAAAAATTAGGAGCTCGTAATAACAGCCGCACGGGTCGATCCATCAGGTTAAGCTACGCTTGCCGGGGTACGTCCGTGGATGGGTGACCATCTTTACATACCGAGACTCCTCCGTTCCTCGGAAAGAACGTTAAGCCGTTGGTCCCGCATGTCATTCGTGGATCTTTGACAGTCGTTACGGGTCGTCAGAAGCCCGAAAGTCTGACAATCAGTCTTACCAAGGGGTATCGTATTACCCAGTTAATGGGTTGCGGAGGTCAGATAGACAATCGCTCTATGTAAAATTATGGTATTCAGCTGCATCCGGTTAGACAGGAACCCGACCCCAACATAGTTGGGAAAAGACTAGGAAGATTGACAGAAGGAAAAATCACTTTTAAATGTTGATAATGTACACTCATGACACCCCACTGACACCTCACTGACACCCCACTGACACCTCACTGACACCCCACTGACACCCCACTGACACCTCACTGACACACCACTGACACCTCACTGACACCCCACTGACACGTGACTGACACCCCACTGACACCTCACTGACACCCCACTGACACCTCACTGACACCCCACACACCTCACTGATACCCCAGTGACACGTGACTGACACCCCACTGACAGCTCACTGACACCCCACTGACACCTCACTGACACCCTACTGACACCTCACTGACACCCCACTGACACCTCACTGACACCCCACTGACACCTCACTGACACCCTACTGACACCTTACTGACACCCCACTGACACCTCAGTGACATAATAATAATAAAAAAATAATAAAAAAGTTTATTGCATATTAAAAAAAACGTACACGGAAATAAGCTCTTGACTTCCAAACTAAGTAGGACTTGTATTTTGGAAGTCAAGGCACTCTCTCATTATATATGCTTAATGAATACAATAAAAGTAAGGGATGCATGCAGCAAACAAAAAAAAAAAAAATATTAAAATACCAAAAGAAAAATAACCAAAAAATAAAAAAGTAGGTAGGTATAACAAAAAATAAGTTCTACAACTACCTGTGGAGTGTAGTATTGTCAAAATGTGAGTCAGTGTGATGAATGATATGTGAGATAAGTGTTATGTGGTGTTACGAGTGGTGTGTTCGTGTGCTGTGTGATATGTAGTTAATAAGTGTTAAGTATGTTCTGTACGCGGCGAGTTTCGTGGGGTGTGTCATAATATGAGGCGTTTTGTACAGATGAGTATGCGTGAGAGTCTGTGGTTTGGAATGTGTATGTGTATGTACAATAGTCAAGGTGGCTTAAGTAAGTATCCCAATGACACCTCAGTGACACCCCACTGACAGCTCAGTGACACCCCTCTGACAGCTCAGTGACACCCCACTGACACCTCAGTGACACCCCACTGTCACCTCAGTGACACCTCACTGACACCCCACTGACACCTCACTGATACCCAACTGACACCTCACTGACACCCTACTGACACCTCACTGACACCCCACACACCTCACTGACACCCCAGTGACATGTGACTGACACCCCACTGACACCTGACTGACACCTGACTGACACCCCAGTGACAGCTCAGTGACACCCCTCTGACAGCTCAGTGACACCCCACTGACACCTCAGTGACACCCCACTGACACCCCACTGACACGTGACTGACACCCCAGTGACACGTGACTGACACCCCACTGACAGCTCACTGACACCCCACTGACACCTCACTGACACCCCACTGACACCTCACTGACACCTCACTGACACCTCACTGACACCCCACACACCTCACTGACACCCCACTGACAGCTCACTGACACCCCACTGACACCTCAGTGACACCCCACTGACACCCCACTGACACGTGACTGACACCCCAGTGACACGTGACTGACACCCCACTGACAGCTCACTGACACCCCACTGACACCTCACTGACACCCAACTGACACCTCACTGACACCCTACTGACACCTCACTGACACCCCACACACCTCACTGACACCCCAGTGACACGTGACTGACACCCCACTGACACCTGACTGACACCTGACTGACACCCCAGTGACAGCTCAGTGACACCCCTCTGACAGCTCAGTGACACCCCACTGACACCTCAGTGACACCCCACTGACACCCCACTGACACGTGACTGACACCCCAGTGACACGTGACTGACACCCCACTGACAGCTCACTGACACCCCACTGACACCTCACTGACACCCCACTGACACCTCACTGACACCTCACTGACACCTCACTGACACCCCACACACCTCACTGACACCCCACTGACACGTGACTGACACCCCACCGACACTTCACTGACACCTCTGATACCCCACTGACACCTCACTGACACCTCACTGACACCCCACTGACAGCTCAGTGACCTCACTGACACCCCACACACCTCACTGACACCCCAGTGACACGTGACTGACACCCCACTGACAGCTCACTGACACCCCACTGACACCTCACTGACACCCCACTGACACCTCACTAACACCCCACTGACACCTCACTGACACCCCACTGACACCTCACTGACACCCCACTGACACCTCACTGACACCAAACACACCTCACTGACACCCCAGTGACACGTGACTGACACCCCACTGACAGCTCAGTGACACCCCTCTGACAGCTCATTGACACCCCACTGACACCTCAGTGACACCCCACTGACACCTCAGTGACACCTCACTGACACCCCACTGACACCTCACTGATACCCAACTGACACCTCACTGACACCCTACTGACACCTCACTGACACCCCACACACCTTACTGACACCCCAGTGACACGTGACTGACACCCCACTGACACCTGACTGACACCTCACTGACACCCCACTGACACCTCACTGACACCCCACTGACACCTCAGTGACGCCCCACTGACACCTCACTGACACCTTACTAAAACCCACACACCACCTTGACACCCCACTGACACCCCACTGACACGTGACTGACACCCCACTGACACCCCACTGACACCCCACTGATACCTCACTGATACCCAACTGACACCTCACTGACACCCTACTGACACCTCACTGACACCCCACACACCTTACTGACACCCCAGTGACACGTGACTGACACCCCACTGACACCTGACTGACACCTCACTGACACCCGACTGACACCTCACTGACACCCCACTGACACCTCAGTGACGCCCCACTGACACCTCACTGACACCTTACTAAAACCCACACACCACCTTGACACCCCACTGACACCCCACTGACACGTGACTGACACCCCACTGACACCCCACTGACACCCCACTGACACCTCTCTGACACCCCACTGACACCTCACTGACACCCCACTGACACCCCACTGACACACCACTGACACCCCACTGACACCCCACTGACACCTCTCTGACACCCCACTGACACCTCACTGACACCTCACTGACACCCCACTGACACACCACTGACACCCCACTGACACCTCACTGACACCCCACTGACACACCACTGACACCCCACTGACACCTCACTGACACCTCACTGACACCTCACTGACACACCACTGACACACCACTGAAACCCCATTGACACCTCACTGACACCTCACTGATACCCCACTGACACCCCACTGACACCTCACTGACACCTCACTGACACCCCAGTGACACGTGACTGACACCCCACTGACACCTGACTGACACCCCACTGACACCCCACTGACAACTCACTGACACCCCACTGACACCTCACTGACACCCCACTGACACCTCACTGACACCCCACTGACACCTCACTGACACCCCACTGACAGCTCAGTGACCTCAATGACACCTCACTGACACCTCACTGACAACCCACACACCTCACTGACACCCCACTGACACCCCACTGACACGTGACTGACACCCCAGTGACACGTGACTGAGACCCCACTGACAGCTCACTGACACCCCACTGACACCTCACTGACACCCCACTGACACCTCACTGACACCCCAGTGACACGTGACTGACACCCCACTGACAGCTCAGTGACACCCCTCTGACAGCTCATTGAAACCCCACTGACACCTCAGTGACACCCCACTGACACCTCAGTGACACCTCACTGACACCTCACTGACACCTCACTGACACCCCACTGACACCTCACTGACACCTCACTGACACCCCACACACCTCACTGACACCCCACTGACACACCACTGACACCTCACTGACGCACCAATGACACACCACTGACACCTCACTGACACCTCACTGACACCCCACTGACACCTCACTGACACCTCACTGACACCTCACTGACACCCCACTGACACCCCACTGACACCTCACTGACACCTCACTGACACCCCACACACCTCACTGACACCCCACTGACACACCACTGACAGCTCACTGACACCCCACTGCCACCTCACTGACACCCCACTGACACCTCACTGACACCTCACTGACACCTCACTGACACCCCACACACCTCACTGACACCCCACTGACACACCACTGACACCTCACTGACGCACCAATGACACACCACTGACACCTCACTGACACCTCACTGACACCCCACTGACACCTCACTGACACCTCACTGACACCCCACTGACACACCACTGACACCTCACTGACACCCCACTGACACACCACTAACACACCAATGACACACCACTGACACCTCACTGACACCTCACTGACACCCCACTGACACCTCACTGACACCTCACTGACACCCCACTGACACACCACTGACACCCCACTGACACCTCACTGACACCTCACTGACACCTCACTGACACACCACTGACACACCACTGACACCCCATTGACACCTCACTGACACCTCACTGATACCCCACTGACACCCCACTGACACCTCACTGACACCTCACTGACACCCCAGTGACACGTGACTGACACCCCACTGACACCTGACTGACACCCCACTGACACCTCACTGACACACCACTGACACACCACTGACACCCCATTGACACCCCACTGACACCTCACTGATACCCCACTGACACCCCACTGACACCTCACTGACACCTCACTGACACCCCAGTGACACGTGACTGACACCCCACTGACACCTGACTGACACCCCACTGACACCTGACTGACACCCCACTGACAACTCACTGACACCCCACTGACACCTCACTGACACCCCACTGACAGCTCAGTGACCTCACTGACACCTCACTGACACCTCACTGACACCCCACACACCTCACTGACACCCCACTGACACCCCACTGACACGTGACTGACACCCCAGTGACACGTGACTGACACCCCACTGACAGCTCACTGACACCCCACTGACACCTCACTGACACCCCACTGACACCTCACTGACACCCCAGTGACACGTGACTGACACCCCACTGACAGCTCAGTGACACGTGACTGACACCCCAGTGACACGTGACTGACACCCCACTGACAGCTCACTGACACCCCACTGACACCTCACTGACACCCCACTGATACCTCACTGACACCCCAGTGACACGTGACTGACACCCCACTGACACCTCAGTGACACCCCACTGACACCTCAGTGACACCTCACTGACACCCCACTGACACACCACTGACACCCTACTGACACCTCACTGACACCTCACTGACACCTCACTGACACACCACTGACACACCACTGACACCCCACTGACACCCCACTGACACCTCACTGACACCTCACTGACACCCCACTGACACACCACTGACACCCACTGACACCTCACTGACACCTCACTGACACCTCACTGACACCTCACTGACACCTCACTGACACCCCACTGACACACCACTGACACACCACTGACACACCACTGACACACCACTGACACCTCACTGACACACCACTGACACACCACTGACACCTCACTGACACCTCACTGACACCTCACTGACACCCCACTGACACACCACTGACACACCACTGACACACCACTGACACCTCACTGACACCTCACTGACACCTTACTGACACCTTACTGACACACCACTGACAGCTCAGTGACCTCACTGACACCCCACTGACACCCCACTGACACCCCACTGACACCTCACTGACACCTCACTGACACACCACTGACACACCACTGACACCTCACTGACACCTCACTGACACCTCACTGACACCCCACTGACACACCACTGACACACCACTGACACACCACTGACACACCACTGACACCTCACTGACACACCACTGACACCTCACTGACACACCACTGACACACCACTGACACCTCACTGACACCTCACTGACACCTCACTGACACCCCACTGACACACCACTGACACACCACTGACACACCACTGACACACCACTGACACCTCACTGACACCTCACTGACACCTTACTGACACCTTACTGACACACCACTGACAGCTCAGTGACCTCACTGACACCCCACTGACACCCCACTGACACCCCACTGACACCTCACTGACACCTCACTGACACCCCAGTGACACGTGACTGACACCTCACTGACACCTCACTGACACCTCACTGACACCCCACTGACACACCACTGACACCTCACTGACACCCAACACACCTCACTGACACCTCACTGACACCCCACTGACACACCACTGACACCTCACTGACACCTCACTGACACACCACTGACACACCACTGACACCTCACTGACACCTCACTGACACCTCACTGACACCCCACTGACACCCCACTGACACCTCACTGACACCTCACTGACACCCCACACACCTCACTGACACCCCACTGACACACCACTGACACCTCACTGACACACCACTGACACACCACTGACACCCCATTGACACCTCACTGACACCTCACTGATACCCCACTGACACCCCACTGACACCTCACTGACACCTCACTGACACCCCAGTGACACGTGACTGACACCTCACTGACACCTCACTGACACCCCACTGACACACCACTGACACCTCACTGACACCTCACTGACACCCCACTGACACACCACTGACACACCACTGACACACCACTGACACACCACTGACACCTCACTGACACACCACTGACACCTCACTGACACACCACTGACACACCACTGACACCTCACTGACACCTCACTGACACCTCACTGACACCCCACTGACACACCACTGACACACCACTGACACACCACTGACACACCACTGACACCTCACTGACACCTCACTGACACCTTACTGACACCTTACTGACACACCACTGACAGCTCAGTGACCTCACTGACACCCCACTGACACCCCACTGACACCCCACTGACACCTCACTGACACCTCACTGACACCCCAGTGACACGTGACTGACACCTCACTGACACCTCACTGACACCTCACTGACACCCCACTGACACACCACTGACACCTCACTGACACCCAACACACCTCACTGACACCTCACTGACACCCCACTGACACACCACTGACACCTCACTGACACCTCACTGACACACCACTGACACACCACTGACACCTCACTGACACCTCACTGACACCTCACTGACACCCCACTGACACCCCACTGACACCTCACTGACACCTCACTGACACCCCACACACCTCACTGACACCCCACTGACACACCACTGACACCTCACTGACACACCACTGACACACCACTGACACCCCATTGACACCTCACTGACACCTCACTGATACCCCACTGACACCCCACTGACACCTCACTGACACCTCACTGACACCCCAGTGACACGTGACTGACACCTCACTGACACCTCACTGACACCCCACTGACACACCACTGACACCTCACTGACACCCAACACACCTCACTGACACCTCACTGACACACCACTGACACACCACTGACACCTCACTGACACCTCACTGACACCTCACTGACACCCCACTGACACACCACTGACACACCACTGACACACCACTGACACACCACTGACACCTCACTGACACCTCACTGACACCTTACTGACACCCCACTGACAGCTCAGTGACCTCACTGACACCTCACTGACACCTCACTGACACCTCACTGACACCCCACTGACACACCACTGACACCTCACTGACACCTCACTGACACACCACTGACACACCACTGACACCTCACTGACACCTCACTGACACCTCACTGACACCCCACTGACACCCCACTGACACCTCACTGACACCTCACTGACACCCCAGTGACACGTGACTGACACCTCACTGACACCTCACTGACACCCCACTGACACACCACTGACACCTCACTGACACCCAACACACCTCACTGACACCTCACTGACACACCACTGACACACCACTGACACCTCACTGACACCTCACTGACACCTCACTGACACCCCACTGACACACCACTGACACACCACTGACACACCACTGACACACCACTGACACCTCACTGACACCTCACTGACACCTTACTGACACTCCACTGACAGCTCAGTGACCTCACTGACACCTCACTGACACCTCACTGACACCTCACTGACACCCCACTGACACACCACTGACACCTCACTGACACCTCACTGACACACCACTGACACACCACTGACACCTCACTGACACCTCACTGACACCTCACTGACACCCCACTGACACCCCACTGACACCTCACTGACACCTCACTGACACCCCACACACCTCACTGACACCCCACTGACACACCACTGACACACCACTGACACACCACTGACACACCACTGACACCTCACTGACACCTCACTGACACACCACTGACACCCCACTGACACCTCACTGACACCTCACTGACACCCCACTGACACACCACTGACACACCACTGACACCTCACTGACACCTCACTGACACCTCACTGACACCCCACTGACACCCCACTGACACCTCACTGACACCTCACTGACACCCCAGTGACACGTGACTGACACCTCACTGACACCTCACTGACACCCCACTGACACACCACTGACACCTCACTGACACCCAACACACCTCACTGACACCTCACTGACACACCACTGACACACCACTGACACCTCACTGACACCTCACTGACACCTCACTGACACCCCACTGACACACCACTGACACACCACTGACACACCACTGACACACCACTGACACCTCACTGACACCTCACTGACACCTCACTGACACCTCACTGACACACCACTGACACACCACTGACACCTCACTGACACCTCACTGACACCTCACTGACACCCCACTGACACCCCACTGACACCTCACTGACACCTCACTGACACCCCACACACCTCACTGACACCCCACTGACACACCACTGACACACCACTGACACACCACTGACACACCACTGACACCTCACTGACACCTCACTGACACACCACTGACACCCCACTGACACCTCACTGACACCTCACTGACACCCCACTGACACCCCACTGACACCTCACTGACACCTCACTGACACCTCACTGACACACCACTGACACACCACTGACACCCCACTGACACCTCACTGACACCCCACTGACACACCACTGACACACCACTGACACACCACTGACACACCACTGACACCTCACTGACACCTCACTGACACCCCACTGACACCTCTCTGACACCCCACTGACACCTCACTGACACCTCACTGACACCCCACTGACACACCACTGACACACCACTGACACCCCACTGACACCTCACTGACACCTCACTGACACCCCACTGACACACCACTGACACCCCACTGACACCTCACTGACACCCCACTGACACCTCACTGACACCTCACTGACACCTCACTGACACACCACTGACACACCACTGACACCCCACTGACACCTCACTGACACCCCACTGACACCTCACTGACACCTCACTGACACCCCACTGACACACCACTGACACCCCACTGACACCTCACTGACACCTCACTGACACCTCACTGACACACCACTGACACACCACTGACACCCCACTGACACCTCACTGACACCTCACTGACACCCCACTGACACCTCACTGACACCTCACTGACACCCCACTGACACACCACTGACACCCCACTGACACCTCACTGACACCTCACTGACACCTCACTGACACACCACTGACACACCACTGACACCCCACTGACACCTCACTGACACCTCACTGACACCCCACTGACACACCACTGACACCCCACTGACACCTCACTGACACCCCACTGACACCTCACTGACACCTCACTGACACCTCACTGACACACCACTGACACACCACTGACACCCCACTGACACCTCACTGACACCCCACTGACACCTCACTGACACCTCACTGACACCCCACTGACACACCACTGACACCCCACTGACACCTCACTGACACCTCACTGACACCTCACTGACACACCACTGACACACCACTGACACCCCACTGACACCTCACTGACACACCACTGACACACCACTGACACCCCACTGACACCTCACTGACACCCCACTGACACACCACTGACACACCACTGACACACCACTGACACACCACTGACACCTCACTGACACCTCACTGACACCCCACTGACACCCCACTGACACCTCTCTGACACCCCACTGACACCTCACTGACACCTCACTGACACCCCACTGACACACCACTGACACCCCACTGACACCTCACTGACACCCCACTGACACACCACTGACACCCCACTGACACCTCACTGACACCTCACTGACACCTCACTGACACACCACTGACACACCACTGACACCCCATTGACACCTCACTGACACCTCACTGATACCCCACTGACACCCCACTGACACCTCACTGACACCTCACTGACACCCCAGTGACACGTGACTGACACCCCACTGACACCTCACTGACACCCCACTGACACCTCACTGACACCCCACTGACACACCACTGACACCTCACTGACACCCCACTGACACCTCAGTGACACCCCACTGACACCTCACTGACACCCCACTGACACCTCACTGACACCTCACTGACACCCCACTGACACCTCAGTGACACCCCACTGACACCTCACTGACACCCCACTGACACCCCACTGACACACCACTGACACCCAAGGGTGAATTTCCAAAAACTCCCGTTTATCCATAAACCAATGCAAATGCCTGTTTATTGTAATCTATACATAAGGATTTGAATGAGTTAGTTAATTGTATACTAGCGACCCACCCCTGCTTTGCACGGTTTTTGCGGCTTGACAAAATATATGAAGATTTTTTTATTATTAATCGAGGAAAAAAAAGGAGGAGGTTCTTAATTCGACACGTATGTTTTTTTACCTATCTAAGTTAAATATTAATGTTTACACATGTTTAGGTAATACATAATGGAAAGAAAAAGGGGAGGCGTTTGCCCAACAGTGGGACACAATGTAGGCTAATAAAAAAAAAAAAGGTAATACACAAAACTTTCCGGAATAAATAGCACCATCAAAATCCATTGCATCTAGTTTAGAAGAACCACGCGGTCACAAAAACGGACACGAAAGGAGACTTCAATTTATAATATGTATAGGTGTACATATGGGTGGATACAAAAGGCATCAAATTATCCAAGTAGACATAACAAGTAAATTCACATGTTAATAATGAAGCCGCGGGTGCACTGACCTGAGAACGCAGATAATACGAGCTCCGTCAACTGTTCGAAACATAAACCAAAGTCGGTTCCATTGCGCATTCATGACTGAATTATCGACATTTTACGAGTATCTTTCCCTTTACCGTAAGCTTATACTCGTGACTAGGTGGATTATTCATGATACAATCACCTGAAAGCGTAAAAAAAAAAACTACTAGCTAGCACCTGTTACGAAATATTGGCACAGCGCACTCTTTATTGTCGGAAATAACACAGATTACATAAAAGTATTAATATATTTATTCAAACATGTAAGAATTGGTGGGATTAGAAATAAACACCTTTTAGATTAAATAAATCAACTTTTATTTCTGCACACTTTTTAACTTTACTACCGCCTTTTGTTTTTCCCTCGCCCCTTCGTCTGCCTCTACGTTTCGTTCGGAAACTTAAAGCAACAGATATGTACAATTCAGAATTAACAGAATCGACTAAACTTACTATTTACGTTAGATTAAATTAGTTAATAATATTAGATTAAATTAGTTAAAAACTTTTTACAAAATAAATACAACCGAGTCCCAAAAAAAAAAACACTACAAAGTGAAAAATAACATTAATTTCGGAAGTCGGTGTCTTATTTGGTTTCTTTTTAGTTTCATTTTTTGCCACCGACTTCCGAAATTAAAGTTATTTTTCACTTTGTAGTGTTTTTTTTTTGGGAGCCGGTTGTATTTTATTTGTAAAAAGTTTTTATTTTTCACTTTTTAGTGGTGCCTACCCCACACATCGAATACCACTCTGCAAAATAAATTAGAGCAGCATTCACATAGACCATGTGGGAAAAATACGTATTAAATGATTAAAGCTAACTCAAAAGCCACTCATCAGAAGTTGAAGATATTTATATGCAACCATCTCAAATAAAAACTTTGCAAAAAGGCAAATATACGTCGCGCTAAGCCGTGTCAGAAGTTTGGAAGGCGTAGTTTTATGTTGACGGAGATAACGAGGCTTCGAAATCTGACTTCTGACAATCGAGGCCACACATAACATACATCTCAAGTAGCGCAATTTGAAGCGGCATATAATTACCATGAAAATCTTTCTTCCTTTCTTTCTTTATTTCTTTTTCTTTATAAAATCATTTATAGCCAAAGTGCACCTCATGGCAATTCTAATAAGCCCAAACACGGCTGAATACATTGTTTTGTTACTGAGTTCCGGTGCCTACCTTCCGGCCTCTTCATCAGATCGGTTCGATGGTACCATTTTCATCAGAACCATTTATTTAAAGCTTCGTCATAATCGCTTAACTGTCTTAATCGAGATATCTTATCGCCACCCATGAAATACCAATATTAATATTATCATTGAGTAGTTCCCGTGGCCATTTGTGGTCTTCTTCATCAGTTCCACTACACCAGATGCTACTTTCTAAATGCAAATGCTTGATTTGTTGATGAAAATACCAAAATCGCTATATGTATGCCTATAATTTTTGAGGAGTTCCCTCAATTCCTCATGGATCCCATCATCAGAACTGGATTATAATAAAAATGGGACCAATCTGGAAGTATATCATTTCAAAGAAAAAAAGAATTTTCCAAATCGGTTCAAAAGACAAAGAAAAAAAAAAAAATGCAACCGACTTGAGAACCTCCTCCTTTTTGAAGTCGGTTGAAAATAGCCCACATACATGTTATCAAAATAGATAAAGAATCACATTTCAAATCATATTCAGCATACAGAATCAATCAATCAATCTGCCTAGCCTTTCCCCAACTATGTTGGGGTCGGCTTCCACTCTGCCCAGTTCCGCGTCAGTGGAAACGCACCTTTACTAAACGCTTGATTACCGTGCGGCGGGCCGTCACTGGGGCGGTCGTATCGATAACATTATTCTAATCCTATCCCAAAAAATATTACAAATAAGAAAGTATGTTTGTTTGTTTGTTACGCTTTCACGCTAAAACGGCTGAATGGTTTTGAATCAAATTTGGTGCAGTGGTAGACCTTGACCCGGATTTGGACATAGGATACTTTTTAACCCAGTAGTACGTTCCCATGGGATAATTTCCGACCTCCACGCAGGTGAAGCCGCGGGCAAACGCTATTATTGAATAAATAACTTATGACTTAGTTACAGTCAACCGCACGTCAGTGGTAACACTTGCACTACGATAATCACCCTTAGGGCTACGATATAAAGGCGCTGTCAATATCAAACAATTACCATTGATATTCGGTTGACTAAACAAAAAAACTTTTTTACAAAAAAATACAACCGACTTCCAAAAACAACTACAAAGTGAAAAATAACTTTAATTTCGGAAGTCGGTGTCTAGTTAAATGTATTTTCGTTTTTTGCCACCGACTTCCGAAATTAAAGTCGCGCGTCAGGACGCGTCTGCTCACGCGATAACAAGTGAACTGCAACAACCGAGAGAACGGGAACCGTACGGATATGACACGCGGATGATACACGGATGTACGGTCACTATAACTGTTATGCACGGGTATGATACGCTGTGATGCGTTCTAGTGGGCATAGTATTCCCTAGCATGTTCTTTCCGTGCCTCATACGTTCATAGCGCGCTCATGGTATGGTACTGTGTAGTGGGCAGACAGTTTAAAGGATAACATACGGTAAGGGTGCGTTTACACAGATGCGGAGCTGGGCGGGGTGGAGCGAAGACGTGCAGGAATTGAACAATCATAATGGTTGAAATCCTCATCGCGTCTCTTGTCTCGTATGTGATTGGACGATTCCTGCACGTCTCCGCTCCGCTACGCCCAGCTCCGCGTCAGTGGATACGCACCCTAAAGGTATACAATAGTAACCGGTGATAGGAATACGTCGTTTCTCAATGTATTATAATGTATGTATGTACAGTCAACAAAAGAGATATCTAGGCAGGGTAGAGTAACATATTTGTATGTGAATTGCTTCATATTCAATTTTATAATAATAGGGGTTAAAGTATGAAATTGCCGTTTATTGTATTAGGAACTTCGAATTGACATAGAACCTTCATGGTTTGAGATTTTTGACTGAGACTTTTTTCAAATGGTACCTATGAAGTTCTTCTTTTAAAAAATGTGCAACATTCGATTATCGACTTTCAGTTGTTTTTTTTATTCAGCTTAGACAAGAAAGATGGATACTTCGAAAATTCGAGTTATTTTTGAATACGAGTTCCGACGCGGAATTAACGCGGCAGAAACAGCTCGCAATATCAATGTTGCGTTTGGAGACGGAACTGCTAATAAACGCACCGTGCGATTTTGGTTTAAACGCTTTCGTGATGGAAGCTTTGATTTAAAGAACGAACCACGTGGAAGACCGCCCACACAGGTGAATAACAATGAATTGAAAGAGATGGTGGAAGCCTATCCGAGCCAAACTACCTAGGAATTAGCGGCATGGTTTAACGTTACCTTATCAATAATATTTACTCATTTGCATCAAATCAATAAAATAAAAAAATATGAGAAATGGGTGCCTCATGATCTGCAGAAAGAAACGCGTGTTAAAACTTGTGTTACCTTGTTGAATCGATACAGAAATGAAGGAATATTGGATCGAATTGTGACATGTGATGAAAAGTGGATTCTTTACGATAACCGTAAGCGAAAAATGCAATGGCTGACCCCAGGTCAAACGCCGCAACAGTGTCCTAAAGCAAAGCTTACCAATAAAAAGGTAATGGTAACTGTTTGGTGGTCTCAGCATGGTGTTATTCACTATAGCTTTCTCCGATCTGGTCAAGTAATAACGGCAGATGTCTACTGTGCCGAACTCCGAACAATGATAGCAAAACTAGCAGTGAAACAGCCCCGACTCATGAATCGATCTTCACCATTATTGCTCCATGATAACGCGAGACCTCATACAGCACGAGAAACCGTTTGAACTCTACAGGAACTGCAATTAGAATCCATTCGTCACCCTCCGTATTCGCCAGACCTTGCTCCAACGGACTACCATTTTTTTCGTGATTTGGACAATTTTCTACATGATAAAAAGTTTTCTTCTCAGGAGGCAGTAAAAAATGCTTTCACACAGTTTGTCGAATCTAGATCACGAGAGTTCTATCGCAAAGGCTTATATGACCTTCCTATTAGATGGCAGCAATGTATAGATAATCATTGTAATTATTTCGATTAAATAAATATGTAAAATTAAAAAAAATAACAAATTTCAATTTTTCAGTACAAATCGGCAATTTCATACTTTAACCCCTAATATTACTTTGTTTTTGCAATACTCCTATATGTACGAGTAACACACCAACACAAAATTGTATATTGTCACGAAATTGATTATGAAGCAATTCACATACAAATAATGATGTTAGTATACCCTGCCTAGATATCTCTTTTGTTGACTGTACATAGATAATAAAATAAATCAATAAAATATAACCTACAGATTACAATAAATTCCATTTAACCAAGCTACAAGATATTACGGAAAAGTTCTCAGATAACATTCTCTGAATTGCCCTTGTGTAACTTCGCAAAAAAAGCGGTTAAGTACCACACCTAGTACTCATTATAATAAATACTTGTATGAAAAAATGCTTGTACGCAAGAACACCTGGGAAAAAAAAACGGATTCCATACTTTACATACTGAGACCGCGCGCCAAATCTTTTTACGCGAAAATTACGGCTTGGTACCGCAAGCTGATATGCGCATAAGCGTGAAAAAATGGTACTCATTATTCCTAGTTGTGCGCACAGTTTTCGAGGGCGTGGTCCAGGTTGAGAGAGGAAGCTGGTTTTAGCTTTTGAAAAACGCGCTGAGGAGACAGCGAGATGAGTATTATATTGTTAAAATAATGATTATTTATGAAGAAATTCTACTCGGCGATCATCAAAACTTCGCATGATGTTGATTATACATGTAACTGACAAGATGACAGTTTTATTTTATTACTAGCTGCGCCCCGCGGTTTCACCCGCTTAAAAATACCGGGGTAAAAAGTAGCCTTTATGTTAATCCAGAGTATAAGCTGTCTACACACCAAATTTCATCAAATCCAGCCGTTTGAGCGTGAAGAAGTAACAAATATACAAACACACTCACTCATTTTGCAATTGAAGGCTAGCGGTGCAGCATACAAGTAAATTTAAATGTCACGAGGTACTAACTGCGGCATGTAATTACTATAATGCACTTTCGCAATATTACTTAGTTAATGACAACCATGTAAGAAACTACGGTATTATTAAAAATTTACGCTTATGTTATTAAAAACTGAAATAAAAACTCTTTGTAGGTAATTACAAACATCCATAATAAAGTTTGTTACAGAAAATAAGAAAAATGCGTTTATTGGCATTACAACAAAACACCTTAAAACTATAAAAAAACTGAAATAAAACAATGCCAAAAGGGCCTCAGCACAGCATAATGTTGTCAACACAAGGCATACCACCTGATGTTAATTTTCAGCTGCAGCCCTCGCACATGTACAATAAATTAAGTTGATGGTATAAAATAGCTCATATAAAATCAAATAAAATTTCGTGACATACAATTTAAGAGGGTGTTATTATTGTGAGAGCTTATTTTCAGTACTACTAGTGGTTAAAATCGCTGTCGCTTCCTTCGGTTCTTTGGACCGAAGACTCAGAAGACCACGAGTGAGGCCATCGTTTAGAGGATCACGGACCGGATAGATATGACAGGCCTGCGATTTTTAACGCGCTACATTCGTAAGAAAAGTACGATTAATTTGTCTTACCGGTTTAAATAAAAGAATGTGTCTGCCACCCTCCGATAAAAAAGATTGCAGGGAATGTTGTGTATTTTTCTCTTGTATTCAAATCTGGGAGCAATATAATATTCTGCAGAAATGAAAGAAAAAGAATAATACATGAAAGATTTAGGTAGAAGCAAGGGAGAGGCTGGAGGAAAGTTTTATCTCTGCTTGTGAAATAGAAAGTAGGACAGACAGTTGAACAAAATGTCTATGATTTATGTTAAAAATTCTTTGTTTATCTAAAAGCAATGATCACTAAGAAATAAACATAACGTTGTTTATGAAGTCATTATTAGTTTGGACTATTGTCATTAGTTAGCCAAAATTAATAACAACAACAACACAAGGTGCATCAGAAACGAGTGATCAAATTCAAGGATGTAGTACAAACCATCAAACAGAACAACTTTCTTCATGGGATCAATATCGTAAACACGAAAAAATAATCACCCATCCCACACATTTGAAATTTTTTGTATTTTCACTTCATTTCTGCGGAAATCGGCTGTCATGGTATGGGCATGTGATGCGGAGGAGTGAGGAAAATGTCGTGAGGAAAGTTTTGAGTATGAATGTCGATGGCTATAAGAGTAGGGGAAGACCAAAGAAACTATGGATGGATTGTGTGAAAGATGACATGGCTAGAAAGGGGGTGACTACCGAGATGACGAATAATAGAGAAGTATGGAAAAAAAGGACATGTTGCGCCGACCCCAAATAGATTGGGATAAGGGCAGGAGAATGATGATTCTCAAGAAAGATTGCCTTGTTGGTCTAGTAGCTTAGTGGTTCAATTCTCAGGTTGGGCAAAGTGTTATTGAGTTTTTTAAAGAATTTCTCCGTAGCAACTTGGGTAGGGATTTGTGCCCGGTTGATGACAACAGGTTTGCTCCTTTACATGGGACTTGAAACATAACTGGCGAAACGTGGGTGTACCTACTACAGGTACACCTCTGCCTAAGCCATCGGTAAATACAGGTGTGATGTAAAAATTCTAGAAAGTATCTATTTGACTTTCAGTGAGTTGCACGAAACCGAAAAAAAATGTATTTCGCAGGCTACCACAGCGCAAGGGCGATGCGCTGTGCTAGCCTGCGAAATACATTTTTTTTTTGGGTTTTTTGCAATCCGCAGGTCTGTAAGTTGTATTAAGTTCCCTTCAAAATGGTTGAGCTAAATGGTGCTGATCCATGCGTCATGTTCGTGAACGGGCGCCGTCAGTTGGGACTGGTCGTCTCTTAGCTGCCATGGCTTATTTTTAATTTTAATATTTAATTTAGTTGTTTTAGTTATTATCTTTTTATTACGGACGCTTTTTAACGTGCACGTCTTTCTACATTGTTCTCACATGTATATTTTAAACTTGAACGATGTAACCAATATTTTGTAAAATATTATGATTTAAAAGAGTGTCCGTGGAGTTTCTTGCCCGTTCTTCTCCATAGGGATCTACTACGCTTTGGAATGGGCAACTAGCTTCATCTTTCTGACTGACCGACCCATTGACAATTCAAAAGTGCCTGTAATTGGTTTATTTGAAATAAATGCTTTGAGTTTGAGTTTGAGTTTGTATCAGGTTGTATCTTGATCAAAATATGATACGCGGGAATAAAACATATGTATTTATATAATTTTAACCACGAAAATCATCAATACATGTCTCTAGTTAGATTTCGTGCAGATTCGTCGAACGAACGAAACCTAACGACTCTGCACGTAATATAACTTATAGAGATGTATTGATGATTTATATGATTAAAATTATGTAAATACATGTGTTTTATTGCCGCGTATCATATTTTGATCAAGATACAACCTGACACGGACCTGCAAATTGCACAAAACGCAAGAAAATTTGAATTTCGCGGGCTACCACAGCGCATCCTCGTTAACGGAGACTTTAAATTGATGCTGTTACTTTCTTTTTCATACAAAATGGAAGAGATGGCATGAATTTAAAGTATCCTTTAAACTAATGTTGGATTTGTGCAAGTCAACATTTGTTCCCGAATTCTAAAGTGTACTGACCACTTCACTCCTGCTTTTGTTCCCCACACATTCCTCACCCGCTGACGATGCATTGCATTGCACATTATTTAAGGCCAGTCCCACGTTCCGCATTCCTCTCAACCGACACATTTATCGTTGCACAACCTGCCTTATATTTCAAATAGGAACTTACACTACACCGACAAACGTGCTAAGAATTTATTATTAAACGTTGGTTTCTACGATCTTCCTCCGTGTGAGCATTACGAGGTACTTACGTTTATGCTTCCTTAGTTACACATGTGTTGTACAGGTATTTGTTGAGTACAATATTCTATTTTTAGGGTTCCGTACCTCAAAATGAAAAACGGAACCCTTATAGGATCACTGCGTTGCCCGTCAGTCTGTCAAGACCCTTTTTCTCAGGAACGCGTGGAGGTATCAAATTGAAATGAATATCAAATACGTAAGTCTTTGGTCCCTTGGAGATCTTAAAAAAATCAAGCTTCTAAGTCAACGCTATAAAAAAATACGGCCATTTATGCGACATATTTTGATACTCGCAAGTAAATCAAAACCTATTGGGGTACTTCCCGATGACCTAGGTAAAGGAAAAAGTCCAAAAATGATTAATTTGTAATTTTGTCACATAAAAGAATATCTTTTTGGGATTACAATGTTAAGTTTGTTTTTGGGATAAATTCTTTTCAACTACGGAACCCTTCATTGTGAGTGGCCCGACACGCATTTGGTCGGTTTTTAGACCTAATAACACCTATGTATTTAATATTAAGGGGGCTTAGGAATGTTTCGCTATTCATCAGAATTCAGCAATGAGGAAGTGTTTTGTTTCTTTTGTCTTAGTATAAAACAAAGATGATGTGGTGAAATGAGTATTTAGAATTATTGGTATAAATTATTCAAAAAATTGCGTTAAAGCAAAAGGTTGCTGCAGTGGGTGGCCAGAAGAAATGGGTTATGTCGGTCACTTTTTATCCAAAAAAACAATAATGATAATATTACCTTCATAGAAGTGCTGTAGCTCATGTTTTTACAAAAAGCTTAAAAGTTTGTAATTTAACGAGATGGTATTGGTCAGTGACACTTAAGGCGTTTTTCCACCGCAGCCGTCACCGGGACGGCACCAACAAACGAGATTATTCGAACCGAACTTGACGTCCCGGGTGACGGCGATCGTTTTTCCACCGCGACCGAACTCGCGGTCTATACACAATATATTGTGATAGAAAAAACAAAAGCCAGGCGAACGACGCCGCCCCGCCGCTGCGTCGGTGCGATGACAGTATGTGGACAAGATCAAACGTATTTTGTGTTGCCGGCACATGGCCCGTCACAATCTCGGGCTGAGTTCTAGCGGTCGCACCGAACTACTCGAAACTTCGGCGGGCGGGAAGACGGTGCTCGGGTGCCGGACGTGCGGTGGACACGCGCCCATAGTAAATGTATGTACCAATACTATGGCGCCGTTATCTCGTTCTCGATGACGTCGCGGTGACGGCTGCAGTAGAAAAACGCACTTACCTACGTCACTAAGCAATATCAGATCTAGTACTAAATATGAGATGATCGATAAAGCTCTAGCAATACTGGGTGAAACCCACGCGGAATGCGGCACACGACTGCGTGCGTCGGATGTTTTATTGATTAAAAAGTCAGTTTTAAAACCTCCATAAAAGCGTAAGTTTGACACAATCGGCGCGAGCTGATTTCGCCCCGCATCCCACGCGGGAGCCGCATCAGTTTGCCCAGAGCTTTAAGAAGGTACCTATATCATTATTAGCTTGATAAATATTAAATAGCTTTGCCCGCGATGTAATACTATTACTGTGGAGTCGCAGCACATAATACTCCAGCGGTGCTTTAGAAACAAATCCTACAATATAACTCTAAAATGCATGATTCTCACAAAATTATGAGAATTCTGTACACAAGGGAGTTGCATTACACTCATATTTGTACAAGTACACTGTGAAGTTACTGCGGGATGCTCTTAAGCATGATGAAGTGCTGGATTAAGCTGATACTATAATTTTGTAGATTATGTCCGTAAAATGAAATTATTTTTAGTTAAGTAGGTTTTCATGGAGAAACGTAGTGGTGTATTTGGATGTGCAAATGCATGTCAGAATAAAAGAAGATAAGTAAGAAGTGTGCGATTATATTAAACGAAACATTTAGAAGTTTTTCAGTAAATATTAATGAAAACAAAAATGTTTAACCTATTGACAGTAATCAATCTGCCTAGCCTTTTCCCAACTAGGTTGCGGTCGGCTTCCAGTCTAACCGGATGCAGCTGAATACCAGTATTTTACAAGGAGCGACTGCCTATCTGACCTCCACAACCCAGTAACTGGGTAATACGATACCCCTTGGTAAGACTGGTTGTCAGACTTTCGGGCTACTGACGACCCGTAACGACTGTCAAAGATCCACGAATGACAGCCGGGACCAATGGCTTGACGTGCTTTCCGAGGCACGGAGGAGTCTCGCTATGTAAAGATGGTCATAGCCTATTGACAGTAATTAAATTGAATTACGTGACCAATTAGTTGTAGTACTCGTATCGCTACGCTGACCGTAGCACAATGTGCTACGCCGTAGCCTAATGCGCTACGGCGTAGCTCACATCCATATTTTTCGTCACCGTTCGAGCCCATTTTGGTGTTTTGTATATTTTACATTTTGAATATTATATTTTCATTATCTCATTATGGCGTGTTAAGTTGAGTATAGTCATAATATCATTTCTGAAACAAAAATATCCTCAACAAAAGCACAAAGCATGTTTGATTTTAACTTCCTGATTAAAAAGGCATATTACTCTGTAAAAGAATTCCTTGAAGAAAAATAATTATTAAATATCATAAGATTGTTGATACTTAGTATAATGTGATGTAAATTGTAAGAATAGTCTGATATAATAAAACATGTATGAATAAGGATAATTAATAGAATATAATTTAAATTGTATAACTGTAATATTGAGTACCTACGTAGGTATGTTTTATTTTTTTTATATTTATAACAATTTAAATTGCAAAGCCTTAACAGGCAACTAAGTTCTAAGAACCTATCTGTTGTAAACATCTTCAAAATTCTACACTTAGTTTGCAATAAAGAATTTGAATTTAATTTCAGGTCACCCATGCTTATCTTGAGGCTTTTGAGTAACCTGAAATAGCCTCTAATAAACGTTTGTGGTACCGTTGTTTTTATTGTAACGAATGAATGAAATGTAAATAAGGAAAATGAGTAGGCAAATGTTTTTGCCTAACGAGTATAATGTTTACTCTATTGTTTCTCAATTAATTGAAGAGTCTTAAGATTTTCGTTTCTTTTTTTAATTAGTAAAACTTTTAAATCACCAGCTAAATTTTTACAGGGTGTTCTACCCATGAATATGACCAAAAAAAGTAACTGTTTCATATATTTCGGTACCTTTTGTATGAAACAGCAGATTTTCTCGTGCTTTCAGAGTTGCTCCCATAGTGAAAGTTGTTCATATTCATGAGTTGAACACCCTGTGATTTAGCTAATGATACACAATTGCCCTGTATAGAATAGAGGCTAGGTGTTATATAGTAGTACAGTATAAACACATAAACATCACCAGACTGATAAATCTCTTTAAAGACTGTTTAGTATATTCATGGTTTAATGAATTTAAAAAATTTGGCTATTTAATTGGGTCTCTGGTAGTCTCTAGCCAGACAATTACGTCATGTTCTTCAATAACACATGTTGTTAGTAGTACGTAGCATATAGCAGTTGGAATGTTATCCATATAATATTAACGCAGACACGTCACAAGAGGCGACAGTACCTGTAAACTTACATGTTCCGTGTAGCCATGTGTGTCTTGTCACCTTAGGGTGATAATAGACGGACTTGACTTGCGCTTTCAGACGTAGGTGCGGTTTGTTCTGAACTGCACCGTATGCAGTCAAGTCTTCGAGTATGGCCTAGTGACTTCACCGAACAATAGACTTTCTTTAACTTTAAAAGTAACTTTCCTTCTGTCAGGGAAAAGGCAAAGGGGCTGGGTCTTCTACAACATAAAACTACACGATGTTCGTTCACATGTGGAAATGCATATGGCATATGGGAGGAATTGAAAAAGACTCAGATTTGGCATGAGAACTCTATTTTCCGATGAAGGGTATAAAATTTCCCGAGAAACACAGTCCCTGTTCCTCATATTTGGTCCGTCCGAAGAGAAACATGCGCAAGCAGCTAGACTAGACTATCGACGTACAGTTTATTGACAAAATCGAGCAAAGATCCGACCTATCTCAACAAGCGATCAAAGTCAGTCTATCACCCTCTTTATTATTGTCTCTACACTGCAAGTCTGAAGCGCGCCTACACATGCATAAACAGAATCTTAGCCCCACGCCGTCTGGCCTTGCTCCCAAAACATACATATTTATACTACCGACGACATATTTATTCAAATCAGTGCTGTGCCTTCGCTAGTGATGTACTAAAACTGGGGGAGTCATTTTTCAAGGAATGTTTACTGCAGAAATAATGTTTCCTGTCTTTTGGGTTTTTTATTAAGGAAAAATAGTGAGTCCAGTTTGAATAAAAGTGATAGCGTCTTGGTTTGTTTTCATACCCTGATTTGTTTTTGAAATGAGGAAAATGTCGTGAGGGAAGTTCAATGATGGAATAAGAACAATGGATGGACTGTGTGGAATATGATGATAAAATATGGCTAGAAAAGGGGTGAATACGGAGATGGAGACTAATAGAGAAGTATGGAAGAAGAAGACATGTAATTGTGCCGAGCGCAAATAAATTGGGGTAAGGGGAAGAGAAAGGTGATCATTTTGATATTGAAATTGCTTCGAGTTGTGCGACCAAATATATAAGTGATTGCTTGTTAACTCACTAAAAGTAATTAGTGCTTTAATCAATTCTACATAATTCTGTCTGCTGTTTGAGGTGGTTTTCTCTAAAGAGACATATTATGTATTATTTACCACTAACTGTTATTAAAAATGTACACGAGCGACTATTCTGATTAACTTTTAATGAGCTTTAGTCATTTATAAACTTCGATCCTCTATTGTGACTGTCTAAAACTTTCTCGTAGACCATAAATATATCACACAAGAATCGAATCCACAACTCAAAATCAAATCGCTCAACCAATCTGTGAGATCAACGAACAACATCAAATAACCATCTGGATTGTTATTGTTAAATCGATAACCATTAAAGAGCTCCGTTTAGGACCTATTTCCCGTTCCTTCTACTTCAGTAACGTATCTATTATTAGCTCTGCTTTAGAGCTTTAAGAGCGTTTATCGCGCGCGGACTGGCAACGTCGCATTTAGTGTATATGCTATTTTTTTCCAGTTATTTTGGTATTTACTCTTAGAAAATTACTTATTGTCAATAATTTTCTATTTTCTAAGAGTAAATACCAAAATAACTGACAACAAATAGCATACATACTTATAAATACCAACGATATATGAATTTGAGAGACTAAATTGTCCTTTGATCTATTAAAATAATCACGAAAAACCTTTACGAATGCGACGTTGCCAGCCCGCGCGCGGTTAACGCTCTTAATAAATACAGTTCTGTCTACACTAGCGGCCCAATTCAGCGGCTAATCTGCGGCGCATCTAATGGCGTAACGGATGGATCCTTACCATCCGCCCCATTTCACAAGAGGATGCCCGATTGGGCTAGCAGGCCGGGTGGTGAACTGTCATTCATTAAAATGCTTACATATAAATGCAAATGGTTGTTTTGTAAATGTTATGCAATATTATAAGATTATAATACACAATACAGTGCGCGGCACGACATCAGTTTTTAGAAAAAATTCTCAATTTAGCTGAAATTCTAAGGTCTTAGTATTTGTTTTCTTTTCAGGCGCTAATGGTTATACTGTACATCGACAAAGGTTAGTGGTTTGTAAGCCTATTAGGTTTTTATGGACTTAAAACAGTTAGGTATTTTTTAATCCATTTCAAAATTTAATGCGACCCCCAAAAGCCAAAATCTTATTAAAACCAGACTGGATTTTTCATTTAAACGACGCCGAATTAGTCCAAAATACCCTGAAAGTGTGAATTATTTCGTGGCTCTAATAACTCAGGGTTTCAAAGCATTTTGTTGGCTTTGCTTCCATTAGTCACGGCGAGTGTAAGTCGTGAGTAATAAGGACAAAAACGTTCAGACACGGTGACACGACTCGGCTCTGCAAATGACGTGAGATCCGATTAATTAAACTCTGCAAGATTGCGCTGGTGTGTTATTGTTCCGGGAACTTTTGTTGGGAATGTTGAAGTGTACTGATTGTGTAACCTTTTCGATCGACATAACCTAAAATTTGTTTTCATGATAAAGGGATTATTTTTAGGGTGGTCCGAACCGAAGGGTGCTAAACGGAACCCTATGACTAAGCCTCCGCTGTCCGTCTGTCTGTCAGCGGGCTGTATCTCATGAACCGTAATAGGTGAAATTTCCACAGATTATGTATTTCTATTGCCGCTATAAAAATAAATAATAAAAATAAAATTAAGTAAAAATTAATGGGGATGAGAAAGGGGGGGGGGGGGGGGGTAAGAAGCATGTTTTTTTTTTTAAATAGATGTTTTTTTAATATGTAGTATTAAATATTGTACGGTGGTACGGAACCCTTCGTGTGTGAGTCCTACTCATACTTGCCCGGTTTTTTTGAAGTTACATTCAGAAATGTTATAAATAATTTCTCTGGCTTCCTGAAATTGGCTCTTTGTCCCGCTTTCTTTTGAAAATATTAGCGTTAATACTATAAAAATAAAGCATATTAATTTCGTGATAACTCGTATGTTATATAACAAAAATGATTCGTCTCACGTCCCTTCGTTAAAAATAATCTTGACGACAACAACATTTTAGTATTTATTTGCTCTTCGTTAAAAAAGACTTCTCTCCTTCCTCTTAACCATGATGCAGACCAAAAAATTATATCCTTTTCCGCATTAAAACTGCAAAGTTACAGAAAAGTTTCATCTACCACCGCCTTAAGATCACGACTGCAGCAGGTCAAAGGTAACCCGATGAGAAATGGCGTCTATTCTTCAAGGCTTACTGAGTTTTATGAATACTGCGCCGCGCTCTGCTGAGCTTAAAATATTATGTGCGTAAGCGATATAATGGCTTAATTGCCGCGGTGTCTCAGAAGGATATTTTAAGATAATTTTCGTACTAAGTGTTGGCATTAAGTTGTAATATCTTTTACGGGTGAGAAGCTTTGTTCTTTCGTGCATTTTATAAAGCTTTCAAAATTTGGGTTCTGTTTGGTAAAAGTTTTTGCTAAGGCTTGTAAATATTTTAGTTAATCTTTATGGTGAAGTTTAGAATATTAAAATGTACATCCAGTCTTGAATGAGGAAGTGAAAACTTTGAAAAGTGGGGATCATCTTTATGTTTATTGCTAATCTATATAAATAAAAAGAGAAGTTCTGAATGACTGACTCATCAACTCCCAGCCCAAACCCTTGAACCTAGAAAGCTAACATTTTGCACAGTGGTTCCCTTTATAATGTAGACAAGGAATAAGGAAGGATTGCCCGGTAGTACGTTCCCGTGGGATATTTTCCAACATCCACGCGGGTCAAGCCACTGGCAAAAACTAGTTCTGACAGTAAAATTTGTATTTACCAAATTGAGAGATTAGCATTTCACTGAAACTAAAACACAGGCCACAACAGCAATATCCAAATACCTTTAAACAGCTCTTTTTACAAAATAATGAATCTGAAACCAGTGTCCGACTAATTAATTACCCGAATCCATTTCAATTAATTAAATTATCGCAATCAACATTAATCTAACCACACAATTAAAGATTTTTACGCGAATCGCTCCATTCACAGCGATTCTTTTATTACAAAGCAGCAGTTTTAATTTGATGCCTGTAGAGGCGAACTTTATTCAATTAGCTGGGGAAATTAATCTTCAAGTTTTGAGAGCCTCCTAAAGGTAGAAGTAGGGTCACATTGTTCTAGATTGGGAAGAAAACTAATTAAGATTGGTGTTGTTTTCAAATTTATATTTAAAAGGACATCTTTAAATATTGTAGAACAGATAGGTAGCATAATCAGCCTATAAAAAAAAAAAAATGTTTATTGAAGAAAAGCCAAAGTAGGTACTAACTAAAACAATGTTATATTTATAACTAGGTGGCTATGGTATGCGCAATACATTGAAACCCTGATCTCCAAACTAGGAGTATCCCTGTATCTTAGAGATCAGTGTCCCTCCGCAGCAAAGTCACAAGCCAATATTTGTAACGCATTGGTACAAAGCATTTCTTTAAATAGTTGAATGAAGAGAAAAAAAAAAAAAAAAAAAATAAAAAAAAAACAATAAAAACTGAAAGTGTTGTTGTTGTGTTTGTGTGTTTTGTGTTGTTTTGTTTGTTTTGGATAAAGTTCCCACTGCTAGAACACAGGCCTCCTCTCGGAGAGGCAGTAGGCCGCAATCTACCACGTAGGCCCAGTGCGGGTTGGTAGATAGAATAGATAGGGGCTTAGATGTTTTGATTTCAATAATCTGGAAGTTTTCAAAGCAATAAGTAATCTTGTGTGAATAGTGAATATTACTTCTCGTGGAGCTCGTGGCTAAGTAATAACAGCACCACGCTTGCCGGGGTTGGTCCGTGGATGGGTGACCATGTTTACATACCGAAACTCCTCCGTGCCTCGAAAAGCACGTTAAGCCATCTGTCATTCCAGCTGTCACTCGTGGGTCTTTGATAGTTATCGGAAGCCCGAAAGTCTGACAACCAGTCTTACCATGGGTATCATACTACCCAGCTACTGGGTTGTGGATGTCAGATAGGCAGTCGCTCCATGTAAAATACTGGTATTCAGCTGCATCCGGTTAGACTGGAAGCCGACCCCAACATAGTTGGGAAAAGGCTAGGCAGATTGATTGCGTGAATAGGCTACTTATAGGCAAGCGTGTAACATTGTCAACAAAATCATCATATTCTATCAAACGCATTTCGTAGATGAGAGTTTGTCATTCAATTGTTGATAGTGAGATTGATAAATAACGTTATAATTCAACTTCACAATATAAATATTGAGTCATTCATATCATAATGAGACTTTCTTAACTTATAAACCGAAAAACCGCAACCAAAAGTATTTCATTAAATTACATTAACAATTCTTTAACAATCTTAACTTATCACGCAAAGTTGTAACAGAGTTAACATTTTTAGCTTTAAATCAATATTAATAGGACTTGAAATCGCTTGAAACAATAACTAAGGGAATGGTCCTACCCTTCAACGTACTTTAAATAAAAATAAAAATAAAATTTATTAATTATTTATTTATTTATTAAATTACATTAACAATTCTTTAACAATCTTAACTTATCACGCAAAGTTGTAACAGAGTTAACATTTTTAGCTTTAAATCAATATTAATAGGACTTGAAATCGCTTGAAACAATAACTAAGGGAATGGTCCTACCCTTCAACGTACTTTAACCTTTGGTCACGGGCAAAGGGCAAGAGTCAATAGCAATAGCATAAAAATAAAGTGTTGCCAGTAAATATGAAATAAAACGAGGACTTTTAGAAGGGGACGTTAAAAGCATCGTTCTGTATTGTGAAGAGAATTGTAATAACTAAGTTAACGGCAATGTGGGGGTGGAGGAAATATTGAATATTTGAGCAATCTGGTTAAGACATGAGATTATTAGATTTGTCAGAGTGAATTATATCAACGCGTGTCTCAGCAAAGAAAAAGAAAAAAAATGTGGTTGAAAAAGGGGATTTAAAAGTTTCGTGGAATGATGTAAATAACAGTTGAAAAGCGTGAAAGCATGCTTGAGTATGACAACTCTGAATTTGTGAAAAATCTGCCACGGATACCTTCATTTATTTCTTTTGTTTTACCTACTCCTAGTTTATATACAGAGCTACTGGTAACTCGACGTAGTCCTTGCAGGACATCATAGTAGGGTTAAAATGCAACAAATTAAGCCACCAAATGTTCTACCGAAAATCAGTAGTGTTTATTTTTTTATAAATTAATGACAAAAATCACGAAAAATAAAATGTCTAATTAAACATTTTATTTTTCGTTATTTTTGTCATTAGTTTTGTAATTGATCTCTGCCAAAGTTTTAAGCATTTTGGAACTTTTAATTATTAACAAAGATCTGCTATGGCATCAACTATGATAATAACTTAAATTCCAGTACAGTCGCGCCGTAAATCATTTTTAAATTGGATTTTTCATAAAACAACTAAAAACCTAATTAACTCAAAAACTACTAAATTTCGGTAGAACATTTGGTGGCTTAGTTTGTTGCATTTTAACCCTACTAAGACGTCCTGCAAGGAATACGTCGAGTTACCAGTAGCCCTGTATATGTAAGTATCGATAAAGGTGATTTCCAAATAACAGCAATTATGTTGTGATTTTACTTTTGAAGAAATCAACACAGGCATTTTTGACTAGAGCATTACAAAATTCAGTTTAACTCTTCAGGTGATACAATGTACTAATTTAGTTAGTTAGTTAGTTAGTTTCGAACCCCGTAGGTTCACAACTACATAGGATGATTTTTTTTCCATCGGATGATGTTTTTTACGTTTGTATGTATAATATATAAGCTTATATACCTATTATATAAAGGGTTTTTCCTTATGCAAACATGGGGTGCAGAAAGCCATCAAGGAGAAATCATTAAGTAAGACTATAGTAAATTTCAAATTGCCACCCAGTGCCCGCAGACATTTCCAGAAGGGACTCTGTTCAAGTGCTTCATTCCCTCGCTTATTTACTTTGTTTTCTTTCACAGAGTGAACTGAATACTAAATCTAAACAAGATATAAATCAGTACCTTTAGTATTACAGGTATAAATCAAAGTTTCCGTCGGACCTGTTTGGGTTTCTGTATTTTCGTGGCACCTAAAATTCTATTCGATGGATGCTATTTAGTTCTACGCTTTTTATTGATTAAATTATTGATGAATTAGTATTTTATTTTCTTCCCTTGTATCGGCACGGATTATTATAATTATTACCATGCATAAACGAGTGGGGGTAGGTAGAAACAGCAAAACGCCAACGTTTTACTCCGACCACGTTAAAATTTTTGTGGTCATGCAAGTACCACGCACCTTTTTAAAGGACGTTGCCAGTATGGTAATTGTATAAGACGTCACATGATATAAATATAACGTTTCCAAAAATACACCTGGTCAAGGCTATCCCAAGTCTGAGCCTGCAAACACAATTCAAACTTAGAAGTAATTCTGAGAACTAAAAGCACTCAGTCCTTTCTAGGAATCGATAGCATAAAAGGTCGTGACTTAAAGCAAATATTTAACACTTTCAATGAAGTCTAGAACTTCTCCGCAAAATTGTCAATTGTCAGTTAAAACTGGTAGCATACAAACGGCTGCGTCTAACGATGTATTCCCAGAAAACCTATTGTAATATGAATTTCGGAAGGACTACGGTCCGTCCGAAATTCATATTACAATAGATTTGTTTGGGGTAAATTCTAGAATGATTATTCGCATCTATAATAGAAGGGAACGAAACATTCGTCAATGTCAAGCATGATACAAAATTATGTTTAATTTATTAGTCTTCAAAAGGCTTGCAACTAATTTGTTCATGTAGATATATTTTTTAAATTTGAATAATCTCAAAAAATACTCGGAAGGACATGTGCAATCGGTATAACTCTCTTACGTTTTCACTTTATACATGTATCTATCGTATGGGAAGGTGGCTGGGACAGACTGGATGCGGAAGACGGAGGATACGATGTTGTAGCGCATTTTGGTAGAGCTACCACCTACTGCTCCAAACCCAATTGTTATATCATTTACCTAAACCTTAAACCTTGAAATACACCAAATAACATTTTATCATTTTCCGTATTCAGTGCGGATCAGATCACACCGCACTGGTCTTGTTTTCACAGTATCCGTTCGGGAGAGTGACGCACTGAACGCAAACACACATAGATCGGCTTTGAACGTGGCCGTACGCACGTTATATTACAGATAGTCTGAAATAGTGTCAGGTAATGATAATTTGCCTAAGCTAGAATAGGTTTAACGCAAACATTAGGCCTTTATCTTTCATACTTCTCTATTAGTCGTCATCTCGGTAGTCACCCCCTGTCTAGCCATGTCACCTTACACACAACCCATCCATCGTTTCTTTGGTCTTCCTCTACTCGTATAGTCATCCACATTAGTACATACATACATACACATACATACGTACATACATACATACACACATAGTACCAACGCACCTTTCATAGGTAACAAACATGTGTAAATTAAATTATACTAGTTTCTATAAAAGTATTTTAGGTAAGCTAATCTGTTAAGAACTTTGTACTACTAAGAATTTGTAAGTTTTGTAAATGTATTACTTTGTAAAAAGAACGTAAATAAAATTATTTATTTATTAGTTTTCCTTGTTCGCAGCTCGTCGTCCACGCGCTGCCCGCTGTCGGCGCGGCACGTCGTGCTGGCGAGCGCGACACACAACGTGCGCACGCCCACGCGTGCGCACACGCCGGGGGACAAGCTTTAATATACCTGCTGATTTACATTCATACTGAAAACTTTCCTGGCGACATTTTCCTCATTCCTCCGCATCACATGCCCATATACCATGATATTTGATTTCCGCACAACTTTTCAGTCACTGGTGACATCGTGAATAGATAATCATAAGTAAGAAAGTGAAACATGCAAGTGATACCTACTGGTTCCTCCTGTGAGGCATGTAATTTCTTAAGTAGGTACTCTGTGTCATGTATTGTCTCTTCACAACTGGTTGCTTTAGAAATTGACATTGTTTGTGGCTAAATCTTACATTATATTTTACCATTGTAATAGACTGGTGCCTGATGTAGGTTTTTGAGAAAAACCAGTTATAGGTACGATTATTAAAATAATACTACGGTTTTCACCAATGCATGGAGTGATTCATGAGGAAGGTTCAGGTATATAATTCATTAAAGTTTTTTTTGCAAATTGGCTGAAATATGAAGATGCTTGTTGAAGATTTCGGAAAAAATCATGCCGACTGGGAGCGTTACTGACGTGCGCGTTACGAGAGTACGTTTCCGTGGAATAATTTCCGATTTCCACGTGGGCGAAGCCGCGGGAAAAAGCTAGTTTATTATATTTTGCTTTTAATTGCCACTCTATCATGTTTTTTTTTGCGATCCATTCACAACCGTTACTATTAAGGAAACCATAATCCCTGAAGGTAAATATACAGTGATATACTTTGATGACAATAAACTAAAACCGTGGTTATTCTGCACTGTCAACCACTAAACCAAATAACCCAGTAAATAAAACAAAACTAATTTATATGAAACGAGCCGACAATAAATAACTAATTCATTGCTTCTATGGAACGTTAGCACCGCATTATTAGTGAACCACAAACGAATCGGTGTGACAGCGCCAATCTGAGTGTGATAATGAAGCGATATGGTCACGCATACATGATCTGTGCGGTTTCATTTTAATTGATATGTCCCGATTCCTCTATCTGACTAACCATTACGTCATTAAGTTACTTTATTATTTATTTACATATTCTTTTAACGTGTACGTCTTTCTACATTGTTCTCACATGTATTTTCAACATGAACGATGTAATCAATATTTTGATTTAAAAGAGTGTCCGCGAGTTTCCTGTCCGTTCTTCTCCATAGGAACCTACTACGCTTTGAAATGGACTACTAGCTTCATCTTGCTGCCTGACCAACCCCTTGACAAATTCAAAAGTGCCTGTAATTGGTTTATTTGAAATAAATGCTTTGAGTTTGAGTTTGACTAGCAGACAAGTATTCTAACTTAGCTGATTGGTTGATATTTATGGGAAAAAGAAATGTGGCGAATTCGTAGTTACTACGCGGTTGCTACGTGGCATCAATGTTTTACAAACGCCTTATGCGAAGATACTGTTGAGAAGTTACCAAAGTTAACTAATAGCTTCCTCATATAAAGCTAAGTTTATGTAAGTATTTACATGAACTATACAGTATAGGGTGTGGATGTGGCGGTATCTACATTGCCACATGTGAACTACGCATCACACTGACGTCACGCAAAATCCTGCATAGCGCAATCAGAGTTTACCGCGCGACTAGCATATCGTCGCGACATCAATCGTCGCACAGTTGCCCAGTAGACACGACACCCTTCTGGTCGGAAGATCCTCCTTTTTCTATGGAGGATGAGTGAACTTTACAACCTGTTCCTCATGCCTCTATACTGACGTCAATACGGCAATAAATAATTAAACTTCGTTTATAGAATTAATGACTTAAAACAAAAATTCAATCAAATACATACGTACATACCCATATCCAATTAATCACAATACGAGTCTAGTCTATCTAGTTGGCTGATTGGTGAAACTCATAGTCGCAGTCGGTTCATTGGACCACTACTAGTTTTTAGATTGTTAGATATTTTTTTTCGGTTTTTGCATACCCTATGTTATACTCGTATATGTTGTGTGTGTCTTGATGTGTGCGGGACGCAGCAGGAACTTTTCATTGAAATATTTTATTATAACATGACTCGAATATTTAATGCTGAATGTACAGTACATCAAAAATATTATATCAAAAAAACGTAGGGACAACGCTAAAGTACGGAGTCGTCCAGAGGCTCTCCGGTGAAAGTGAGCTGGGCGGAAGCGGATGCAGCAGACGACATGTTCATTCGCACGTCGATGATGTGGAGCGCGCGAGATTTAAAATATGGAGCCTTGCTACCCGTCACGCTGCACAGATGGCGTCAGCAGTAGCTTCTTAACACCCTATGCACTAGTATTGCCAGTGTCGAATTATCGGCCACACAGGTTATGTGGTTTCAAACTCTTTTTCTTATTAGATATTTTAAAAGGCTGTAACCTACAGTGGAATCATTATTTAATTGACGCCATCACAATACGAATCACCCACAAAACACAAGATTATTCTAAACTTACAAAACCAGAACATACGAGCGCTCCCAAAATCATTTTCAATTCGCAATCGGCCCGCCTGCCTGCCACCATCCGTCTGTTTCTGACCCCAAACAAACGGAGCCCGTCACTGTCAACTGTGTTAGCGTTGCAGCACTTCCCAAATAAAACTTTACACTGGTTCTATTGAATTATCAAATTGAATATGGTTTTAGTTTTGATCATAATACGAATGGTGCTGCCAATGTTTCAAGGTTTGATATGTTTCTTTGCTACACTGTTAAAAAAAAGTTTCCATAACCACACTTCATTATTTTCTTTTTTTTTACTTTCTACACATGAAATTATATTGGCGCGGAATGCTTGTGCCTGTAGATACAAATTCTCATTCTATCAAAACTAGATACATCCCGAACTTCACAATAAAACCTATCTATTTATTTAGCTTATATTACAAAACACTTTGATCAAAATAAACAACAAATTTCCTTAGCCTGATACATTATAATTCGTGTTTTCACGGAGAGATACAGAGAACCAACATTTAACAAAGCAATACGAGCTGTACAGACAATTGTACACGGATACGTTTGACGGACCAGCTCGACCGTGAGTGTGCCCACACAAAAGATACGTACAGAAGGCAATCCCTCCCTTCCTCACAAATGGACACGCGTCTACGTATAGAGAGTGCCAGAGCTCTCGCGACTGGCGTTTGTCCGTACTTTATGTGGATGTTTTCGTTTCTTGGATGAAGCTGGCCTTCTGTACCTAACTATTCTGTAGCCTGACGATCATCAGCTAGCGACGCATGATGCCTTCCGTCCCGTTTCACTCACAATTGTTTATTTATTGGATACTGGAATTTCTGTATAATTATATACATTTTCCTTTTGTTTGGAAAACAATGTATACAAAGTGTTTTTATGCTACAATCAGTTACGTTTCGAGGACGTCTGCTGTTACCTACTGTGCAAATTATTTTCATGAATTCAATTACATTTTCGTAATTCAGTGAACATGATAGTTTTTCCGAGTGAGGGTTTCGAGTAGGTATGTCATGTTGTTCATAATACGGATCATTGAAAAAAAAGCATTGATTCCTAAAACGTCTTCTGCTGAAAGATTTTAGTAAACATAAGACCATAAGTAATTAAAAGTCTTATTAAAGTTCATGCAATTCTTCGTCTCGTTTGATCCAGCTGTAGGATGTAGGTGCTTCTGCCTATTCAGTGAAACTTGACAGCCTCTCTGTTATTCCATAAGTAATGTCTACTTATTCTCTGTAGCACCAACAGCAATGTCACCCTCTTAGCATATAAAATAGTACTCACCACCTGTGGTGTATATCTGAAAATCTCGTCCAGGTCTCGGTACCACTTGACGGAATGCAGCGGAGGATCGTGCTGCTGCCTCATGTACTGACAGCGGAGCTCAGCCTCGCGCCGCGGGTCCGCCCACAAGGGCACTTCCAGGGTTGTGATCGTGTGGGATAAACTCCGGGCTGGAATGAAAACAAAGATGTAGATAAGTAAAAACATAATTAAAATAGGATCATAATATGGCCATGGATCTGCCATCTTATCACCCCTTTTGTAACGTAATGCAATTTTTTATTAATTCATCGTTTATTTGCTCATCGTTGAATATATAGTACCTATAATTGATCTAGTTTAGGAATATAATCAATAGAACTAAAAGTTCTATATGTTTAAGGGCTAATTGTTCAATAGTCAGATAATTTTTATCAGAGGAATAAATATGGCGGTTTGATAGCTTTTGTATAGAAAATATGTCAAACTGTCATATTTATTCTTCAGGTAAAAGTTATCAACCTATTTAACAATCAGCCCTTAATCGTTCAAACTTCATAAAATAATATAATCAAGTAAAAGTCTGACAACCAGTCTAGTCAAGTGATATGGTGTTACCCAGAGTTGTTTTCAAATTAATATTTAAAAGGACATCTATAAAAATTGTAGAACAGATAGGTAGCATATCAACCTATAATCTTCCCACTGCTGGAACACAGACCTCCTCTCGGAGAGGGAGTAGGCCGTAAGCTACCACGGTGGCCCAGTGCGGGTTGGTAGATAGAACAGATAGGTGCTTAGATGTTTTTATTTCAATAATCTGGAAGTTTTCAAAGCAATAAGTAATCCTGTGTGAATAGATTACTTCTCGAGGAGCTTGTGGCTAAGTAATAACAGCCGCACGGGTCGATCCATCAGGTTAAGCCACGCTTGCCGGGTTGACCCGTGGATGGGTGACCATACACACATACCGAGACTCCTCCGTGCATCGGAAAGCACGTTAAACCGTCTGTCATTCCGGCTGTCTTACCAATGGGTATCATAGTACCCAACTAATGGGTTGTGGAGGTCAGATAGGCAGTCGCTCTAATGTAAAACACTGGTACTCAGCTATAACTGGTTAGACTGGAAGCCGACCCCAACATAGTTGGGAAACGGCTAGGCAGATAATGAATCAAGCAAAAGTATATTCATCACATAAAGGCGCGTTAAGATTTACGACATAAATCATAACCTTGTCAAGAAAAACAAAAAGTGACAGAGCGTACCATTCGAATAAAACAAAAGAAAAAACTACTTCAGTAATGTAGTTGAAAACGATATCACATCAGAAACAGAAACATCTCCGAAATCCGCAAAAATCGTCGCCTCATTCGAGAAAACACAGATTTTCAGGCGTCTATCGTATGAAGCTATCAGAGACCTCTAACGTAGGTATTGATGCGAGTTTGTTACGAACTCCAGCAGGAACATGTCGGGAATTTAAGCTCAATTTATAAGTTAGTTAAGTTGTTATCTCGGAACAGATCAATTTACTATCTGAATGGGCCGAATTCCTTCGTTACGTTATTTCTTATCTTCGTCCACCGCTTCTTGCTGCTTCCAATTACTGGCTGGCTGAACTTCTGCCGATAGTTTCTGAACATTAACACAGTTTGCAGACCGCAATACTGTAATTAAACAACAAATTCTAGTTTCAACAGATTCTAGTTTTGTTATTGGATTATTTGTATTGAAATATTGCTGTCTATGTGTTTTTGATTACAGATAAGATATTCTTAAATCAGGGGGTAACAATACTGCCTAGCCAAACTGCCTAGCCTTTTCAAAATTATGTTGGGGTCAGCTCCCAGTCTAACCGGATGCAGCTGAATACCAGTATTTTACATGGAGCGACTGCCTATCTGACATCCACAACCCAGTAGCTACGCAGTAGATACGCATTGGTAAGACTGGTTGTCTGACTTTCGGGCTTCTGACGACTATCAAAGACCCACGAATGACAGCCGGAATGACAAACAGCTTAACGTGCTTTCCGAGGTACGGAGGAGCTCTGTATGTAAAGATGGTCACCCATCCACGGACCACCCGCGGCGGAATTGATGGATCGACCTGTGCGGCTGTTATTACTTAGCCACGAGCTCCTCAGGAGATAACGTAAGAATGAATTTAGTTTGCATTAACTAAAACTTAGGAACAATAATAAGTTGGCTTATTTTTAATTGCGTTATGAAACAAAGGATTACAATAATATTTATTTTAAATCAGCGACAGCGGAAAGTATTCGATCATAAAAAAAACTTTATTGAATCATAGAATAGAATAGAATAGAATAGAATACTCTTTATTAAGCACACCATTTAAATTACTGGTCAACAAATCAAATCAAAATCAAAATCAAATCAAAAAAATGAATCATCGTTTAACAAATTCCGCACTATTTATACCCTTTGAGTTTTTCGAAGAATTGAGTAGGAATTAGGGCTTCCAATCCCGCAGCCTGAATTCAAACTCGGTATTTGCGAGACTACATTTTTTTAATCCCGCGGGATCTCGGTATTTGCGGGATCCCGCATATTGAAAATATTCATATTTATATAAGGCAAATAAAACAATGAATTAATCAACTAACTCCACATTTATTTACGTATGATGAGATCAATCAAATTACATCGTTTATTCTTCTCAAAAAACAGTAACAAATACTGAAAAAACAAAAATCTATCTTCTTCAAAACATACATCAACAAAATTAAAAAAATCAACCAAAAAAACACATTATCAACTGAAAATTTAGTCCCGCAAATCCCGCGGATCCCACGCCCGTAATCCCGCATCACGCGGAATTGGAAAATGACGAGGGATCCCGCAATACCGAGATCTCGGTATTTCGAGATTGAAAGCCCTAGTAGGAATATGCCAGAAATATAGGAACACGGCTTTAGTTGCCTCAGTGATCTATTCGTAAAAAGTCCATTGTACAAAATAGTTAAGGTAGATTTTATTACGAACTGAAATGGTTAATTCTTAGAAATTTTATACACTCGTGCGTTAACAGAACATCTTATTTATATTATACACGTAACATAACATCACACCTGTATTTCTCGTTGAGTTATGCAGAGGTGTACCTATAGTACACCGGCATTTCGCCAGTTATGTTTAAGTCCATGTAATTATAGGTGGCGAGCTTATTGCCACCAATCGGGCACACAAGTCCGGACACCGGGCTGCTTCTAAGAAATTCCTGAAGGGAAAATCCCAATTTATGATTCACATGGTATTTATTTTATATATAAGTACACATAAAGAGTATAATTAAATTAAAAATATTATATCCTATCCTAACTAAAACTATTCAAAAACTAAAATATGGCGTCGAAAAATTCCTCCGTATCACAGTCGACTGGTAAAGTACTCAAGAGACTGGCGGCATTGCCACGTTGTATAGCAGTACTTAGCTTCTGGCCAAGGTAAAAGCCAGCCCTTGGGTCACGAGAAGTGTCAACCATGATTTACATTAATATTAATCACTATAATATTCTTATCTGAAAAAACTTTTATACTAAAAAAAAAAACGACCGACTTCAAAAAAAATACTACAAAGTGAAAAATAATTTTAATTTCGGAAGTCGGTGTCTTTGGATCTGTATTTTAGGATTTTACCACCGACTTCCGAAATTAAAATTATTTTACACTTTGTAGTATCTTTTTGAAGTCGGTTGTTTTTTTTGTAAATAAGTTTTTTAATTTTCATATTTCAGTGGGTCAGTCTGTAATTTATCTAAGTTAAAATATCCTAATGTCAACGGCTCATCACCTTTTATAAAATATTGTTTTTCCCGTTACAAGGACGTTAATTGTTGAAGAGTTCTCCCAGTAAGGAACCAGGAGATCTGGAACTGATGGTGAAGTCACCATCAGCTCCACTTCAACATATGTATTGTGACGAGCATAAATTGCTTAGTAATAATCGAATCGCAATCCGTGAAATACGAATTATTGAGTAGCTCCGATGGCCATCTGTGGTCTTCCTCATCAGTTCCACTTCACCGAATGGTTCTTTCCGGGAGTAAATGCACGAATTACTATAAAAAATACCCAAATCGCTATAGGTGTGCCTATAATATTTGAAGGTTCCCCTCGATTTCTCTGGGATGCCATCATCAGATCCTGGTTTCCTTATCATGGTACCACCCTTGGGATATCTCCATTACAACAAACAAAAAAAAAAAAATCATTAAAATCGGTTCATAAATGACGAAGTTATCCGCGAACATACATAAAAAAAAAAATATAAATATACGAGTACGGTCGAATCGAGAAACCTCCCTTTTTTTGAAGTCGTTTAAAAATGTTTCTGAAGTATGTAGGTATATTTATTATCCCATTCTTTTATTAGATTTCTATGTTCACTTACAAGTTTTACTTTTACTTAGTACTAGCTTCTGCCCACGACTTTGTCTGCGCTTACCGGGATAAAAAGTATCTCTTATAACCTGTTAATAATCCAGGTTATAAACTATTTGTGACTGTCATAAGAACTTCGAAGTTTAAAAAGCCGATGTACTGAATTTTTAAAGTTTAAAAGTACTATTTACGTGAGTTATAACTTATAAGGTACGCTATGACGAATTATTTAATTGAAAATGTTCATTATTGCGATGTACGGAACTTTGAAAGCTTGCTGTGACAAATTAATGACATTGTATCCAGACCCAGCCGCAAAGTGCATATGCTTAATGTTCCTAGGCGTAGAATTCAATTGTTTTCTTATAATGTATACTGCATGCCCATTACTATTTATAATAATAAATTACCTGATGGTTTCAAAACTCTCAGCCTCAGAACATTTAAATGCAAAGTATTTAGCTTTCTTTTAACCCCTCAAAGGCCAACTGCACCCCGTGTGTGCATAAAGAAAAACCCTTTACATAATAGGTATATAAGCTTATATATTATGTATATGAACGTAAAAAAACATCATCCGACGGAAAAAAAATCATCCTTAGTAGTTGTAAACCTATGGGGTTCGCTACTAACCCCCCCCCCCTCCCCCCTGGGGGTTGGGTTTAAAAATTACTATATAATTTGCGTTTGAGAGGTGTTATTACTCGACTGAGGATTTTATGACTGAAAAATTTACCTAAACATTTGAACATTATTGCCTACGAATCATATTTTATCTACTTGACTTCATTGAATTTTGACTTATAGAATTAATCTCTTTTACTTTACTTTAATTGTCCAATTTATTTAAATTATTTGTAATTATAATTCTAATAATTAATAATTTAATTTTAATGTAATGATGACCCATATTTTTACAAACTATATTTGTACGCCGGAAACGGCAGAATATTTATGATCATAATACTCCACTTAATAGCTTTGTACAATATTCTGAGAAATAAATGCATTCTATTCTATTCTAAATTACCTGGCGAGAATCTTCATCATCGCGATGTACGGGATATCTATGTAGCCGTCTGTCCTACCCACTTACACAGAATTTCTTTAGATGGTTGTTTTATTGACAGAACGAAGGACCTCTGCCCACTACAGGCAATAATGTCGTGTAGTTATTCATGGAATGCCTCTAACCACGTGGTTACGAGCCTGTACTATTCCAAATAAAAACGATTCTACGTCGCCGAGTCCTTTTCGATTTCTTTTTTTATCTTCTTTGAGAGGTTGTTTATTTTCAGCCGAGAGGCTTAGACCCCTTCAGCTTCATCTAGCCAACATTCACTGTGTATATAGAGAATAAAAGATTAATCTCGTTCGGTTTCTTGGAAATAGTTATCTATTACCTATAAAGGGTGTCTCAAATAAGAGTGAACTATTTCATCTTCTGACGCGCCAATTGCACTCCATGTGTGCATAAGGAGAATACTATAAAATCCTTTACATAATAGGTATATAATGTTAGAATCTAGTTAATAATAAAATAGTCTATTGATTATAAAAGTGTATTAATCTATTAATTATTGTTGTGTTGGTATGATGACAGTCATAATATATATAAACGTAAAAAAACATCATCCGATTGAAAAAAAATCATCATCAGTAGTTGCGAGCCTATGGGGTTCGCAATTAACCCCCCTCCCCTCTCCCCCTGGGGTTTTGGGTACATACATAAGTACATATGTTCCTATGAAGGTTTAAAAAACTTCTTTACAAAAAAATACAACCGACTTTCAAAAACAACACTACAAAATGAAAAATAACTTGAATTTCGGAAGTCGGTGTCTGGTTAAATGTATTTTCGTTTTTTGCCACCGACTTCTGAAATTAAAGTTATTTTTCACTTTATAGTGTTGTTTTTGGAAGTTGGTTGTATTTTTTTGTAAAAAAGTTTTTATGTTTTACTTTTTAGTTATGGTACCTACCTCACACAAATTCTAATACCACTACCTGCAAAAGAAACTAGAACATCATCCATATAAAAGTGGGGAAAAAATACGTATTTTTGAAGCTAACTCAAAAGCTACCCAAGCAAAGTTAATCAATTTTATATGGGACCAACTTTGAGGTATCCCTTTCGAATAAAACAAAAAATTTTCAAATGTGACGACTCAGTAAAATACATAAAAAAAAAAACAAAAACATGCGTGTCGAATTGAGAACCTCCTCCTTTTTTTTCGTTGGTTAAAAATAAAAACAAGTATTTATTGTGCGAGTTGAGACATTTTTATTGCATTGTAAAGTAGACATGTTGCGATTAAGAATAGAATAAAATATCTGGCAAATGGCCGCCGTTTTCGATGACTTTTTCACAAATATGTGGCTGTATCTCATCGATGACTCGTTGGACCTCGGCCTTGAGCTCAGGAATTGTTTCTGGTTTATTGGCATAAACCTGAGATTTCACAAAACTCCAAAGAAGGAAATCGCACGGCGTTAAATCGCTTGATCTTGGTGGCCAGTTAACATCAGAATTTCGTGAGATGATTTGGTCTGGAAATCGTTGCTGCTATAAATCGCTATTTCATGCATGATGTGATAGGATGGCGCCGCGCCGTCCTGCGAAACCACATGTCGTCCAGATCCATGCCGTCCAGTTGAGGCGAGCGAGCGAGCGATCGGCGAGCCGTCTCAGGTTCCCCGTATTCGCAATGGGTTTTCATAATGATAACGCGTTCTTCTTTTGTGTAGCGCTCGATTTTTAATAATAATTGGAACAACCATAGGTGGCAGCTGTAAAATTTCAGAGTTGCCACTTGCACAAAAAAAAATACATGAAATAGTTCACTCTTATTGAGTTTACATAAAGGAAATAAAATAGTAGTGAAGTCAAAACTGTACATTGAACATTTTTGTAAAAAATGTAATGCTCATAGCTTGAGGTGCTGAACGATGCTGATGCCAAAAATATAGTTTGTAGATCCAGACAGACAAAAGACATATCTAGACAGGGTAGAGTAACATATTTGTATGTGAATTGCTTCATGTTCAATTTTATATATATTACTTTTTCTTTGCAATACACCTACATTGTAACACACCAACACAAAATTGTATATTGTATTGTATTGCGAAATTGAACATGAAGCAGTTCACACACAAATATGTTAGTATACCCTGCCTAGATATCTCTTTTGTTGACTGTACGTACCTATGTTCCGGATTGGCGCAAAAACACAAAAATGAATTTAGATGGGCACACCGATAATTTATAACACAGAAAAGATAAAGCTGTTCTGTGATTTATAACCTGGATTAACAAATAAGGTACTTTTAATCCCGGTAGTAAGTTCCTGTGGGATATTTTAAAGCTAGTGTTTATTAAATGAAGTAGTGTGTTAGTATAAAGGCTCCCGCAGACAAGGGCAACTTGACGGTGCGACGCGACTCCTGAAAAACAATGTTAATGAAGTTTTCATAGAAATTGAATTAATCCATAAGAATTGAACCTGTCTGGCCTTTACTTGGCTAGTAGGTATGCTAGAAGAATAATATCATTTACAAATTAATATTTTTAAATATTGAGCTTTTTGTCATTCCCAATAGTATCAAGTTACTTTGTGTTTATGTACTCAATCAAGCTGCCTAGCCTTTTCCCAACTATGTTGGGGTTGGCTTCCAGTCTGACCGGGTGCAGATGAATACCAGTATTTTACATGGAGCGACTGCCTAGCTGACCTCCACAACCCAGTAACTGGGTAATACTATAACCCTTGGTAAGACTGGTTGTCAGACTTTCGGGCTTTTGTCGACCCGTAACGACTGTCAAAGATCCACGAATGGCAGCCGGGACCAACGGCTTAACGTGCTTTCCGAGGCACGGAGGAGTCTCGGTATGTTTACATATGGTCACCTATCCACGGACCAACCCCGGCAAGCGTACCTTAAACTGATGGATCGACCCGTGCGGCTGTTATTTCTTAGCCACGAGCTCCTCTCCTCCTATGTTTATGTACTGATGGCAAAAAAAAATGTTTATAATTCCAGATGAACTTACATGATGCATCATCATGACTATGCAGCGACAAGTGAGCTCTTCTTAACATTCACTTTTGAGGTAGTTCTAAGTAAGTTCATCACAAAGAAGTCATAATAAATAAAGTAAAAAGCATCTAGGCAAGTCCTTAAATAAGCTAACAAACTAATTATCATCGTTACTACTAATTTACAAAGCAAACTTCAAGCTAAAAGTCTGAACACCAATTCAACTTCATTTTCGGAGCTAATTTATAACTAAGATTAATTATTAGAACTAAGATATTCAGAGGAAAGAGAAGCAAACCTTGATAGCTTCATTAAACTTTATAGTTTAACTAAATGCTCGAAACAGACTGTATAATGAAATCGTTACTGCCATGCAAATTTCACTTGCGCGTTTCAGATCTTAATACCAAATTCAGTTCAACGCCATCTATTGTTTACTACCGCAAGCAAGCAAGCAAGCTATTACTTTGTCACTGAGCAACATTACACAATTTAGTTCCTAAAGTAAGTATTTACTGTAAGCCAACCATCAGGTCATTCGTTCTGACGTACTATATCGTTTCTCAACCCGACCCTTACTGATTTATTACAGATAAAACGCAAACAAGGCCACGCATATAAAGTGGGGATTTTGCAGTTTACGTCAAGTCATCGTCATGCGGAATTGTTTTTGGATGATGCGAAATTAAGCGTCACCCATTATCTATAACCGATGTGTTTCCAATAACTCTCACTCAAACCCTCGTATCAACAGTTACTGCTATTTGATGTGTGTAACGTATTGTGATATAAAGTTGTCCTATAATCAGTGATCAAGGTTCGTTGTGTACATTGTATGGGGGAAATTGCTGACAAATTAGAGTTGGATAAGTTACAGACTTCGGGACTATTGATAATATTGATTGTTGCTTTTGGCATACTTCTATGATGTTGGTTGTAGCAATAGAGATATTGTTTTGTTACTACCGAAATAATTTCGTTTAAAAATACCACCTGTGTAAATCCGCCACATTCCACACAATTTTCCGAAAGCTTAAGCAAAAACTGTGTACACATAAAAAGATTACCAACCGATAAAACGGTTCGTTGAAACACAAAGAAATCTGAATGTGTTCGTTCTAACACTCAATGTAATCTCAAACACGATCCCGATCGAGATTTAGCCTCGAAAGAATACGCTAAGTCTTTTCGCTTTTCATAATCCACTTTCGGGATACAGATTAGTATTACTATTCAACGCCTGGGTACTTTTTCTTGCGAAGTAACCGCTACAATATCCGAGCCTGGGAGGGAAGCTTAATAAAACATTCAATCGGTGCGACCCTTCTTGTGTGCTCTCTATAAATTTTAATACGGTCCAGGTATACGAAGATGGAAAAACATTAATACAGCGTGTAGTGAAATGTGTCTTGGATTTGCATAAATAAGCGGTGGGCTGTAAAATATTCTGTTAGGCGTTGTTGTTTTAAACGGTAATGCGGAGGTCTAATGGATTCGGCGCCGGTATTACGGTGTATCGCTTTTATCCTTTGTTGGAAGAGCGTGTGAAGGGTGGATATAAATTTTTCTGCGAATTATGTCAAGCTATTCTAGAAGGTTTTATTTGCCTACGACCCTCCTAAACAATTGTTATGGCCAGTTTGTTGAATGATATTATGTGTTTCTATACCAACAAATACATAATTATTTAGTCCACATTTGAAGTCGGCATCCACGATTTCTCAATGATAATAATTATTATAATTTTTAAAATTTTTACTTTAGACAACACTGTCAGAGGTACGCCTACGTACCAAAATATTTGAGTATAATTGTTACGGTAAGTGTGATTAATTGAAAATTATTAATAATTGTCTATCATTATTAATATTTACCAAAAGGCGAGGTAAAAGTAAGAAATTAATCACGTTTACCGGTGATAATTAATAATGTAACCTTAGTACCGATAAATGTAATAATTTTCAAAGTTTATTTAGTATTTTAGTTCAGTACCTTTAAGTATTGTGGTAGGTATTATCAATAAATACCTATTGAACTAAGAAATAGAAGAAAGATTTTAATTTTTAATATTGATTTTATGGAGTCTTATGATTTAATATTTTTAAGCAAAACCAAATATTAAACGATTTTGCATGTAAGTTTATTTTAGTTATGTATTCGTAAGTGAGTGTGTAGTCTAAGTGGTATGATAAATAAATACCTACTGGACAAATAGCTTCGAGTGTTATTTTATTTTATTACTTTTACCGACGAGAGTAATTAATTATTAATAACAACTGCTAAAAGTAACGAATTTCAATTTTATATTCACATTTACCAAATCATAAGGTAATTATTAATAATTTTCAATTAATCACATTAACCGTAACATAATCATTTAAAAGATAATAAATAGCAAATATTTAAAATTCATTCTTAAAGTTTTTTCTGCTACTTCCAGCGCTGTATTTTCTACAAACACTCGCTCAACCATTTTCTGTCGTAGTTTGTTGCAAGCTCAGGACTTAAAACTTTTCTTTTAAAAACCACCCGTTAAGATAAGCAGGAACTACTTCAAACTGCAGTTGTCCACAATTAGCTCCAAAATCCGAGCTCAGAGCAAAATAAATTCTCCCTAGTTACCTTTAAAACTATGTAGATAAGACTAGCTAAAACTTAGATATCTTTACGTCACGAAAACAAGTCCCATGGAATTATAAACAGAAAATGGGCTAGCAAGTAATACTTTCCTTATTAAATTAACTAGTTCGCCTCTTAGCTCGGGGCAGATGCAATTTTTCGCGACAAGAACCGGCGTCCTAGTTTCACGTCGTCTGTTTTGTGTTCCAAACATGGAGAACATTTTTGTTTCCTCAAGACGGATGGAAATGAGGAAGAAGTGGGTTATAGTGCGCTTGGAGAGGTTAGAATGTTGCATAGTTGGTTTTGTGACGTTATTGTTTTAATTTACTGGTTTTGATGGCAAGGAAGCTAATTGAATGCAAGATTTTAGCACGACACCAATGGCGGTGTTGCTAGGCAGTATTTGTTTGGGTAAGCTTATTATGTGGTGCGTGCTCAAGTTTTGTTTATTTTTACCTCAGTATCTTACTTCATTTGGAAATCAGATGTTTTTACCCAACACTTATGTAAATCCAAATCTTGTACCTACTTAATTCTCTTATTCATCTGCAGATATCATCGAATAATACAGTCGTGAAAAATAAAAATAAATAAATGGCCCATCCCGTTCGGAACAGATGCCCTGTTTACGGCTCTCTCCACTAGAGCCCCATCATTTGTGAAAGGATAATATTGGATGAAAACTTCCTTATTTTATGAAACGCAATTTTCCAAGTGTTTTGTTTTTCGCAGATCTTCGTTTCTTTTCGTTTGATTGGAATGATTTGTTCAATTTTATTTGAATACTGGAGGGTAATGGTGACGGAACTGGTTTCAAAATTGTAAGAGGTTTAAGTTTCAGCGCTGCTGGCGTACTCGCACTATGAATAATTTGAAGCTAATCTTGCATGAAACGAGGAAGAAACTCTAAGTTACTAAGAGGAGCTTCTGGAATAGGTATAGTCAGTGAATGGACTATTAAACCTGTGTGTTGTCTCTACGCAAATACTTATTATTATTATACAGGATGTACCAGAATGATGTGCACAAACTTAAGGATGTGGTACAGACCATAAAATTGAACAACATTTTCCTAGCGACCAACATCGTAATCGTTGAAAAGAAATCAGTCATCCGATACAAAATTTCAATACCTATCTGATCAAATGAATGGGACAATTGTTTTTTTTTTACGATTCCGATGTTGGTCCCCGGCAAAAGTTGTTCAGTTTGATGGTCTGTACCACATCCTTAAGTTTGTGCACAGCATTCTGGTACACCCTGTATATATATACTGGATGACTTTTTTTTACCGTCTTGGAAAAAGTAGGCTGTAATTGGTGAACGGAGTAGAAGCATAGAAGCCTATGGCATACCTAATGTCTTGTTTTTTTTTTTAAATTTAAAAAATCAAAATTCAAATCATATGCAGCTTGCATACTTATGATAAGAATTTCGATATTTTTAAACGATTTATTATTTTTTCATAATTTGTTTTTATTGTTCTAATATGAAAAGTTTACGTCGAATTTATAATATTTATTGATACTTAGATATTTTATTCTGTATAAGCTATTAAAAAAAAAACTAGGTATGTCACATGCTACTGCTCCGTTCTCGTAATAGACCCTATTTTTTTCAAGACGGTAAAAAAAGTCATCCGGTATATTTTTTTTTATATTTATTTAATACAATTTATAATAAAAACTCGCCAAACTTTTACGTTTGATGGCGAGAGGCACTCTTTTACATAAGAATGAACCACTTTACCTACATACGGGGTATCATGTACCTACTCGTAATTAGTTATGTTTGCTATCCTGTATAATGTTTTTTTTTAAATTTTGTCTTAAGTCTGCGTGCGCGTACGATAGCGATCAGACGCGTTACTGCTTTAACCGGTCGGTGGCTCACGCGGAGGACAATGACCTCTAATACGGTGAAGTGTGTTAGTTGCAATATTGTCATTAACGAACTTTTAGCATTTTTAAGAAATGTTCTGGGCTTTATGGATGAACAAAGCATACATCAACTTTGTACTACGTCTTTTACGGCTGACGACATCGTGAAAGCCAAGTCTTTGTTATTTGAATCGTTCCAAATGCGAAAAAGATGCCCCTTAGAAGAAAAGACGGGAAAAAGAAGATGTCACGAGATCTTGATGACATCATCAGACTTATGACTACCACGGACGAAGAGTTGATTCCAATATTCGTAGCAAAAGAACTGCATAAACTTCCCCCAGTAACATTTGATCACGTGGATGTGACGAGGCTCCTGAAGGATATATTAAAACTACAAAATCAACTCGGTGCACTGGAGGCGAAATTTGTGACTACGGAAAGGTTTGATGTGCTTAACCAAGAAATTGAGAACCTGAAACACGCATCTATGCGAGATAATTGGTCATCAATCAATTATGTGAATAGAAGACGAGGAGCATGTTTACAAAATAGCCCCTCTGATAGTGGACCCTTTGGTCTTAATTATGTTCCTATATATAGGACACAAACAGCTGATGAGGTGAACGACCGATCAAAATCAGCAAGTCATTCCCCGATAACAAGAGCTCGCGAGGAACGTCCTATCTCTTTCTCCCAGAAATTAAAACAAGCGACAGATACACGCGGACACGTGGAGGCGCAGGCGGCGATGCCTGTTTCGAACGGTGCGAGCGAGAACGGTGTTGCATCGGCTCAAGGACAATGCGAATGTATGGTAATGAGCGAGAGGCAACATGTCAGGCGCGTAGAGGACGAGGCGACCACAGTGGTTTCGAACCAGCGACAGCGAAGCGATGTACGGGCCGAGTTAGAAGAATCCCCACCTAATGTCAACAGTTTGCTAGTAACCACAGGTGCGAAACATCGTACGACGTTTAACACGAGCGTGTCAACATGTCCGCAATTAATTGCGAAGGGTATGACTACGCCGGAGCCCGAGTTAAGTAGTGAGCAGGCGGGAAGGGAGAAAAATACAGAGTGGACGTTGGTGCAACGAAAAGTGTCAAAGCAATATAAATTGATTGGTCAAAGAGGTCGCGCAGTTACGTCCCCAGATAGCAAGTTTAAGGCGGCGGATGTAAAAATACCTCTATTTATATCAAATGTTAGTGTTGAAACTAGTGAGCAGGATATTATAAGTTATATTAAGGAAAAAACTAATGAAGTTGTGTCGTTAAAAATGATAAATATGAAAACGTCTAGAAAATACAATGCCTTTAAGTTATTTGTTTCTAAGAATAAATTAGAATTGTTTTTAAATGACGGGTTATGGCCAGACGGCATAACATTTAGGCGTTTTGTACGATTTATGCACCGAAATTAGCAGGAACGAGTTATAGCTTGATAAAATCTTTCTTTATGAACCAAAATAACAACAAACATTGTAAGATCATTACTTTTAACTGTAAGTCTGTTAAACGTTCGATGGAAAGTGTTAGAAGGTTATGTAATATGTGCGATATTGTATGTCTCCAAGAAACATGGCTTCTACCCCACGATATTCCTATTTTAAGTACCATATCAGATGAGTTTGAATATACGGGTAAGTCAGCCGTGGACACAACTGCCGGGTTACTAACTGGAAGACCGTATGGGGGGGTGGCCATTCTGTGGAGGAAAGGTGTTTTTGATACTGTCACTGTGTTAGAATGTAACAGCTGTCGCTTGGCGGCCGTCAAAGCTAGCACTGGCGGGCGCTCGATTATTATAGCTTGTGTGTATATGCCAACTAATTCACCCGATAACTTGCCTATGTTTACGGAAGTGTTAGGTGAGATCAGTGCAGTGGTTGCGAGCGGTGGGGTCGAGAGTTTGTTTTTACTGGGTGATTTTAATGCACATCCAAGCGAATTATTTTTTAGGGAACTTACTAGTTTTTGCGCGGATCAGTCGTTTATTTGTGCTGATATTGAAAAACTGGGAATAAATTCTAGTAGCTATACTTTTACGAGTGAGGCTCATGGATGTAGGAGGTGGCTTGATCATTGTATAGTCTCTCTGTCAGCCTGGGTTGCAGTGAACAAGGTTACTATAATAGAGGACGTATATACGTCAGATCATCTACCACTTTGCATTGAGTGCGACTTGAATATTGTAAGACCTAAGCGGGTAACAATTCCTACTCCTTGCAATAAAGTTATTTGGGGGGAACGAAATGACTCGCAAATTGACAGATACCGTGAGCTATGTAACAGTAAGCTGCGTGAGATAGATTTCCCTCCAGAGTTTCAAGAGTGTAGCCATAGTTTTTGTAATTTAAGCGAGCACAAAGCTATTTTAGATGAATTATATTGTAAAATATCATATGCACTATGTGATGCCGCCGAGCAAACGTATGAAAAAGTAGGGACTGTAGTTAGAAGTAGGCACAAGACATTGTGCGGATGAAATTACCATGTAAGAGAGGCACACCGGGAGGCCAGGCTTAAATTCGAAATGTGGGTTTTACACAATCGACCATCCTCTGGAATTATTTATGAACAAATGCGAGTGGCCCGTAACATCTTCAAGGCTCGGCTAAAATGGTGCCAAAAAAACCAGGAGCAAATAAAGATGGATATGATAGCAAAAGCAAGAGCAGCAAATAATTTCGCTAAGTTTTGGAAGTCCACGAGTAGGCTTGATATTAGGCCTGGCCTCTCTGTGAATGTCGGTGGAAGGAGTGAACCGGGGGAGATTGCAAATATGTTCAAGGAGCATTTTACAGTGCAATCTCCTCTGGGTCCCTCTGTTGATATGATCAATGCTGGGCCTGAAATTCAGGGAGTGCAGCCATTAATGTTCTTTTCAGCCAAACAAGTTGCGGCTGTAATTAAAAATATGAGCAGAGGCAAATCTCCCGGACATGATGGGCTCAGTATTGAACATTTCAAGTTTGCTGGGGTTCATCTGCCAAGGGTTTTGTCGGTGTTTTATTCCATGTGCTTAAGTCACTCTTACTTGCCGGCAGAACTAATGAAAACACTGGTGGTTCCCATAATTAAGAATAGGACGGGTGACATATCAGATAAGTCAATCTATCGACCTATATCTCTCGCAACCACAGTGGCAAAAGTGCTGGACGGTATGATTGATTCTAGCTTGAGGGAATGTCTTTCCGTGCATGACTCACAGTTCGGGTTTCAAGCTGGACTGTCAACGGAAAGTGCCATAGTAAGTCTCAAACATACGGTCCAGTATTACACTGATCGTAAAACGCCGGTATACGCCTGTTTTCTGGATCTCTCCAGAGCCTTCGATCTGGTAAATTATGATGTACTCTGGAGTGAGCTTGAGGATAGGGGTGTACCGACAGGAGTCCTTAGGATCCTACAGTATTGGTATGGGAATCAAGAAAATGTTGTAAAGTGGTCCAATGCACTTTCTGAGACATACCGATTGAAATGCGGTGTGAGACAGGGTGGTTTGACATCCCCTAGGCTATTTTGTACATACATGGATGGCCTAATTGTGGACCTCAGCAATATGCGGGTCGGATGTAGCGTCCATGGTGTGAAAATAAATAGTATCAGCTACGCTGATGACATGGCGTTGCTGGCGCCGACGGCAGGTGCCGTGAATGAAATGCTGAGGGTCTGTCAGGCATATGCTGCCTCACACGGGCTTGTTTATAATGTTAAAAAGTGCGAATACATTGTCTTTGGGGCCGGCGGTAAATGCCCTGACACTATACCTAACATTACCCTAAACGGCTTGAGCGTCAAAAGAGTGACAAAATTCAAATATCTAGGGCATTTCCTCGCTGACGATCTTAAGGACAATGTTGATATTGAAAGGGAGCGTAGGGCATTGGCGGTCCGAGGTAACATGTTGGCCCGAAGATTCGCTCGGTGTAGCAATCTAGTGAAAGTAACACTTTTTAAGGCATATTGCCAGTGCTTTTACACGGGGAATCTTTGGGTCAACTATACCAAAAGAACGCTGGATGACCTACGCGTACAATATAATAATATTTTTAGGATGCTGTTGGGACTGCCACGATGGTGCAGCGCTTCTACCATGTTTGCGCAAAACCGAACTGACGGCTTTCACGCCGTCATTCGCAAGAAAACCGCGTCGCTGTTGTCAAGGTTGCGGGCGAGTGGCAACAGCATTCTTAAAACTGTGGCGGAGAGTATCGACTCTCCAATTATTATAAGTTTTGTGAGAAGGACAATCACTAAGCATTAATTTGGGGATGTCCTTTTCACAACGCTATTTATTCTGTTTTGTTTAGTTTTATTTTTCTATTGTATTTTAAGTACTAACACTAGTAATAAGTTATAATATTGTTTACTAACACGTTGGATCTTTGTTGTCCGAAGAATAAAGAATATTATTATTATTATTAAGTGATCCTTTACAAATTTTTGCTTTTTCTCTTAATAAATCTACATTGTTAAACACTTTAGGTACCAAATACTTAGATGTTCTCTTACCGTAATAATTTGTTATCTGTGGTTGAACCAGTTCGTTCTCTCTAACCCTACGTGTGCTGTACTTGTTTTTAACATTAACTTTATATTCATCATTGTAATAATATTTCAGACCTATCAAATAATCTATTTTTTTATCTATGTCTATGATTTTACAGATGGGGAATAACTTATCATACTTTTTGTACTACTTATCTTTAACATTTTTACTAACCAGAAATTTTATCAGTCTTATTTCTATATCTTATTTATATATTCAATGGGGTGAGACCTTACTGATGTGCTATGTCTTAATTCATCTCAAAATTCTTATGAAGCTGAAATAACAAATGTGCCTTTCTCTAGGATATAGGGAACCTGAATCATCCTAGCAGACAAGTTTTTTAATCAGAGCTCATAAAGTACAGTAATCCATATATAGACATACAATTATTAGATCCAATAAATCGCGAAACGATCCACGTCTAATCCATAGCAGAAACTTTGATTATCCACGCGACAACTTTGCTAATCCCGAGACGAATAGTTTCGTCTTACTCCCAGCAAGACGAAACTTTTAAAAGAGATCGGGCATGACATAATAGGTGACGTTGAACCAAGTTTGTTTGACCTAGCGGTAAATTAGAAAGGGTCTGGTCTGACGCGTCATCATGATACTGAATTTGGAGCATGAGATGGCATAAAGTTTGGGGATGCTCCATTGGTTGGTTTGGAACAGCGCTTAGTCGACTGGAAAAAAAGGTTGAATATTTTTGTAGAAGTAATTAGAGGCAGAAAATGTTTACCACCTCGCTGCCTGTCTAATATTTCTAACATAGCATGTCCATTTAATAAATGTTACTCACATAAAACGAGACGTGAATTGCTTTCGCTTTATCATGAACTAGCCGTTGCCCGCGTTTTCGTCCGCGATCTAGAATGAAAGTAGCCCATGTCCTTCTCTAGGTCATGGTCTACCCATGTGTCAAATTTCAAACAAATCCGTTCAGCCATTTTAGCTTGAAAGCGTAAAAACCAAACTCAATAATTTATAATTTTAATGTCGTGCATAATAATAATAAGAGTATTCTATTCTATTCTCACTTTCTCATTTATAATATTAGATAAGATTAGGATATTTACTTAAATACTTCAGTGGCACTTAAGGTGGAATTAATGCTATATTTCAAACATTTACCATAAAAATACGATTTCTAAGAATAAATTAGTAAAATATTTAAAACTAATTACAGGCGTATTATTTTCTAATACGCTTTTACGTTGCATTTCTTTATGATTGGCTTTTGAAAGCTATCACAGCTCATAATAATATATCTGCCTGCTAATATTGTATTGCCCTACACGGAACCGTTCTCAGCACCAATTCTTTGCACCACACACTCTCACTTTTAAGAAGTGCAAAGAAATAAACCCATTGACGGAGAAGAGAACAAGTGTAGCGATAGAGTAACACGATATTGTTTGTTTAACAATCCAGTGAACAAACAACTTGGCGGTAACATAAAATATAAAGAAATAAAATAAAATGGGATAGAAAGTACTCTGGAACGAGGATGGTCCTTTAGGGACTGAAGCTGTTTGAGATTTTAAACATATTTGATTAATTTCATAGTGTTATATTCACACACACGCACAGACACAATCAATACTACAGGCTTTTTCTACACTCAAACTCAAAGCATTTATTTCAAATAAACCAATTACAGGCACTTTTGAATTGTCAATGGGTCGGTCAGTCAGAAAGATGAAGCTAGTTGCCCATTCCAAAGCGTAGTAGATCCCTATGGAGAAGAACGGGCAAGAAACTCCACGGACACTCTTTTAAATCATAATATTTTTACAAAATATTGGTTACATCGTTCATGTTGAAAATATACATGTGAGAACAATGTAGAAAAACGTGCACGTTAAAAAGCGTCCGTAATAAAAAGATAAAAACTAAAACAACTAAATTAAATATTAAAATTAAAAATAAGCCATGGCTAAGAGACGACCAGTCCCAACTGACGGCGCCCGTTCATTTTTTTTATTTATTTTGTATTAGTTTACTCTTTTTATTTTTCATTTTAGTCTTATTGCATGTGTTTTCAATGTATTTCCTCCCGGGAGAGAGCACTGGCTCTTGTAACACAAGCTAACCACCTAGCACGAGTGTCAGGGACTTCACACAATTTGTAATCACTTCCTTATGTAATAAAGATTATTATTTTTGGTGTTTTTTTGTTATTGAGGTTTTTTATCTGGAATTTCCCAGTAGCAGTTCGGAGTCTGGATTTGTGCCCAGTTGATGGCAATAGGCTAGCCCTCTATTAAAAAAAAAAATCTTTATTTTATACAAAAACCTACAACAATGCTTAAAAAATAGGTCGCATGAATTTCAATGAATAAAGGTAAGGTTTTTTATATTACATGGGACTTAAACAAAATCAATCAATCTGCCCAGCCTTTTCCCAACTATGTTGGGGTCGGCTTCCAGTCTAACCGGATGCAGCTGAAAACCAGTATTTTATATGGAGCGACTGCCTATCTGACCTCCACAACCCAATTACTGGGTAATACGATACCCCTTGGTAAGACTGGTTGTCAGACTTTCGAGCTTCGGATGACCCGTAACGACTGTCAAAGATCCACGAATGACAGCCGGGACCAACGGCTTAACGTGCTTTCCGAGGCACGGAGGAGTTTCGGTATGTAAAGATGGTCACCCATCTACGGACCAACCCCGGCAAGCGTAGCTTAGCCTGATGGATCGACCCTTAAGGACTTATTAATTAGCCACGAGCTCCTCTGATGAAACATAATTGGCGAAATGTGGGTGTCCTATAGGTACACCTCTGCTTAACCCTTAACATATAACGATGAGATGTGATATATTGATCCATTTCGGCAATAGCATTTAGTTCAGCGACAGTAGAGGAAAGATCGACTGCCAATTTTTAAGGCACTGGTAATATTAATCACTAGGTTTTGCCCGCGGCTTCGCCCGAGTGGATTTCGGAAAATATCCCACGGGAACCGGGAAATCCTTCCTTATTCCTTGTCTACATTATAAAGGGAACATCTGTGCAAAATTTCAGCTTTCTAGGTTCAAGGGTTTGGGCTGGGCGTTGATGAGTCAGTCAGTCAGGACTTCTCTTTTTATTTAAGATACTAGTTTTTGCCAGCGGCTTCGCCCGCGTTTATATCGGTAAATATCCCATGGGAACGTACTACTGGGAATTCCTTCCTTATTCCTTGTCTACATTATAAAGGGAACCTCTGTACAAAATTTCAGCTTTCTGGGTCCAATGGTTTGGGCTGGGCGTTGATGAGTCAGTCAATCAGTCAGTCAGGACTGCTCTTTTTAACCGACTTCAAAAAGGAGGAGGTTCTCAATTCGTCGGAACCGTTTTTTTTATTTTTTTTTTTATGTATGTTCCCCGATTACTCGAAGATGGCTAGACCGATTTGGATTTTTTTTATTTTATTCGAGAGGGTATACACACACACATTTTACCTACCTTACCCCTCCCCCCCCCTTTACCTTTTTTTTTTTTTTTTTTTTTTTTTTTTTTTTTTTTTCACACTTGGTCCCATATAAAATTGATTAACTTTGCTTTGGTAGTTTTTGAGTTAGCTTCAAAAATACGCATTTTTTCCGACTTTTATATGGACGATGTTCTAGTTTGTTTTGTAGGTAGTGGTATTAGAATTTGTGTGGGGTAGGCACAACTAAAAAGTGAAAAATAAAAACTTTTTCATAAAAAAATACAACCGACTTCCAAAAACAACACTACAATGTGAAAAATAACTTAAATTTCGGAAGTCGGTGGCAAAAAACGAAAATACATTTAACTAGACACCGACTTCCGAAATTAAAGTTATTTTTCACTTTGTAGTGTTGTTTTTGGAAGTCGGTTGTATTTTTTTGTGAAAAAGTTTTTATTTATACAGATATTGAGGCAGGTCAGGGCTTGGCCAAAACATAAACCTGGATTCTTGTATGGACCACAAGCTAATATTATAAACTGATGGACTAATACAGTACTTCTTCAGTAGTTCTTTGAGAATATAGATATACGAAAGCTAAGTTATTCGGGATTTTAACTACAAACTTTTAATTCCGTACCAATTAATCTGCAGAGATCAACTACGGGATCGGAAGTGGAAGTTTGCTAGATTCAACGCGAGAAAAAAGTTTACTTGACTTAGACAAAAACAAAGATATTAGTGCAAAAAATTGTAAGAAAGAAGATTTGATTTAAGCTACTGAGCAGTAAAGCGTACTTGCAACGCCAGTGAAGTTAATAATCTACCTCCCAGAAACATTTCAAATTCTTAGTCGAATAAATGAAATATTTCAACTCCTATTTCGACACAAAATTCAATTAAAATTTTACTTTTCACTGCAAGTTGTATCGATTGCGGGAATTAGGTCAGCAAGGTACTTGCAGACGAGCTTGCAAGCTGTCACTACCTCACTAATAGTATTGCGGAGTTGAGGGCCAATAATATTGCTTGTTCCGGAGCTAGTTTTGTTACCGCTCCGGGATTCATGTATTACTGTATTGTTTTCAGTAGGTGAATAGAATTTCGAGTCAAGTTTACTGAGGTTGTATCAATACTTGCATTAGTATTGCAGAGGTAGGCAGGCATTGCTATTGGGAGGCTTATACAGAGGTTGGGCGTGCTTCTGCGCTAAGAGTAAGTACGTCGATTCTGTAAAATTCAAACAACAACTCGCATCTCACATCGCTATTCACTCTCACTCGTAAAATAGATGCTTTTTATTTGACACTTTGAATCAGCAGTGCTATTCTCTACAAATCTCACCGTGAAAACCTAGGTGAAGTAAGCTGTCATTACCTGACGCAAGGGATTGACTGACACTATTGACAGCTCACTCCACGCTCACTTCACCTAAGTGTTCACGGTGAGATTTGTACAGAATAGCACTGCTGGTGGCATGACGGCTCACTTCACGCTCACTTCACCTGAGTTATCACGGTGAGATGTTTACAGAATAGCACTACGGGTTCGAGTGTGAAGTGAGCGTCGAAGTGACGGAGGAATTAATTTACTGAATGCCACTTCTTACGTCATCTCATACTTTATCTGTCAAAATCTCACGGTCAATTTAGTTCAACTCGCTGACTTGCTCGCAAGGGTAGCGCTAGTGTAAATTCGAATCAACAACCGAGTTTTTAGAATGCCAATCAAGAAACTCACAGCGGATTCAGATTCGAAGTTTAGAATGAGGTCTTACAGAATCACACGGCAGGATTTGATTCCCACTTTGAACAAAAAATCTATGACTTCCATGTGCTTTTAAACAAATCTTCAGGTAGTAGTAGTGCGAAGCATAAAATATGACAAAAGGTTATGTCGTGTTTAAAAGCTCAGCAATTTAGTTAAATTGATAGCATGGCTTATTAACCAGGTCGTACTGGACTTCCTTACGAACAAAATATTGTAACATGTAGCTGCAATCAAGAATACTATTACTTCTAGTTCAAACAAAAAAACATTGATTACGATCACCGCATCCCAGCAACAAAACACTAATTGCTTCCTGAAAAAAGCGTAAAAAAACACATCTATTAAGTAATTGGGTTAATACAGCAGCGTCAAACACAGCATCGTTGAATTATGCAAACAGTGGCATACATAATCCCCTTTCTAAATTATCATAATATTCGTAGCGTGTTAGTTAAAATTGCACGACGCGACGCTCCGATGCGCGTTTTATTATATTGCAAATGTATTCTGCGTTGTATAACTACGTAATGTATGTGCAATTATGGTTAAGAGATACGATCGTTCAATATACGTATATCATTAGTTAATTAAAATGATGTCAATGTGATATTAATACACTTCTGGACACATCTATTGGCCCACCTTAGAGTTTAGGTTTCGATGGCCCCTACCGAAATATGATTGCTAGATTGAACAAAAACTGTTGATGCAGTTTTAAACCTGATACATTTTACCATCTTTTTCGATCGTATTGTTTTAAATTTGAATTCAGAATACCATACGACATGGAGCTACGCCTAACAAGTCGGATATGCGCCTTGTTAAAAGCAATTGATTTTTGAATAAAAAACATGTTTTATCAAATAAAGGTTTAATTTAATAACGCGTGTTGCCTCCATGGGCATCTACCACAGCTCTCATACGATTAGGCATAGAGTTTATCAACCGCTCTATGAAATTTTGAGGGATCATCTCCCATTCCTCTTCTATGGCAGTTTTCAACTCCTGCATCGTCTGGGCAACTGGCTGACGAGCCCTAACACGTCTTTTTAGCTCGTCCCACATGTGCTCAATGGGGTTCATGTCTGGGCTTCTGGCTGGCCAGTCCATAACTGTGATGTTCACATCCCGAAGATATTCCCTGACGATGCCGGCCGCATGGGCTCTTGCATTATCATGCATAAAAAGGAAATTAGGGCCCACATAGTCCGCGTATGGTATCACGTGAGATTCTAAGCACTCACGAATGTACCTTTCAGCATTTAATGTTGGCAGCCGTGGTCCTGTAACAACCTCAAGTTGAGTTTTGCCGCTCGCGGATATACCGCCCCAGACAGTCCATGAGCCACCGCCATAAGCAACCCTCTCTTCAAAGCAGCATTGTGCGAAACGCTCTCCCTTACGTCGGTAGAACTTCTTCCTTCCATCATTGCCATGTAACACAATTTTAGACTCATCAGAAAAGAGTACACGGCTCCAATCTTGCTGTGTCCAATTTAAATGACTGCGTGCGAAATGAAGGCGCGCTGTTCGGTGGGCTCGCGTTAGTTTGGGGCCATTAGCTGGCTTGTGTGGTACCATATCGCGTTCTTTTAACCTTCTCCGAACAGTTCGAGCGCTCACAGATACTCCGTGGAAGTCGCGAAGTTGGTTTTGTATCTCAATGGAGGTAAGGTGACGATTTATCAAGCTGGTCGTCACGATGAATCGATCCTGCCTTTCAGTTGTGACCCGAGATCGTGGCCTTCCTTGGCGACGAACAAAGCCGCCAGTCTCTAGGTACCTCCGATAAACATTTCGGACCGCAGATCGACTTAAATTAAGTTGAGCACGCACGTTTCTTTGGCTGTGTCCGGCCTGAATAAGTGCCACAGCTTGGGCGGTGACTTCAGGTGAAGTATCCATAGATTATTGATAGAACCTCACCTTAATGTTAAGAATAAGTAATGTTTGTTGCAAAACCAAAGATATCAATCACTTTTTCAAGAATTAAATCCAAGTAAACCAATAAAACCAAGTTTTCTTAGTATTCGATTGTTTGATATCAACAAACAGGCTCCAAATTGTCTTTTGTTTCTTTAAATTCTGTGTTCGAAATTCAAAAAAAGACTATTGAATGAAATTGTGAATGTGCCAGGTTCAAAACTGCATAAAAACTTTTTGCTCGACCTAATATAAAATTTTAGCTAGGACCAAACGAAACTGAAAATACAAGGTGGGCCAAAAGATGTGTCCAGAAGTGTAGATATTGGTCGTGTTGAGATACAGGGTCGGTTTATATTTAGTTTATGTCAATACAGTAATGAACTGCGTTGTAAAGGAATCTTCCCTGTGGTTAATGGTGTTTTAACTAATATCTCTAAAATCAATAGTGACATCATTGATAAAAAAAAAAAATGATTCCAAATGAAATTCTGCCATCTTCATAGTATTCCAAGAGAAATTGTACCAAATAATCATCGCTAGAAAGTATGCGGAATTTTAACTTTGCCAAAGGTAATTGTGCTAAATAAAATTCTGCCATCTTAAAAGTATGCCATTGAAAATTCGGACATATAAACATTCGGCCAAACAATAATTATATTAAATAATTTTTATGCCTTAAAAACATTCGTTTAAAGAAGATTATGCTAAGTGTGTTATGCCAAATAAATTTCGGAGCATCAAGATTCTGCCAGATAGAGAGAACCCATATCCATGCCATCATGCATGGCGGAATGTGTCTTTGCACTAAATTTTATATGTAACATCTTTTGTACCTACCACATTTGATGCAAATAAACGATTTTGATTTGATTTTGATTTGTAAAATAATATAATACCAGTGTATTCAGCTGCATCTGATTAGACTGGAAGCTGACAACCCCAGCCAACATAGTTGGGAAAAGGCTAGGTAAATGAATTGTTCATTTGTTAAGCGATTATTATATATTTTTTTTATTATAATTTAACAATTTAATAAAAACTTAAAAAACTTATTTTTTGTTTTATTTCAGGCAATCATGACCGCTAAAAATGGTAAGGACACCAAGTAATTACCTACTACAGCGTTCCCAAACGCCTAGAGCTTTAACTAAAGATAAACAACTACAAATGAGATATTGCTTAGATCTCCTTTGCGTAGTTTTTTATTAAAACCAACTAAAGTGATGCCTGCGGCTCAGCGAAAAGGGTAAGTTGTACTGCTTGTCCTTTACTAGATATCAAACTCTTTACATCATTTTTAACCGACTTCAAAAAGGAGGAGGTTCTCAATTCGTCGGAACCTTTTTTTTTCCCGATTACTCGAAGATGGCTAGACCGATTTGAATTTTTTTTTGTTTTATTCGAGAGGGTATACATCACAATAATTGGTCCCATATAAAATTGATTAACTTTGCTTAGGTAGTTTTTGAGTTAGCTTCAATAATACGTATTTTTTCCACACTTTTATATGGATGATGTTCTACTTTGTTTTGCAGGTAGTGGTATTAGAATTTGTGTGGGGTAGGTACACAACTAAAAAGTGAAAATAAAAACTTTTTTACAACAAAATACAACCGACTTCCAAAAACAACACTAAAAGTGAAAAATAACTTTAATTTCGGAAGTCGGTGGCAAAAAACGAAAATACATTTAACTAGACACCGACTTCCGAAATTAAAGTTATTTTTCACATTGTAATGTTGTTTTTGGAAGTCGGTTGTATTTTTTTGTAAAAAAGTTTTATCAAATATGGATCCGTAGATGAAAATCCTAACATAAAGATCGTAGGAATCTGTAGTTCATGCCTAAAGTTCCAGTAACAGTAATATTATAACTACGAACAACATATACAAAACTATAGATTCACAGTCCATCATTTGGATTTGTGGCAGTCGTAGATCACATACACGCAGTCAAACAAATTTTTGAGCAACATAATGAGTACAACCTTACTGTAGTTTTGTCGACTACAATAAGGCATTTGACTCTTTGGTACTATAATAGCCAGAAGTCGACTTACAATCTAACAAAACTACGGCATAGGCATATTAGTTGTACTTATGACCTTCTTTAAGAACGTTTGACAACACTACACATTGGCAACTTGTTGCCCGCTTATGATTGTTATTATAAATTTCAATTACTTAAGTAAGCGTTACGGTAGCTAAAGTGGTTAGCACTGTGCCTCGCATGGCGGACGTCCAGGTTCGAGTCTCACATCAAACATCAAAAATATTTTTTAAGTATTACATGTGAAATAAAAATGCTGAGTTGCTAACAAATATATTAAATATTCCACAACTAAACGAAGATTCTTTCGTTTTACAATTATTTTCAATCTTAGCGTCGTTATTAAAATATGAGGGTAGATTTGAAACAAAGTGATAAAAGGGCCACAATATTTGCCTTGGCTTCAATACAAAAAATTAGCCTGCATATTGAATTCAGAAGAATACTAAAATAGCAACAACAAGATAACACAAACGCTCGTAACTACGTTCACCAACCAACAACAGCGAATAGTGGAATAATTTATGTAAACTAGTAAAGTAGTTAAAATATAAGGGTAGATTTACAAAGTGAAATTATCACTTTGTTTCAAATCTACCCTCATATTTTAATAACGACGCTAAGATTGAAAATAATTGTAAAACGAAAGAATCTTCGTTTAGTTGTGGAATATTTAATATATTTGTTAGCAACTCAGCATTTTTATTTCACATGTAATATTCGAATGGCCTTAATATATCTCAAATATCGAATGAAACCGGCTTATGTGTAAGTTTATTTTTTTAATTTTATGTGATGTACACTTTATAAACCACTTCAACTTTATTGTAGTAGCATAAGTTTTAAATAGTCTGAATAAATGGGAGCTCGTGGCTAAGTAATATCAGCCGCACGGGTCGACCCATCAGGTTGAGCTACGCTTGCCGGGGTTGGTCCGTGGATGGGTGACCATATTCACATACTGAGACTCCTCCGTGCCTCGGAAAGCACGTTAAGCCGTTGGTCCCGCCTATCATTCGTGGATCTTTGACAGTCGTTACGGGTCGTCAGAAGCCCCAAAGTGACAACCAGTCTTACCAAGGGGTATCGTATATTATTACCCAGTTACCGGGTTGTGGAGGTCAGATAGGCAGTCGCTCCATGTAAAATACTGGTGTTCAAGACTGGAAGCCGACCCCAACATAGTTGGGAAAAGGCTAGGCAGATTGAACTCTACCTATCCTTCAAGGAATACAGGTGTGATGATATATCATGTAAGTTTATGTTATCATCATCCGTCTGATAGAAGCTGTATTGATTTAAAAACGCATTGTCTCTCTATACAAAGTAATGTCGTTATCCGCATGCATTTTAATGAAGAAACTAGAGCAGCGGGACTTAAGCGAGAGATTATAACAGCGATAATAATGTGCTATGCAAAATACTGGAATTAACGGTCCTGTGTAGGAATCTGTTTGAATATATTTCGAACATCCCTGTGCTAATAATATATAGCGAGTACCAGTTCTTATGCCAAGGGTTTCTTTCTACTGCTAATTTGATAAGTAAAACAATTGAATTGCTGAACAAAATCGATCTGTTCTTAAATTACCGTTCTGTATATGAAATCTACACTCTTTCAATGCATTCAAAACTCAACTTAGCCAGCACATAATTGCGGAACGATCACTTCTGGAGAAATTAATGCATTGGATGGCTAACTATTTAACTTGTAATACTGGTGACGAGCTTTTTGTAATCTTTAAATGTAAGTTTTAATATTGTTCTCAAGTAAGTGACATATGTCTTTATTGGGAATAAAGTTTCTTTAAACCGAACTGCGGGTTCCGTTTGCTTTTCTGCGCAATATTACATACTCCTATGGTAGAAACGAATTACAGATGAAATTTATTCTTAATCAGAGCGAGTCATACGTATAATGCGGTCTGTCGGGGCGTCGACAGCGATATTTTCAATACTAGCATCTCAAAATGAAAAAGGACTGTTTGTGGTTTCTTTTTTGATCACGTAAATTAATTGATTACAATTTACGCTGTTTGAAACTCATTTTTACTTGATGCTGTTTTTGCTAAAAACACTGTCTACCTTCTCAATTTTTTTTTTGTTTATTTGCTCTCATCTATCTGTGAAATCTTTTAATTGGCCTTAATTTTATTTTTCTCAATCGTGCAAAAATTTTTAGTTTTCCAAAAACTGTAAAATAAATAAATTACCTAGGACTGATTATGGTGACCGAAAGACTGAATATGACGATTAGGGGGCCTACCATATACTTATTTGGAAAGTGGCCAGTTCAACTCAGACTTGTTCGGCTTGATGGTAAGGATAAGTTGCAGGTCAGCCTGCTGAAATTCTGTGACGAAGTCACTCATCGGTTAAGGTCACGTGATCGCTGGCTCGCCTGTTACTAGGCGCGCTCATGGTACAAACTAGCGCGACAGGTTATTTTTCGTCTATAATTGACCTGCTATACGAGTTTATGGTACGCCCTAAGGATTATTAATTGTGATAGAGTAAAGTGATCTAGGCTTGACTTTTAATATAAAAAACCGGCCAAGTGCATGTCTGATCACGCACAATGAAGGTTTCCGTAGTTGGTTGACTATTTCTCGTAAACTTGAAAGACTACTTAGCTGTGATAGTTCTCCTTTTAACTTTGTTATATATACTACTACCGTGAGTTTTTCACCCATCCATAACAAACCGTTTAGCTGGCAGGGGGCTCTTGGCTCTAACAAAAAATAGCACTTTAAAGTTTAATATTTCAGAAACGGATCCCTAAATCGAAAAATTGTTTACACAAACCCGCAATATATTTGAAAGACCCATCGAACAACACCCCACACCATGGGGTAGACGAGAAAAAAAAAACATCCCACTTTACGTGTACAGAAAGAAGGTATCCTAAATTTTTTTTTAATGATTTTATTTTACTACTTTGTCGGCATTATGAATATGTATAACCAGGCCAAATTATAGCTTTCTAGGAGTCTCTGAGCTAAGCTGCGGATGGACAGACGGACAGACGGACGGACATAGCGAAATTGTAAGGGTTCTTTGATGACTACGGAACCCTAAAAATAGGTGAAACATTTTTTTTATTTTAATTATTTGGGAAAATAAACGGTTAAACATTACAGTATTACACACAGTTGGAGCTTTAGCAGCTTTAGCTTTAGCTTTCACATATTATAAAGACAAGTTATAAAACTAATGCTGTGTGCGCTTACAATATAATAGGTCGTACAATAATAAAAAGAAAAACAAGAAGTTAAAGATACAATTTAAGAGCTAAAAATATTACGGAGCAGTATCAAAAATAGTTCCACGAACAAGGCCTCTGAAATCAGTTGAAATTCCTTCTCTTCAACGACCGTTTCATATTTATTGTTCAATATAGACAGGTAATGTCAGCTTGTCAGGCCATCGTCTGTAGTCTAGAGCCAGTAACCCTTCCCCACTCAAGTTTACGACCTGCGCAGAATTCTAAACAGCTGCCACGAGTTGACGGTTTTCAACTGCCTTTGTTTCATAACTAGTTTTATGGTGACGTTTTAATTTTGGTAAAGGGAGCTCGTGGCTAAATAACAACACCCGCAAGGGCCGATCGAAGGTTAAACAGCTCTTGTCACGGTCGGTTCGTGGATGGGTGAAAAAAAAAATTTTTTTTAAGGTCCCTTCTGTACACGTAAAGTGGGGATGTTTTTTTCTCGTTAACCCATGGTGTGGGGTGTTGTTGGATGGGTCTTTCAAAAATATTGCGGGTTTGTGAAAACAATTTTTCGATTTAGGGATCCGTTTCTGAACTTTAAAGTGCTACCTTTTGTTAGATTCAAGTGTCCCCCTCCCCCCCTGCCAGCTAAACGGTTAGTTTTGGATGGGTGAAAAATTCACGGTAGACTACTACCGTAATCTTTTTTTTTTTTTAGTTTTATTTATAACGAAGCTAAAACGAAAACTATCACAGCTAAGTAGGCTTTCAAGTATACAAGTAATAGACAAATATTCATGAAACAACAAAAAGCCCTCTTCTTAGTCCGCAATATTGTACAACTACAGAACCCTATTACTGCGCGTGGCCCGACACGCACTTCACCGCTTTTTTATTAATATGAGAAAGCAAAAAATACGTGTCTAATATTTTTTATTTTCTGACTGACGGACTAAATAGAATTTATTTTTTTTTACTCAGGCATCATCCCTATTACAAGTCAACCTGTATACAAAGTGTGAATGATTTTGAACTTAAATTAACACTGCAAGCAAGACGGAAACCATTTTAGAAGCTTATCCAGAACCCTAGGATTTTTGTTTTGCAAAAAAGCAAAAAGAATATCCACTTAGCTTACAAGCATGGTTATTAGAAAATACTGCGCACAGTTATAAGCAAGATTATAAAGAGAAGTAGGTAATAAAGACAGCCTGCGCTACGACGCCATTACATTTGAAACCGAGCATGTTAGTGCTTGGTTACAGGTACGCTAGACCCGATTAAGACTAGACTCTTATCTTTTACACACATAAAGGAAAAAGGATAAGACATCTTTTACTTTTATTATCAGTCTTAGTTGCAGAACGAGAAGATAAGCGTTGTCAAAGTATAGTGAAAGCTCATATTAGTGTGTTTAATTAATAAAACGGCGGCTTAGGCATTATAATTATTAAGGGGATTAGGTACTCAGCAGTATTTACTTCTCGACCGATTATTATTGCGATTAAAGAGTTGTGTTCAGGATGATTACATGCTTATTTATTTACTTCAGTGATAAGTATGGGAAGATTATATTTTTTTTTAATTTACGACTGTTTTAGTCAATGCCTTACATAATTAAAATGTCAGCCGCAAACCAAACGAGCATGCCTTCACGATTGCCTTATCCTAAAATAGTTATGTCCGACTCACACTAGACATTTCACCCCAATATACGTAACCTAAACTGTATGGATCGGAATGCTGGGCCGTGACGAGTACGGGAGAAAAAAGATTGCAAGCAGGGAGATGAGAATGTTGAGATGGATGTGTGGAGTGACGGAAATGGTTAAAGTAAGAAATGAGCATAAAAGGTGAAGTCTGAAAGTAGCGCCAGTGACAGAAAAGTTGAAAGGAAATCGTTTGGCTTGGTATGGGCATGTGATGAGGAGGGAGGAAACGCATGTGACTAAAAGAGTGATGAATATAAATATTGATGGATGGAGTGGGAGAGAAAGGCCAAAGAAAAGATGAATGGATTGTGTAAGGAATGATAGCGTGATGGTTGGCAAGGGCGGATGGAAAGAGAAAACGTGTTGCGCCGACCCCAAGTAACATGGGAGGGACAAGGGCAGGAAGATGATGATACCGTCCTACTAACCATTCTTGCTACCTAATTTTTAGGGTTCCGTACCTAAATAGTAAAATAACCCATGGTGCGACTCAGTGTCTGTCTGTCGTCTGTCGCAGCTGGCTATCTCAAGAGCTACTAATGCTATCAATTTGAAAGGAACAGTTTTAGATAACGTTTGCTCAACTGTTTTGCAAATAAGAAAGAAATAAAAATATTTATTAATATTTTTTGCAACAAGGACTGAAAGGGGGTCTTAAAAATTTGAAGTGGGGCTACTAGGGCATGTGGGGTATCATAATAAAAGATCGCTATTTGCACATTCTCAAACGTCGACTTTTGATGAAAAATGTAAAAAAAAAATACCGTTCCCCCCTCATTGTTTCCGAAGTTTGCATAGAGTAAAATCTGAAATTATTCTATGTGATAGCAGTTTATGTAAAATTTACAGGAAAAATAAAACGATGTCTCTAAATAGCACACTTTTTCTCAAATCGGAACGGACGTCGGTGCGCGAGTGTTTTTCTTTCACGACTTGAGCTATGCTCATCCAGCTAGTACCGAAACTAGATCAGGGATAATAGTATAATATCACACAGGTGATACTGCAAAAGCTCTTAGTACGAGTATGTTTGGTAAACAGAGCCCCAAAACTGGGAATAATCTCGTGTTTCAGACGTAGTGCTGGGAGCTCTTGTTTGTTCAACGTGTCGTTTAGGATCCTCGTCAAATTTAAAGATGTGGTAGACAATCAAACCGACCAACTTATTACATGGCACCAACATCGTTATCACGAATAAATAATCAGTCATCCCATACATTTGCGTCGAGTAGGTATTGAAGTTTTCTATGGGACCGTTGAAAATTTTTTCGCGATTACGATGTTGGTCCCATGGAGAAAGTTGTTCGGTTTGATGTTCTGTATCACACCCTGAAATTTGACGAGGATGCAAAACGACACGTTGTTCACGTAGGGTTGAGAGCTGACAAAAATTAGAAGTCTGTGTTTATTTGTTCAGTAAACCTAACCACACTTAATATGTGATTTAATATGGCATTTTTTTTTTTGACAACTGAGTTGATGTCGCTATTCTGTCAGCATAACGTTTCGCAGAAAGGCGGGCCGTCAACTTGCACTTTGTGGTAGATCATTAGTCGCTAAAAAAAACCGACCAAGTGCGTGTCGGAATATGCACAATGAAGGGTTCCGTACTTGAAACGAATTTATCCCAAAAACAAACTTAACAATGGATCCCAAAAAAATTTTTTTTTATGTCATAAAACTACAAATTAACAGTTTTCGGACTTTTTCCTTTACTTGTGCTGGGAGACCTTGCTTCTTGCCAAATTTCATTATTCTATGTCAACGAGAAGAACCCTATAGGTTTTGATTTACTTGCGACAGTTGCGAGTATCAAAATGTGTCGCAAAATGGCCGTATTTTTTTATTGCGTTGACTTAGAAGCTTGATTTTTTTAAAACTCTAAGGGATCATAGACTTACGTATTCGATATTAATTTCAACTTGATATCTCCACGCGCCCTTGAGAAAAAGGGTCTTGACAGACTGACACACTTGAATTTTTTTTTTATATGATAGAATTACAAATTAACAATTTTCGGACTTTTTCCTTTATTTGTGTTGTGAGACCTTGCTCCTCGCCAAATTTCATGTTTCTAGGACAACGGCAAGTACCCTATAGGTTTTGATTTATTTGCGAGTATCAGAATATGTCGCATAAATGGCCGTATGTTTTCAGTGCGTTGACTTAGAAGCTTGAGTTTTTTAGGACTCCAAGAGACCATAGACTTACGCATTTGATATTAATTTCAAGTTGATACCTCGACGCGTTTCTGAGAAAAAAGGTCTTGACAGACTGACAGACAGACAGACAGATAGACAGACAGACATACAGACGGACAACGAAGTGATCCTATAAGGGTCCCTAAAAACAAGGACAAGTGTACGATATAAATAATCTATACTTAATACAATTCTAACTAATATTATAAATGCGAAAGTAAGTTTGTTTGTTTATTTGTTACCTTTTCACGCCTAAACCACTGAACCGATCATCTTGAAATTTTGCATATACGTTGTCACGTGTACAGAAACGAACATAGGCTACTTTCAACTAAAAAAAAGTACTGTTCCCGAGGAAAACAACAATAACGTTCTTATGATAATAGATGGCGCCACAAGTCATTCCAATCATGATTAAATTATATTGTTACAAGTAGACCTACAACCAGAATTGATTGCCAAATTCTAAATTAACGCGAGTGAAGCCGCGGGCAAACGCTAATCTAATATAAATTAGGGTGGATAAACATTATACCTAATAGTTGGCATCTTTTTAATATCTATCTACATGAAAAAACAAGTTTTACCGCAGTAGTTTGTAGCAGTGGCCAGTTACCTAGATCAGACATATGAACAAAAGTAAAATGAAAACAACCCGTTTGGCAAAATATTGATTAATAGCTTCTGCCCACGAATTCGTTCGCGTGGAAGTCGATAAAATACCGTCCGTGTTACTCGCTGATATTGTAGCTTTCATTAAGTGTTTTTTTTTTTTTTTTTTAAATCGGCTAAGTATTTTTTGAGTTTATCCACAAAAAATAAATAAGAAACAAACATTAGGTACAAAAAAATCTTTTCTCCTTATAATATGAGATTAGATGTCAGTAGGAGACGCACATATCTTAACCTCATTATAACCCAAGAATAAAGAGGAAAAAATGGAAATATTAGGTACCCGTGTAACACTTTTTCCTCATGACTAGAAATACAAACAAACAATCCACCCATTCATCTCCGAATCATCAAGTAAACACAATTTACTACGAAATCCATCGAAACAGTACTCTATCACCGAAGATGTACGTTTATGTGGCACTAAAATATATGTGACAGCGCTGGAATATTAGCCGCGGTGATAAAAACACTCGCCACATGACTCTATGGTCTATACGTCAGATGACGTCATAAATCCCTGGAGCTGTGATTAGTGATGTGCTCAGGTGTATCACGTAGGTATAATATCCGAATATTTTCACTGGAAGGTTTGATGCCAAATGACGTCGTAAATCCGCGCTAGTGCGGTTAAGGATGTGCCGTGTCGGATATTAAAGTAGGAGTAGTTTTACATAAAAAATGTTTTGGTATTCTTATAAGGTGTGAGTGATGGATGAACAAGGGCCTTCATAGCGTCAATAATGTATAATAATTTTCATAGTTTTTTCAACGTTTTACAATAATCATGTATCAGGGATCCAAAATAATGTCTTCGTAAAAAGATTAGCAAGTCTGCATTTTTTTTCCCTACAATTCAATTTTTTTTTTTTAATCTATCCCTCCAATCGCCTTAAACGGAGTGACTCTCAATCGGGTGTACCAATTTTAGTACCTGGAGCACTTTTTTACCGACGACCTTAAGGACGATATTGATTTAGAAAGCGACCGTAGGGCTGTGGCGATCCGCGGGAACATGCTGGCCCGTAGATTCGCCCGATGTTCAGAACAGGTCAAAGAATTCAAGGCATACTGTCAGCGTCAGTACACGGGCGATCTATGGGTCATATACACCAGAAAATCACTAAATACCCTACGTGTCCAGTATAATAACATTTTCAGGATGATGTTGGGACTTCCCTGTTTTTGTAGTGCCTCTGAAATATTCGCGCAGACCCGGACTGACGGCTTTCATGCCATCATTCGTAAAAAAGCTGCGTATCTGGTGAGGAGAGTGATGGGGAGTAACAACAGCATCCTGAAAAATGTTGCTGAGGAAGTGCATGCACCTATATGGAGGCATCTCTTACGGGCGATGGTTCAGATAGAAGATGAAGACTCCGTAACTCGTGGTCGTCCTCACGGTATGCCCCTCAGGTACATGATGTCCTAGTTGTTCTGTTGCATGATTTAGCATAATTTTACGTACTAACATAGTTTTAAGTGTGTTTACTAACAGAGGGCCTTATGTTGTCTGAAAATAAATGATTTGATTTGATGTTTGACGTGTGAAAGTGTTTTTTTAACCATTTTACAGAAATATCATTTATCATAATTTTTAGGGTTCCGTAACTCAAAAAGAAAAACGGAACCCATATAGGATCACTTCGTTGTCTGTCTGTGTATCTGTCAGTCTATCAAGAGCCTTTTTCTTAGGAAAGCGTGGACGTATCAAGTTCAAATTAATATCAAATACGTAGGTCTACGGACCCTTGGAGCTTAAATAAAAATCAAGCTTCTACGTCAATGAAATAAAAAGAAATACAGCCATTTATGCGACATATTTTGATACTCGCAAATAAATCAAAACCTATAGGGTAAGTACCCTATAGGTTTAGATTTATTTGCACCTAGAATCATGAAATTTGGCAAGAAGTAAGATCTCTTAGCACCAGTAAAGGAAAAAGTTCGAAAATCGTTAGTTTAAAATTTTATCACATACATAAAATATTTTTTTGCGATTACAAACTTACATTTGTAGTTGGAGAATTGACCGTGACTTATATCGTTGTATAGGAAAACATGGTTTTCAACTACAATGATAAGTTTGTTTTTGGGATAAATTCATCTCGTCTTCACACATAGACATGCAATTGGCCGGTTTTTCAGTTAGCACTTTGGTAACGCGACTACGTAGTCTTATGTTCAGAAAGTTCACCAGGGATGTGATTGTATGGTTAAAATAACTATTATTTTACTTTCAATGTACCTACTAAAATTCGCTGACAAACATCGTTAAAAAAAACAGCAGAATTTCGCTTACTATTTGATGAATAGTTCATATTCTGAATTACATAAGTGTTTCCCAGATGTGCGTCCCGCTTTCGCCCCAGTGGGTCGTATTCACAAAACAGGTGCAGGGAGTTTCATCTGCATACGTGCTCATTTTATAGCTCCGAAATTACAATGGGTAGTGCGAACTAGAGGGGAAGGACGTGGACTGGCTCTTATAGATATTCAATTGAAATTATTGATGAGTTAGCAATGTTTGCAGAAGCACTGGTAAGACTGATGGAGGAAATAGTATAAGAAAAAAAAAAGAAGTGAAAAAGAATAAGAAAGAAGAAGAATAATAATAGTATGTCGTTAGGTATTTCTGCATACATGTATTACTCAGAAAAAACAGCGGGTACAGAAACTTAAAGAAATGACAGATCTTAGTTGATACTGTAGTAATCAATGATATTATAAAGGAAAGATACGCTACGTTCATACTGAACGGCGTTCGGATATTGTTGCGTTGTTATTACAAATGTACTTACATATTATAGATAGATAATATGGAACGTATGATACAGAAAGAGATAGCTTGACATTTTAGATACACTACATTTTAGAGACACGCTTTGTTTCGCTCGCTGCTATTAGCTGACTAAATCAAATTACAACAATTGTCTGAATTTGTCTGCAACAATTTGAGCGCGCTATTGTCATCTCTACCAGTGGCGAAAACACCTAATAACATGATTCCTACGGGTTTCTCTTCGGAGGTTCGCTACTCTACCGCTATTGAAAAATAGCACAGTCAATATAGTGTCTACTATTGCCAATAACAAGAGTTACACTGTGGATATTTAATTTACCATAACATTTTAATAACAAAACGCCTATTTAATAATAGCTTTGAATTACAACAAAAAAAATAATCTAAAATAACTCGGCGCCAAAACGTCATAATCGGGAACTAAAAATTCATACAATAGCGATCCCGTCATGACGTCACTCTAGGTCACGTGACACCGCTTGATAATGGACGAGAGCAAGCCGATGTACAACGGGTTACGATAGAGACAGATATAGGAAAAATGCGTCAGCGAGAACGAGATGAAGGAATATTGCACATTTTATTTAGTTTTCACCTGTTCAACTTACTGTATTGTATGTATTCGATCTTTTATATTCTTAATAATTTTAGAATGATAGTATCTAATTTAGTTGAGCTTATTTCTCTAAAACATTGAAAGTTTTGTTAGTGTAGTGTTAGCTTCTTTTTGTTTCTGCTATTTGACGATAGATAGTGTTTAATTCAGTAAAGAAAAGACTTTAATTTTTAAGTGAATAGATTAATTTTTACTTTATTTGGTGAGTATGTAAATTGAAACTGGCTTATCTCTTACTTTTGTTCACACCTCGCCACTGATATCTACCTCTTTATTTTTATAATATCATTGGTAGTAATAGACGTGGAGACCGCTACGTACATAGTTCTGTAAATGGTTTAGACGCAACAGTGTTCTATTTACTGTTTACTAAACTTAGCATATTCATGTACCTACCTAGGTAAATACTACGCGTGGCTAGCTGCTGTTTATATGGGATCGCAGATCTACTCAAGCAGTGACTCTGTCTATATTGATGTTGAAACCTTTGATCGATGAAGTAAGAATCTTAGACCACGAAAGGTAACTATAGGCTCTTTTTACCCGACTCAGTACTCTTATTTATTCTGTGCCCGACTGCCCCAGAGGGTAATGTTTTTCGAGAGTATGTATACATGTATGTCTATTTTGCTTGATGGATTTTAACCTAAGAGGTGTCATTAGATTTGTCTTAATTGTGAAAGTGACATAGGCTATATAATATTTATATATTATATCTGAAAATACAAGAAAAAGGGAGCTAAAAATTAAAAAAAATACAACAATTGACTCATTACTAGCTTATGTTTGATACCAATGTATCAAATAAAAGCTAGTTATGAGTCAATTCCAAATATATATTAATAAATCTAAAAAGATTGAAATAAAAAAATATCTAAAAAAACAAAAAACCCGACTGTAAAAACATAACTGAAAAGAAGCATTGCAATCTTTAGAATTTTGGTACTGCAGGCCCCCGAACTAACATCAAAAGTTACACCATAAATATTTCAGGTTATTTGTTTGTCCGGCCTGCAATACCAAAATTCTATAGATTATAATGCTTGTTTTTCTCTTTTCAGTTATATGTTTTTGCAATGGGGTTTTTGTTTTTTTAAATCATTTTATTATTGAATAAAGTATCAACCACTATGCTTTAATTTTTGGTAACTTAAAGCTAATAAATGTAGGTGTCGATAGCGGATCAAAATCGCGCGCTCAAAATAGTATTTTTTTTTTATTACAAGTTTCGGCAATATTTTAAGCGACGATGACTCATCATATCCGTATCCGTAATCCGCGGACAAAATATCCGCCGTTCAAGTTCACATATCTCGATCATTTCCGTGTAACATCCCTACGTACCGATGGTTATCAATTTGTTACTGTGACATTTTTACGCGATCATCGGCGGCTCGACGCAGCTTGGCACGGCTCGTCGCGGCTCTGCGCAGCAATGTGCGGTTATTGATAAACTCGCCTGCCCACTGACTACGCCCGTTGTCACATCGATAACAATATTTTCCAAGCTTTTTATTGCTTTCAATTTTTATAAATCACTTTATCGATTAAAATTTGCATATTTTTATAGGTGTTTGCGATGTGTGCGGATAAAATTTAAATTTGTTTGGATACGGATAGGATTACACGTCCCTAGTCATGTTTGATATTGTAATACTTCATTATTTTTGTGTACAATTCTGTTCAACATGGTTCTATATATTTTAGCGATCTACCATTGTCATTTTATTGTATTCTCGAAAACTATTTGCCGGAATAAAACTATGAAACTGTTGTAAAAACAGTGAAGGAAATACAAAACACAAACCACAACAAAATTCACCCACAATATGCAGTTAAAAGCCAGTATTTCTCACATTTATGCAGTGAAGTAAAAACTGAATAACAGAACTAAATGTGGCGACAAACTCACTAAAAGTCTCGGGAACTTGTCAAGGACCACAGTTCGATTGCAAGCATTGTGGTCTCCGGGATTTTATTAAAACTTTTTTTTAGTTATCAAACATTCATACTTTACGGGGACCAAGTTTTATTTGTCCTCGGCGCTTTCCTTCAGCGAATATTTTAATTTTTTGCACCCACAAAGCTTCGGGTTACGTAAAGGTCTGTAACAAGATTTTGCTCTAGAAAATTAAGTCTTTGATCGTTTCGGAATTTTTTACTTAGAACGAATCAATCATCCGTGACATCGTTTGAAAATAATGTGGGTTTTGATTGCGTGGATATATATAATTGAGCTTTTTTATTCGGTTTTACATTATTGAGTTTAATTCATTAAAGATGATGATATAATCTGTAAAACATTTTTATTCACCGTGAATATTTTTAAATCAGCTAACGAGTAACCTTCAATAAATTACATTAACATTTTTGGTGTTAATAAATTATAGCTGAGCGCTTCTGAAAGCTAATAAATCTTCTCGCCTAGATTTTTTTTGAAATGCTCAGAATTTTTGCTCTTTGAATAAAGTAAAATTGACATCAGAGGTAGGTACAGGTATTTTAACGAAATATCTTGGTCCCAATGGACCCAAATTAAGTGTTGGCAAGGTATTTAATCACCTATCTGTGCTACTATGACCTGTAGTGTACCCACCTATAACTTTTCCGGAACAACAGTACAAAGCGGGGTTCACATTATGAAACTAGTGTCTTGAACCAGTAACTTGACTGTTCTGTTTCGGGCTATATAGCTAACTCCCGGTTTTTGAAAAGCTGACAAATTCAACTAACATGCTGTCATAATTATCTCCTATTAACTGCTCAGATTAGTTGGCTGAAATAATTGTTATTATTTATCTGTATATAACAGAATATCTGTATAAACTGTATATGCTTGTTAGCTATAGCCCAAAACAGAACAGTTAAGCTACTATTTTATGACACTAGTGTCATAATGTGAACCCCGCTTAGCTTTTACCCTGCTGCCTTCAAACCAACAACACAACCATAAAAAGATTTCGCAAAGCATTTCTCATATCAACAAGTTGATATACCCCTCAGGATCGAAGGGGTCCGGAAAGAATACTAATCTCTTCCTTTGAGCATGGGGCTTCAAAGGTGCAAACCCGGAACACGGCTGAGGAGGGATAAAGTTGCAACTGGGTCTATGTGAGTGGCGATTACTTTTATCAGTACATCCTCTATGGATGCTAAAGGGAAAGGGCGGAAAAGTTTACGGGGAAAAAAGTTGTGGAGAATATTTTGCAATGAATAAGACCCTCAATGGGGTAAACACATAACCTAGGGAACATTGTTCCGATTATCGTCAAAAAATCTCTGTTTTATTAAGTGGTTAGTTAGAACAATACATTTGATTGTGGTGAAAGATGATTATGATTTTTGTCGTCTGTAGGTGTACCTACAGACGACAAAAATCATAATATTATTATATTATATATCATAATATTATTATTATATTATATCTATTATTGCTGACTGTAGTCAGCAATAATAGTCGATTTACATTTGCAGTTTTTTAATCTTAATTATTAAGCGAAATGTTTAATTCAAATCGGAACAGAAGTACTTCAAATTTTAATAACGTCAACTCTTAACAGTTAAACGAAAAAAAATGCAGTTTATCGAATCATTTTATGGTAATTTAGATGATGTCAAAAAGTATCAGTGTTAAACGACTTCTGTTGCTGACCATACTATCGCGGACATTTGCGGTGAACCAGTTTTCGACCTTATTGTTAAGGTAATACTACTATTGATACTGCAACACTACACATTATGCGGGTATACTTACGACAAAATATAGTTTTGGTATTACTTTGATGTTTTTTTTTTTTTTTTTTTTTGGAATGATTTATTTATTTATATGTACATATTAAATGAACTAACAGATTTAAAATATTAATATGTACATGGTATATAAAAAAGAAGGGGAAAAGATCATAGGGCATTAAAAAATTCGTCCGCATCGCTGTCAATAGGAAAAGTGCCCAAAAGGTTGGCAGCCTTGCCACGTTGTATGGCAATGCTGATGATGCTTTGATGTCACATTTATTTAAGCTGTCACTTGATGCCTTCCAAAAAATGATCACAAAATATTTGCCTTCATTATATTAATGGATGCACCATGAAATCAGATATTATTGGCGAGCTGTCCATAGTAATATATCTATGTTCGTGACTGTACCTACTTTCATGAGTACAGGAACTAATAAATGAAAGCATATTCACATCATCCAAAATAAATCTCAAAGAGGAATCACCAGAGCCAACCATCCTGCACCAATAACAATTTAAACCATCAACAGTTTACGGTAATTAATCACAAGCTCCCAAAGACCTCATTTACACAAAATTCACGGGAACCAAAAAAACTTCCAAGCCGGCCATTTTCATAAAACTAAGTGAACGTGTACCTTCCTCTATCCTATTATTTAGGAGCACCACACCGCCATTCCTTCTGTCGACCCTCACGAGTTACGGCTCAGATAAGCAGCTGATATATACTTTTTCTTTTCGCAGTTCTAGATATGGAAATATATGTTATTTTTCGCAAGGGATTCCAAGTTAATACGAGCTGTTCTCTTAGTATCGGGTTAATTTGATGTACTATTTTTTAATCTTTAAAACAATATTATTTTACACATCAATAATGATTGGTGGTCCTTTGAGCACGCGCCAATTAGCCGACACAATAGAAATTTTATTGATATACTTTTATTGTTATACTTACGACGATTTTCGTCTTTACACGTTTCTAAAGATAAAAATGTTGATTAATCTCACTTGGATTACATAGAAATAAAAATAAAAGCCTGAGCTATTGCCAGAGTAAAAAACTGGCCAAGTAAAAAACAAGTGTGTCTCGGACCACGCACAATGAAGGGTTCCGTAATTGAAAATAATTTATCCCAAAAACAAACTTAACATTGCAATCCCGACAATTTTTTTTGTTCATATGATAAAATTACATATTAACAATTTTTGGACTTTTTCCTTTACTTGTGCTGTGAGACCTTGCTTCTTGCAAGGTTTGCAAGAACATGACTCTATGACAACGGAAAGTACCTTATAGGTTTTGGTTTACTTGCGAGTATCAAAATATGTCGCATAAATGGCCATATTTTTTTATTGCGTTGACTTAGAACCTTGATATTTTTAGAACTTCAAGGGAACATAGACTTACGTATTTGATATTAATTTCAATTTGATATCTCCACGCGTTCCTGAGAAAAAGGTTCTTGACAGACAGACTGACGGACAAAAAAGTGATCCTATAAGGGATCCGTTTTTCCTTTTGAGGTACGGAATAACGGAACCCTAAAAATCGCAGAGAACATGAAGGTTGACGCCAAATTATGTTCAAGATTATTCATCAAAATTATAATGCACAAACACTAAAAATGCAAACAACGGCATCGCATCACAGGTACAAGAGCAACCCTAGAGCCGGCAATCTCATCTAACAGTGTTCAAGAAAAAGAAGAGTTCCTGCTCACTGCACCGCTCTATCAGTAACTAGCTGCAGGCTCCCAGGAGTTTAACTTTTATTTTAACATAATGAAAACATGACGCGCCATCACAACATACACAGACACAGAAGGCTGACTCCATAAAAGCGAAAATAGACTCACACTTAGACGTGTAATACGGAAACCTTACCCATAAGCATATAAATATCTTATCTTACCTTACCATGCTTAGAACCTTATAATAATGTATTGAAATGGAGACGTAAAAAATATGACATCACAAGACTTAAAACTGGTCAACGTTTTCGGAGGTGCAGCTATCTTAATAATATTATGTCAAACGAATGCCAGTCGCGAGTGCGCTAAGCACACTTGCTTTACCTGAAGCGTGTATATGTGTGCGTGTTTACTGTACCTGAAGCGTGTATATGTGTACCTGCGTGTTCGCTGTACCTGAAGCGTGTATATGTGTGCGTGCGTGTTTACTGTACCTGAAGCGTGTAAATGTGTGGGTGCGTTTTCGCTGTACCTCAAGCGTGTATGTGTGCGTGCGTGTTTACTGTACCTGAAGCTTGTAAATGTGTGGGTGCGTTTTCGCTGTACCTCGAGCGTGTATATGTGTACCTGCGTGTTCGCTGTACCTGAAGCGGGTATATGTGTGCGTGCGTGTTTACTGTACCTGAAGCGTGTAAATGTGTGGGTGCGTTTTCGCTGTACCTCAAGCGTGTATGTGTGCGTGCGTGTTTACTGTACCTGAAGCTTGTAAATGTGTGGGTGCGTTTTCGCTGTACCTCGAGCGTGTATATGTGTACTCGCGTGTTCACTGTACCTGAAGCGTGTATATGTGTGCGTGCGTGTTTACTGTACCTGAAGCGTGTAAATGTGTGGGTGCGTTTTCACTGTACCTCAAGCGTGTATATGTGTGCGTGCGTGTTCGTTGTACATGAAGCGTGTAAATGTGTGGGTGCGTGTTCGCTCGTCGTATGAAGCCGACCTTCTGCACCTATCTATGTTGTGACGTCATCCCGGACGTACCACGATGAATCTGTTCCCTCATAAATATTACTTTAGTTGCTTCCAAGGGGTTTATAGCCAGTTCCAAGAGTATGTGGAAGGATTTTATGATGTTGTTAAAATGTTTTTGGTCGTTTGTCTGTTCTTTCAAATTGGGGCGACAGTGTTGCGAATTGGATTGAAGTTTAATCTGTCTACGACATTATTTTTATGACGTTTTTTGTTCTTGACTGACCGGTTGATGTCTCTCCTGATAGTAAGTGATCCCATACTGAGAGTTTGTCTCAAGACTGTACCCTCAACCAAGATATATCTGATATAGTACAAGATCGATCTCAAATGGTACAGTCTGAGAATGTTAGTTGTCCATCTTTCAGTAGTCATGATTCTTATCATTCAGTTATGTTCTCAGATAGTATAGGAAGAGGTTTAGGAAAATTAATTAGTAACAACCTGGGTTATTCTAATCAAAATTATTGTATGCCAGGGTCAACCTTCAAACAAATAATGGCATTAGTAACGGGTAAGGTGTATAATCCTAAAACCAACATTACTGTATTTGTAGGTAATAGTAGTCGGGTCAGGAAAAATGAAATCACTGACTGTGTAACTGAGTTGTTAAAGTTAAATTGTAGAAAAATAATATTGTGTGCTTTCCCATATTTTGAAAAATTGACAAGTAGACAAAATAATTATATTCATATGCTTAATAAGCATATGCAATTCTTAGTTAGTCATTATAGTGACAAGCTTGTGTTTTTTGACACCAATAATTTTTTGGAAACTTTAAAATCGACTAGGGATACTGTGTATCTGCCTGTTAGTTTTAGACACATAATAGCAAGGCTATTAGCTTTTTGTATAAACTCAGACATAAATAGTATGTCGAAGTCTTGTATTATTAACACCACAATGGTTAGTAATAATACTAATAATAAGGTGGTGAGCCTGAATAAATGTAGCTCAAATGCTATAAATATTTACACAAATTGTACGAAGGAGGTTCGATGTCCCACACTCACTAGAAGCTCATTGCCTGGTGATGATATTGAAGTCTTGGGGTTAACTCCGGATAGTAATTTAAACTAGTTTGTAAGACAACAGAAGGTACCAGTAAGAATATTCTTATACCTAACAACAACAAGGTGTCTTCTTGCTCTAAAATAAATAATTGTCGAAAAGGAGTTCAGCAGAATGCCTTGAAATTATTCCATCAAAATATTCAAGGTATTTCTTCCAAATTATTAGAAATTGAAATGTTTTTAGAAAAAACAAAGTTTGACATTGTTTGTTTTACTGAACATTGGTTAAAGGATTACCAAATGCTAATTAATTATGAGAACTATAGTGTGGGCAGTTGTTTTAGCCGTAGATCTATGCTGCGTGGAGGTTCTCTAATTTTGATAAAAAATTGTTTAAAATCTAAGCAACGTAATGACATAGTTGGTTTATCAGTGGAACATTGCGTCGAACTATCCTGTGTTGAGCTGGATAGGCATGTTGTAGTGTGCGTGTACAGACCCCCTAATTGTCAGAACTTTTCTTTATTTGAGTCAATAATGGAAGATGTACTAGCGAAACTTGCATCCGGTAATAAAGCTGCAATTTTTTGTGGTGATTTTAATATTAATATTCTGGAAAATAATTCAAATAGCAGGAGATTATTAAGCCTTTTTAAATCATTCAATTTATCTAATATTTTTACAGAACCGACTAGAGTAACTCTCACTTCTGCTACTTGTATTGATAATGTTTTCTGCGATTGTGATTATTTAGATAAAGCCATCGTAAATTATTTACCATCTGATCACAGTGGGCAAACAGTAACTTTTAAGTCTAAAACAACTTTGCAAAAAGTGCAAATACAATTTAGACCAATAACAGCTGGCAAATTAAATAGATTCAATAGTGCCCTAGGTAATAGGTTAAATGTTCTGGGCCATAATATGGACGGAGCAAATAAACTATATGAGGATTTCTTTTCAGTAGTGCTCACTGAATTCAATAAAACTTTTGAAAAGAAAACAAAAAATATTTTCCCTAACTTTTTATTTAGTGACTGGGCAACTAGAGGTATTAGGATAAGTAGGGAAAGATTATTCGAATTGTATGGCCTTAAGCCTTACATTAACACTGTGACGTTCAACAGGTATGTTGCTACATATTCCAAAATTTTCAGAAATACTTGCAAAATAGCTAAAGCCCTGTATATTAGTAACAAGATCAAATCAGCAGAAAATAAAGTAAAAGCAGTGTGGAAAGTTATAAATAATGAAACTAATAGGAAAAAAATACGAAACACGGATTTTACATTGGAGACTTCTCATGGTGATATAAGCTCTAACTTAGAAGTAGCTCAAGAATTTGTACACTTCTTTACAAATATACCATCTAAAACGACGGAAGCTTTAAATTCCTCACCCGATGTCTCAATTGATTTATTAAGAGCGAACGTTCCAAGCTGCCCGGTTGAATTTCAATTTAAACATATAAACCCCATGGTAGTTAAAAAAGCTTTTCGGCACATTAAAATCAAATTGACCGAAGATCTATGGGGAATGTCTATCAAAGTTTGTACATCCATAATCGAGACTATAGCACCATACTTAGCATTAATATTTAATTTGTGTGTGGATGAAGGAGTCTTCCCGGATTTAATGAAATTTAGTAAGGTTATACCACTTTTTAAATCTGGGGACAGTAAACACACCAACAATTATAGACCAGTATCCGTGTTGCCGGTATTCAGCAAGGTATTCGAAAAGGTAATGCTCGATCAAATGCTTAATCATTTTAACACCAACCAAATCTTGCACGATCAGCAATTTGGTTTCACCAAAGGACGTTGCACGACTGACGCGGGTGCCACTTTATTAAAACACATATTTTCAGCGTGGGAGGAGGCCCAAGATGCCATAGGAATCTTTTGTGACCTCTCCAAGGCATTTGACTGCGTAAATCACGAAACCTTACTCTTGAAACTTGAGCATTACGGACTAGGTAAACTTGCGCTCAGTTTAGTAAAATCTTATTTAAATGATAGACAGCAACAAGTTCAAATAAATGGTGTCAATTCACTCGGTCTAAAAGTACAAATGGGTGTTCCACAGGGTTCGATATTGGGTCCTTTCCTCTTTTTAGTATATATTAATGATCTACCCCATTTATTAAAAAACCAACCACAAATGGTGTTATTTGCTGACGACACATCCTTAATTTTTAAGATAAATAGACGTGCATCAAATCTTGACGACGTAAATAACGCCCTACTGCAGATCCATAATTGGTTCACTGCTAATAATTTAGTATTAAATGGGAAAAAGACTAAATGTGTAAGATTTGCTTTACCAAATGTTAAAAGTACTGATTGTGACATAGTATTGAATAAAGAGAAACTAGAATTCGTCGATAAAACTGTTTTCCTGGGGATCACGCTCGACTCAAGGCTGCAATGGGGTCCGCATTTAACATCTCTTGCAGGACGGCTAAGTTCAGCAGCATATGCGGTGAGAAAAATCCGTCAATTCACTGATGTAGACACCGCAAGGATGGTCTATTTCAGTTACTTTCATAGTATTATGTCTTACGGTATTTTACTATGGGGACGGGCTGCAGACATAGAGTCTATTTTTATTCTGCAGAAAAGAGCCATCAGAGCAATATATGGCCTCCGCAGGCGCGATTCTCTAAGGGAACTGTTTAAAGATATTAACATCATGACGGTACCTTGTCAATATATCTACGAAAACATCATGTACGTAAGAAAAAATCTAAATCTTTTCGGTAAAAGAGGTGAAGGACACAATTATAGGACTAGAAATAGGGACCAATTAGTTCAACCAGGTTTCAGACTGGCTAAAGTAGACTCATCCTTCATGGGGTACTGTTTAAAATGTTATAATAAAATACCTCCCCACATACTCCAGCTGAATGAAAGGAAATTTAAATCTTGTATAAAACGCACACTATGCAGCCAGGCATATTATAAGTTGGGGGATTACATCGCTGACAAAAATGCTTGGCTGAATGCTTGTCCTGCTCCACAAGGACGCATTAATTAATTGATTAGCATTCGGATATATTGTTGGACCTGCTGAAGATTAAGATGAGAGAAAACTTTCTTTGCATTGTTTAGATTCAATCTCTTAGTATTATATAATTGCATAGCACGTGTGAGCACTATGTAGCTACTATTAAGCTACCTTTTACTGGGTACGTCTTTCACTGACTTGAGTGTGCCCTGGCGGTTGAGAGTATGTCATGCTCACTCAAATGTCTCGCTGATGGTGGCGTGTGTGTTGGATCATTAAGTTCCCTTCAAAATGGTTGAGCTAAATGGTGCTGATCCATGCGTCATGTTCGTGAACGGGCGCCGTCAGTTGGGACTGGTCGTCTCTTAGCTGCCATGGCTTATTTTTAATTTTAATATTTAATTTAGTTGTTTTAGTTATTATCTTTTTATTACGGACGCTTTTTAACGTGCACGTCTTTCTACATTGTTCTCACATGTATATTTTCAACTTGAACGATGTAACCAATATTTTGTAAAAATATTATGATTTAAAAGAGTGTCCGTGGAGTTTCTTGCCCGTTCTTCTCCATAGGGATCTACTACGCTTTGGAATGGGCAACTAGCTTCATCTTTCTGACTGACCGACCCATTGACAATTCAAAAGTGCCTGTAATTGGTTTATTTGAAATAAATGCTTTGAGTTTGAGTTTGAGTTTGAGTTTGAGTGGTGACTGTTGTGATTGGAAACCTGCAATACTCTACTTCAAGTTACACAAACTACAGTCTATAAAAAAACAATTGTTTTTGTAACTTAATTAGCATTCCTCACATCCTTCTTGGTGAAAATTGATCTATGTTATTACGTCAGAAGCTCGAGAGGAGACAGAGCCTGTGAGGAATTTGAAAAATAGGTATTTGAAGAAACTATTGCCGTCGCACAGAGATAAGAGAGTGCGATAGGGACAGCTGCAGCTCAGACCGATTATACAAAAATTTTGACGAGATCGACGTTTCGTATTCCCCTTTTTTCTCTTCGAAACCTAAGCCGATTCAATTATTTTTTTTATTAAAATTTTAAGAAAGAATATGTCTATAATTTTCTTTTATGTTACAAACTTTTAGAATTTGTCTGGTAGTACTCTAATCACGGCGTTAAAAATGGGGCATTTTTTTTCATTTTTGGAGGGTCATATTTGCTTTACTAATTAGTTCCTGAAAAAAAGGAAATGCCAGGGACGTGTCTACAGCAGACTTTGATTTTACGAAAAAAAAAAAAATTGCTCTAGAGTCATTATTCAGGAAGAAAAACGGGGAATACATTTGTATGGAGAATTGCAGGCCACCTTCCTCTTAAACGTGGCCTCATTTGCATGTTTGCGTCAAGCTCTATTTTCGTATAGCAATAATAAAACTTGATCCTACAACAATGTCTCTCGGGTTAGACCCGCGTCTAACTTGATGCTATATTGATTTTTAATATTCAAAGTTTGCTAACTGGAGCACGCGCCTCGCAACTTTTTATGATTTAGTATTGACACCGCCCCGAGCTCTGCATACTTCGCAAGAATAGACTAACAATATCGCCGAGAGGAATAGAGCTCACAATGCTTAGAATATGAAACCAGTTCCGGGAAAAAGACTGGAAGTAGTAGAATTTCTGATGAATTCGATTTCTATGTAGGTCGTTCGGTTTCGTTCGAGTCGGATTGATCCGAGCAAGAGCGAGGTTTTCGAGACCACCCACAAATCCTTGCCTTCAATTCTCGATAGCTCCTGTCTTAGAAATTAGCGTTTAGAAACCATTATTTATTATCAGATTAGCAGCATAGCCGCTATCTCGTGTATTGTGGAAGCCGCGAATTAAGGTATTGGAGACATTTTTCTCGTCCGAACTCCCCACAATGAATAACTTAAGCCCAAAAGAACTGACGTGATGATTCTTGCTCTTAATTGCGGTGCTAAATTATTCCTATCTGGCTGCCGTATTTATTTAGGATTTACTTTTCGAGATAGTAAACAAGATAAATCCGGGGAGATGTCATGCGGAAAATTCGAGGAAACTGGGAAATACAGACGTCGCGAATTTTCCACCGATATGAAATGAATGGTCGGGAGGTTTTTTATCCTTCTTATCTGTAGAGCGCCCGGAGCTAAGGTTTGATGGAACCGGGCGGGGTTGGAACAGCCATGCTGTTAGTGTTACAACGTTTATCTGAAGTTGGCATAAAACCTGAGATAAGTTCTTAGAAAAATTTAATAAAACACAAGAGCGGAATACGGGTGAAAGTTTATAAATTAAAAATTTCCAATTCAAACATTTTTGTTGATCATGTGTGTGTGTGTGTGACTATGTGAGACGTTGAACCTTGTTAAAACTTCAGGAATATTATTATGTGCCTTCAAACTTATAAATAGTTTTGAGGTTCGCGTTCGCTAGATGTTCAAAACATTTTGTTTTTGAGTCATTTAAATTAACTTAACTGTTAGCAACTAAAACCTTTTAAAGTTTTTCAATTGTATTAGGTTCGAAGTCTACCTTTTAAATTAGATCTCGGGCTCGAGTATAATAACAATAATCGAGTCGGAGATCTAATTTAAAAGGTAGACTAACGTCAAATATAGCTGATAAAATTTCTGACGCTATAATGCAGATTTGGTTCCTAAAACAGAAATAGCCAGAATTTCCTGCACTTCCCTGACATTTCACAAATTTAATATGACGTACGTGCATTAAAGTAGAATTAGCCACACGGACTATTTCACAATAGATTCATTTCCATTTTATGACGAGAGCTCATGTGTGGAGGAACCAATGCTCGCGATTATGACTTTCACATTATGATTTCTTACCGATGAAAAAAAAAAGGAGGAGGTTCTCAATTCGACAAGTATGTTTTTTTTTTTTATGTATGACCACGCATAACATTTTACAGAGTCGTCCGATTTGAAAAAAAAAATGTTTAATTCGAGAGGGTATACCTCAAAGTTGGTCCCATATAAAATTGATTAACTTTGCTTGGGTAGTTTTTGAGTTCGCTTCAATAATACGTATTTTTTTCCTTTTTCTATAATATATGGATGATGTTCTAGTTTCTTTTGCAGGTAGTGGTATTAGAATTTGTGTGGGGTAGGGACCACAACTAAAAAGTGAAAAATAAAAACTTTTTTACAAAAAAATACAACCGACTTCCAAAAACAATACTACAAAGTGAAAAATAACTTTAATTTCGGAAGTCGGTGGCAAAAAACGAAAATACATTTAACTAGACACCGACTTCCGAAATTAAAGTTATTTTTCACTTTGTAGTGTTGTTTTTGGAAGTCGGTTGTATTTTTTTGTAAAAAAGTTTTTTTAAAAATTATAAGTACTTTGTTAGTCGCTAAATAAAGAGTAAGTTCGTAATTAGCATTAAAGAATCATGAAGCAAAAAATTGTTTGCGTAGTCTCTTCGTAGATTTTTTTTCTTTTTTATCGGAAAAAGCTATGAAGAAAGCTCATATTATGCCGTGATCAAAAGATGAGCCAATCAACGAATTTGTTAATGAAGCTATCTGATTTGGATTTTGGTAGAAGTAAGTTCTCAAGTTCCGTGATTCGAGCAGGATCTTGTAATACATTCTAATCGTAGGTACACTTATTTCACATTTAAATTTATTGTAAGTTGGTTTATCAAGCAGTTGTTGAAATAACACTAGATATGTATATCTAGTGTTATTTCATGACAAGTATTTTACATAATTTTCCGAAAAACCCAAATGTTATCCAAGGCTCACAAAAATACCTTAATTCATACAGCCCAATCAACAAAAACATCAGCCGAAAATCCTGCGCTAATATCATATATAATTCAGCCGGCACTTCTCTTAATTTTATGATCATGTCGGATTTTTTCCTGACATTATGTACGAGTTTTCAGGTACGTACCTAAAGGTTCATTTACACGAGGAGATTTTCTCGCCCGGCGCGAGGAGAGAATGACCATATTGTGAGTCTTGTAGGCAAGCATCGGACTCATGTGTAAATTATAAGTACACGAACTCGTCATCTGAAAATGACTAAAACTATGATTTGACAATTCGAAATTACAGATATACCTATTGATATCTTGTCACAGATATTAATAAAAAATCACAGATAATATACATATTGATATTTTGTATACACGGCTGCTTCCCATTAAAAAAAAAAAAAAAAAATCTATTCCCACTTTTCTCGACTGTTGTTAATCATACGTGCTGTTATTCGAGTCAATAATTTTATGTCCTTACAACGATCGTATATCCGAGGCGGAAAAATCTCCTCGTGGAAATAAGCCCTAATCGTGGGGTGCTACGAATTATTTAGACGCAACCTCTGCTCCAGGCTTTCCTTATACAAAGCTATATAATGTATTATATAGCAGGGATTCGCCTGGCTCTAGTTAAACTCCCTTTTGCACTTTTGTAAGTTAATCCTGGGCAGGTCAGAAATTAGTAGCTAGATTTGTGGGTTTTTTTTTTTTATTTCTAATGGGGATATTTGTGAGAAGGTAAAGGTGATTACTGGGCACTTTCAGTACTCTATGGCAGGAAAATGTTGAATAGTATTATAATGGATGTATAGATATGACTAAGTTTAGTGGTTTGATGTCCTGGGGTATCGAGGTTATGTTAGCAATGATTTTAAAAAGGCAGTGAAAAGTTTAAGGAAAAAAAAATTCTTTGCTATAAAGTTGTAACTTTTATAAAGGATGTTCCAATTCGAGCTTCCTAGCTATTTCAGAAAAAAATACATAAAATGTAACAATATCTTGCTTCTTTTTTTTCAACTATGGAAAATTATGTCAAGCAAATGGCTGTCTCTGGACTTTCTGGAGCAGTTGATTCCTTCGAGGTAATTTTTGATGAATTTTTCGCAAATTTCGTGGGTTATCCCGGCAATAACTTGGCGGATGTTAGTTTTTAGGAACTCCAACGTTGCAGTTGTATTGGTCTAGACGCGAATAACTAACGCGATAAGAAAACCCTATAAAAAAATCCAACGGCATTAAATCGCACGATCTTGGCGGCCAGTTGACGTCACCATAACTTGAAATAATGCAACCTCTGAACGTTTCACGCGCTGTGTGGCAAGTTGCGCTTGGCGGATGGCAGTAAAGCGATTCATTTTGTAAATGTATTGTTACAAACTAACATTTGACGTTAGAAACACGCGCCATTAGTAACAGCTGTCAAAATTACAGTGTTGCCAATATAGGAACCTCGAATTGGATCATCCTTTATTATTAATGACTTTTCGAAAAATAGGTACAACTCACATAATGTTTTATAAATTGGCTTTATCTTGAAACAAATGTAAGTGTACGACGAACGAATATACATATTAAGTATAAGTAATAGTACATACTGGATCACTTTTTTTACAGTCTTGAAAAAAAAAGGCTATAATAGGTGTACGGAGTAGAAGTCTATGGCATCCCTAGTTATTAAAAAAAAAAAAGAAAAATTCAAATAATATGCAGGGCATATGATTTGAATTTCGATATTTTTTAACGGTTTATTTTTTTTTTTTTCAAAATATCGGTTTTATTGTTCTATTATGAAGAGTTTACTTAGAATGTGTACTATTTATTGATACGTAGATCAATATATGTTTAAGCTATTTAAAAAAAAAAAAAAAACTAGTTATGGCTTCTACTCCGTTCACCAATTATACCCTATTTTTTTCAAGACGGTAAAAAAAGTCATCCGGTGTATGTAAACACATTACAAATGTGGCTTTGAGATAGCACGCAGGTAATATTAAATCCAATTTTAACTTTCTTGGTACGGAAGAGTGGGAATATGATAAGGATATTTACTTCGCATGTACATAGCAGTGGGTAGCTACTTCTTTGTTCTCGGCCTTTTTTGATTTAATACTTGGTAGGTGTCTCTTTTTTTGCACTTGTGTGTAACAAATATTGTTGTTTTGTTATACGTTGACAAACAACATTTTGTCGCTAATGCTACAGTTTCCTAGAATTCGTTTATTTATTTAACTTTAATTAATACGTTTTAAAAAACAATTACAATAATTAAAAATATACACATAAAAAGAAAATATAAAATTATAAAGTTCAGCTGAAAACATAAAACAATAATAATGAACAATACGTTCATGAAACCCTCTCACAGTTTTTCTGGCATGCCAATAAAATCTTCGTCCGTTCATTCGCAAACAGATCGTTTGTTGGATTATATTCCAAGAGATCAGTGCGGCCAGGTTGCGAGGTACTAGGGGTTTAGCACGCACATGAAAATGATGGCAGCGGGATTTGACTTTACGGTGTCAAAATTCTTTATAAATAAATGTTTCAGTGACGTCATTCGCCGGTAAATTGCACACGTTAAGTGGCGGACACCGCTCTTCTAGAATACCGTAATAACTATTGCAACTAGTGACATATTTGTGGCATTCAAAAAGTTGCCTTTGCTATGAATACTTTCGCAGTGACAGTTGCAAAAGTAAACTTGCACAATTAAACTTGTTAGTGAACATCGTAGTTGTGAAACCAAGTTGAAATAACTGACATACTTGCAATACCAATCAGCAAAGAAAATCGTTTCAGAATTTTGTCGCCTGAAAATGAAAAACTCTTCTATCTCAAAACCGCCATCTTAAATGCTTTTCAAATCGGAAATACAGAACTTATTGAAATGTTATACTCACATGAGCTTAAATAGGTACGCGCACTAACTATTGAACAGTTTCCTCTGAGAGGTAATGCATAAATATGCATTAACGTCAAAGCCTGGGAGCTCGTATCGTTAAGAAATTCATAGAAGGCACGGCTACACCTGGAAACGCAATTTTCTATTTCTTTTTTTTTTGTAAGGAAATGTTATGCGATTTACATGAATGAGAATGTAGGTAATAAGTAGCTTTGATTGAAGTGTTGTAAGATTTTCTTACATTTTATTTGCATTTATGGTATGTGGTAAAAAACGGTAGGAGGTTTTGTTTAGGATTGGGTAGGACATAATGTGGCGAAAAAAATATTGTTTGGGTCAGTTTTTAGTTTTGCCAAATAGATTAATTTGGTGGTAAAACTTCTCTGGTTGCACTTTTAAAAATGTAGGTAGGTAATTAAATAAAGTGACTCAAAATTGAAGTTTGACTGCAACAAATCTGAGCGGCAATTCTTGTATTTTAACAACGTCATCTCAATCTCATCTCAGTCTCAATCTGTCAAAAATTGTATAGCGTTTACCTAGATTTTTGAGATTTGATTTGCGACTTGAATTTGAACGTTTTTACTCGTATGTACGAGAATTGGCCTTCTGGTGTTTCGTTCCTCTAGCAGAGAAGGTGCTGGCAATGGTGATTTCAGGTCAAATACATCACCAAACGTGCATTTTCAAATATAGCCTTTTCCCAACTATGTTGAGGTCGGCTTTCAGTCTAACCGGATGCAGCTGAATACCAGTATTTAACATGAAGCGACTGCCTCCACAAATCAGTAACTGGGTAATACGATACCCCTTGGTAAGAAACCTCCGTGTCTTGGTTGTCAGACTTTCGGGCTTCTGACGACCCGTAACGATTGTCAAAGATCCACGAATGACAGCCGGGACCAACGGCTTAACGTGCTTTCCGAGGAGGAGCACGGAGGAGTCTCGGCATGTAAAGATGGTCATCCATCCACGGACAGACCCCGGCAAGCGTAGCTTAACCTGATGGAACGACCCGTGCGGCTGTTATTACTTAGCCACGAGCTCCTGAATTAATACTGACACTATCCCTAAAACGTATTTGTATATAACATGTATATTTATAGGTTGTAGTATATTGTAGTAAATATGTATATACAGGGTGTTTGGCAGAACGTTGAACATACGAAAATGGTGGATAGGTGGGGTCATCTGCTACTTACTCAGCCCTAATTTATTTGGCCCTGGCCCTCTGGATATTTTAAATTTTATTTTTTTTGCTTTTTTCTAGTTTCACCACTTTCTTAACTTTAAAGTGTAATTTTTATTACAAATGGGTAAAACAGGCAATACTTTGTTTTTTTTTTAATCTTTAATGTTGGCAGATTCTTATAAAATTATTGTTTTATTCAGATGTTAGCTAGAAAAAAAGTTATGAGTCCTCAAACTTACAGAAAGGTGTAAAAAATTACTTAAATCTTAATTTCAACTTGCATTTAAAAAAAAACAAAAATGATTGAGGAGTTCCAATTCTAGCAAAACATTCCTAGTGTGTGACCTTTCTAATGGTATGTAATTTGCTTTTATAAAAAAAAAACTTTAAGAGTTATTTCATAATTTTATCAAGTAGGAAATTTTTGACGAAACTCTACCTTTACGGAAAGTGAAATGTTTTGCGAAATTTAACACTGCAAGGTTCGTAAAATTTAAATGATCGACGGCTTGCCAGTAGCAGTGGTGCAAATTGACATTCACTATTCCCTTGGGATGGTTACACAAAGCAGGTAGAAATTTTATTTCACTCTTGTGCAGTCAAAGCTTATTTTTTTCTCTCTTTCACCCTCGTGGCACCGTGACGCCTCAGAATGAATTCTTTTCTTTTATTCAGTCGAGACTTAACTGCCTCTGCGATCTCACGTGCCCGTTACGCTTACGTTTGTTTTTGTTCACTTCGTTTTGTTTTATTGTTATCACTAGTTTTGTAACCTGTTAAGTTTTTTGTTATTACTGTTACCTGTTGTTATTGGTAAAGAAATGGCTGCTTTTACCAGTGAGGAATACGCGGACATGTTGTTAGCGTATGGAAGCGCTAATGCTAATTCGCGTGAAGCACGAAGGATTTATCAAGAGCGTTATCCCAACCGCCGAGTACCCAGTCATCAGACGTTTGCGAGTACTTACCGACGTTTACGACAAACCGGTAACCTGAACTTTCAAGAACCACGAGTGAACGCAGCACGACCCGATACTACCATTGACGAACAAGTTCTTGCCGAGTTTGACGCGGACCCAACTAAAAGCATTAGACAAATAGCTTCAATACTTGGTCTAAGCATATGGAAAGTGTGGTCTGTTCTCCGGGCAGATGGTAGGCATGCTTTTCACTACACTCCAGTGCAAGGTAAGATTTTCACTACACTCCAGTGCAAGGTAAGATTTTAACACATTTAAGCCGTTTACGCACTTCATCTGATACGATTTTGTGGAATGTAGTAAATTGTGAGACAGTTCAATTGATCGTTCCATTTCAACCTTGATTTCGTCACTTTCTTTATTAGTTGATTTGCCTCATGTTGTTTTTAGCGCATTTAATTCTAATTTCAAATTAAATTCGAATAAACTATTCCTATTCGGCCGCATTCACGTAACAATCAGGCGGCCAGCGCTTACATGATTCGGTTTGCGCAGGTAAACTTGCCAGCGCTTATCGCTCCTTTTCAGAACAAAGTATGGAGATTCGCAAGCCCTTGAATGTGGTCTTACGTCTTTATGGCTAAGCCATAAGGCAATTTGGTACTTAAAACTTAAAGATAATTTAATTTAGATAATTGCAGAGTTTGAACTCGGAGGAAGAAAAGATTCAGTTTTGAAATCAATTCTAAGACGTGTTTTGTTTATTCTAGGTCTCGATGACAGTGATTTTGGGAGACGTGTGCAATTTTGTCGCCATTTGCTGCATACCGATGTGGACGACGTAAACTTTTTAAAAAGTATTCTGTGGACGGACGAGTCAAAATTTGACAAAGAAGGGATTGTCAATTATCACAATCTTCACCATTGGGCACCTAACAATCAAAACCCACACGTGAAGAGACGTAGGGGCTTCCAGAGGAGATTCAGTGTGAATGTCTGGGCAGGAGTGATTGGCGATAAGCTAATAGGGCCTCATTATTTGCCCGACAACATCAATGCAAACAACTACTTGGATTTTTTGGTAAATGATTTACCACCGTTAGTGGAAGAAGTGTTCCAAGTAGACATAAACAGGCCTATGGTCTTTCAACACGATGGCTGCCCAGCTCACTGGAGTCTGATTGTACGTGAACATTTGGATAATTGTTTCCCAAATTCGTGGATTGGCAGGGGAGGACCAATTCCCTGGCCTCCGCGATCGCCCGACCTCACTCCGCTCGATTTTTACGTGTGGGGAAGAGCAAAGGAACTAGTTTACACTACAGAAGTAGAAAGTCGAGAAGATTTGATAAATCGAATTAATGCTGCTTTCGAAGTTATGCGACAGGAGATGATGCTGCGCACAACAACTGTAGAAATCAGACGTACGAGTAGATGCCGCGCCTGTATTGTAAATGAAGGGCGTCAATTCGAACATCTGTAATTTATTAATTAAATAAATTATTTAAAATTATTTAATTGTTTTATTAACGCTCCTAACTGGTACATCTATTTTCTTTGTACTTAATTCAAGAACTTACATAATTTTAGGAACATTGCAGTGTTAAATTTCGCAAAACATTTCACTTTCCGTAAAGGTAGAGTTTCGTCAAAAATTTCCTATTTGATAAAATTATGAAATAACTCTTAAAGTTTTTTTTTTATAAAAGCAAATTACATACCATTAGAAAGGTCACACACTAGGGATGTTTTGCTAGAATTGGAACTCCTCAATCATTTTTTGTTTTTTTTTAAATGCAAGTTGAAATTAAGATTTAAGTAATTTTTTACACCTTTCTGTAAGTTTGAGGACTCATAACTTTTTTTCTAGCTAACATCTGAATAAAACAATAATTTTATAAGAATCTGCCAACATTAAAGATTAAAAAAAAAAACAAAGTATTGCCGGTTTTACCCATTTTTAATAAAAATTACACTTTAAAGTTAAGAAAGTGGTGAAACTAGAAAAAAGCAAAAAAAATTAAATTTAAAATATCCAGAGGGCCAGGGCCAAATAAATTAGGGCTGAGTAAGTAGCAGATGACCCCACCTATCCACCATTTTCGTATGTTCAACGTTCTGCCAAACACCCTGTACATATGTATGTGTATTATAAGTCTATAACCTATTTATGTACCTACTTGTATACATAGTCTATTTACAATGAACATAATTTAAGAAAAAAAATTAACATATAAAGAACACTAAAATTTATAATTGAATTAAAATATATACTCGTATTTTAGTGTTCTTTTTATAATTATTCCTCTCATACTGAGACCTGCCATCAATCTCTTCACCATTCTTGGTTGACTGGTAAAGAATGTCTAAGGCATTAAGTCCATCTTTGTACCTTATTTATTGCGAAAAGTTTAAATAAATAAATAAACGTAAACGGTCGGTGACCGCCCGATATAACCGTGCGCGGTGCAAGCCGATACTGCACAGATTATACTACGCAAACGATATTATATTACAAAACTTGTAAACTTGGAATACAGTTACAAACTGTGGACGTCGTGATATAGTGACTGTTCTAGTTTAGTTATTACACGAGCACTGGCCTCTCCGAACCGCGTCACCAGTTGCTCAGTGAGTTCGTTTACAAGTTTGGATAGCCTGCAAGCGTCTAAATGAAACTTAACTTGCATAAACTTAATAAGTGAATGTACTAACTTATTTAATATTAGTTTGTATGTGTTTTTAATAAAGCTTCTTGTGAAAAAGTTTGTCTTTGGAAATATTTGTATCATACCTTTTTGTTATCACAGAGCATTGCTTTCATTTAGTGGAGAGCATCACACTAATATCATAAAGGCGAAAGTTTGTGAGTGTGTCTGTTTGTATGTTTGTTACTTCTTCACGCTCAAACGGCTGAACCGATTTGGATGAAATTTGGTATGTAAATAGCTTATACCCTGGATTAACACAAAGGCTACTTTTTATTCACGGGGCGCAGCTGGTGAAGTTTAAAGGCATGATACTACTTTCCTCTCCTCTACTTTCCTCAAAACATAATGTCGTTATTTTCTTTGAAATATTATTGTATAAGAAAAGGTTGAATTATAATTATGATGTTTGGACTTTATAAGAGACCATGCCCTCTAGTTTCTGTCAGTATTTCTTCTCAGAGATCAGTCAGTATTTAAATTATTGACCAAACAACTACTTGTAAAAGTGTCTTAGCAGATCTACTCACAAAAATGGGCCCACTTCTTATTAAAATAAAAGAAAACTTTTTTTTATTTTTAAAAAGAATGTGTCTATTTCTGTTTGTTTTTTCAACTAACCATCACGAGACCCACCTGTCAGTTATATTTCTCTCCTGTAGTAAAGAAGTTTCTATTGATTTATTTCTCAATAAACCTACAAGAGAAATAGCGTTACTAAATATACCTTTATAACCCTGTTCGTGCGCACCAATATTTCTTATAATTTATTCAGAACCACCCTTTACCAACGTACATTGCCGACCACGAAAATTGACCAACAAATTCAATATTAGATAAACCATCCATCGTGCTGTATAAATAGGTACTTGCTCTATAGATTTATTTCGCCACGTAAAATTAAAGTTTATTTTACTATGTTATAGATTAAATCCACATTGATTATTAATTAGTGTTCATCTGATTTCGATTAATCTATTTGCGTGTTATGTTCGTCACTATCATTGTATCATTTTACTCAAACAAACACATGGAGTTTATCTAAAAACGTTGTTTTTGGGATAAGGTCAGGAGAATGATGATACTTTAAGTCAAACAATGATTATCATCTGCCTAACCTTAAATTTTTCGACGGTTTTAAAACGTCTCTCAACTTTAAGAAACGTTTTGGCATGGTCTGGTGGTGGAAACAGCCAAGAAGGACTAATTAATATTCTATGCTAAAATGTGCGCCAGGAACAATCAACACAAAAATTAATTATTATTATGATTGGAAATGGAACAGCTTTTAAGTGCTGAAAGTTAGTTGATTTAAGACATAATATTTAATTTATGTTCCGTGGGTAACTTTGCATTAAACGTTTCTTGGAAATAACACGGCACGTCATCATCTCGTTATTTATTCGAAAGGAGAACAAGTCGAGTTAATATTATTATTGGGCAGGTACCTGTGTTAGTTTCAAGAACAACAAAACATAAATAAAATTATTCCAACTGGTACAATATCAAAGCCCATTAATGAAACCAATCAAAGTCCACAAAATCCGACTTCAAATGCCGAAAGTATTTTCCCTAATTCCTCACGAAAAGTCATTATTCCTTAAACATAACAAAAATTATCATCAAAGCGACGCTGTAAAAACGCAGTGGAACGTAAAATAAAAGGCGAAAGTCAGCGTTTCGTGACCCGTAGCCCGTAGGCACTTAAGTTGAGACCAACGATACGCGTCGCGGGCAAAAGCAAGTCATTACACCTAATGCTAAAATATCCTATTCTCGGCCTCCGCGTATTGAATACGCAACAATACGTGCCTTTCTCGCAATAAAGGTTTAATCCCCGATGTATACTTTTCTTCGGCCTCTAGTGTACTTATGAGATCAAAAGAAATATTCGCTTTACGCAATTTTTTTGTTTCATAGCAAGCAAGTAGTGGTGTACATGCGTTATGCATTAGACTACGCACTTTGGGTTGGCGGATAGGGAACTTTATGAGTCTAGTTTATCCTATAAAGGGGTTCCTCGGTTATGGGGTAATATCTTGTAAAATATTTCGTTTTGTCTTGAAGTTTCAACTAGAATATTATAAGTATGCTCGTTCCAAAGCTAGAACTTTTTCGGCGGAGCTGCGTTTACATGGCTCCCCTAATTTACAATTCTTTGCTTAGCCGCTCACGCGAGCGTGGTGTGGGTCGTTCCAGGTCCTTATAATATACGTGGTTTATCTCTATACCAAGAAAATATGTTTTTACTGTTAACCTTGTTCCATCACTATTAAGTACTAATATCGAATTCTACGCATTTTATTTGATGCGTTATCTATTTCCGATCGATTTAAGATACGTCAACACTGACTGAGACTCGTCTATGACATTAAAAAATATTAGGTCAATTACTCAACTACCCTTCAATAAGTTTTGTGTTGCGTTGCGGAAGTGGTTGTTACAAGAATGTTTTTATTCGATAGACGAGTTCTTTCAAGTGTCCCTGTAAATTTTATACAATAAAGCATAGATATATTTAATTGTTAAGTAGATGCATAAAATTACAAAATGTGGTTACTTAGTAATTTATTAATAGCTTAAGTGTAAAACTTGTAGTATTGCATGCTAAATAATGGCCAAATGTGTGTTACTAAAAAATATTTGAAATAAGAACTTCATGTACCTACCATATTTGATGCAATAAATAAATTAATTGAATAGGTGGAGCGACGATCTTAGCAGGGGGGCTGGAAGCAGCTGGATCACAGTTGCCGAGAATCCAGCTGAATGGCGTGCTATTGGAGAGGCATATGTCCAGCAGTGAACTGCTGTAGGCTGATGGTGATGTCCAATCACTAAATCACCAGTCAACTTTAAATCACAGGCTTTCCGAGCCTCGTTTTTTCTTTAATATAGCCCAACATTTTTGTAAAGTCATTAATTTAATTAGTTTTGTCGATTTATCGCCGCCGACAGTTGGCCTTAATCGGCTACGTGATTATTTTTCAACAATTTTCTATAACGAAGTCTTAATTGCTGAAATTGCCTCATTAACTACTAACGATTAAACAATTTTAGGGGAGCCACTTGAACTTTGAACTTCTACGCTCTTGAATTTCGGTAGGGATTAGGCGGCATTCACTCTCGAAATAGAAATCCAATAATTATCAGAAATAGCTTAAGTTGTGAGTCGTTTAATTTTTTTTGTTTTAGCCTTCGCCTGTAGCTACGTTTTATAGGAGCAAACTTGCAAGAGCAAATTCATAAATATATTAATGAATCTTTTAATAGCAACCAAAAAATATAAATAAGGGCCAAATAGAAAGTTTCAACGAGTTTTCGAGTAATGCTAATAATAAATAACAGCCTACTTGTGACTAAAAATAGTCTAAAGGCAAAATTAATTGCCTTTTCTCTGCCGATCAAATTCTAGAAACTAATCTAAAAACAATCCGTACTGAATGGCTATAATTCTAGACTTACGCAACACCCAAATGCCGGATATATCGAAAGTTGCACCCTCCAAACCGCATCGGAGGACCACAACTCGCCAGTTGCCAATTTTATATAACGGCACTGCATTTGGCAGCCCTAGCTGCTTACAAACCTAGCCTATCCGTCCGAACCGTTTTACGATCGGCTGTGCATAGAATTGTTCCCCTGTTTAGGCTTTTATCGCCCATGAGTGAGCAGTGCGCAGGATATTCGGGAATTTCCGACAAGTTTTTGGCAAATTCTGGCTTATTGCCTGCGTAAGTGGAATATGATGCTAGCTGGATTGGCTTGTCATGTCCTGTAATACTGAGTGTCATGTACCGTTATAGTCTTGAATGTCATCTACTGTAATTGTCTGGTGGATAATTTTGGTTTTTCGTTGTTTTTGAGATAGAATTTCTTGTAGAAAGAAGGTATTATAGAGTGATTCAAATTCAAATTCAAATTCAAATTCATTTATTCGTGTGATTTTTGGTACATGAGATCTTAATATTAATAAATAGTTCCTCAAAAAATCTACCTTAAAGGTGTACACGCTTTCACGTAATTATTATAAAAAAAAGAATAAGTAATCAATCTAATAAAATAAAATAATTACAACAAAACACAACATAACTTAAGTCAGAAAAAAACAAGCAAAACATTAACAATTGAGTACACGTAAATAAATAATTAATGGAATTTAAGATAATAATGCATTGTCAAAATTAAATAAATATGAATGTCAAATAACTTACAATTTATCATTAAGGAATTCGTCAATAGTATAATAACATTTTTCTAATAATAGATGTCTTAATTTGTTTTTAAATTGAATAATATTTAAGTCCTTAATTTCATTTGGTAATTTATTAAATATTTTTGGGGCCATGCAAAGTATGCTTTTGTGCATCAAGGCGGTCTTTGTTGGTCGAACGCATAATTCATGTCTATATACATGTCTAATCATTCTATAGCGATGTTCAGATGCTTTTCTGAATAGATGCATGTTCTTTTTAACAAATAAAGCAGTCTCAAATATGTACAAGCAAGGTAAAGACATTATTTTTAACAATATAAAATAAGGTTTACAGCTATCAGTTATTTTTATACCAGTAATAGCTCTAATGCATCTTTTTTGCGATTTAAACACCATGTCCTTATTGCAGGAGTTACCCCAAAACATGACTCCGTAGCGTAGAATAGAGTCGACATATCCATAGTATGCAGTGACTGCCGCTGCTTGATTGACTACTTTCTTTAGTTTATTCAAAGCAAAAGCAAACTTACTAATTTTTTTAATTAATATTGAAGTATGTTGTTTCCAATTAAGTTGATTGTCGATTGTTAAGCCTAAAAATTTTTGATTGATGATGATTGATCTGGGGATGACTAGGTTTTTCGAAGGTTTGGTTTTTACAAGATGTTATCATCATTAGTAAGCTATATTCAGCATCTTTTGATCAATAAGCGATCACAGAAGAATTGCCATAATCACTGCGTTCAGCGTACAGATGGGGATTGACGATGCTGGCCAACCTATTGATGTAAACTGTTTACGAGAAGATTCTGGAAATTGTGATTAATCTCCATTTCCAGAATCTACTCGTGGGAAATTGGGCCTGTTATTTACATAAAAACAAAAGAAACTCCTAACTAACACGGAACTCATAAATGCTAATAAGTCTTTTAAACTTTCTGCCGAAAATTTCGTTAAACAAAACACAGAAGACATCCACGTATTTCATTATTCCCTGGTAACACAAAACTTGTTCGTAATCAAAGTTTTATTGAAATTTCGCGTTGGCTCCCGATCTCAGCGCGCGGTCGGCGACTGTTGGCTATGTAACACGAAATGCGAGTTTTATAGACAACACGACTTCCGTAACTTCGCATTTGCCTTGTTATAAAACTAATCTAGGTTATCGTGAATACTACATTTTATTGGGTAAGTTTAGCTTTTCTGGTTAGTACTATCTGTTAGAAATGGGTTGTGAATCTCGTGAACGTCACCAGATTTAGATTTATATTTTGCATTCACAGTTTTTTTTTGGAATTCTATAATAAAATGAACTTCGGCGGTTGTAGAAACAGTATTTTCAAAATATTTTTTAACCGACTTCAAAAAGGAGGAGGTTCTCAATTCGTCGGAACCTTTTTTTTTTTTTTTTTTATGTATGTTCCCCGATTACTCGAAGATGGCTGGACCGATTTGGATTTTTTTTTTGTTTTATTCGAGAGGGTACATCACAGTTGATCCCATACAAAATTGATTATTTTTGCTTTGGTAGTTTTTGAGTTAGATTCAATAATACGTATTTTGTCCCCACTTTTATATGGATGATGTTCTAGTTTGTTTTGCAGAGAGTGGTATTAGAATTTGTGTGGGGTAGGTACAGAACTAAAAAGTGAAAAATAAAAACTTTTTTACAAAAAAATACAACCGACTTCCAAAAATAACACTACAAAGTGAAAAATTACTTTAATTTAGGAAGTCGGTGTCTAGTTAAATGTTTTTATTTGAATTATTTTGAGGCTTATTGACATTATCGACACTCATCATTAATATACAGAAATTTATATTTTTGGGCATGTCAGTTCGATCTCCACTGTATGGAAACAACTTGTTTTTATTACTCAATGCAAAATCTTTCACTTATGTAAATAATAATAATACCAGACTATTATTGTATTGTCCCACTGCAAGACAAAGGCCTCTTCTCTAAAAGAGATGGCGCGGGCATTAGTATTCACACAATAAATATATAGACAGTAAGGAAACTACGTACAAACAAGCGGTTGAAAGACTTACTCACACAGTCGCGCGCACCGACGAGGCTCCAAGCGATAGGCACGGTGCTCTCAGTATAATTATAGTGGGTTAGGGCTCTGAGTTTGTTTGTAGTTTCCCTACTGTCCATATCAATATTGTACCTTTAATCTCCACGCTTGCTTGCACCATGCTTGCTCAAGACGGGTTGGCGATCAGACTTATATTGACTACAAGTCCAGGTTCAAGATTTTTTCATTCACCAATGTCTATTATGTCCAAAATAAACTCCGAAAGTAGATATGTATTGAAAAAGTAAAGTACTTGCCCGGATATGAACCCGCAACCTCGTTTTTAAATAAAATATCATTATTATTTTATTGTTTTATTGTTAATTAATACGGTAACACCAATTACATTAATTAACATTTGTTATGACAGGAGCATTGAAGTAGGCAGGTGTGCGCGCGGATTTATATTTGAATTCCTGCTTTGTTACTGTTTCTGTTTCCTCTGCGGATCCCAAATAAAATAATTTTTTTTCTTGTAGTTTTTTTGCGTTTCTATTTTCGACCTCACATGACAGTCGCTTGTACAACGTAGTAAATTCTCTCCAATGTGTCGCCGCCTTAAATATAATACTGTAATCACCTAATTGCCGTCACTCACTGCCGTGTCGCGGCTTGCGACACAATGAATTGTTTTTAACAATGAGCGACTGCAACTTATGTTATTGTTTTTTGTTATGTTATGTTTTTTCAGTCCAATAAATTTATTAATTGGTTGTGATAAGTACTTAATGTACACAACGAAGATCGTGCTTGTTTATATTAATTCCACTTTGAAAGGTTGTACAGTCAGCGTCAATAATATCGGGACGAACAGACTGTTCAAAATGATCAAATGAAATATTAACTCGATGATACATGGAATGTTTCAGAATGAAGACAGTACACAACAACTGTCATTCTGACAAGAACTTTATCCAATTGAGATAAAGTTTAATTTTCTTGGTTGTTGAGATCATTTTGAACAGTCTGTTCGTCCCGATATTTTTAACGCTGACTGTACTCACAATCCTTTTACTTTAACTACATCATTTGATCTGTTTACTGAGAGAATTAGGTCAGCTATGGTTACGGAGGTTTTGTTCCATCTAAGCTCAGTTTACGAGCTGCGAGCCCATAGCATGTCAACTAGCAGTGTTCACGGTGTGCGCTCACGGATTGCTTCGATATGGTCAACCACACGTCAGTAGTATCGCATTAAAACTACGAAAACGGCCTTTACTGCTACGAAATAAGGCGCTGTAATGGAATGCTTCTATGGGCTCCCCGGTGTGGCCCGGTCCATTACGCGCGGCGACCTTTTAAGGGATCTTTGTATAACAATCTAGAAAATATTATGGAGTTGTGATTATGGGTAAAGGCATTCGATATTATAGTACTGGAAGGAAATGGCCTCCTTCTGTGAGACTGTGATGGTCCAGAAGGTGGCTGCCGAGAGGGATCGTGAGAAGACTGATCCCGCTCGGAAAAGAAGGCGTCGAGACACCGAAACCTCACCAGCATCCATTAAGGCAGGCGGGAATTTGGGGCCACGGGCACTCAGAGTGGGGACTCTGTCCGCCCAGTGAGTGACCTCAGGGAAGACGGCGCACAGTGATCACGTGCTGCCTTGTAGGTTAGGTAGGTTTCGAGGTGACCCTTTCCAGTCTCCTCAGAGATGTTGAACATAGGTTGACTTTGAACAGAGGGGGTTTTGGATCGGTCTTTTGAGAGGTAACAGTGCCCCTTCCATGCATATGGTGACCACCGGGGTGGTTTTAGTGAGGTAAAAATCCCACACTCTCCGGTCTTATCCCCGAAGCCCAGGCATCTTTTGATGGTTTCCCAACGAAAATAAAAATAAAACTATCTACTATCACTGTACACACTAGGTACCCTAGGTACAATGTACACACTAGGTACTTTTCAAAAATATTTCCTAGAAAAGGAATTCGAGGATCTTGATGCCATACCCAATATATGCCAAATTATATAAACAGCATTACCTACGTAATCTAGTATAGCTACGTAGTCTAATCTATTAACATAATATGAGATTACAGTTACATTATCATTCTCTAGCCCTTATCTCAATTTCTTTATACTTTTTTTAATTTTTTTTTTAATTTCTTTATATTTTATTTTTTTTTCTACTAGCTGCACTCCACGTTTTCACCCTAATCCAGGGTATAAGCTATCTACAAACCAAAGTTTGAGCGAAGAATAAGTAACAAACATACAAACACACACTCACAAACTTTCGCCTGTATAATATTAGTGTGATAATAAAATAAAAACGTCTATTTCGACCAACAAAGGATGATAGACACAAAAAAATAAAAAATAAAATAAAACAAGAAATAAAATAAAGCACGTACAATCAAAAACACCACATGAACAAGGAGATTACAGACCTTGACTGCTCAGTATGTGAACCATATAGCAATGGTTCAGGTACTGACAATCGAACCTCTGCCATTTGGGGTCGGCGCAGAATTTCTTCTTCCAGACTTCTCTATTAGTCACCCATCTCAGTAGTCACCCCCTTTCTAGCCATATCATCTTTCACACAGTCCTTCCATAATTTTTTTTGGCCTGTGCCATCCAAATTCATACTCAAAACTTTCCTGACGACATTTTCCTCATCCATCCGCATCACATGCTTATACCATGACAACCGAGATCCACACAACTTTTCAGTCATCTGTGCGACATTCAGACTTCCTCTTATTTACTCACTAACTTTTGCCCACGGCTTCGCCCGCGTGAAGGTTGGAAGTGATCCCACGAGAACGTACTACCGGGTTGAAAGGTATCCTATGTCCTATTCCAGGTCATGGTCTACACATGTGCCAAATTTCATGCATTTCCGTTCAGCCGTTTTAGCGTGAAAGCGTAACAAACAAATCAACAAACAAACTCACTATCACATTTATATTATCGATAATTGGGAAGTTAGGATTTCTTAATTTATCCATTCGCGTAACACCACACATCCCTCTTAGCATTCTCATCTCAGCTGCATGCAATTCCATTTTATTCATCCCTTTTGTGACTCAACATTCTGATCATGATAATATGTTACAGCTAAGCAGTAGAATGTAAATACTTTAACATACTTGATTATAAACACGCATTTCCTTAGCGCTTAGCTAAAAGCATAACAAAAGCGTCTTGAATTACCCGCTTAAAGTATTACCCCATTTCACGTCAACACCGCTTACTGTGAAACCCAATACATTGGTTACCCACATTACACTTACACACACACTCAGACAACGTATCTACGTACACAAAAATATTCCACACGCACACACACACAATTTTTGATGAATCCCGTGTACGCCCAGCACTGGTAATTGAACAACAAAAGTTATTGCTGTTCAGGGGCAACCCTGACTGTTCGTACAAACAAAAACTAATGTAGCACAGCCCTAACTAATCATAATTTTGTTTCAGCGCCACCTGTGAATTGAGCTGTCACTTATAATAAATGTTGTTTATTCAATTTTGTATCTTGTTATGTTCGTGGTTAAGTTTATATTCAGTTGCGGTTTTTTTGCGTATATTTTTATAGTTCAGCCTACGGTAGGCTCAATTTAATTAGCATGTTGTTAAAATAATGACACCAGAGTACTCCGAAATAATTGTGGCTAACGAGACGAGATGAGTTTTGTGTATAAATTTTAACTTGTATCCCTCTAGTGGAGAAAAAATCTTAAAAATATTACAAGTTCATTAAAAAGTAGCGGTTACGGTTCTAGTATTTTTTTGCTTCATTATATACCCATTTATGAAAAGTGTATTTTTTTTTTAATACCCTTTTACATAATGGGAGCGACCACTAATCTTTGCAAAGGTGTCGGTCTAAGTCTTAGATTCACAGAAAATACTTCGACCGTACTTTGTGAAGTAAAGTACGCGTTTCATAAGAATTTATACATTATTTGTATATGATAAGGCTCTTTTTGGCAAAGCCATGTCAAATAGCCGTCTGTGAATCTTGCCCTAAAGAAAAATAAGAAAGAATAAAAACAAATTTGATACATGTTACACACAATATACATTCAAATAAGAAATGCTCAGTCGGACAAATTATAATAGAATATAGCACATTTTTTTGTTTTACATTTGGACCAAAAATGTATGGAACGCAGATGATGTCCTTTATGCCAATAAAATATATTTTTTGTATGGAATGTGCTGTTTAAGGCCTTCAATTTGATAAGCATATTGTAATATTTGAAGGAAATGTTTTTTTTTCACATTTGAAAATTGAGCCATACAGCCGCCATATTGTTTTTTTTTTTTAATGTATAGGCAGTGTCACTCGTGTAAGGATTCTAACGATACCCCATACATCCAAATTTGTTCAGGAATTTAAAAGTTATGGTGGAATAAAGAAACTCAAATACGTACAAACAAACAACATGAACCCTGAAAACATTACACTCCTTTTTGGGCAGTCGTGTGACAAGTGCGTGTCGGACCACACTCAACGACGGGTTCCGTAGTTTGGATGAATTTATCCCAAGAACAAACCTAACATACATACATACATACCTAAACTCACGAATTCTTCCCATGGGGTACGCAGAAACTACAGAAAGCCACTTGTTGCGATCCTTACATACTCCTTTTGCCTCGTTTACGTTCATACATCTGGTCATACACGCACGCCGGTTGCGAATACTACACCACTGACCTTTCAGAAGAACATCACCAATAAAGTCACTATATGTCTTCCTAGGGCGTCCCCTCCCGGCGTTTCCACTGCCTTATAAATACCTTTTGTTAATCGCCTTTCATTCATCCTCTCAACATAACCAAACAACCATCTAAGCATACCTACTCTTTTCAAAACTTAACATTGTAGTTGAAAAACATGTTCTCTCATACATTCCAACTGCAAATGTAATAAGTAACATGTTATTTTAACTAATAAGTTGTGTCATGTTATTTTAACTAATAAGTTTTCTTGTATCTATAAAAATAATAGGTCTTTACCTATGAAATTGCCGTTTTGTATGAAAAAATTTAAACGAATTTTTTTCATGCATTTTTTATTTGTATTAATCGAAGTAATCACCCATGCAATCAATGCATCTTTGCCAACGCAGTGGCAGTTTATTGATGTCCTTCTTAAAGAAATCAGCTGGACGGGAGGCAACAAATTCTTCAAAGGCATTTTGTACTGCCTCTCGGGTATTGAATTTTTTTCCCGCCAAGAAGTTATCCAAATTCTGGAAAAAGTAGTAGTCTGTAGGCGCAAGGTCTGGTGAGTAGGGCAGATGACGGAGAGCTTCCAACCCCAGTTCTTGCAACTTGGAGACCGTCTGCTGTGCAGTATGAGGTCGCGCGTTGTCGTGCAGGAGCAGCGGAGACGAGCGATTGACCAATGCTGGTTGGAGATGTGCCTGCCTCTCCATCATTGTGTTCAGTTCTTCACAGTACACATCTGAAGTAATGCTCACCCCGTTTGGTAAGAAGCTGTGATGAATCACACCGGCGCTAGACCACCAAACAGTGACCATCACTTTTCTAGGGGTAAGTTTTCGTTTAGGGCATTGTTTAGGTGCTGAACCAGGATCCAACCAACTTGCTGAGCGCTTGCGGTTATCAAACAGAATCCATTTTTCATCGCAGGTAATAATGCGGTTCAAAATTCCTTCATTTGTGTGTCTGTTGAGCAGTGCAAGGCACGTCTCGACGCGTACTTCGCGCTGGCGATCATTGAGTTCGTGGGGCACCCATTTGTCAAGCTTTTTTACCTTGCCAATTTGACGCAAATGGACCAATATTGTTTTGACGCTAATGTCGAAAGCTGCTGCTAATTCAGCCGTAGATTGTGTATCATCAGCTTCCACAATCGCCTTTAATTCGTCATTGTCGACCAAAGTCTTCGGACGAACGCGAGGGTCATTTTTCAGGTCGAAATTTCCAGAACGGAAGCGAGCAAACCAACAACAAGTGGTGCGTTGGTTTGTAGTGTTAGCTCCGTAAACGTCGTTGATGTTGCGTGCCGCTTGTGCCGCGTTGCTGCCACGGCGGTACTCATATTCCATAATTACTCGAATTTTTAACGTATCCATGATGACGAAAAAGATTGAAATGCGATGAAAATGTAACACTAATCAATAAACAAATGACTACTTTTGGAAAAAAAAATCCATGTTTTTAAAATAAAATTAATTTGAAATTAGAATTCTTAGCCAAACAAAAATTATTTTGATTTGAAATGGCCAGTACTGCAGAACGGCAATTTCATAGGTAAAGACCTAATATTAAACTATTTTCTGTATTTTTTTTTCAAAATTTTAGGTAGGTAATTTCAGAGATAGTGGTCTACAGAAATTGATAGCATACCAAATTTAAACTTAATCAGTCCATTGGATTCGGAGCAAATTGGCTGTGACAAATGGACAGACAGACGAACAAAGAGTGATCCTATAAGGGTTCCATTTTTTCATTTGGACATACGGAACCCTAAAAATAGAAAATCTTTGAAAGGAATGTCAAGGATGGGTTGTAATTAGAAACATAAATAGCGAAACCATAGATTTTCTACCCATTGACTGTCACCAATAATATTGCAACAATGAAGATACCGTCTATGTGTATCACACCTACACAATCATTTATTCAGCAATCTCACCTGTAGGCTGTTATACCCTGACACGCATTCATGCAAGTTCATTCACGCCATTTCACACCAGCTCACCTGGCTGCAATTTACACATCAGCTAAGTGCAGCACTTATGGGAATAACCGCCGAGAATGTAAATATTACAGGCGTATGTACGGACTCACTTATACCTAGGCTTGTACACACAGGTGTGAAGTTTTTCCTAAAGCAATGAATATACTAATGCATGGTTTCTGAGGTATTCTTAGCCAGAGTTTATCTTTTCGATAGAGATAATAGTTTTACTTGACAGATTGCATTTCTAAGTTATCAGTTCTGAAAGAACTATGCTTTGTTTTATAGTAAAACACATGGGAACATTTTCTACCCGTCAACCTTATGGTGTAGCAGAGACAAAACATGGCAGGTGCGTACTCTGTGGCAGGTGCAACATAAAAGAATAGACACTGTTGTCAAATCTGTAGATATGTTTGTTAAATGTTAAGAACAAACGTTAACCAGTATTTAACTTAGGTACTACGCGTTGATGATTTCAATTTATTAAATCCAGCAACCTAGTACCGTAATACACCCGAAGTTCAATGGTTTTTGTTCAACTGTTCAATCAAAGAATTTTATTTGTTTATAATTTTTTTTTTTCTTTCTCATACACGCTTATTTTTCTACCTCACTTTAGACATTGGCAGAAAAGTCAACATCGGCTTTGCTTGCTATTTATTAAAATAGAATAGAATAGAATGGTTTTTATTTTTACGACAAAAAAATAATTATTATAATTACTGACAACCTTAAGAATTAGATCGATATTATATCGCTCACCGCAAAAATGTTGACATTCTTCTAACAATACAAAACAACGCTCAATACACCTCACAAACTCCCACAATTTCCACGAATTGTTATATTAATAAACAAATATTGTTGAAAGATAAACAGACACCATCCCACACGAGCCTAAACAATCAAAATCTATAATATCAACAAAATCTCGCAAAACTTTAATATAACACCCTGTACATACGGCGCTTGTACAAAAACTTTGAAGACGAACAATATCCTTCTTCATACATAATAAAAACTTACTGGACTGTGAAGCTCCCATTTGAGATGTACTAAGCAAGAAAGAGACAAGCGTATATGAAGGAATATCGCCATCTCTGTCTAGGTAAGGAGTGATCGCTTTAGCACATCGTAGTGTTCTGTATGTGATCGTATCTTATAAGTGAAACACAAAGTAAGGACATAAGCGAATACATAAGTTATGAGGACTGAACTTGGAGTGGACTGCTAAAGATTAATATCATGAATGTTGGATTTAGTATAGCTTTTGTATGGAAACGTGACACTTGTAGTTTTCCGGACTGTTAGACTGTTATTTTAATTTAAGAGACTGGTTGAAGTGGTAATACTCTGGCTATCACAATTTAGAATGCGTCGTAGGTCACGTCTGCCTATGGCTCACCTAACTGATTGCAAAGCACTGATCACCCGGACAAAAAAATTAAAAATCTCATGTAGGCTTCGCGCCACGCATATCAAAAGTGAAGTAAGTATGCCGGGAGCGTTTGTACAAACACGCCTTACGCACACACTTACATCATATTAGGTTGGGGAAAAAGTCTTTTCGCATTATAGTATGTATGAACATAAAATAAAATTTCTTTGGCTAAACTATTTGTATCTGGCTGGTTTTAGTATCATTGAAAGTTTAAATTTTAAAGAACATAATTCCAAATTCAAATTTTGAAAATGTGTGATTTTCATTTGTTTTTCGTACTGTCAAGATGAATCTAATGAAGAAATTCGATACATTTTAAAATTTTACTACAAAAATGGTAAAAATGCAATGCAAGCCGCGAAAAAAATTTGCGATGTTTATGGACTCAGTGCAGTGTCTGTGAGAGTAGCACAAATTTGGTTTAAGCGTTTTCAATCCGGAAATTTTGATGTCAAAGATGCACGTCGCTCTGGTCGCCCTATTACGGATAAAATGGATGCCATTTTTGAAAAAGTGGAGCAAGATCGGCATATCAGTAGTTACAACGTAGCTGAAGAACTGGGAATTGACCACAAAACAGTTTTGGCGCATTTGAAAAAAACTGGGTACACAAAAAAGCTCGATATTTGGGTACCTCACGAGCTCACTGAAAGAAACCTAATGAATCGTGTACTCATTTGTGATTCTTTATTACGACGTAATGAAACCGAACCATTTTTGAATAAGCTGATAACTGGTGATGAAAAGTGGATCACGTACGACAAGAACGTGCGAAAAAGGTCGTGGTCAAAGGCCGGTCAGGCTTCACAGACTGTGGCGAAACCCGGGTTAACTCGCAACAAGGTGATGCTGTGTGTGTGCTGGGATTGGAAGGGCATTATTCATTATGAGCTGTTACCACCAGGCAGGACCATCGATTCTGAACTCTACTGCGAACAACTGATGAGATTAAAGGAAGAAGTTGAGAGAAAGCGGCCGGAATTAATCAACAGAAGGGGTGTGGTTTTTCATAATGATAACGCTAGGACCTCACACGTCTTTAGCCACTCAGCAAAAATTAAGAGAGTTTGGCTGGGAGGTGTTAATGCATCCGCCGTATAGTCCTGACCTTCCACCTTCAGATTTCCACCTGTTTCGGTCTCTTCAGAATTCTTTAGGCAGTGTCAGGTTAACATCACGAGAGGACTGCCAAAACCACTTGTCGCGGTATTTTCATCAGAAGTCCCAAAATTTCTATAGCAATGGGATCATGTCCCTACCTACAAGATGGCAAAAAGTTATCGAACAAAATGGTACCTACATACTTTAGATAAATTTAAATAATGTATATTAAAAAATGTTTTGAATTTTCTTAAAAAATGCGAAGAAACTTTTTCCCCAACCTATTAGTATGCCGACCGGCCGCCATTACGTAACACGACGGCGTATTTGTTACATTACGCACAAATAGATCGGTACGGTGCTTCACTTTCGATACGCGTGGTGCGGAGTCCTTCTTTTTTTTCTAGTCCGTAGTACGTAATGTACTTCTAATTTACCCTACACAAGGGAGCACAGGAAATGCTGCTATCCTGTCGAAACATGATGGTAGGTACGACGGCAACATTTTCTCGGATGAAACACTGCTAGAGTGGAACAAGGATGTTCTGGCGCGTGAATGACATTGGCAGCGGGGCGTTTTTAGGATTCCGTACTTCAAAAAGAAAAAAACGGAACCCTTATAGGATCACTCTGTGTGTCTGTCTGTCCGTCTGTCAAAGCCAATTTGCTCCGAATCTAATAGACCGATTAAGTTGAAATTCATATGAAAATTCTGTGACACAAACACGGACGGGTAAAGTAAATAAATGAATTTTGAATATGAGGGTCACTTTTGGTGGGCAAATAAGAAAATTAAAAAAAAATGGTTTGCAGACTGTACCGTGTGACAAATGTATACTGTATTAAATGAAAAGGCTTACAATGAGGGTCTCAAATATATTTTTTTATAATTTTAGAATAAACTGTTTTAAAGTTGTTTAAGAAAATAGACGAAAATTGACCATTCCCCTTTACCTCCGAAACTACTGAGCCTAAAATTAAAAAAAAAAAAAAACTAGAACATAGTTCTTCACCAGTAGATTACAGGAAAAGCTATAAGAAGTCTGTCGTCTTAAAATAACATGGTAAATCTATAAATATTTTGAATAAAAACTTACATTTACAGTTGGAATGTATGGAAGAACATGTTTTTCAACTACAATGTTAAGTTTGTTTGTGAGATAAATTCATCCCAACTACGGAACCCGTCATTGTGCGTGGTAAATATTTGACATTTTTGAAATTTCACAGAAATTGTTCGGAATAAAACAACATGGCGGCGTTGACCACGTGCCAGTAGATTCTTGAAGCGTTGTACTTGACGTGCTTTGATTCCTTGTCTCCAGCAAAGTCACAAAAACAGGTGACACTGACGTGAATCAGAGCTAGAAGCTGCATATTATCCCTGGTCCGCCACCCCTAAGCCGGACCGCTAACGTCCACCTTCACATAAGCCTCAAAGTTTTAAGCCCGACCTTTGCTACCTGTTCCCCTTGATGGATTATAAACGGAAAATTAAATATGTATGTAGTACTAACAATAGACGAGCCTTCAACTCTTTTACCTCACTTTACCCCCCTTTTCCCCCCTTCGCCCTTGACTCGCCTTCGACCATGTAATAACATGCATATTAAAAATTTGCACGAATCCGCAATAACAAAATGGAGTCAAGGTTTCACGATAGGGTTAGCCAAGATGTGGGAATTCATAGTTGAAAATTGGCAATGGGTTTGAAAAGATATAAAATGTAAATGAATTGTCCGAATCTTTTCTAACAATTCAGTATTTGAGGCAAGAAGAGTATAAATTACAACTAAAATGTGTATTCGGCAAAATATCGAATGTTTTTGAATGAATGTGTATACATAAGTATGTACTATAATTATTATGACCTGGATACTTTAAAGTGTAACGAGGTCGTTATTATAAATTAGATAGGTACTTAAAATCTGAAAAGTATGTTTAATTAACAGATATTTACGAAATTAATTGATGCGATGGTAAATAAATGATGACTCAGTAATGTAAATTTTATTGCAAATAACTCAAGTGCCGGAATTCGAACGACACTACCGGAAATTGACCTGTACATTATTAATTAAAAGGATAAGACCGTGTCCTAACCAACGTGATTGTCGCACGAACACCCGACTGTCGCGATCATTTTGTTCGGTGAACCCGACCGTGTTATCTCGCCGACAGAGGGCGCGTCCCGGTATTCCAAACAAATGAGTAACATTATGATAAACTAGTTAGTGCCCGCAACTTCGTCCACGTGTAATTTCTTGCTTCCCCGACCCACCCCGTCGCAACGCATCGTCTGCCCACGCTAATATTACTTCGTTTTCGCTTAGCGTTCTTTCTGACTTTTTATTATTTTTGCTCGGTCCCTAAGGGTCCTAGCGTGATGATAAATAACCTATACAGCCTTCCTCAAGAATTGGTGTTTAAAATGCAAAAATAATTTATCAAATCCGACTGGTAGTTGCAGAGATTAGCGCGTTCAAACAAACAAAAAGACAAAAAACAAACTCTTCTGCTTTATTATTACGAGTAGATTTTAACACGTCATAATTAAATTATGTTTGTTTCTTAACCGACTCTGAGAAGAAAGACCGAAACAGAGGTCACAGTCTCAACATGAACGCGACGATCGCATATTCGCGCGACCGATCGCTTTGTTTAGTACACGGGGTAACAATAAATCACGTGCAATAAACCCCGTTACTTTTTACACAACCGTGGATGAATCCTAGCACGTCTCACATTATAGCTCAGATCGTAAACTTACACAGACTAGACCAAGAGAATGAATATACATAGAAGTACATAAAGTCGTACGTAGTAAGTGTAAAAGCTAAGTAAAGGAATCGGGTTAGGGCTCGTAATTCGTTAACTAGTCCCTTTACTATTTAAGTGCGACTAGAAGCCTACCTAGGTACCTACTGTTATTTGCTGCGTGTTACGGCACCCTCGTAATTTTCTGAGTGCTAGTATTTTAGCAGCCAATTGCCTCGGTCTATTTATCACATCGCTGGAAAGGCTATGATAAAACCTCTTATCTATGAAAACTTAAAAGGAATCTACAGTAATGTTGGGTGCATTGTACTATTGTATATTTTAAGATATTTCTTTTTATACAGTGTGTTATTGAATGTAAGATCATCAATCATTTAAAACTTACGATTGCTGTATCACAACTCTAAAGCGTTGTCCTAGCGCTGGCTGGGGTGTTATTTATGTGTTATTATAAGATCTCTAAAAATACCATATTTTAGGCAAATAAATAAATCTATCTATCTAACTGAAGCGAATCCAACGCGGGATACGGCACGAAGCATCGATCCCATAGAGGTGGTCAAACTGGCGCGAATAGTTGACTTCCTAGTTATTAAAACAAGTGTTTTTTTTAGGGTTCCGTACATCGAAAGGAAGGGTTGTCCATCTGTTTGTCTGTCTGCCTCTCAGTCTGTCAAGACCCTTTTTCTCAGCAACGCGTGGATGTATCAAGTTGAAATTAATATCAAATACGTAGGTCTGTGGTCCCTTGAAGTTCTAAAAAAGTCAAGCTTAATCAAGTCAATGCAATAAAAAATACGGTCATTTATGCGACATACTTTGATACTCGCCAGTGAATCAAAACCCCGGTACTTCCCGTTGGCCAAAAATTTTGGCAAGAAGCAAGGTCTTGAAGCGCAAGTAAAGAAAAAAGACCAAAAATTGTTAATTTATAATTTTATCACATAAAAAATATTTTTTTGGGATTACAACGTTACTTTTGTTTTTGGGATAAATTCTTTTCAACTACGGAACCCTACATTGTGCATGGTCCGACAGGCACTTGGCCGGTTTTTTTATGAACAGGCTTTTAGTCATCTAGGACAAGACGAATCAAACGAGCCCAAACTCGATAGGGTTGCGTCCTTTGGCCCTTTCAGAGTTCCTGTGGCCACCTTCTAGCTCCATCATCAGATCAGCTTGATGGTACTAAAATATTGTATTGTCACCGATTTTACATACGTAGGTATGCCAAATTTCAGCACAATCGAACACCGGAAAGTGGATCAGATTTAGCTTGCAAATTTTGAAAAGGACAACTTACATACGAACATTGCGAAGTCAAATAAAAGCTTGTAGCAATCGATGCGCTCGCGTCCCGCGCGGGACCCGCGCCTCAGAGCTTTATAGCGTTTTATGTAAAAAATGAGATCATCCATCATTGAAAAAATCAACGCATAATTTTTAAACACAGCATAAGGGGCTCGTGGCAAAATAACAGCTGCACGGGTCGATCTGCAAGGTTAAGCAACACTTGCCGAGGTCAGTCTATGGAACCATTTCTTACCAAGGGATATCGTTTTGCCCAGATTGTATTCAGTAAAGTAAAAATCAAGGTTTTACAGGTGTTGTGCACAAATCTGACCGGTGTATGACAATACAGACCATAGAAATATAAAAAAAACCGGCCAAGTGCGTGTCGGACCACGCACAATGAAGGGTTCCGTAGTTGGGATGAATTACAAAATAGAAACGTACATTAGCCAAGAGGAGACCATTACTTACGGTGTGCCCCAAGGAAGCATTTTAGGCCCCACTTTGTTTCAAATCTATATTAATGACCTCTGTAAGATGATCCTTCCGAATTGTAAGATTTTTACATATGCCGACGACACCGCGATTCTAGTTCACGGGCCAACTTGGGACGTAGTCAAAGATAGGGCGGAAGTTGCTTTGAAAAGTATTATGAACTGGTTTAACGAGAATTTACTCACACTGAACCTAGATAAATCCAGTTACATTCCTTTCGCAATTAAACGCAGTACAATGCCGCTGTCGACTTTTGCAGTAACTGCTCACTCCTGTTGTAACCCAACCTCCTGCTCCTGTCCCTCGTTGGCTAGAGCTGACAGCTTGAAATACCTGGGTCTTCAAATTGATAGTGGGTTAAAGTGGGACAGGCAACTCGAAGCGGTAACAAGCCGAACAATGCGTCTCGTCTATATCTTTAAATCCCTAAGAGATTCTGCTGACGTCAATATATTAAAGATGGTCTACTATATGCTATGCCAGTCGATCATCGGTTACTGTATTACTGCTTGGGGTGGTGCAATGAAAACTAATTTCTTGAGGGTAGAGAGAGCTCAAAGAGCAGTTCTCAAAACAATGACTCGTAAACCGTATAGATTTCCAACAGTGCATTTATACGAAGAATGCAAAGTTTTCACGGTAAGGCAGCTCTTTATCCTGCAAGCTGTCCTCAGAACCCATAGAACCATGCCCAGGTCTAATCCAGAAAAACGCACAAACATCCCCTCTGGGGTAGGACATAAGACATCTTTTGCAAGGCACCAATACTACGTTATAGGTACACATTTATACAAGCAACTACACCAAAAACTTAACTTACTTGATTCTAACAGATACGCACTAAAGCACAAAATCACTCAGTGGCTACTTCAACAGGACTACATCACAACAGAAAATCTACTGACATACATCTCTTAAACACAAACATAATTAACATCTCCCCTACCACCACATCATACTATACACATACACTACACTCAACACCACACACACCCAAACAGAAATACGCAACCGATTCACACCTCCGTACTTTTAGTTTAGTTTTTTTTTGTTTCTTTTATTTTTATTTATGCACGGTTTTAGGTACCACATCGTCGCTGGCTTCACTTGCCTAATAGTAAATATAATTTAGTCCTACACAATGGCTGAACCCTATCTCTTAAGATACAGGCCAGACCTAGTTTAAGGGATAGAGTGTAAAATTATTGTACTCATAGGATAAACTTATATTGGATTATGTCAACTGAATGCATGTAGTGCAATGTGGTTTTTGTTTGTGCAATAAATTTATTATTATTATTCTTTTTTGTCTTTGGCTTATCTCGGGACCCTGGGGTCCCGGACCTTTGGAAGGCGTACGAGGGGCCGAAGCCAACTCGCAGAGGCCCCTTAGACAATTTCAAATGACGAGGAGGCACTAGCCGACGATTATCCCTGTATGCACTATGCAAGTGCACCCAAGGACAACCCCCGGTTGGTGCAGGACTATTGCAGAACATGGAAACAAAACACATTGGGCCTATGGGTTTGGGTGGCTACATAGATTGGGTACCTTGAACTATGGAAGAACTATGTCCCCTGCCTGACCAATGTTATATAATATACACAGATAAATTGGCAGGGGGTGACTTGCACACTCAATAATGGGCCCCCGGAAACGGTCGCTAGCACATAGTGACGTAGCGACAAGGGGCAACATGTCCTGAGGTGCTTGAGGAGTGGAGAGGTATTGCACGGCTCTCAGAACAATCCCAGAGCCCGGAAGATGGTCAAGATCCCTACAAGCACTTACTGGAATACTTCCTTCCTCCGAGCACGTTTGCTCTTGCGAATCTCCACTCAAGCCGGCCAATAAATGCAAGAATGAGGTGGGAGCTCTGTTCCCGTCAGTGTTCACTCCAGCCGGCCAATAAAGGCAAGCCAGAGGTGAAGAACAAGACTTCTCCCGGGAAATAGGGTCCGTGGGGTCGCTACTTATTATCTCAATTCTACAATTCTTCAATTCTTATTATCTTAAGAACAAACTTAACATTGTAGTCGAAAAACATGTTCTCCCATACATTCCAACTGTAAATGTAAGTTTGTACGCACAATATTGAGAGATTTACCATGTTATTTTAAGACCACAGACTTCTTATAAGTTTTCCTGTAATCTACAGGTACAGACCTATTTTTTGTATTTTTGTAATATGGGTTGTGGAGGTCACATAAGCAGTCACTCCATGTAAAATACTGGTACTCAGCTGCATCCGCTTAGACTGGAAACCGACCCCAACATAGTTGGGAAAAGGCTAAGTAGATTGATTGAGCATATACTCTGCATTATGAACAGGTTGAGTTACAACTACAACCTCGTGGGTGGTTGTTGTTGTAACTCAACCTTTATTTTTTGCACCGTTGGTACGTTGTATAACTAATGAACACTATGTTTTCCTTGCACCAGTACATAAACCCACACAATCCATCTTTTAATACGCCACTATCTATCTTTTGTCGGAAATCAATGGAAGCAATAGACAAATACTTATTTATGCGGAAGATTCAAATGGTTTTAGTACGTGATTGACTGAAAGCACTGAGGCTGACTGAGGCGGACTGAAACTGATGGCATTACATATTCCCGCCAGTCAATCTTACTGAATGTTTGTTGCTGTGAAGTGTGACTGCTGAATATACGGTCCTGGGTTCGATTCCCAGATTGGTGAAAGTGTATTATTGCATCTACAGGTTTAAATTAAATTAGCTGGCGAAACTCGCAGACGTGATGTGTATCGATATGTAAACTCGACAAAAATAACAAAGATTTGGTGATTGATTTTTGGAGTCAACGAGCGCAGCGAAACCAGCGGATTTTGTTTTTTTTTTTTTGTTTTATCGTGTTTAGACATAGATTTCCATCACGTCTGTGAAGTTTTATACACAAAAAACTAATTTTTAAACTGATATTTTATGACCCCAAAAAAAATCATCAAATTCTTTTATATTTTGCTTTATTATGTTCAGATATCGATATCACAACTGCGCAGTTTCGCTAGCTAATTTAATTTGACCCTGTAGCAGTCCGGAGCCTGGTTAGTGACAATGAGTTCGCCTACTATTACATGAAACATAGCTGGTCATAATATAATTGGTGAAATGTTGCTGTACAAACACTCCTGCCTATCCTTCGTATAATACAGGCGAGATATTGTTGCGGGTGTTCTGCCTACCTACAGAACGTTAGACCTACTGTCGGCTTAGATTAGGCAAAAAACTGCCGCGTTTTTTGCTGAAACCTTGAAGATCGTAACTTCGATATTAGGCCGATATTTTGGCCTTTTTTTTCTCAAAGCAGTTTTTTATGTAGATTATTAGGTTTGATAAGATTTAGCTCCTCGTAAAGCGAGTTTTATATTAGGAGGTCCGACTGATGAAGTTATTGAATGTTTGGGCCCAGGGTCGTGGGTTTGTTTCCTGATTGAAACAAAACCGTGACCTAAATGTACACGCAGCTGCATACAAACTGTAAAATTTTCTCATTCGATTTTGGACTTAACCGTCATTATTTTTATGGTTTAAAATCATTTGGAGAAAAACAGTTTGGTATAACCTGATGTTCTGTTGTCTGTACTTGTTCTTACGCACATGTGAGATATGTATGTAAACTACACAAACAACAATACATAGGTCATTGTGTAGAATTGAATAAAAACCGGCCAAGTGCGAGTCGGCCTCGCGCACGAAGAGTTCCTAGGGGACTATAAAAACGGCAAAACAATGACGTTTGTTGTATGGGAGCCCCCTTAAATAATTAATTTATTCTGTTTTTAGTATTTGTTGTCATAGCATCTGTCTGACAGACGGACGGATAACGGAATCTTAATAATAGGGTTCCGTTTTACCATTTGGGTACGGAACCCTAAAAATGAAACACTTTTATTATTTAAAAAAAACAATACCTATAATAATACGAAAAAGCTAACTTTGTTTGCTAAATGATGTTACTAAAGTGTAAATAATGTTGACTTTACAATATCAGAACCAATAAAGCTACGTTTCTTTTGTATCTAGCTTAGTCAGAATCAATCAATCTGCCTGCCTTTTCCCAACAATGTTGGGGTCGGCTTCCAGTCTAACCGGTTGCAGCTCAATACCAGTATTTTACATGGAGCGACTGCCTATCTGACATCCACAACCCAGTTACTGATGGGCAATACGATACCCCTTGGTAAGTCTGGTTGTCAGACTTTCGGGCATCTGACGACCCGTAACGACTGTCAAAGTTCCACTAATGACAGCCGGGACAACGTCGTGCTTTCTGAGGCAGGGAGGGGTCTCGGTATATTAAGATGGTCACCGTGTGACCGTGGCAAACGTAGCTTAACCTGATCGATCGACCAGTGTGGCTCGAGCCACTCGGTCAGTCTACGTAATGAAATTAAATGATAATGTTTGTTTCTGTAAGTAGGCCTTTCACGACACTTTTACACGTAAATTTTTTGGCCAATATTTAAAAAAAAGGCGCCGGCATTTCGTATCTAACTGATCTCTGAGAAGTAATGCTCAAACAAACTCTGAGGCCATGGTCTGTTTTGGTAGGTATAATGTGTATTCTCTGCGTAAATTAATTGCATAATCATTCATATTTAACACCATATAACTTAACAATCTGTATTTGAAAATATAACTACCGAAAGCGCAGCATTTATTTGTTTTTCATAATACATTATAATAGGTATTCGATCAAATATTAAATAAATTCTGCCACTAGTAATTTCCCCAAAATTAAGTTATTAACATATTATCAATTGGGCTCAAAAACATTAAGCTGATTGCCACGAAACGCAGTTCAGTGGAAAAAACCTCCATTTATCATTAATCACTTAAAACCTCGATCCTCTTTTATTGTAAAAAAAAGCGATCAATCAATCAAACAGCCGTCATATTTATTCGTCCAGATAACCTAGTTAAAAACCGAGGTCGTAAATTATTGTGGAAGCTCTGTCACTTCAGGAATTTATTTTTTACCTGGTTATTTGACATAGTTTTGTTTTTAGCAGCAATTTATCTCTTCTCCACTTTGCTTAGCGATAAACCACCTAGTTTTATTACCATAAACCTACCATTATATATCCGTGCGGAGATCCAGCAGTAGATTGACATAGGCTGTATAATTATAGCTGTTAGTTAAAAACGAAACAGTCGTTTTACTCAGCCGAGTGTTCATTCAAAGTTATGCAAGGAGTGACCATTTTTATTTCGATCAAAGTGAGCTGTCCTGTTCAGCACAGATGCTGAGCTATTTTTGACCATAGTATGGGCGATGGAGCTCTAGAAAAATGCCTTGTACAAAACTTGTGTGTTGTTGCTTGTTGTAAAATAGCTTTCGTTACCAGGATGGTTTATAAAAGCACCTTTAAATCTATTAAAAAGTGAATCCAACTCACCAACAAACATGCCGATTAATAACAACAACATTGTTAATAATAATATATCACTGCACCGTTCTTCTGTCACATTATTCAGAACTTATTATCATTCACCAAAGTATGACAACTCCGTACTTTCACATTACTTTCGAACTCGCGTATTTATTCGTGTAAGACCGCGAAGAGACGTGCGGTCCGTGCGCGCGTCAGTTGTCAACTGCCAGATGCTAGATGATAAGATACTGGCTTGGTGTTGCTAGCTATAAAGAGCAAATACCTAGAATAAAATTATTTAAGGTAGTGTGTGTGGTATTACATTCTGTGGGCTTAAACAAGAAAATTGCTACGCCACGCCTACGGCGTAGCATGCAGCTACGGCAGCTACGAGATCGTAGCTGCTACGTGTTGGCTTGCATTTCAATTTTATTACTTTCACTTCGTACATATTTCTAGGTTTTAGAAACTGCTTTTTTTAAGATTATATACACATATTATTTATATATGTCATATTCATCGCTTTTTGAAACAACATCTCCTAAACCACTCCTCGATGACAAAAGACAATATTAAAAAACCATCTACCACACGAACATTCACTTTCCACTCCATTGCACTCACTATGGTATTCATGTAATTTTCCTTCCATTTCCCTTTATTTTCGGGAAACCATTTCTAAATCTGGCAATACATATTTAATTGAGAGCCGGCCGGCCGGCGCGCGCCTGCGCACTGCGGCCGTGACATTTTTATGAAAACAATATGTTGACACTTTATTTTTGGAGTCAGACCTTTGGGCTTTCGAATTAGACAAACGTGTAATGTAATATAATGTTAAAGGTTAAGGAATGTAAATAGAAGTCATGTGAGATGTGGGTTTTATTTTGTCGCGCAACCTTGTTTGGTTTAGCCAATTTTTTTTTATTTTGACAGTTTGTTAAACTTTTAAAATGTATTTGGTGCTTTTTAAGGTTCCTTTTTCCTCAAAAGGAATAAAACAAAACCCTCATAGGATCACTCGTGTGTCTGTCTATCCGTCTGTCACAGCCAATTTTCTCCGAATCGAATACACCGATTAAGTTGAAATTTGGCACACGCATTTCTGTGACCCAAATACGGACGTGTAACGTGAATAAATGAATTTTGAATGTGGGGTCACTTTTGGGGGCAAATAAGAAAATTAAAAAAAGTTTTGCAAACTATACCTTGGGACATATGAAATGAAAGGCTCACTGTGACACTCTCAAATGATTATTTTTTTATAATTAAAAAAAAAATTGTTTTAAAGTTATTTGAGAAAATAGACGAAATTTACTATTCCCTTTCCCCTTATCTCCGAAACTACTGAGCCTAAAATTTTGGTAAAAAATTCAGAAAATAGATCTATACCTATAGATTACAGAAAAACTTATAAGAAGTCTGTGGTCTGAAAATAACATGCTAAATCTCTGAATATTGTGAGTACAAACTTACATTTGCAGTTCACAACATGTTCTTCAACTACAATGTTAAGTTTGTGCTTGAGATACATTCATCCCAGCTACGGAACCTTCATTGTGCGTGGTGCGACATGCACTTGACCGGTTTTTTGTATAGCAGTCTGTTTATTGTTACATATCATTCTCCTGCCCTTATCCCAATTTATTTGGGATCAGCGCAACATGTCTTTTTCTACCATACTTTTTTTCTATTACATGTTTTATACTTATAATGTTCTTAATAAGTTTAAAACAGATTTAATTGACTTCCTAATGCTTCACTGAAATCAATGTATCTAATATAATTACAAAGTGACTTTTGAGAGTTAGTAGCAACTCTTAGCACAACAAGTGCACTATAATGTAAACGACTCAGTTTCCATTAAAAGTTCGCTGTGTAAAAATGTACTAATAATGTATGTGTACTAAGTAAGTTCTTTTCTCATTTTTATTACGTTTTCCCAAAGCAACAGTCATGTCTATTTTGATTTTGATGTATACAGGGTGAAATTGAATTCATGGCCAATGTTTTAAGGGATCATTGTACTCATTATTATAAACAACTTTAACTATGGGAACAAACCTGAGATTGTGAAAAAAAAATCAGCAGTTCCATACATTATGCTCGCGTAACTCGTCAAAATGTAGGGAGCAGTTAATTTTTTTTCACGATTTTGGTTTGTTCTCATAGTAAAAGTTGTTCATAATGATGAGTGACCCCTTAAAATATTGCCCATGAATTCAATTTCACCCTATAGAAGTGAATTTTACAGCATAATATGGTTACACGAAGATTATAACATCAAATACATACTGTGCATACTAATGAATATGACACATACGATATACTTATTTTAGATATGTGTCAATCTGCAATCTGCCTAGCCTTTTCCCAACTATGATGGGGTCGGCTTCAGTCTAACCAGATGCAGCTGAATACCAGTATTTTACATGGAGCGACTGCCTGTCTGACCTCCACAACCCAGTTACTGGATAACATGATACGTCTGGTAAGACTGACTGTCAGATTTTTGGGCTTCTAACTACCCATAACGACTGTAATGGATGGTCACCCATCACGACTCGACCACGGTAAGCATAGTTTAACCTTTGATCGACCCGTGCGGTTGTTATCATTTATCCACGAGCCCCCTAACAGTGGCATAACAAAAATTTATACTTTTTTGGGAGGATAAAACGTTGTTTTGACAACAACTCAAATTCACAAGAGTACAGCACCACAAAGTTCTGTGGGCGCGTGGCAAAAAGCGGAACTAACGCCGCCATCTTGTATTTTCCGAAATATGTCTGTGAAATTTTCACAAATGTTTACCCCTTTTAATGTCATTCAGGCGCCAAACGATCCTTGTAGCACTCCAGTGTACTGTTGCACGTGGCACCGCCTCGTCCCTATAGGAGCGGTTTGTTGACTCAGTCCAGGCTGTGCTTACCTATCATCTACCTGAATGGAGGCTGTCTGTAACGTCTAAACATCCACACGAACACAAGCATCTTCCAACTAAAAAACAACACGAATAAATAAATAAAGAAAAGGCGTAGGCGGAATTATATTGTATTTCAATTCGGCTTAAACATGTTTTCAAAGTAGGCATTTATTATCTCAATAATAATTGACCATTTATACTGAAAAATGGAATGGAATGGAAAATAATCTGCGGTTCAAAAACCCCTTATTCCAAAAACAGGGTTTGCGCAATAAAATTTTAGTATCCTGCTTTATCCCAAATTATTTATCCAACTAATGCTTTTTCTCATTACACTCACTGCTCACTGCTCAGTTTGTATATCTTCATTACATAACGAAGATCTACAAATTAAAATTCATAAACATATCTACATAGACACTTTTATGATTATTATTATAGGCCTAGATTAATATTTAATACTGAACTACATATTTACACTTTTTTGTAAACTTATTATTTCAATATTTTTTTTTTTTTTTTTTATGAATATGACGGCGCGTCCAAATTGGTTTTGCGACGCTAAAGTTAACAGAGTTGACTTTAGAAGGAATTTGACAGCTGTCAACTTGATGTAACCCCGGCCGGGTACCTACTGAGGCGGCGGCCCAACAAAGTGGAAAACAGATGAAGATCCGAGAGGTCGAACGAAAATTTATCATTGATTTATTGTGATTGTGATATTGGTGATCTTTGTGACAATCCTTGCAGTGCAGCGAGTTGATTGATTTGCGCTCGCGCCTTCCGTACTCGGTGTGAACGTCGCTTAAATAATTGTTCATTTTCTTACATTTCTTCCCCCGCATACCCACGTACAATATATATTATGACCACTTCTGATAAAGACGATGTATTGACTTAATAAAAAGATAGGTACTTAGTAAGTGTTTTTGAAAATAGTAATGTTTCAGTATGATTTCTAGTCAAAACAACACAAACTAAAAGATTACCTCTTCATCAACCATTTAATATCCCACAAAATCCTTTCACTTAGTCATAATTTATTCATCAGAAAACCTTCACAGATTGAAACCGAAATGAATTTGGATAAGTTAAGTTAGTAAGCAGATACCCCCTTCTCTCCCCCCTCATCTCGTGCACGGACACTTTGCCTGCACTGATTGCACATACTTTTTCACTTATTCCGTGCAATTGATTGAAAAAAGTTAACTCAATATGTACATAATCTGCTCCCGAAACGTTGATTGGTTCTCGATCGTTCTCTAGCTCCACTTCAATAGGATTTTAGTAAAATTCAAGCTATAAATTCAGAAATATTCTCGAAAAATAAGTGGATTTATTTTTGAACGACTGTACAGATTTGGTTTCCATCAATGCAACAACAAAAAAATCATCAATACAACGTTGCGTGCGAAACAAATGATGACCGGCCAAGAGGTTTTTGTTAAAACCTTGGTTAGTGGACCAATTGGTGAAAGCTCCTGGGGTTAATTTTTTAAAGAAAAACGCAATATTACATATCATCTTTGAAGTTATCCCTTTGTTACTTCCGAGTTAGTCAGAAACTTCATTAACGTAATTAAGACTTTATTTAAAATCACGAAAATCTTGTCATAATCTTGTAATATGCCCTGCAAATGGTATAGGATAAAACCCAAAGCACGTATGTAAGTTTAAGAAACACTGATCTGTCCTAAACAAACTGCATAAGTTATGCTACTCGTAAAACCACCACACTTGGCAAGCGAATAGACAACGCCATTCGTTCGGCAATAAAAAATGCATCAGTTACTGCACAAATACATATTTTCTGTCAATATAAATGGCACCAGCATCCCGTTCGGGTGAAGTCATAATGCATTTTAATATGCAATATATCAGACTATACAGGCCACAAGCGAACCAAGGAAATTGCCAGATAATTTCCCGTATTGACAGTCTTATTAACTGTATTGTGAAACGGGACATTCATTATTTAAATGAGTATTAGTGAGTCTGTTAGCAATAGTTGTTGATCTATTTAGCACTAGCATTTCCCGCGCGGCTTCGCCCGCGTGTATGTCGGAAAACATCCCACGGGAACAAAAATCCTTCCTTATTCCTTGTCTACATTACAAAGGGAACCTCTGTGCAAAATGTCAGCTTTCTAGGTCCAACGGTTTGGGCTGGGCGTTGATGAGTCAGTTAGTTAGGACCTCTCTTTTTATAGAAAAAAGAAGAAAGGTGTCCATCTTTACATAGCGAGACTCCTCCATGCCTCGGAAAGCACGTTAAGCTGTTGATCCCGGCCGTCATTCTTGGATCTTTGACAGTCGTTACGGGTCGTCAGAAGCCCGAAAGTCTGACAACCAGTCTTACCAAGGGGTATCGTATTACCCAGTTACTGGGTTGTGGAGGTCAGATAGGCAGTCGCTCCATGTAAAATACTGGTAATCAGCTGCATCTGGTTAGACTGGAAGCCGACTCCAATATAGTTGGGAAAAGGCTAGACAAATTGATTGATTATGTCGTTTTTGTTTATATATATTTTATATGGTATACCGCAGTAAAAGCTGCCACATTTTATGAGGCCCATTTCCTATTGGAACACTTCAATTACACTTTTAACTACTTGGGGATCGAACGCAGAATCCTACGTTTAGCAGTCTGACTTTGAACTAGAGGAAAAACGAGGCAGTACTAGTGTCATACACATGTGCAAAGATTCTTATCTTTACATACATAGTTACATTCGCGCGATATTTTTCAATGACTATTATATTTTGTTACTCAGTCAGCACCTGCCTTTACTTATTTGTTATATCTATGTGTCTTTTTAGTGCGTATTGGTTCATCTGTTAGTCAGCAATTTTGTTAGAGTGACGATGGTTCGTCACTCTAACGTAATTTTCCAGTATTATTTCAGAAGTAAACACATCTATTATTTTGGTTACTTTTGTGAAAGCCCCAAATGTGTAGGTACATGGGACACAATTCGCTAGTAAAAGTAGGTACATTATTGTTTTTACTATATCCCTGTCTAACATCCCTTGAAATAGCATCTAATATATTCAACCTCCTCTAATATAATTATCATCACCATAATAAATGTCGAAAATGCTGCCGCGGAAATCCACGACTCCCTAAGGCCAAAAAAGATAATAACTCAAAAACCAACTCCAATTTTTGTCGCGAAATTCGTAAAAAAAATCGAGTATCTCATAAACCTCATACGTCGAGATTAGGCCTACATATTTGGCCTGGGAATTAAACCACAATATATTTTTTTCTTCAGCCTCCCTGAAGAAGAAAGGTCGGCGATTTCTTCCGTTATTTGACTTTGCACTTAACTTTGAGCAATTTGAACAAAAAATCATACTTAGCGAACGTTGATAAAGTCGGTCAGCTGGATATTGGGGTTGTGTAGCTTTTTGTGAACGTTTTAGTGACGGGGATTAGGAAATTGGACTTACTGATGGGACTATGAATATAACACCTTTTCGAATAAGTTATTGGGATTTTGATATCATCGTTGTGCTGTTACGACCAATTGCGATCGCCAATATTCTTCTGCAAATAAAGGTGGAGACTATAGCCCCAACACAAAAAAAAAAAAACATAATATATTAATTATAGGAATGTGAAGATTTGGGGGGCTTTTGTCCAGCATAGGGACAGTATAGGCTAAGTAAAAAAAAAGGAATGTGAAACAAACAAAAAAATACAGAAACATATTCTTGTTTTCTTTTCTTGTTTTATAAATTGTTATTTTATTTTGTTGTCCTTTGCGTCATGTTCACCGCAAATAAACGTATTTTCTTTCTTTTCTTTCTTTCTATTCTAGGGCTTCCCTGGACGAATTCCACATTAACTACTAGTTGTTTTATGATATACTTAATTATTTTCTGTATTAATTATAAACTCAGTAATGCATTACCTTCTACGTCATTAATTAATGAATTGCTCAAAAAAAAAAAAAATTGTTGACTTAGAAGAGAATTTAACATTGCTGAATTAGTTATGTAAATGTAAAGTCGTTATGAATTACGTGCATAGCTATGTTTCATTACCTACGTCCTACATATTATGGTATTCAAATTCTGCCTGCTTTATTAATAAGGAGAATAAAATCAAAATAATGAGGCCTTTTCCCATATGGTCAAATTTGAAATCATTTTTGAAAGACTATGAAAAAAGTCACTTTATCACTACCAAACTTGACCATTTCTAAGACAGCTACTACAAAGTAATGAGGATATCGTTACAATCGAAATACCTATTGAATCCAAACTCAAACTCATAGCATTTATTTCAAATAAACCAATTACAGGCACTTTTGAATTGTCATTGGGTCGGTCAGTTAGAAAGATAAAACTAGTTGCCCATTCCAAAGCGTAGTAGATCCGTATGGAGAAGAACGGGCAAGAAACTCCACGGACACTCTTTTCAATCATAATATTTTTACAAAATATTGGTTACATCGTTCATGTTGAAAATATACATGTGAGAACAATGTAGAAAGACGTGCACGTTAAAAAGCGTCCGTAGTAAAAAGATAAAAACTAAAATAAATAAATTAAAAATAAGCCGTGGCAGCTAAGAGACGACCAGTCCCAACTGACGGCGCCCGTTCACCAACATGACGCATAGATCAGCACCAAATAGCTCAACCATTTTGAAGAGAACTTAATGATCCAACACACACGCCACCACCAGCGAGACATTTGAGTGAGCATGACATACTCTCAACCGCCAGGGCACATTCAAGTCAGTGAAAAACGTACCCAGTAAAAGGTAGCTTAATAGTAGCTGCATAGTGCTCACACATGTCCTATGCAATTATATAATACTAAGAGACTGAATTTAAATAATGCAAAGAAAGTTTTCTCCCTTCTTGGCTATCACAGTTTGTTCTGACATTCTTCAGTGGACCACAGTCATAATTTTAGGTACAACACATGCACATGTGTACCGGCAGCACAATTGTGACCACGAAAAATAACACATTCACGTTCTCAATACATAATGTCTCAGGCTCGCTTGTAACAAATCACTAAACACATTGTACGCTAAACGAAAACGAATTTGTCTGAATGTACTGTAGCTACACCTTTGCTTACACTTCGGGTCACACAAGCGTGATGCTATGTTGTGTTATGTGTTGTAAATATCGTCTGTTTCTGTCAATCATTTTAAGATGAAACTGATAGAAGACTTACTTTTAGCACAAATGGTATTTATTAGTGATGGGTGCTACAAGAAGGGCTAAATCTCACTAATAAACTCAAACTCAAAGCATTTATTTAAATTAAACCAATTACAGGCACTTTTGAATTGTCAAAGAGTCGGTCAGTTAGTCAGAAAGTTGAAGCTAGATGCCCATTCCAAAACGTAGATTTCAACGGAGAAGAACTGGCAAGAAACTCCAGGGACACTCTTTTAAATCAAGATAAGTAATACAACATAATGATGTTACCACAAGACGTCAGACAACATGGAAAGAGTGAGACATGAAAACAAATCCACTTACGTCATGAACGTCGAGTGAGACAAAAAACATGATTAGCATACAGTGGCGTGTCATTTATATGCAGATGCACTGAACCAATTATGCGACGGACGATAATTCCCACTGCTGGGCAACGGGGATTGGAATTACGTCGCTCTAAGGATGCGAGCCATTCGTTTAAAGAAATTATGTTTTTTTAAATGCAATTCTAGGTTTCTGATTGCGTTTTATATTCACGTGAAATTGGTGACTGCCTCGTTGATCTAGTGGTCGCTACTGCTGAGCATGAAGTCCTGGGTTCAATTCCTGGATCGTGCAACGTGTTATCGGGTTATTTCACCTAGAATTTCTCAATAGTAGCCCGGTGTCTGGATTTGTGAATTATTATTTACTTTACCTGGTGTATTTAGTCTCCTAGACATTCCCTGCCTAAGTAGAAGTATGTCGGAGGGCAGATGCATAGACGTTGTAACCGTAATTTTGTGAACTATGCTTTTTACGGTAGTTGTTATCATTGTTATGGTTGTTGCCAGTCGTGTTGTGCGATTACGCTTTGGGTGATAAGCAGGTAGAAACCTATAATGTGAACCGAGTACTGACTGTACTGTTATTGTTACCTGTTGTAGTTACCTTGTGAACATTGATGTATAAAATAGGAAGATTAGGTACGCGCTCCTCAAAGTGGACTGCATAAATTAGGCCTACATGCCTAATTGATCTTAGTCGCAATCGAACTGGCGTTTGTGTAGCACGTTAAGTAAAATTAACGTAATCGTCTTAATAAGCACCAACAACGCCTACCTGTATTTTCAAAAAGTGCACAAATTTTTCAAAAACCAAAAACAAGTTCCACGGGATTACTTTTCACTCGTAAGTACATAAAAACTTAATTTTCTTTAAAATTCTCCTGAATAATATTGCTGCGAACTCGCGGCGAGATCGCCATCTGCAAAAAGGGATAGAAATATATGATTCGTAAGAGTGTGAAGAGACAAGCGGCGAGTTGTTATACTCATTGTTGTTAGCAGTAATTGTCACTGCTACATACCCATTTAACAATGACAATTATTGCTATCTCGTTCCCGCTACAGCCCACGTAATATGTCTCTCTATTTCGGTTGTTGAGCACATGACGCACGACATCGGGAAATGTAGAAGAAGTAGATGAAGGAGTCTTCCCGGATTTAATGAAATTTAGTAAGGTTATACCACTTTTTAAATCTGGGGACAGTAAAGACACCAACAATTATAGACCAGTATCCGTGTTGCCGGTATTCAGCAAGGTATTCGAAAAGGTAATGCTCGATCAAATGCTTAATCATTTTAACACCAACCAAATCTTGCACGATCAGCAATTTGGTTTTACCAAAGGACGTTGCACGACTGACGCGGGTGCCACTTTATTAAAACACATATTTTCAGCGTGGGAGGAGGCCCAAGATGCCATAGGAATCTTTTGTGACCTCTCCAAGGCATTTGACTGCGTAAATCACGAAACCTTACTCTTGAAACTTGAGCATTACGGACTAGGTAAACTTGCGCTCAGTTTAGTAAAATCTTATTTAAATGATAGACAGCAACAAGTTCAAATAAATGGTGTCAATTCACGCGGTCTAAAAGTACAAATGGGTGTTTCACAGGGCTCGATATTGGGTCCTTTCCTCTTTTTAGTATATATTAATGATCTACCCCATTTATTAAAAAACCAACCACAAATGGTGTTATTTGCTGACGATACATCCTTAATTTTTAAGATAAATAGACGTGCATCAAATCTTGACGACGTAAATAACGCCCTACTGCAGATCCATAATTGGTTCACTGCTAATAATTTAGTATTAAATGGGAAAAAGACTAAATGTATAAGATTTGCTTTACCAAATGTTAAAAGTACTGATTGTGACATAGTATTGAATAAAGAGAAACTAGAATTCGTCGATAAAACTGTTTTCCTGGGGATCACGCTCGACTCAAGGCTGCAATGGGGTCCGCATTTAGTATCTCTTGCAGGACGGCTAAGTTCAGCAGCATATGCGGTGAGAAAAATACGTCAATTCACTGATGTAGACACCGCAAGGCTGGTCTATTTCAGTTACTTTCATAGTATTATGTCTTACGGTATTTTACTATGGGGAAGGGCTGCAGACATAGAGTCTATTTTTATTCTGCAGAAAAGAGCCATCAGAGCAATATATGGCCTCCGCAGGCGCGATTCTCTAAGGGAACTGTTTAAAGATATTAACATCATGACGGTACCTTGTCAATATATCTACGAAAACATCATGTACGTAAGGAAAAATCTAAATCTTTTCGGTAAAAGAGGTGAAGGACACAATTATAGGACTAGAAATAGGGACCAATTAGTTCAACCAGGTTTCAGACTGGCTAAAGTAGACTCATCCTTCATGGGGTACTGTTTAAAATGTTATAATAAAATACCTCCCCACATACTCCAGCTGAATGAAAGGAAATTTAAATCTTGTATAAAACGCACACTATGCAGCCAGGCATATTATAAGTTGGGGGATTACATCGCTGACAAAAATGCTTGGCTGAATGCTTGTCCTGCTCCACAAGGACGCATTAATTAATTGATTAGCATTCGGATATATTGTTGGACCTGCTGATGATTAAAATGAGAGAAAACTTTCTTTGCATTGTTTAGATTCAATCTCTTAGTATTATATAATTGCATAGCACGTGTGAGCACTATGTAGCTACTATTAAGCTACCTTTTACTGGGTACGTCTTTCACTGACTTGAGTGTGCCCTGGCGGTTGAGAGTATGTCATGCTCACTCAAATGTCTCGCTGATGGTGGCGTGTGTGTTGGATCATTAAGTTCCCTTCAAAATGGTTGAGCTAAATGGTGCTGATCCATGCGTCATGTTCGTGAACGGGCGCCGTCAGTTGGGACTGGTCGTCTCTTAGCTGCCATGGCTTATTTTTAATTTTAATATTTAATTTAGTTGTTTTAGTTATTATCTTTTTATTACGGACGCTTTTTAACGTGCACGTCTTTCTACATTGTTCTCACATGTATATTTTCAACTTGAACGATGTAACCAATATTTTGTAAAAATATTATGATTTAAAAGAGTGTCCGTGGAGTTTCTTGCCCGTTCTTCTCCATAGGGATCTACTACGCTTTGGAATGGGCAACTTGCTTCATCTTTCTGACTGACCGACCCATTGACAATTCAAAAGTGCCTGTAATTGGTTTATTTGAAATAAATGCTTTGAGTTTGAGTTTGAGTAGTTGTGTAGGTATGTTTACATCGCCGTGTTCTCACGGAGGTGATCGGCGGCGGCGATCTCTCGCGTCCAAACCTGGTCCGGGCCATGGTGCGGAGCGACAGTGCATGGGAGGCCGTCACCTCCTTCTGCGAAGCAGTAATGCTCGCGAAGAAGGAGGCAGAACGCGAGAGGGAGAGGCAACAGTCGCGTCCTCACGCCCGCTGCAGGAGACGCCCTGGGTGGCGGGAATCTATTGCCGATTCCCGGCCACCGTAGGCGCGGGATTGCGGACGACGAGTAATGGGCAGCTCGCCGTCCGGTAAGGACCAGGCCGGGTCGAAGGCGCGTTGTGTTCCACGCGCACCTCAAAGAGATGTCAGCAGTGACGGGGTCCAATAGGGCCGATGCCGCCGGGGTCGCGGGCTGTTCGAAAGAGATGTCGTGGCCCTGGCACGGGCAACTGAAGGAACACGGGTGGATTTTAGTCATTAAAAGTCTGACACGCCCTCCCGCTCCGCCCAAAGCGGGAGAATTCATTTGATGATTTCCCATCCACAAAAAAAGGTGTGTTTACATGTAAGTGCTTCTAGTTCAATAATGTTTACGTGACGTTCCCTATTTTATACATCAATGTTTGTGAATAAATAAATAAAAAGTCTACTGTTCAGGGGTAACTCGTTTCGCTTATTATGAATCTTCCCTCTAAGCAACAAACACCTCTTCAGTGTTTTATAGGCTGAATGTTGTTTATCAGTCAGTTCTAAGAAATGTTTTATTATGTATAGAAGATAGAATATGTAATCACATTCTTGATAGATTGAGAGACTCTTGACAGTTTCATTGACAGAAAACGGTTTTCCGCGTACACACAACAATAATATACTCGTACATAATGCTACATCATGGGAGCTGAAATCATGTAATTACCTACAACTTTAAACATCGCAGTTATATAGACGTAGTTTCATTCTTTTGAGTATAAAAAACATAGAAGTTTATTCTCACTTTGAAGAGCACTTAGTAATAAAAACAGAAGAGAAAAAGTACTTAACTAAGTTTGCTTACAAGTTGTTCGGAGAGGTACCTACGTAGTAGTTTTAATTTATTTATAGATCCGGAAGAATGGCGTGCAATAATAATTTATAATATAAATATTTTTGGTGTCACTAAAATTTTATTATCATTATTGGTGAGTGAAATGTTGAGGAGCTCGTGGCTAAGAAACAACAGCCGCACGCATCAGGTTAAGCTACGCTTGCCGGGGTTGCTCCATGGATGGCTCAACTTTACACACCGAGACTGCTCCATGCCTTGGAAAGCACGTTAAGCCATTACTCCCGGCTGTCATTCGTGGAACTTTGACAGATTGTTACGGGTCGTCAGAAGCCCGAAAGTCTGACATCCAGTCTTACCAAGAGGTATCGTTACCAGTAACTGGGTTGTGGAGGTCAGATAGGCAGTAGCTCCATGTAAAATACTGGTATTCAGCTGCATTCTCTTAGACTGGAAGCCGACTCCAAACATAGTTGGAAAAAGGCCAGGCATATTGATTAATTGGTGAAACAAATGTGGGTGTACACAAGTACACCTCTGCCTAATCCTTCGGGGATGTGATGTTATGTGTCTGAATTCTGAAGCAAACCTACACTCAGCGTAGGGTGGATACTTATGGATAAAAGAAGACAAAGAGGAAGACTACTTAACAAAAACTTTTAGCCAGAACGAATGCCAAGACTCAACACTTGCCTCATTCCAAAGTGAAAAAAATACTGTCTTTTAAAATACAACTTACAACTGCGCACGTGCGCATAAAGGATCGTGTCAGACGAAGGTATGCTACGCGATGCTAACACGCGATCCACGATATTTATGAACGAGCCACTTTTTCCGGTACACTGTTTTAATCCATGTCTTGCAATTTTATGGGCTTTCTTTTTAATAAATGGTCCTTTTTTGCAGTTGTTTTACGTGCCAAAATGTAGTTGCTGTTTTTTAATAATCATTTAGAGCTTCTGGAGTGGACTATGAATACGGTGCATTTGTTCTTTTTTTGTTGCAAAAAGTTTAAGTAGATACGAGTAGAAAATAATTTGCTTAAAGCGACGATAACCGACTTTTAATGATTTTAAATGAGACTAAACGACGAGCTTGGCGCTAAGTAATAACAGCCACTCGGGTCTATCCATTTGCCGGGGTTGACCGTGGACGGGTGACCATCTTTACATACCAAGACTCCTCCGTGCCTTGGAAAGCACGTTAAGCCGTTGGTCCCAGCTGTCATTCGTGGATCTTGGACAGTCGTTACGGGTCGTCCGAAGGCCGAGAGTCTGACAACCAGTTTTACCAAGGTATCGTATTACCCAGATACTGGGTTTTGAAGGTCAAATAGGCAGTCGTTCCATGTAAAATACTGGTATTCAGCTGCATCCGGTTAGACTGGAAGCCGACCCCAACATAGTTGGGAAAAGGCTAGGCAGATTGAAATGAGTCTAAACGAGTAGTGTTAATAATTTGGAAAAATACATTATGTTAAGTTCGACCTTTTTTTTAGTAACTTAATATGAGTATATTTTAGATTATGTTTATATTACATAGTGTAATTAATTTGTGAAGATATGTCTAACGCGGGCAAAAAACTGAGAATCACGCAAAAACTATCAAGCGTATTTTATGAAACCATTTTAAATATAATTTATTTATTTATGTTTTTAGTATATATGTTTTAATTATAAAACGTTTTGTTTTATGTATAATAAATAAATAATGCGTCTAATTTAGGACAGCGCTCCATGATGGGCGACTGGATGGACGTACGACACGTTGCGTGAGCTCAGCACAGAACATACGAGCTAACCACTCGATGCCATTGTCAGAATTATAACTGCGTCGCCGATTGAATGGTAAACAAGATATCTGTTAATGTTCAGAAACACAAAGTTATAACTCAGTCGTGCGTAAGGCTCTACAGATTGTAAAGCTATAAGTACGTAGGTTCGGGGCAATTTGTGCCCACAATAAGCAATTTCGTGAGAAGCCTTTACAAAAGAATTTTGATAAAACAATTCCTGTCAGTCATAATATCCCCTAATCCTTTGACTATTACGAAACTTATTACATTTTTTTCTATTTATTTGTTCCACAAATTCTGACGGATTTTCATAAAATAAACCGCCAAGAAAATTTTAATTAAAGACTAAATATAGGCTTCCATCACAGGCTGTATTTCATATAAAAAGAAAACACAGGAAACAAAAGCTTATTAAATATGAGGTGTCAGAGAATGTTTTCAATTAGTTCCATGGAATTTCATAACTTTACAAAATCCCTAGTTAATTTGAATTAAAACATTTCTGATAATTGATATTATATACCTACAAGTTGTTTTGATTTAGTTTTCTTGGAAATTGAGTCTTTCACCGTTTTGCTATATTTCTGACGAGTTTCTTTTTGCACGCGACTTTGTTCGCGTGGAAGTCGACAAAATACAGCCCAGGTTACTCGCTGATAACGTAGCTTTCTATAGATGAAATATTATTTTTAAATCGGTTAAGTATTTTTTGAGTTTATCCATTACAAACAAACATACAAAAAAAATATTCTCTTTATAATATTATTAGTCCTCTTTAGAGTTAAGCTTGAAAGACTTGAAACTAGTTTTCACCTTCAATTCTCATTTTGTAAACCTTTACCAAGATGTAAGCCTAATACAGCCTTTAGAACTAAAAACCTTATTTTATTTTATTGTATTTTTACAATTTTAAGAAAACTTACAGACTAAAAACACGTAAATCGTAACAAAACATAACAACTGACAATTGCCAATTACAAGCTTCCACATTTATATTACAATGATATAAAAAGAAGATCAAAAAAAATAAAAATAAAAGAGGTATAAAAATTAGATAGATATGCCATAATAAATCGATACGTACACTAACCATTCAGGTACGAAAAGTAAGGCAAAAATTGGGACGAACAAAATTTTTGTTTCGTTTTTTGTCGGACCGATTTTGCCCCGAGTTGTTTGGCTCTGTGAGTTTGACATGAAAATATCCTGGAGCTGCTGTATCGTGAGATTTGATTAGTGAAACTAGCGTGCTAGTGGCAAGGCGTGCAAGCTTGTCACGCTGAAAGACAGCCGTGCAGGGATTTTGTTTACATCACAGGTGTGACTTATATTAAGTGGCGTCATGTCAAGCACATTGATATCGCATTTATAGTTTCGTCATATTCTTAGTAACTCATTCGGTCACGCGTGGATCGCGGACATTGAGATGACTAATGAGTGTAATTATTTATACCTTAAAAATATGCTACTTTTAATAGAGATGATATTCACAGTCATAGAAAGTTTTTTTTTAAAAAACAAATCCCTCTTATATTTGAAACGAACATATTACGGTATTTGATATACCTTTCATGCTGGATTAGAAGCCTCTCACTCTCACTGACGACTATGATAGTCGGAAAAGTTTTGATCAGTGGTAAGACCGCCATTGTGACATAATGAACATGCCGTCCATATAGAGGTAACACTACGTGCTACAGTCAGTGACAACAGTTTACAGCTGGCAACGTCGCATTTCTAGAGGTTTTTCGTGATCATTTAATTAAAAATTCAAAGGAACTCTGACAAATTCTTAGATCGTTAGTATTTATAAGTACCTATGTATGCTATTTTTTGACAGTATTAAGAGACAATTGTAATAAGATTCTCGGTTTCGTGATATTATACGTTAACTTTTACAACCAATTAGTCAGTTTGATTTTAACTTCGTGTCTAGTCAGGGAGTATATGGGTAAAAGTTTATTTATTTTATTATACAGTCGCGAGCTAGTTGCCGCATACAGTCGGCTGACAAACTTGGAACGGCATTGTACAGTATCGCACACGGGAAAGCCTTTGCATCTTTTCAGCTTATCAAGATCTAGATGTAACGTAGAGTTTTTCCGCAATACAAAACTAACCTGCATCAATCACGAGAACATTGAGATACATTAATTAATCCGTTTGATTATTATAAGTGTGGTTTTATTCATCATCATCACATCGCATTTCAGCCGAAAGATGTCCACTGCTGGACATAAGCCTCCCCAAGCACCACTATTTCTCTCATCCAGCGGATTCCTGCAGCCTTCACAAGGTTAGCGGTCCACCTTGAGGCTGTTGTGAATGATGTGAGTGATGAATGTTTTTATTACTGTTACTAAATTAGTGATTGCATACCTTTTTGAAAACTGTCAAGCATCAGACTGTGTTTAAAATCTAGAATGGTAAAATGGTGTTTTTGATGCCATAAAATGGTCCGACTTATGTAGGAAACAGTTATACGAGTCTGCAAATAAACGTGCGCATACGTTAAAATATTTCTGGAACGAAGTTTTTTAACTGATTCTGAAGTTAACTGGCGAAATCGTCGCGTAACTAAAAAGCGTTATGCCCGAAAAAGGCAGTTTCAAGGTATCAAGTTTCAAGTGTAAAAAGTTTAAACTTTTTAAACTTTCGCGTATTGTACACATTATAAACAACATTGAGAACGGGAAAAAAAAGGAATATCGCTAGAAGACCCGTTTTCAATGTTGTTTATAACGTGTAAAAGTTTTTATTTTTGTTTTTTTTATACAGAGCCATCTAGTATATGTTTTTAGCATCTAAAAACTGATACTAGATGGATCTGTATTAATACATAATAAACAGCGAAAGGAACTTCGTTCCAACCGGGTGTCCCACGATACTTCCTAACTTAGATTACCTATTTCCTGAAATCACATACACCTGCAAAATTCGCAACATATTCAATATTTTTCTATTTTTTCAAGCAAGTCGATGGAAGCGACATCAACACGCCACATAGTCTAATAAAGATAAAATAATAAAGTTATTATAATAATTACTTAATCGCATCCCCAACTTAAATAAAATATCACTAATGGTTTAGTGGACACATTAGTCGGGTGGAAGTTCGGTGTAATGGTCCATTATACGTTTTAGATAGCTTTGTGTTGATGAAATAAAATAACGCCACAATGGAGGATTTCGAAAATCACGTTTAATGTTCAGACTACAAGAACTAATGTTAAATAAAATGTTTGATAGCAGAGAATAATGGTCCTGACATTGTAGGTAGGGACTATTTTTAGAAAGGCCTTTTTAGCTTTTCTTTGTGAAGAAAGCTTTTACATGAATAACTTTTTGTACATTTCTGATGTCAATTAATAGTACATTTTGATACAAGTGGAGAATTTTTGTTATTGCATTTGAGCCGAGAACCGCAGTAACAAATGTTCACGTGTATCAAACGATGTTTTTTAATACACTTTTGAAGAAATAAAACAAAATAACGAAAATTATTTTTGTCATGAATTTAGGAAACTATGATTAAAATTTTCTTTTTTCTCCGCACTTTGCTTTTGCCAGGTTGAAGGAGAAGCAAAGGTATAAAGCCGATAAACAGCCTAATATGAAAAATAGAAAATTCAAATATTTTTTAGTTTAGAACACAAATAATGTTAATTTGTTCATAAACGTTTTTTTTTTATTGTAATAATCATGGTTTTTGATGATATTCTATTTATAAACATTATTTATATATTAAAAAAATATTAACGCCATAAAGATGCTTAACTCTTTGCCGAGATTAAAAAAAAAAAACATTCACCTCCGAATAGAGACGGTGTGAATACAGGCATTGAACCAATTTGGACTATGTATAGGTATAAGTTATCTGTGGCAATTTTTATTCCCGCACACGTGTTGGAAAATGAAAAATCGCACGCGTATGAAATATATTGCATTGCGAACCTAATCGTAGTGCGATATGAACCAGTTTTCGAGGAAGTGTATTGAAAAAGTTATTTTTTGTCACACGAATTTTCGATATTTGGATATATCACGTTTTCAAGTCGCATGCGGCTCTTCATTGACATGCCATTTGTGAAGCGGTGACACAAAAATAAATGATCGTGATGAAACATACGTGACTCCTGTTCGGGGTTTAAACTTAACTAGCTAGGTACTAAGGTAGCAACACATTATCAATTGAATTGCATCACTACAAAAATCTAGAAAATTCGGTAAAAAACTTCTATCTGTATACCGAACATCATTTACCTATATTTATCTCTTAATCTTGCCAGATAACTCCCGCGATCTGTCCCAAAAGTTGGTGCATTCCTGAAGAGTGAGACTTAGTTTAAAAAGCAAGGGGTGGTCCGCGTCGTTTGTCCCGTCGTCGGATGCCTCGGCTGCGCTCCGGCTTCTCAACTATTTGCAAACTGTGGCGTCACTTTGATAGATTTATTGTTTAAATTACGTGAGCGACAGTTGTGCAACCGTTGTGGAAGAGTTGCTAGGAATTAGTATCTGTGTAGAGCTTACAATCTGCCTGGCCTTTTTCCAACTATGTTGGGGTCAGCTTCCAGTCTAACCGGATGCAGCTAAAACATCAAATAAAAGCAAAAGTACCAAAAAAGATGTAGATTTTAAAAAGTTACTTGAAGATATACTACATGGAGCGACTGCCTATCTGACTTATACAACCCAGTGACTGGGTAATATGATACCCCATGGTAAGACTGGTTGTCAGACTTTCGGGCTTCTGACGACCCGTAACGACTGTCAAAGTTCCACCAATGACAGCGGGGACCAACGGTTTAACGTGCTTTCCGAGGCGCGGAGGAGTCACGGTATGTAAAGATGGTCATCCATCCACGGACTAATCCCGGCAAGCGTAGCTTAATCTGATGGATTGACCCGTGCAGCTGTTAATATAAGGGGTTAAAGTATGAAATTGCCGATTTGTACTGAAAAATTGAAATTGCCTTTGCCATAGAACTCTCGTGATCTAGATTCGACAAACTGTGTGAAAGCATTTTGTACTGCCTCCTGAGAAGAAAACTTTTCATCACGTAGAAAATTGTCCAAATCACGAAAAAAATGGTAGTCCATTGGAGCAAGGTCTGGCGAATACGGAGGGTGACGAATGGTTTCTAATTGCAGTTCCTGTAGAGTTAAAACGGTTTCTCGTGCTGTATGAGGTCTCGCGTTATCATGGAGCAATAATGGTGAAGATCGATTCATGAGTCGGGGCTGTTTCACTGCTAGTTTTGCTATCAACAATTAACAATAACTGAAACTATTAACAATTCTTGTAATTTAAGTAAAGAGGTTTGGAAAGTAATAAATAAAAGCACGAATAAAATAAAAGCACCGCATTCTGAAATTCCCTTGCTAAAATTTGAAGGTAAAATTATAGAAAATCCCTTAGATGTTGCAAACGTATTAGTCAACCAATTCAACTACAAATGTATTTTGAGTAATGTTAAGAATTTAGATCCCCATATATTTCTAGAACAAAGCACAAAAAGAGTTCAAAATGACATGGTTATTGCGCCTGTTACTCCAAATGACATAGTGAAAATAGTTAATGGTATGGAGAATAAGAAATCATGTGGCTATGACGACATTCCAATAGCAGTTATTAAAGAAAATTTAGATTTATTAACTGAACCTTTGACTATTTTTTACAATAAATGCATTTCAGAAGGTATCTTTCCGGAACAGTTTAAAATAGCAAAAATTATCCCACTCCATAAGAAGGGCTCTAAAACGGATCCAAAAAACTATAGACCTATCTCTTTGCTCCCTATTCTTTCCAAAATTTTTGAAAAAATTATTAAGAATAGACTTGTAGTTCATCTAAATTTAAACAAGGTTTTGCATTTGAGACAATTCGGATACCAAAAAAATGTCGGAACAGGGGATGCTATATACACATTAGTGGAAGATATTATTAGTAAATTAAATAGGAAAAAGAGGGTAGCTGGCATTTTCCTTGATTTAAGCTCAGCCTTTGATACAATTGACCACAAATTACTCATTGCAAAATTGGAGCATTATGGTGTAAGAGGCAAAACATTGCAACTTTTCTCTTCATATTTAAGAAACAGGAAAATGTATGTGGATATTAGTAATATGCAAGCTAATGGTAACAACAATTGCAATAAATCTTCTATGCAAGATATAGTAGCGGGCGTACCTCAAGGATCAATTTTGGGGCCTATTTTGTTTATATTATTTACAAATGATTTAATTAATTATATTAATAGAATTTTTCCTGATACACAGCTAACAGTTTTTGCGGATGATACTAACGCAATAGTTGAAGCTAGCGACATACAGGAGCTTTCCGCTAAAGTTAATGCAGTGTTATCAGTTTTTAATTCTTGGTTTTGGCAACAAACTCATAATCAACACTGCAAAAACCAATGTAATGTTATTTAGTACTACAGCTCGTAATAAAGACAACATGACGATCGCACTTAATGGAGTTAAAATTGACATAGTTAATGAGGTAAAATTTCTAGGGGTTTACATTGACAAATATTTAAATTGGAAAAGGGAATTGCAAGCCATTGATTCGTATATTTCCTCAGCGTGTTATGCTTTGCGCAGTCTTAGGGATGAAATAGACATAAAACACCTTAAAATGGTATACTATGCTTTAGTAGAATCAAGGTTGAGATATAGTGTTCAGTTTTGGGGGAATAGTTTTAAATATAACTGTCAGAGAGCCTTTGTACTCCAAAAGAGAGCCATACGAACCATGGTCCGGATAGCACAAATAGAGAGCTGTCGGCCACACTTTAAAAATTTAAAAATTCTTACTGTGCCCAGCCTCTACGTTTTAGTATTGTTGGTGAATTTTAAAAAATACCTGCATAACTATGAAACAGATGAGGAGAGACAGTTGAGGGAAAGTACGCGCAGGAAAGATTTTAAAAGCAACATAATACCTCAACTTAATATTGTTCAACATAGTCCTCAATATCAAGCAGTGCGGCTTTTTAACAGGTTGCCATTGGAGTTGAAAACTGTAATTTACACGAGTTCATTTAAGTCGAGGCTCAAAGCGTTCCTATTGGAGAAATGTCTTTACTCGATAGATGATGACATATCCACGTTTTAAAGAATTATTGATTTTTTTTATTGTATTGAATTTATTAATTTGTAATTTTATAGAATTTTTATTTGTATTTAATTTGTAATGATATTGAATTTTCTACTTTTTGATTTAAGTATGTGTTAGTTTTATAATTTTAATGAATGTTCTTTTTTATTTTTATTTTATTTGTATTTTATGATTTCAAACACAATGTAAATTGTTATTGAATTAAATTGAATTGAAATTGAATTGAATATCATTGTTCGGAGTTCGGCACAGTAGACATCTGCCGTTATTGCTTGACCAGATCGGAGAAAGCTATAGTGAATAACACCATGCTGAGACCACCAAACAGTTACCATTACCTTTTTATTGGTAAGCTTTGCTTTAGGACACTGTTGCGGCGTTTGACCTGGGGTCAGCCATTGCATTTTTCGCTTACGGTTATCGTAAAGAATCCACTTTTCATCACATGTCACAATTCGATCCAATATTCCTTCATTTCTGTATCGATTCAACAAGGCAACACAAGTTTCAACACGCGTTTCTTTCTGCAGATCAGTCAAATCATGAGGCACCCATTTCTCATATTTTTTTATTTTATTGATTTGACGCAAATGAGTCAATATTGTTGGTAAGGTAACGTTAAACCATGCCGCTAATTCCTGGGTAGTTTGGCTCGGATCGGCTTCCACCATCTCTTTCAATTCATTGTTATTCACCTGTGTGGGCGGTCTTCCACGTGGTTCGTTCTTCAAATCAAAGTTTCCATCACGAAAGCGCACGGTGCGTTCATTAGCAGTCCCCTCTTCAAACGCAACATTGATATTGCGAGTTGTTTCTGCCGCGTTAGTTTCGCGTCGGAACTCGTATTCAAAAATAACTCGAATTTTCAAAGTATCCATTTTTCTTGTCTAAGCTGAATAAAAAAAAAACAACTGAAAGTCGATAATCGAATGTTGCACATTTTTTAAAAGAAGAACTTCATAGGTACCATGTGAAAAAAATCTCACTCAAAAATCTCAAACCATGAAGGTTCTATGTCAATTCGAAGTTCCTAATACAATAAACGGCAATTTCATACTTTAACCCCTATTACTTAGCCACGAGCTCCTCTGTGTAGAGCTTTCTGTGAAAAAAATCGGCGACCTACATACAAGTATTTTCAGGGGTAATTTATTTATTATTATATTACTCTTTTAACTTTCTCATCAGCAATTTTATTTTTGTTATAGTTACCGTTTATATTCTATCAGTCTGCCTTCAAGGTTAACTCCTCAATCGGAAGACCTCCGAAAATCATATCGACCTATCAAATTGGAGCACAGCAGTGGAATAGCTGCTTGGCACTTGGCAGTAAACATTTTTATGGTGGTAGAACTACCCTGGACGGACGCTGATACAGGGGTTACACCTTATACTACGCTCACCGAACATCTACGAAAGCTCTTAAGCTATGGTTACCTTAGAAGAGCGGTGGCCGTCACATAACGGCCGCAGTGACGGCTGTCATGAAAATGATGGCAGCGGGGTTTGATCTAACGATGTCAAAAATTCTCTCTATTAGCAAAACAAAGAAAGAAAGAAAGAAAGAAAGAAAAATATTTTATTTGGGACACGCACAGGAAATACAGTTAAAAAAGAGCATATAAAAGTAACAAAATAAACATTAAAAAGCAAAAAAACAAAAAAAGAAATCAGAATAAAAAAAAAAAAAGAGACCTGTGCGAGGCCAAAAAGGCTCCCATCTCAGCATAAAGCTGCGATATTTAAAAAATAAATACCGCAACGCTGGTATTCTGATAGGGCCTGTGTGATGCCACGGACATACCCACGGATATCAATTAAAAATAGCAAGGGGAATAAAATCAAATAAAATAAAATACAAATACTAGAATACTTGAAAAGAAAAAAACAAAAACCGTCAATAAGGTGTAAAGATCGACTCACGCTTGACGCCCGACGGTCCAACCTCACTTGTCTATGCTATAGACTATTGTCTATATTTATGACAAGCGATGAGACCATGCATGAGACGCGGGCGCAGGCGACTGGCTGTCAATGTGCATTAATGTAAAAAAGGAAGTAAAGTCACACAAATAAACAAAGAGTGAATAATAAATACGACAAGAAAATGGTGCAAATAAATAATATAAAGTATTGTTGAGTGTATAACTGAATGTGTTGTGTTGTGTAAGTCGGAAGAAAAAAGAAAAATAATCAATCACCGAGTGAAAAAACAAAGCGTTCAAAGTTAAACATGCTGCTAGGAACACAAGACTCCGCTAAGGTCACCAATACCAACTACGTGCAGACCCAGGGTGAGTTTAGACTATCAGAGACTGGTTTCCTTTTGTATTCGTAACAAGTGTTGCTTATATTTAATACTAAAAGTACCAACTGTTTTTATAGCACGAAACGGCGGTGGCAAATCGTTCCAGCAGCGAGAGGCAGCGAATTTAAAGCTTCCACGGAAAGCAGCAGTTCTGTGCGTTGAGGCCAACAGAAGGTAAGATGATGCTCTTGTTTTAATTTTATTTATATCTCGTGACCAAGTCAATTTTTGATACAAATATTCTGGTTTTTTTGTGAGAATGGTGCCAAAGAGTAGGGTAGCCAGATGAAGCTTTCTGCGATCTGACATTCTCATCAAATTACCCTTATTTAAAAATGGTGTTATATGAGATCGGGGAGGGACATTGAAACAAAATCTTGCACAGGCATTCTGCACTCGCTGGATCAACTTTTCGGTCCTACCAAGAATGCACGCACCATACACAGTGTCAGCGTAGTTCAGCTTGGATAAAACAAGTGACTCACATAGCATGACACGCATATCCACACTTATGTACGGCCGTACACGGTACAAAAGCTTAAGACGGTAAAAGCAGTTGCGCACAGCCTCCATGATATGTGTCTCAAAATGCAGGTGCTCATCAAATACCACACCAAGATTACGGGCTTCTTGCACCCTATCAATAGAACACCCATCAACCTTCAAATCCAGACTGTATCCCAACATTTTATTTAGGAAGTCTCTTGATCCCATTACAATGTACTTGGACTTAACTGGGTTCAGAACCAAAGAGTTTCTTCTTGACCATGCTGAAATCCTATCTAAATCCTCATTCATTCTTTTTACAGCTTCAGCAGACTCCTGAGGGCGGAATGAGATATACATCTGAAGATCATCAGCATATAGGTGGAACTTGGTGTTGACCAGACAATTAATGATGTCCGCACTGTACAGAATGAAAAGAAGAGGGCCAAGGATCGATCCCTGTGGTACGCCCCGGGTCACCCGCCTTTGACTAGAGGACACAACATCTCCATCACTGTCATTTGTCACCTGGACAAACTGAGAACGGTTACTCAGGTAACTCTGAAACCATAGGACTGTTTCAGGCTGACATCCGTAGAAGGACAGCTTGGAGAGGAGAAGGGAGGTATTAATTGAGTCAAAGGCACGCGAAAAATCCAGCAGCACAAGCATGGTACCCATGCCCTTGTCCCTGGCTTCGAGGATGTTTCCAACCACGTCAAGAAGAGCTGTGGCAGTGCTGTGCCCCTTACGAAATCCTGAAACACACCAACATACTTTCATAAATTAAAGTTACAGTGACGTCATTCGCCGGTAAATTACGGACGCTATGTGGCGGCCACCGCTCTTATAAAAAACTGTAGCTTTACTGTTGCTAACGAACCTGAAAGCAACCAGTTGTTTTTACGCAATAGAGCCAACGAAGCCTGTCCAAGGGATTTCTCGGCAACTATAGCGCAGAGCTAAACGGTTCCGTCGCAAAACTTGTTCGAACTTCGCTTATTTGTGAGAATCAACTCCAACTTCTACGGTTTTTAATATTCATTGAGTAAATTACGTATCAGATAGTAGTATATACTGTACTCGTAGTATGCTTTAGAGAAACGTTTTTACTATCTTATCAGTCAGAGTATGATCACTACTACTTATACTCGTATCGTCATTCGTAGAGGTTTTTTTTAGTCACCTATCATCACACCTTGTTGCGTTGCCCCCGAATGGTTGCGCAGAGGTAATAATCGAGTATTATTAAGTACCTACATTCACATCTTTTTCCTTTAGGGGATATATTGCAGGAAAACACCTGCTACGATTTTTTCATAAACTTCTTCATTAATTACTATTATTTATAAAAAAATGGTTTTCTAAAGATAATAATTATGTTCAATTTGTGCCTTTGGTTTAGATAATAGGTTAGTTACGAGCACAAATTGTATGTAGATTAAATCTAATACAATTACTATTAAATTACTATCAAACGCGTCGCTAATTCCACATTGAAATTACTACAAAATCACACTCACGGAAAGACATCATCAATTTGTATAAGAACTTTCGTGTTTCCCTTACCATATTATTTCACGTTGTACATATTCACCTAATCAAACGTAGGTACTGCCGCAATACTCAGATACTGAATATTGAAAATCTAATATCAATTATTTGTCGTTTCCAATTGGTACTTGGTTTTACAAACAGCGGATAGCGAATTTGTAAAAAGGTTGTAAAAAGTATAGAGGCATGAGGAACAGGGTGTAAAGTTCACTCATCCTCCATTGAAAAGGGAGGATCCTCCGACCAGACGGGTGTTATGTCTGGTGGCCAACTGCCCAACGGTTGATGTCGGGACCACAGAAAAGATAAAGATCTCTTTATCTCTTCTGTGGTCGGGACGTTGTGTATATGCTAGTCGCGCGGTAAACTCTGATTGCGCGATGCAGGATTGCGTGACGTCAGTGTGACACGTAGTTCGTATGTAATACAATACAAATTAAAAACTATTTATATCCAACAAAAAAATTATACGAAAAAACTAATTTACTAAATCTCACACAACTTTACACATATTACACCTGCATTCTCATAAAAAAAATCACCACAAATTCCGTACAATCAAACATACAACTACATAAAAAGACAACAACATACAACACAAGAAGTAAAAACAAGTTTCAACTAATGACAGCACGGGCGCGGACTAATTACGGCAAAAAAACAATATTAGTTGAGGGAGCACGGCTGTTCAACAATTATTTACTGGAAGATTTAAAGAAGTGTGATAGTATAAATATATTTAAGAAAAAACTCAAGAAACATGTATGTACCCTATAACGTCACCAACACCCCAGAGGCAAATATGATAATTTATTTTACGTAGATGTAAGCACTTTGTATCTCATTTTAAGCGAACTGTTATTTAAGTTCTTATGAGAATAAATTCTTTAAACCTAAATACAAATACAAAAAGTTTTATTGGCAAATGAAAATGTGATGACAGAATACACAAACAAATTTAACTTTGTACATCACAACAATGCAAGGTTTGACCGTTGACCCACAAACTAAGCAGGGCTTGTATCTTGTGGGTCGGAGTGCGATTGAGCACAAAGAAATATGTCGGTTTACAAATCTAAGGCTAGTTTAGTAAGGCGTGTATTAAGTTGTGTGTGTGTGTGTGTGGGTGGGCGTGTGAGTGTGTTTGAGTGAGTGACTGAAGGTGAAAGTGTGAGAGAGGGTTATTGTATGCTGGCACAGTGGCTTGTCGACAAAACTTTAGAGAAATGATTCTGTTTCGGTGTATGTAAGTTCCAGAAGCCATTTCTTTAGTACACTTTTTAGGCGAGCGGTGAACAAGTCTTTGATGTCCAGTGATTTGCAGACCTTGTTAAATGTAAAAAATGTGGCGATGTAGATTCCGCCACAAAAGTTTCTGAAAGAGCGTTGATCTATACCTTACGCCAGATAAGGGTGCATAAAAAGTCATTAACCCCACTTATTATAAAAAAACTCGAAGCTAAAACGCAAATAAAAAAACATACCACGTGCACGCGTCAAGGACGTCTCTTACCACGTTACGTTTGTTGTGATCGTGTTAGCGACACTGCCATAACATTTTTTCGTTTCGATTTGAGATATTGTTATACATTGGTAAAGGATTCAACGACTTTTATTGCACAATTATCTGGCGGAAGGTATAGTTACCCTCATCACGTTCAGAACAGGCAGTGTCAGTCAGTACGTCTTTCAGGTCAAATATTTTTAGGAGCAAACTGCTCACTTCTCCGTAACATAAGAATGTTAGAGAGAAGTATGGAATAAAAAGACATGTTGCGCCGAACCTAAATAAATTTGGATAAGGGCAGGAGAATGATGATGACTGTCTTATGTTAGAAATACTCTAAATAAACCGGCCAAGAGCGAGTCGGACTCGCGCACCGACGGTTCCATATTATTATTGATATGTAATTTTTGTTGATGATTTCTGAAAAACTGTGCTATTTAGAGACATCGTATCACATACAATAATTTCAGATTTTTCTCTATGCAAACTTTGGAGATAAGGGGAGGGGGAACGGTATTTTTTTTATTTTTCATCAAAAGTCGAAAACTATGCGGCCTAAAAAAAAAAAAAACAAAAAAAAATGTTTGAGAATTTGAGAAAGCAGCGGTCTTTCATATGATACCCCACATGCCCTAGTATTCCCACTTCGATTTTTTAAACCCCCCTTTTAGTCCCTGTTGCAAAAAAAAAACATATATTATTTAAAACAGTAGCAGCTGCAGCTATACCTACATGATAAACTGCCCTGTATGGCCTAATACCATCTCCTAAGATACAGGACTACCTAGTTTAGGAGACAGGGTTACATGATCTGTGTAACCCTGATATGTAGATGTTTTGTTGTTTTGTACTCATCATGAATCTTGTGTGTGTAATAAATATTATTCTTATTCTTATTTCTTTCTTATTTGCAAAATAGTTGGGCAAACGTCATCTAAAACTGTTCCAAATTTCAAATTGATAGCATTAGTAGTTCTTGAGATATCCAGCTGTAACAGACGGACAGACAGAGTCATACCATAAGAGTTCCTTTTTACAATTTTGGTACGGAATAGAGTTCCTACCTAATCAAAAAGATTTATTTAAGTTTTTAAATCTTAGCATTTCAAATTATTGGTAAAAATTACCAACATCACGGTTGATGTGCTATGGACCCAAATCTTATTTTCATTTTGTGCCGAACGGAACCCTATTACTAAGCCTCCGCTGTCCGTCCGTCTGTCTGTCAGCGGGCTGTATCTGAACCATAATAGGTAGACAGTCATTCACAGATTGGGTATTTCTATTGCCGCTATAAATAAACATAAAATAAAATAAAGATAAAAATTAAAGGGTGGATTTTTTTTAATATAGTGTTAAATATTATACAGTGGTACAGAACCCTTCGTGTGCGAGTCCAACTCGCACTTGACCGGTTTTTGTAATGTGCCAAATAGAACTGGTGACGATACTTATTTTTTCCCTGAACGCCATGTCCGTCATAAGTACACCTTATGACGGACATGACATTCGGTGTAGGGTAGAAAACAAGTACCTAGTTAGCCAATATTGCAAAAGGTATCCCATCACCCGCTCTCAGTCCGACCAATGCCCATGTATCGTTTGACGATTCGAGTCGGCATACAGTGGTGCACAGATGCACACTTCATCTTTTACATAACAATTTTCGTATTCCCTTTGCACGGTACGTGCAGCCGTGTTCGTTCGGTACAGGTGGCGACAGAAATGATTTCATTTCTGATTCCTTCCGAGTGTCGCTGCATTTTATTTTGGGTTTGCGTTTTAGCTGTGAATAATTAGATTGATTTAAATCTTATGCTGGATTTTGTCAAAGCGTGGGTGATATGCGTTAGTGATAAAAAACTTTTTTACAAAAAAATACAACCAACTTCCAAAAACAACACTACAAAGTGAAAAATAACTTTAATTTCGGAAGTCGGTGTCTAGTTAAATGTATTTTCGTTTTTTGCCACCGACTTCCGAAATTAAAGTTATTTTTCACTTTGTAGTGTTGTTTTTGGAAGTCACTTGTATTTTTTTGTAAAAAAGTTTTTATTTTTCACTTTTTAGTTGTGTACCTACCCCACACAAATTCAAATACCACTACCTGCAAAACAAACTAGAGCATCAACCATATAAAAGTGGGGAAAAAATACGTATTATTGAAGCTAACTCAAAAACTACCAAAGCAAAGTTAATCAATTTTATATTACCAACTGTGATGTATACACTCTTGAACAAAACAAAGAAAACCAAATCGGTCCAGCCATCTTCGAGTAATCGGGGAACATACATAAAAAAAAAAAAAAAGGTTCCGACTAATTGAGAACCTCCTCCTTTTTGAAGTCGGTTAAAAATGTTCATAAACAAGAGAAAATTGCCTATTAACTACGTAGAAACGATATTAATAAAATTTCCCCTTCGTTTGTCTTTCATCAAGTGCGCAATAAAGTGACATAATATATTACAGAATTACTCGTACCTAAGACGTAATAAAACGTATAAGAACTAAGTGCCTAAAGATAGATCACCTAAGTGAGCAAAGTATTGATGGGCACTGGGGGCACTTAATAGTTTTATTACTGCTTGTAAGACAAACAAGATTAAAGATAGAGATGAAATAAAATATATCTAATTTGGAGTACATGTCTAGGTAAGTAGTAGAAACAAAGAAATCTTTAGGAGTTGTGTCAATAAACCTATTCGGCAACTTTTTCTCTTAGGTATGGTTTTGTGTTCAAACCTGTCAAACTAACAGAAAAACGTCTATATAAATAAAAATCAATTGCCGAATGTACGAGTATGTACGCGCATCACTTCAGAACGAATTAGCCAAATAGGTGCATATTTGGCTAATTCATTTTTTGTTGTTTGTGATTGTCAGGACAAGGTTTGTATGAAAAAAATGTTTGAAAAGTTACCGGGAAAATTTGAAAATTCGGAAAAACTGAAAGTACATTTTCTATGGGAATTTTGTATGAATTATTGAAATTTTGACAGGACCACGTTTGTCGGGTCACTACTCCCCATAAAACTAAGCGAAAAAGCATCGTCCATAACTCAAAACCAGATCAAAAGTAATGAAAAATATTCTCGAGTAAATGTTAAACTGGAATAACTCGCATAACTACTCGCATTTACCATTCATTATACCAAAAATCAAAAATAATAGTTGATAAAGTTTTGAGCTCGCCAGTACGCTCGAGGCTGACTTGCCAAAGAACGCCAGTCCTCCCGTTTTGACTCGCTTTCCGTATTAAATTAACTTTTGTTCTGCAGTGTACCGCGACTGCACGATTCGAACGTTCTATGTTTTCCGTGTTTTCGTGTAATGCTACATGTTAATGCCTGTTCGTAGTTTTTGTGAGTCTTTTTTTAGTGTTCAGAACTTTGTGTAAAAATAATTGAAAATGTAGGAAACAGAGAGCGCGTTATTTGCGCTGTAGCAACTGGTTTTTAGCTTCACTTTACTGAAATCATCTGCCGGTTCTTGAATGTTTATTCAGTCAGATGTTTACTTCTATGATTGCTTGTTACCAATTTATTATTTATTTTAATCAAACATGAAAACACTTAACATTCGATTTAATTTTGTTTCAGTCTTGATAGAGCTTCCAGCATTCTGGGTAAGTGCTTATATTGTGACACTAGTAGTTTAAGAACTTTTTGTCATTGATTGCGAACTGACGCATAATCCCAAAAACCCGAAAAAGCCAAGGCTTAAATGGAAATAAAACAACCGACCAAGTGCATGTCGGACCACTCACAATGAAGGGTTCCGTAGTCGGGATGAATTTATCCCAAGAACAAAGTTAACATTGTAGTCTCCCATACAATTCAACTGTAAATGAAAGTTTGTACTCACAATATTGATAGATTTACCATGTTATTTTAAGACCACAGACTTCTTATAGGTTTTCCTATAATCTACAGGTATAGAAATATTTTTTGTATTTTTTTCAAAATTTAGGCCCCGTAGTTTCAGAGATAAAGGGGGGAATGGTCAATTTTCGTCTATTTTCTTAAATAACTTTCAAACGATTTATTTTAAAATTATAAAAAAAATATATTTGAGACCCTATAGAAAGCCTTTTTATTTAATATGTCACGCGGTATAATTTGCAAAACTTATTTTTTTAATTTTCTTTATTTGCCTACAAAAGTGACCCCCATATTCAAAATTCATTTATTTACTTTACCCGTCCGTGTTTGGGTCACAGAAATTCATACGTGTACCAAATTTCAACTCATTTGGTTCATTAAATTCGGAGCAAATTGGCTGTGACAGTCGGACAGACAGACACGAGTAATCGTGACGCTCACTCTAATGTCTCGCTGATGGTGGCGCGTGTTGGATCATTTAGCTAATCCATGCGTCAGGTTCGTGAACAAGCGCTGTCAGTGAAGGCTGGTCATACCTTAGCGGCCACGGCTTATTTTAATTTAATTTAAATATTTGAATTGTTTTTTTTTTTTAAAGACGCTTTTAACGTTCTGCATCGTTCTCACATGTGAAATTTCAACATGAATGATGTAACCATTATTTTGTAACCATATCTTGATTTAAAAGAGTGTCCGTGGAGTTTCTTGCCCGTTCTTCTCCATAGGTACCTACTATGCTTTGGAATGGGCGCCTAGCTTCATCTTTTTGACTGACCGACCCCTTGACAATTCAAAAGTGCCTGTAATTGGTTTAATTGAAATAAATGCTTTGAGTTTGAGTTTGTATAAGGGTTCCGTTTTTTCCTTTTGAGGTACAGAACACTAAAAAGATTCTAAAGGACAAAACCCTAAGGAAAACAGCCATTAAATAACTACCCACAGCGAACGTTAACACACTTTGACACGATCAACAAAAAACGTCGGACCCTATAAAAACGAGACTTAAAAAGCTACCTATAGGTATTTCTCATACAAAATTTAGCAACGGTTTAGGACATAAAGAAACCACTTTATCGGTGCACGCAGTAGTTAATACTCCTGCGAATTTAGATGCCCTATAAAAATGTCGAATGTTACCTATTTTTATTATATTGATTTCCTTTAGGGCACTGGATGTAAATGTAGTTCGTGGGTGAATAATTAAGGTGTTTAGGAATAGAACGGGAAATAATTTTGTTATTTGCAGCTTTACAAGGCAACAACGTGTTTTTTTATTGGTTACAACATGTAAATTACGTTTTTGAAAGATTGGCTATTAAGTTACGGGTTGCTAGTTTGATTGCCGAACATAATTAAGCTTTGACTAAACGTAATAATTACCTACAGCAGTATGTAATACTCGTATATGCCGTTTTGTCGCGCATTTTCACATTTTTTGACACATTTGTTTAGGTTTAATTTCTACAATGTGCCGACGCTATAGTGACATTAATTAAAGACACAGGTAGGGTTAGTGGTCAGTAATCATAAAAATTATAATAAGACAAAATATTTAATAAATTGAAAAAAAATATAGCAAACTAAATAATAAAATAATAACCAAAATTAGGATCACTCTATGCAAACGACTCATTCATGAAGCTATTGTTCTTTGTCAGCTGGTAGAAGGCAGTTGACCGACGCTTTTTTTTTTTGTTTATCGTTTGTTTATTGTTCTGACTCAGCTGTGAGTAGCTTAATGAATTAATTTTTTGCAAAACCCCCCGAAAAAAACTCGAGTGGCGTGACCTTTTTTTCTCGTCCGTTTTAATTTCATCTTTGCGCTATAGGTTGCTCCAAGACGCTATTTTAGAAAATTGTAAATAAATCGCTAAATAATATCGTCCAATGAAATTAAAATATCTTTATAAAACGAAAACGCGGAACCGTATACGCGAGTCAAGTTAACGTCGTGATTGCAGCGGCACCTTGTATACTGCCTCGTTGGTCGTTGGGCTAGTGGTTGCAAGCGCGGGATTCGATTCAGATAGGATAAAGTGTTATTGGGTTTTCCATCTCGAATTTCTTAGTAGCAGCCCGGAGTCTGGATTAGGGCCTGGTTGATGGCAATAGGCTCACGGGATTACATGGGATTTAAACGGAACTATCGAAATGTAGGTGTACTAAATTCCTACCTAACCTATCGCGGGCACAAGGCGTTATGTTCTGTTCCTGTATTGTTTACATAGTTTATCAAAATTGACACAACAATGGAGCCATATAGTACTGTTTTGTACACTGAATTTAACCTTCAATTCAACAAACCATTTCATCGATCCTCGAATACTCATTTCCTCTCATCTCATCTAACAAGTGTATAAGCCAAGTACGCTGAACATAAACATGATTGTCTTACTGTGCTGATTTATATCCAATCGGAGGCCGCGCCGATACTTGCTTATTTATTCTAGGAGTGGGCCGGAAGGGCACTCGACCGGATGTGGTTGTTGAAAGGTGTGGGCTAACTTATGGACATTGGCGATATAGGATTTTTTGAGTTGGATAGAACCGAACCTACCGTATGGATTGAAAGAAGTATTTTGTGTAAATAGCAATTCTAATAACTATGTCGAAAGAGGAGGAGATAACAAAGAGTTACTCAAGAGATAAAGTCCAAAATAAAAATTCAAGCTAAGGTGAGAACTAAGTTCCATGATCAAGTCTGAGGCTAAGATTAATAAACGTTTCTTAGCACTTACTTTGGCTAAGCGTTATTCCTGTCACTGTCGCACAACTGTCAAATTACAAGTGCAAGATAGAGACGGAAACATGTCGAAGCCAAAGTTCGTGCTAAGTAACGTTTAAAGATCTCGGCCTTAGACTAAGTCTAGAGTTAGCCAAGTTCAAGTCTAATTCAAAGTCCATGATCTAATAGAAGTCAGTCCAAGGCCAGGAATAAGTCGAATTCCTGATTACACGGAGCTCGAATAAGATTGCAGTGGTAATATTTTTTAGTTCAATAAAGCGTTTCTCTCTTATCTTGTACCATAACGTGCTGGAAACATATTTAGGGCGTACTTCCTATATCAGAAATATTGCTTCAGTACCTACGCACCGTGTTTATTGTCGGCGCCGTCACTCTTGCCCGAACGAGCCGAATGTTACGCGCACCTGAAGATTTCCAAGATAATAATTATGTTACTGAGATTTTTGCCACGTTTAGATAAAAACAATATTTGCTATGTTTCGGTAAGCCAGTTAGGGTAGAAATAAATAATGATCAAATGATAATTTGGTAGCTATCCAGAATTGAATATAGCGCGCTGAAAATGGTAGGTAACATTTTTAGCAATATTCTTAGTAAAACTTTTTTATCGTAAAACTTAGTGATTTGGGCTTTATCAGAACCATAATTAGGGATGAGTGAAAAAAAAATTCTTTCAGTAGGTACGTACTTAATTATTCCAGTTGCTGTCTTCTGTATTCAGTCCATCCATAATGAGGTCATTATATTCAGCCGCAGAGCTCGAGTAGGAATCAGTCGTACTCAGCCGATGTGTCGCTAAGTGGATCACTCAAGAACATCTCGCCTCTAATACTCGTATCTGAGTCAAGAGGTACATCAACTCAACCAATCGGCAATCACTGTATATTGTTAAAGTTCCATTAAGGTTCTACTAGGCTGCAAAAGTTTTTCGTCTCTTCTAATACCGAGAAAGCGCAAGTATTTCAGAGCATTTGACCCAGCTTTTTCTTCAGCATTTTCAATATACCTAGTGTTGGTAAAAATAATCCGTATTTTTGGACACCTAAGACCTATGTTCGCCGTTTATTTTTGTAACGAGCACTTTCTTAAAAACCACTCTCATACAAAAACAAAATCACACACGCGCAGGTGGCACATTTACAGCCATTCGTAACTCTGAACTTATCCCCAACTTAGGCGGAGAATTTTTTATTCTATTACCAAATTCCTTAATCGGTTCGTGGGAGGGTGGAAACTTTAGTTCGCCCCTTGAGGGGCAATCATCCCCAGTTAGGGCAGTTATCGTTTTCTGCGGCTCCTCTAAATGCTATTATTACTCGGGCTTTTACGCGTTCAATTATTCTTTTCGACGATAAGTTTTGAGTCAACAGACGGATTACAGGATATTTTCGCGAATTATTTTCGAAATTGTTATTTCTGTGGTTCGTTTCGTTTTTAATGCGATTTGTTTGACGGTAATGTTTATTCATGTAGGCTTGTTTTGTTAAAAGATGATACTTATGTCTGAGGTCTTGTGGGCAAAGTTTATCTGGTAAAAAATACTTTTCATTTCAACCCTCTACGCTTAGGGTTCAATTATTATTTATGTGGCCCATCTAAAGTGAATCAATTTGTCTTCAACTTGATTCCCAATGCATTGTTGTGATGGTTCGTTTAGATTTAAGTAATTGCGTCTGTTCCACTGAGTCTGTCAGAAACTCTAATTGTTGGCCAAACTTTCTATAACTTGGATGGAATCGTGCCTCGTAGAAAATCAGAGAATATTCGTGATAGAAGGAGGATCAATAAATAGAATTATTACTTTTATTTGGAAGAGATAAACAACAAATTGATAGAAATTCGACGACTGATGAAACACGAAGTTTACCGAGAGACATTAAGAAAATATGTCCCTCGGCAAACTTTGTGTTTCATCAGTCGTCGGATCTCTATCAGTTGCTCTTTGCACTTAGTGTAGACCGAACTAACTCTTTATACTACCAAGTCGATTGAGAGCGTCTGGTCTGCACCAAGTGCAAAGGGCAACTGATAGAAATCTGACGACTGACGAAACACGAAGTTTGCCGAGAGACATTAAGAAAATAGCTGTACTGTACATACATAAACCCACGCCTTCTTCCCATGGGGGTAGGAAGAAACTACAGAACGCCACCTGCTACGATTCTTACATATTCCTTTTGCCTCGTTTACGTTCATACATCTGGCCACACACGCACGACGGTTGCGAGTACTACGCACCTGATCTTTCTGAAGAATATCACCGATAAGGTCACTATAGAGATGAACAAGTTCGTAGATTTAGGCTCGAATTACAGAACGTCACTCAACACTCAAGCATTAAGTACTTAAAACTAGTTTCAACCAATCAAATGGCTTGAATCTAGTTCCAAGTAATGTTTGAGTAAACTCAAACTCAAACTCAAACTCAAACTCAAAGCATTTATTTCAATTAAACCAATTACAGGCACTTTTGAATTGTCAAGGGGTCGGTCAGTCAGAAAGATGAAGCTAGGCGCCCATTCCAAAGCATAGTAGGTACCTATGGAGAAGAACGGGCAAGAAACTCCACGGACACTCTTTTAAATCAAGATATGGTTACAAAATAATGGTTACATCATTCATGTTGAAATTTCATATGTGAGAACGATGCAGAACGTTAACAGCGTCCTTAAAAAAAACAATTCAAATATTTAAATTAAATTAAAATAAGCCCTGACCGCTAAGGCATGCCCAGCCTTCACTGACAGCGCTTATTCACGAACCTGACGCATGGATTGGCTAAATGATCCAACACGCGCCACCATCAGCGAGACATTAGTGTGAGCGTCACATACTCTCAGTCGCCAGGGCACATTCAAGTCAAACAAAGACGTACCCAGTAAATGGTAGCTTTAGAGTATGTACATAGTACTCACACATGTGCTATGCAATTATATAATACAAAGGAGATTGAGTCTATACAATGCAATGATAGTCTTACAATCTTCAGCATCTCCAACAGTATCTTCAAATGTTAATTAATTAGTTGTGGTTGTGGAGCAGGACCAGCATTGAGCCAAGCATTTTTATCGGTTATGTAATCCCCAAACTTATAATATGCCTGCCTGCATAGTGTGCGTTTTATACAAGTTTTGAATTTAGTCTCATTGAGTTGAAGTATGTGTGGAGGTATTTTATTGTAACATTTTAAACAGTATCCCATGAACGACGTGTCTACTTTAGCTAGTCTGAAACCTGGTTGAGCTAATAGGTCCCTTTTTCTAGTACTATAATTATGCCTTTCACCTCTTTTACTAAAAAGATGTAAATTTTTCCTTACCTACATGATATTTTCGTAGATATATTGACAAGGTACCGTCATGATGTTAATTTCCTTAAACAGTTCCCTTAGAGAATCGCGCTTGCGGAGATTATATATGGCTCTAATGGCTCTTTTCTGCAGAATAAAAATTGACTCGATGTCTGCAGCCCGTCCCCAAAGTAAAATACCGTAAGACATGATACTATGAAAGTAACTAAAATAGACTAGCCGCGCAGTATCTACATCAGTAAATTGACGGATTTTTCTGACAGCATATGCTGCTGAACTTAGCCGTCCTGCAAGTGATGTTAAATGAGGACCCCATTGTAGCCTAGAGTCGAGCGTGATCCCCAAGAAAACGGTTTTATCGACGAATTCTAGTTTCTCTTGATTCAATACTATCTCACAATCACTACTTTTTACATTTATATAGTATATTGTACCATTTGTATAGTATTTATATAGTATATAGTGACATTCTGTAATACGGGCATTAGTGTAACAAATTCTTGATTAGGTACTAGAACAAGATATGAGTTAGCAAAACAGCTGTTTTTCTAAAGCCGTGTCTCCTGCGCGTCCTTTTGCGAAACATTGCCTACACAAAAACATCGAAACAAAGAGGTGTGGCTTAAATATATTTGAATACGTAGGGGACAGCTTGTGTAAGAAAACAAATGAATATGTATTAGGTTTTTGTGTAAAGTTTCGCAAAAAGACGCGCAGGAGACACGGCTTTATAAATACCTTTTCTATTTATTGCGTAGACCGCAGTAGACCGTTTTTTCAAGAGTGTTACCATGGAGACAGCCCTTTTACTGACATGCCTATTGCTCATGCTTGCTTATTTTTGACTTGTATCTGTCACCGTAAGATTGTGAGAACCATTTATAATCTATCAGTATTATTTCCGTTCACTTTGTAAAAGATTTATTTATTTTAGATTAGAAACGAGAAAAGTTCAATATATTTATAATATAAACATAACCTTAAAATAACAAAATTATATCCTAACTTAACTAAAACTATTAAAACACTAAAATATGGCATCGAAAAATTCCTCCGTATCGTTGTCGACTGGTAAAGTACCCAAGAGAATGGCGGCATTGCCACGTTGTATGGCAATGCTAAGCCTCTGGCCAAGGTAAAAGCCAGCCCTTGGGTCACGGGAAGTGTCAACCAGCCGCTTGGAGATTTCGTTCCTCCACGGCCCAAGGGTTTCAACCCCAAACGGCTTTATTTTAATATTCTTAATAATTTCCGGAGTGTACCATACTGGGTAAATATATCTATTATTAATTGAATTATTATTATTATTTTTCAATGTCACACACTTGTCAAAACTTTCGTAAATCTTACTATAAAATAAATTTAAAACTATTTCCGGATCACGTAAATGGTACATCTCATTCCATTTTATTTCCGCTAACAAAGTATACATTTGATAAAAGTCAGCTTTATTAAAATTCCATAATTTACAAGTTGAATGTAGAAACCTACGCATATTATGCGGTGGCTCACTAGTCCCAGAAGGCGATAATTGTTTGTAAACACACTCTCGGCTTCACCTAATCGTCTTACTCATTTTATTTCGAGATATTTCTTTTAAATACAGAGCCCACGTTGACATAGCCAGTGTTGACATCATTTATAAACTGTCTGATTAGAAACTGTCGAAATATTGTGAACTGGGTGAAATAGGTTAGTTAAGGTTAGTTAGAACTGTGAGCAACCACAAGCGAGCGGTGCCGCGGCAGCAGCCGACGAGCTCTGCTTCCAAGTTGCTTGCAGCTAGACAGACTATTTTCCCATGGATACATTATAGACTATCTAAATATAATGCGTTAAGTTATTAATGGCTTGTTGCATTTCATAATTTACTGACTCAACTCAACTCAAAGCATTTATTTAAAATAATAATTAAAATTCAAAAGTTGCAGCATTTTTGAAATGTCAATTTTTTTTTGTTTTATTATCATCTTTTACTGGGGTAAAGAGGAGAATAAAACAAAAAAAAAATCAAATCGGCAAGCAGTTTTTGAGTTTAAGCGAGACTAACGGACAGCAATTGATTTTTATATATAAGATATAACATAAATAGAAGACCAGGTTTCCTCACAATGTTTTTCTTCACCGATGTCAATGCGTTGTGTTTTATTTACATATACCTACCAACATAAATAATAATGTATTCCACGTAAAAAACATATGGGCTTGTTAGTCAGAATTCAGCAGAAACTCGGAAGTGGCACAAAGCTTCCGAACGAAGCAAATATATCCGGAAATAATGAACAGCTTCCAATATCGTTTGTTGAAACGTTCTCGTTTTCGACTGTTTAAAGTATCATTTAACAGCATTCAGTGAAAACTTTAAATGGCAGTACGAGTACACGACACAAATGTTTCGGATTCGGGAAAGATGGAAATAAAATAAATATTTATTTTTGTGAGTTTTTATCGGTAAGCTGCTGAAATTATAATAACAGCCTGATATTTTTTGACGTCTTTTTGTCTGGTTGAAGACTTCATTGTATTTGTATCTGACAAATGGATATACGAGTAAGGATTGCAGTAGTTATTAGAGCATTTAAGCGCCTTCTCCCCATATTCCATGTTGATGAACCTATTTCAAAATGTTTGGGAACTACTCCGTTGTCTGCTTTCCTAGTATAATTAAACCGCGATTCCGCTACATTATACCGCTCCACTATCGATCAGTTCAACTCTTTAGACGTACATTTATTAATTTATTAATAGCATTTATTAATAGCGAAATTGTTGAACTAATTGAATAATAAACTGCTAGAAAATGTAAGTGTCAATCACTGTCCATTCTATGGTTGCCTGGAAGAGATTGCAGAAAGCGATAAGGCCGCCCATTGTATATTTTGTAGTTTGTGTCTTTTTTTTTTGTTATGTATTTTTGTGGTGTACAATAAAGTATATATAAATAAATAAATAAATAAATAAATAAATAAGTGGTAGACACATATAAAATGTATGTAGTACATACTTATAAAGTATATACTTTTACTCTCAGCTCAGTGATTATTGCAATCACCACTCCCGGTAAGTGAACACTATACACACTATACGGTCTTATTCTTAAGATATTATAAATACGAGTATGCAACGTAATGTAAGGAGTTATTATTGTTAAATGTGTACGAACAAAGCTAGACTTAACGCAAAATTAAGGTTCCTGAAACTTTTCAAACAACATGAATATTTCTTTAATTGTAATAGGTTGGGGAAAAAGTTTCTTCGCATTTTTTAAGAAAATTCAAAACATTTTTTAATATGCATTATTTACATTTATCTAAAGTATGTAGGTACCATTTTGTTCGATAACTTTTTGCCATCTTGTAGGTAGGGACATGATCCCATTGCTATAGAAATTTTGGGACTTGTGATCAAAATACCGCGACAAGTGGTTTTGGCAGTCCTCCCGTGATGTTAACCTGACACTGCCTAAAGAATTCTGAAGAGACCGAAACAGGTGGAAATCTGAAGGTGCAAGGTCAGGACTATACGGCGGATGCATTAACACCTCCCAGCCAAACTCTCTTAATTTTTGCTGAGTGGCTAAAGATGTGTGTGGTCTAGCGTTATCATGATGAAAAACCACACCCCTTCTGTTGATTAATTCCGGCCGCTTTCTCTCAACTTCTTGCTTTAATCTCATCAGTTGTTCGCAGTAGAGTTCAGAATCGATGGTCCTGCCTGGTTGTAACAGCTCATAATGAATAATGCCCTTCCAATCCCACCACACACACAGCATCACCTTGTTGCGAGTTAGCCCGGGTTTCGCCACAGTCTGTGAAGCCTGACCGGCCTTTGACCACGACCTTTTTCGCACATTATTGTCGTACGTGATCCACTTTTCATCACCAGTTATCAGCTTCTTCAAAAATGGTTCGGATTCATTACGTCGTAATAAAGAATCACAAATGAGTACACGGTTCATTAGGTTTCTTTCAGTGAGCTCGTGAGGTACCCAAATATCGAGCTTTTTTGTGTACCCAGTTTTTTTTTAAATGCGCCAAAACTGTTTTGTGGTCAATTCCCAGTTCTTCAGCTACGACATAACTACTGATCCACCTGACGACCTTGCTCCACTTTTTCAAAAATGGCATCCATTTTATCCGTAATAGGGCGACTAGAGCGCGTGCATCTTTGACATCAAAATTTCCGGATTGAAAACGCTTAAACCAAATTTCTGCTACTCTCACAGACACTGCACTGGGTCCATAAACATCGCAAATTTTTTTCGCGGCTTGCGTTTCATTTTTACCTTTTTTGTAGTAAAATTTTAAAATGTATCGAATTTCTTCATTAGATTCACTCATCTTGACAGTACGAAAAACAAATGAAAATAACACATTTTCCTAATTTGAATTTGGAATTAAGTTCTTTAAAATTTAAACTTTCAATGATACCAAAACCAGCCAGATACAAATAGTATAGCCAAAGAGATTTTATTTTAAGTTCATACATACTATAATGCGAAAAGACTTTTTCCCCAACCTAATATAAATATGAAATACTAGCGTTTGCCCGTGGCTTCGCTCGTGTTAATTTAGAATTTGACAATTAATTAGGGTTGTACTCTGTTTGTGATAATATAACTCAATCATGATTCGAAAGACACGTGGCGCCATCTATTATCGTAAGAAAGGTTATTGTTGTTTTCTTCGGGAACAGTACCTACTTTTTTCGGGATGAAAGGTCCCTATGTCCGTTTCTGTACACCAGACAACGATGCAAAATTTCAGGATGATCGATTCAGTGGTTTAGGCGTGAAACAGTAACAAACAAAGAAAAAAAAAACTTTTGCATTTATAATATTATGGTTAGGGTGGTTATGGATGATAATCCATAACCAACAATTCAGCAAACAACAATTCAGTCAAATAAAAAAAATTTAAACAGACTTTACCAGTCTGTCAACCAGGCTTTCCAGATCCAAGTTGTAGTATAAAAATGGGCTAAAACACTCAGTCAGCAAGAAATTAAAGAATTTGCTAGGCTTAATACTGAGTAGAGGAGTTAAGCTTATTTTTAAGCTGGACCGAGTGGCTTCGTTGATAATTTCACTCAAACTGCTTTAATAAAAGAAGTAATTAATGGTTTATATTGTACTTTTGGCGTTTCGCTGTTGGCTTTTTTGTTTTAAATATTTTCAGAAGCTTTTAGCATTTTAGATTTCCGTTTAGTGAATTAATAAATTTAAAATTTGGTTTTCACTTTCAAAACTTTATCTTTTGTAAAAAGTGGATTTCAGTAATACATGAAAATACAGGACTTTTTTTGTTTTTGAAATTCACCCAATAGCCACTTGAGATTCATGGTTAGTTTTATTATTTTCTTATGAGTACCTACACCATAGTGTTTACAACATCACCAATAAGGTGACTTAATTAGTGATGTTTTTCAGAAAGGTGTATGTCTGGACATACACGCACGCCGGTTGCGTACATACATCTGGAGGTATGAACGTAAAGGAGGCAAAAAAAATACAACCGACTTCCAAAAACAACACTACAAAGTGTAAAATAACTTTAATTTCGGAAGTCGGTGTCTAGTTAAATGTATTTTCGTTTTTTGCCACCGACTTCCGAAATTAAAGTTATTTTTCACGTTGTAGTGTTGTTTTTGGAAGTCGGTTGTATTTTTTTGTAAAAAAGTTTTTATTTTTCACTTTTTAGTTGTGTACCTACCCCACACAAATTCTAATACCACTATCTGCAAAACAAACTAGAACATCATCCATATAAAAGTAGGGAAAAAACAAGTATTATTGAAGCTAACTCAAAAACTACCCAAGCAAAGTTAATCAATTTTATATAGGACTAACTGTGATGTATACCCTCTCGAATAAAATAAAAAAAATCCAAATCGGTCCAGCCATCTTCGAGTAATCGGGGAACATACATAAAAAAAAAATAATAAAAAAAAAAAGCTTCCGACGAATTGAGAACCTCCTCCTTTTTGAAGTCGGTTAAAAAGGAGTATGTAAGGATCGCAGCAGTTGGCGTTCTGAAGTTTCTGCCTACCCCCATGGGAAGAAGGCGTGAGTTTATGTATGTATTTATGTACACTATGTAACAATGTGGGTAATGTACATACACATGATTATTAACCGACACAAAAACACTGCATAATTTTAGCCTCCATTCAATGCAACATAATTTCACGACTTTAATAATACAATCTCTATTTATTCTACAGCAGCAGAACCAGTAACTGCGTACTACAGTGGCTATTTTGTTACTTCTTATATTCCTTAGTGAGCAGTCGGACACAATGGCACACAACAATAAAGGAAGAACAAAATAGATAGATGTTCCTGTCGACAAAGGACTGCACAAAACACGTTTTAGTGAATACTTTTATAAATGTTACAATAGGAAGTTGAAACGTAATTTATTACAATAACGTAAGGGAGGTAAGTAATGGAAAAATTTTCAAACCGAATCTTACTCATAGATTATTATTTTTATGCTACGTTTAGTGTTTGGACTCATAATCCGCCTAATTTATATGCTACGTTTAGTGTTTGGACTCATAATCCGCGTAATTTTTATGCTACGTTTAGTGTTTGGACTCATAATCCGCGTAATTTTTATGCTACGTTTAGTGTTTGGACTCATAATCCGCCTAATTTTTATGCTACGTTTAGTGTTTCGGCTCATAATCCGCGTAATTTTTATGCTACGTTTAGTGTTCGGACTCATAATCTGCCTAATTTTTATGCTACGTTTAGTATTTGGACTCATAATCCGCCTAATTTTTATGCTACGTCTAGTGTTTGGACGCCTAATTTTTTACTTAGCCCATGTTGTGGTCAATTTTCAGCACGGTTTTCAGACTAAGGAAATAGAAAGAAAGAAGAAAGAAAATACGTTTATTTGCGGTAAACATGACGCAGAGAAAAAAACACTGACACAAAAAAAAGAACAAGTTGGGGGAAAATATTGCGTCACATCCACGCAAAACGGCCATCGCTCAGCATAATGCTAAGACCCCATGCGAGACAGAGCCCCAGCGCTGCTGTTCAGCGACAGCCGGCGTTGACGTGATGACGTCAACCGGTGCAGCATGCAATCCTAATCCTAACTAATATTATAAAAAAAAATAAAAATGTTTTAATATCAGACACAAAGGCCCATAGCATGTTAGTAGCAAAAATGACTTAAAACCTATGTTAGTAGATACAAATTAAAATTTTATTTAGAAAATGGTAGGTAGGTAAGTCTATCGAGCTGAATGTATAACATGCAGCTTGACAAATCTATCCATCGCAGGCCCATCCAGTCTATCCGCAAATACCTTAAGGATACTGTTGGTGCTTCCCCTGACTCTGCATAGTAGCGACGCAACTTTCTTACGCATTATTTATTTTATTTTATTTTATTTATTTGGAAGAACAAACAATTACACATTATATAGTACAAATAAATAGAAAATAAGGAGTTATACAAATGTGCAACCAACAACGTTCTCCACAGATACACAAAAAGACAAAGACAATATTGATAAAGTAAAAGTCGGACAGAATAGAAAAGATAGACATAAATTACAGCAGCAAGGAACATTAGAGAAATTTACAATACATTTTTGATTGTGTCAAGCAAGATCTTTTTAAATTTTCCAACGGATAAAGCAAATAGATCCAAGTTAGAGAAAAACTTATTAAAATTGCCTGTAAGGCGACGTAGAGGTGCCCGCAAGCCTGCATTTGTACGACTAGGAGTGACGGCGAAAACTGGTCGTGTGCGCACCCGACGTCCCTGAATGGTTCTAGGGACAACATAGCATAGCTTGTTACAAATATCCATACAATCATATAAATTGTTACACAGATCGTAGATTATCGCGAAGTAATCATCTGTGCGCGCATCCACGAACATGCCTGACGCACTACAATAAGGTGGAAGCTTCAACATCACCCTGAAGGCATTGTTGTATTGGATGCGCAGGGTATTGTCCGCCTTTTGGGTATGATTAGCCCAGAGGCTGCTGGTGTAGAATGTCTGGCAGTAAGCCTTGAATAGTGTGATTTTAACGGGTACTGAACAACCAGCAAACCTTCGTGCCACCATATTCCTCCTCACAGCCAACGCCCTGCGCTCCCTTTCCATATCCAAATCGTCTTTTAAATCTTCAGTAACAATATGGCCTAGGTCTTTAAATTTGGTTACTCTTTGTAAAAGTGACCCGTTAAGTGTTACGGGAGGGACATACGATGGACTTTTATTTTTACCTGTAAACACCAACAGTTCACTTTTCTTAGGGTTGTACTTAAGCCCATGCTGCTCGGCATAAATTTCACATAGCGAAAGCATCTTTCTCATTCCACATATTGATCTGCGTAGCTTAAATTATTTACATTTACTCCGTCCACGTGACATCCGACATGTGTGCTGCTGAGCTCCACAAGTAGTTTGTTAACATAAACATTAAATAATCGTGGGGATGTAAGACCACCCTGCCTGACGCCACATTCGAGTTTATAAGGGTCAGAAAATGCATTTGACCACTTTACAAAATTTCTCTGCTTCCCATACCACAAAGATAGTATGGATACCATTGAGTCAGGTATACCCGCCTCCCGCAGTTTCTCCCATAGGACATTATACGAAACCAGGTCAAAGGCTTTCGATAGGTCCAGGAAACAAGCATACACTGGTGTTTTCCTATCTGTGTAGTATTTGACAGTGTGCTTCAATGCATAAATTGCACTCTCAATAAAAGCGAAAGGGAGTTTGTTTGTTGGTTTGTTTGTTTGTGCTTTCACGCTAAAACGGCTGAACGGATTTGGATGAAATTTGGCACACGGGCAGACCATGACCTGGAAAAGGACATAGCCTACTTTTTATCGACATACCACACGGGTGAATCCGCGGGCGGAATCCAATTAAATAGAAATAAAAAATATATAAATAAAATAAGTACACAATAAGTACTTAATTCTAAATAGTATGTAAATATAATATTTAAAAGGCAACATTAAGCAGCATAACTAGGCCACTAGATTGTGGTCATCATGCGGAGACCTAATCGTGTCCTCCTACCAAGTGTTGTTATATAATATTGGAATGGTCACCAACCCGCGGCACCCGCATCATAAGAGCAGTTTCTTTCAAAAAGCATAGTAGTCCTTTGACCGTATGTAATGAACCAAGAATTTCTGTCAGAACCTTCATGCTCATAATAATTTTCTTGGTACACAAACATCCAACAAGCAGCCGAGCTAATGAAGCAGCCACTACGTTCTATCTCTAAAATTGGCTGCCTTTTATAAACAAAATACATCCGTTTTTATCCCCTTATCAGCATACATGTTCCCTTCAGCCTGGCTCCTCCGACCTGTCACGACTGCCATCAATCTTATCGGTGAATATTTCTTGATTCCAACCCTCGAACGGCATCGAAAAAATATGCCACACGAATTTATATTCGCGACATAGATACTACGTGGTAGTGATGTCACTTCACGGGATGTTGAAGGTCCTGGCATGTGTCTTCCGAGGATTATTATCCACTGAAGACGCACGCCAGTGTCGTGAGCATATTTCGGGTACGTTCAGCTAGCAAGCTCCTCATTCGGCAAAGCACCGAGCCAAACTGGATGCCTGGTAGATTCATTACTAACAATGTTTGTTTTGAGCCGAATCCTGCCGATATGTGTAGGTAACTAGGTACTAAAATTATATTGAGAGCTACTCTGAAACCAAGTCTATGTGCCAGCAACGTCACTTAATCAGGAAGATATTTTTTCCAATTCCCGTAACCCACGTGTTCGCATCCCTAGCAGTGACGTCACAATGTGTCGCAGCGACGCTACGCGGTTGACAAGCGCTTAATCAAGATGGCCGGAATTCCCGAGTTTTTCCGCCATTAACAATGTTGACGGTAGTTCGAGACAAGCGATCGGTAATTACTTGCAGATTTAAATGTTGCTACAATGGTAAACACATTAGTGTCCATCACTTATGTTCGAAAACTGATAGTTTGTGTACCAGTCGTTGTTATAAGAAATTGCGTAAATGGTTCTTTGAAAATGCTGCGAGCTTTCCAAAAACAATATTATGAAAGATTTTTAAATGAGTAATTAACAAAATGTTGAACACAGGTAGGCAGGTATCATCCAAGCTTGCTACAGTATTCTTAGATAATAGTACAGTATTCGTCGATTTAGATAGGTATGCATCGGGCGTGTTTCCCCTACAATATCCTTGATTTTAAACCTTCTTGAAATTACGAGAGACCACTTTCCATCTTTTCCACAAACCATTACAACACTACAACAGAACATTACATTCTACACCCGCAAAGCTAAAGAAATACGAATCGCATGTGGAAGGAAATATTAAAAGAATAGGAAAGCTAATTTCCGCGCCACCGTTATCACACGCGGAACGAGCAAATAATGGTATCGGCGACGAGTGATCCGAATTTGTGAGATCGAGACCGAGACCGAAACCGAGATACCGGCGGAGATTAGCTGGGTGAAGGGAGAATACTAATCCTGTGCTGAAGATTTGGAACAACGTGGGAGGTATTTTTTGTTACGATTTTTTCGTATCTCATGTTGTGTAGAATGATTTGAGACTAAGTTGGCTTGTGATTAGATTAAAGTCTCGTAAATTTCATTTCATTTCATTTCGTTCATTTCGTTTATTTAATAACAATGTTACATTGTGTCTGAATGTGTTACAAAAAATAAATAGTTAAATATATAAATACGCTGAAATCTAAAATTATGTAGGTATAGACAACTTAAAGAAAGACAAATAATAGGTCTTTACCTATGAAATTGCCGTTTTGTATGAAAAAATTTAAAAGAATTTTTTTCATGCATTTTTTATTTGTATTAATCGAAGTAATCACCCATGCAATCAATGAATCTTTGTCAACGCAGTGGCAGTTTATTGATGCCCTTCTTAAAGAAATCAGCTGGACGGGAGGCAACAAATTCTTCAAAGGCATTTTGTACTGCCTCTCGGGTATTGAATTTTTTTCCCGCCAAGAAGTTATCCAAATTCTGGAAAAAGTAATAGTCTGTAGGCGCAAGGTCTGGTGAGTAGGGCGGATGACGGATAGCTTCCAACCCCAGTTCTTGCAACTTGGAGACCGTCTGCTGTGCAGTATGAGGTCGCGCGTTGTCGTGCAGGAGCAGCGGAGACGAGCGATTGACCAATGCTGGTTGGAGATGTGCCAGCTTCTCCATCATTATGTTCAGTTCTTCACGGTACACATCTGAAGTAATGCTCACCCCGTTTGGTAAGAAGCTGTGATGAATCACACCGGCGCTAGACCACCAAACAGTGACCATCACTTTTCTAGGGGTAAGTTTTCGTTTAGGGCATTGTTTAGGTGCTGAACCAGGATCCAACCAACTTGCTGAGCGCTTGCGGTTATCAAACAGAATCCATTTTTCATCACAGGTAACAATGCGGTTCAAAATTCATTCATTTGTGTGTCTGTTGGCAAGGCACGTCTCGACGCGTACTTCGCGCTGGCGATCATTGAGTTCGTGGGGCACCCATTTGTCAAGCTTTTTTACCTTGCCAATTTGACGCAAATGGACCAATATTGTTTTGACGCTAACGTCGAAAGCTGCTGCTAATTCAGCCGTAGATTGTGTATCATCAGCATCCACAATCGCCTTTAATTCGTCATTGTCGACCAAAGTCTTTGGACGACCGCGAGGTTCATTTTTCAGGTCGAAATTTCCAGAACGGAAGCGAGCAAACCAATAACAAGTGGTGCGTTGGTTTGTAGTGTTAGCTCCGTAAACGTCGTTGATGTTGCGTGCCGCTTGTGCCGCGTTGCTGCCACGACGGTACTCATATTCCATAATTACTCGAATTTTTAACGTATCCATGATGACGAAAAAGATTGAAATGCGATGAAAATGTAACACTAATCAATAAACAAATGACTACTTTTGGAAAAAAAAATCCATGTTTTTAAAATAAAATTAATTTGAAATTAGAATTCTTAGCCAAACAAAAATTATTTTGATTTGAAATGGCCAGTACTGCAGAACGGCAATTTCATAGGTAAAGACTTAATAATAGGTTGGGGAAAAAGTTTCTTCGCATTTTTTAAGAAAATTCAAAACATTTTTTATTATACATTATTTACATTTATCTAAAGTATGTAGGTACCATTTTGTTCGATAACTTTTTGCCATCTTGTAGGTAGGGATATGATCCCATTGCTATAGAAATTTTGGGACTTCTGATCAAAATACCGCAACAAGTGGTTTTGGCAGTCCTCTCCAGAGCCATCAGAGCAATATATGGCCTCCGCAGGCGCGATTCTCTAAGGGAACTGTTTAAAGATATTAACATCATGACGGTACCTTGTCAATATATCTACGAAAACATCATGTACGTAAGGAAAAATCTAAATCTTTTCGGTAAAAGAGGTGAAGGACACAATTATAGGACTAGAAATAGGGACCAATTAGTTCAACCAGGTTTCAGACTGGCTAAAGTAGACTCATCCTTCATGGGGTACTGTTTAAAATGTTATAATAAAATACCTCCCCACATACTCCAGCTGAATGAAAGGAAATTTAAATCTTGTATAAAACGCACACTATGCAGCCAGGCATATTATAAGTTGGGGGATTACATCGCTGACAAAAATGCTTGGCTGAATGCTTGTCCTGCTCCACAAGGACGCATTAATTAATTGATTAGCATTCGGATATATTGTTGGACCTGCTGAAGATTAAGATGAGAGAAAACTTTCTTTGCATTGTTTAGATTCAATCTCTTAGTATTATATAATTGCATAGCACGTGTGAGCACTATGTAGCTACTATTAAGCTACCTTTTACTGGGTACGTCTTTCACTGACTTGAGTGTGCCCTGGCGGTTGAGAGTATGTCATGCTCACTCAAATGTCTCGCTGATGGTGGCGTGTGTGTTGGATCATTAAGTTCCCTTCAAAATGGTTGAGCTAAATGGTGCTGATCCATGCGTCATGTTCGTGAACGGGCGCCGTCAGTTGGGACTGGTCGTCTCTTAGCTGCCATGGCTTATTTTTAATTTTAATATTTAATTTAGTTGTTTTAGTTATTATCTTTTTATTACGGACGCTTTTTAACGTGCACGTCTTTCTACATTGTTCTCACATGTATATTTTCAACTTGAACGATGTAACCAATATTTTGTAAAAATATTATGATTTAAAAGAGTGTCCGTGGAGTTTCTTGCCCGTTCTTCTCCATAGGGATCTACTACGCTTTGGAATGGGCAACTAGCTTCATCTTTCTGACTGACCGACCCATTGACAATTCAAAAGTGCCTGTAATTGGTTTATTTGAAATAAATGCTTTGAGTTTGAGTTTGAGTTTGAGTCTCGTGATGTTAACCTGACACTGCCTAAAGAATTCTGAAGAGACCGAAACAGGTGGAAATCTGAAGGTGCAAGGTCAGGACTATACGGCGGAGGCATTAACACCTCCCAGCCAAACTCTCTTAATTTTTGCTCAGTGGCTAAAGATTTGTGAGGTCTAGCGTTATCATGATGAAAAACCACACCCCTTCTGTTGATTAATTCCGGCCGCTTTCTCTCAACTTCTTGCTTTAATCTCATCAGTTGTTCGCAGTAGAGTTCAGAATCGATGGTCCTGCCTGGTGGTAACAGCTCATAATGAATAATGCCCTTCCAATCCCACCACACACACAGCATCACCTTGTTGCGAGTTAACCCGGGTTAAGTCACAGTCTGTGAAGCCTGACCGGCCTTTGACCACGACATTTTTCGCACGTTCTTGTCCTACGTGATCTACTCTTCATCACCAGTTATCAGCTTCTTCAAAAATGGTTCGGTTTCATTACGTCGTAATAAAGAATCACAAATGAGTACACGGTTCATTAGGTTTCTTTCAGTGAGCTCGTGAGGTACCCAAATATCGAGCTTTTTTGTGTACCCAGTTTTTTTCAAATGCGCCAAAACTGTTTTGTGGTCAATTCCCAGTTCTTCAGCTATGTCGTAACTACTGATATGCCGATCTTGCTCCACTTTTTCAAAAATGGCATCCATTTTATACGTAATAGGGCGACCAGAGCGACGTGCATCTTTGACATCAAAATTTCCGGATTGAAAACGCTTAAACCAAATTTGTGCTACTCTCACAGACACTGCACTGGGTCCATAAACATCGCAAATTTTTTTCGAGGCTTGCGTTGCATTTTTACCTTTTTTGTAGTAAAATTTTAAAATGTATCGAATTTCTTCATTAGATTCACTCATCTTGACAGTACGAAAAACAAATGAAAATCACACATTTTCCTAATTTGAATTTGGAATTGTGTTCTTTAAAATTTAAACTTTCAATGATACCAAAACCAGCCAAATACAAATTAATATAACAGTAAAAAAAACTGTCTGTACATTGAATATATTAAAAAAAAATAATTGAGGGGGGTTTAGAAACAGTAATCGAGCACGAATCAAAAATAAAAATTCTGTCTGTTTGTCTGTCTGTCTGTGTGTCTGTTTGTTTGTACACGCTAATCTTCGGAACTACTAGACGGATTTGAATGCTTTTTTTTTTTGTTGTATAGGTATTAAGTCTGGGCAACATATAGGCTATAATTTATCTTGGAAACTTGAACACCTGATTCAGAACCGCAACAGACCAACTAAACTATAAGAGATACAAAAATGGTACCATAGCAAAAATTGTTCCACGTGATGAGCATTTTCTACTGAAAGAGTAAACTTGAAAATCTGGAACTCCTGATTTGGAACTTCAAGAGCCCAGCTACACCATAACATAGATTGCACTGAGTGGCAACGTCGCATTTTAAAGGGTTCATTGAATCATTGACCTAGTGATCCAATTCTACAGAGTGTTTAAATTTGATCAAAATGAAAACTCTACTTTTTGACGTAATTACTGGACCGATTTCGTTCATTTTTTGTATATCGTCAGAAAAGGCGATACCAAATGTGTCCTAGAAATTATTGCATATAAGCGGTCCCCATACTGTATAACAATGACGTCTTAGCAAAAGTTGTTCGGTCTGATGGGCATTTCCTGTTGACTTATAAAAATCGAAGATCAGAAACATCTGATGTAGAAATCAAAGCTATCACTTATTTCACTGTATAATGTAAAATATAAAATAACATAAGCTGGGAGTACCTCCACGCGGTGAAGGCGGCAACAGTTTAGGACTACTGGCCAAAACTACCATTTATTTTTTTATTTTATCGAATAAATATGCCTTCGGGCTTATGTTATTTGAGTGTTTAATTTCCTTTTCCGTTTATCTTCGTGACACGGTACCCTACCCGGTAACGCAGGGGAGCAGTCACTTAGATTTTAATTGATCAGGTATCTTCTTCACATCTTCACAATAAAATTACAACCATGCCTAGTAAGAGGTCAAATCTTTCCCAATGTTCCAAAGGAGCTAAAAGATTGAGGATCATAAGATTCCAAGAATCTACGGAAGAGCGTCAGGAGAGACTTGATGCTATTCGAGAACATCAGGCTGCAACTCGCTCCATGGAAACCTCTTCAGATCGCGAAGCACGCCTGCGTTCTCAGCGTATTTACGCATCTACATCCAGGTCTCTAGAGACCAGTGAAGAATATGATGCGCGACTGTCCGCTAATCGTGAACGCATTGTCTCGCGAGTCAGAGACGTTCACGGATAGAGAATTGCGCTTGAGTTCCAAGCGTATCTACGCATCGACTTCTAGGTCTCAACAGACAAGTGGGGAACGTGATGCGCGACTGACCGCTGATCGTGAACGTCACGCATTGTCTCGCGAGTCGGAGACTTTCACGGATAGAGAATTGCGCTTGAGTACCATGCATATCTACGCATCGACTTCTAGGTCTCTAAAGACAAGTAGGGAACGTGATGCGCGACTGTCCGCTGATCGTGAGCGACATGCATTGTCTCGCGAATCGGAAACGTTTACCGACACAGAATCACGCTTGAGTTCTCAGCGTATTCGCGCATCTACTAACAGGTCTTTTGAAACGAGTGATGAACGTGATGCGCGACTAACTGCTGATCGAGATAATCATACATTGTCCCGAACACGCACACAACAAATGCATGCACCATAAGCGGTTTGTGATGCATCACAAAATATATGTAATTCTATCACTTTCCAAGAATCACAAAAAACTAAACGTGGGAGGTTATTTATTTTGAATAGTTTAAGCATCCCACATGCTTAAACTATTCAAAATAAATAACCTATCAACAATATCTTTCCATGTCTTAGCGACATCTGATGGTAAAGAGTCATCCCATGATAATTTATGTAACCAAAGTTTTTGCATTATTACTTTCATTGGAAGAATACGAGGAGCTAATAGATCTAATGGGTAGAATATTTGAAATGTAATTGACAGAACTTCACGCTTTGTTACATTAAACGCTAAGCGAAAACGAAGTAATAGCGCGGGCAGGCAATGCGATGCGACGGGGAGGCTCGAGGGAATAAGAAATTTCACGCGGACGAAGTCGCGGGCAGCAGCTGGTTTCTATAATGACTCACACTCACTTGAATCTTTAACAATTGGCACAAAACCCATCTTTATTGAATAGCCAGAACCTAGCCTAAGATACAATCGACCATCCAATCAGCGGCGTCTAGATTCTAATCAAGCGCAGGCAAACACACAATTACGGCGAGGAAGTCATTACGCACTTAGGGCTGCACGGAATTACGCAGCCGGCCACTAATGGGCTCTGCATAAAGGGAGCTATCCTGGATATAAGACGTTATGATGTCCTAGACTTTTAATCTTTAATTCAATTATGGGTAGTGGTGCGAGAAAACTACTATTGTAATAGAAATCTATGTTCTATAAGAACCATCAGTGAACCTAATTGGATTTTTATGTTGTGTCATCAAAATATTACTGATTTAGGTACTAAACGAAGTATATAATCTATATATGTTACGGTAAGTGTGATTAATTGAAAATTATTAATAATTACCTCATGATTTGGTAAATGTGGATATAAAATTGAAATTCGTTACTTTTAGCAGTTGTTATTAATAATTCACTATTCTCGTCGGTAAAAGTAATAAAATAAGACTCGAAGTTATTTGTCCAGTAGGTATTTATTTAATAATATTACTACGGTACTTACTGAGAACTTAAAGAAACTTTTAAAAGCAAAACCATTTATTCTTTGGTTTTACTTAAATCAAACAAGAACAGATAAAATAAAAATTATAAGTACTATCATAGACTCGAGGAGCTCGTGGCTAAGTAATAACAGCCGCACGGGTCGATCCATCAGGTTAAGCTACGCTTGCCGGGGTTGGTCCGTGGATGGGTGACCATCTTTACATACCGAACTCCTCTGTGCCTCGGTAAGCACGTTAAGCCGTTGGTCCCGGCTGTCATTCGTGGATCTTTGATAGTTGTTACGGGTCGTCAGAAGCCCGAAAGTCTGGCAACCAGTCTTACCAATGGGTATCGTATTACCCAGTCACTGGGTTGTGGAGGTCAGATAGGCAGTCGCTCCATGTAACATAATGGTATTCAGCTGCATCCGGTTAGATTGGAAGCCGACCCCAACATAGTTGGGAAAAGGCTAGGCAGATTGATTGAAGTACAATCATAGACTCCGTAAAATCAACATTAATTAAAATTAAAGTCTTTCTTCTATTTCTTTGTTCAATAGGTATTTATTGATAAAACCTACCATAATACTTACAGGTACCTACTGAACTAAAATACTAAATAAACTTTGTAAATTATTACATTTATCGGTACTAAGGTTCTTAATAATCACCGGTAAATGTGATTAATTTCTTACTTTTACCTCGACTTTCGGTAATTATTAATAATGATAGACAACTATTAATAATTTTCAATTAATCACACTTACCGAAACATTGTAAAAAAACCGGTCAAGAGCGAATTGGACTCGCGCACCGAGAGTTCCGTTCCGATTTCTGAAAAGTGTGCTATTTAGAGACATTGTTTTATTTTTCCTGTAATCTTTACATAAACTTCTATCACATAGTGTACTAGTTTCAGATTTTTCTAACTTCGGAGATAAGGGGGGGGGGGGGGGGGGGGACGGTATTTTTTTTTACATTTTTCATCAAAGGTCGAAAACTATACGGCCTAAAAACAATAAAAAAATGTTTGAGAATGTACAAACAACGCTTTTTCATATGATACCCCATATGCCCTAGTAGCTTGACTTCTAATTTTTAAGATCCTGTTACAAAAAAACCATATATTAGGGTGACTGGTAATTAGTGACCGATACTTAAACACATGATAACAAACAACTTTTACTATGGGACCAAACCTGAAATCGCGAAAAAAAATCTGCTGTCCCATAGTAAAAGTTGTTTGTTATCATGAGTATAATCATGTGTTCAAGTATCGGTCACTAATTACCAGTCGCCCTATATATTTTTATTTCTTTCTTATTTGCAAAATGGTTCGGCAAACGTCATCTAAAACTGTTCCAAATTTCAAATTGTTAGCATTAGTAGTTCTTGAGATATCCAGCTGTGACAGACAGACAGACAGACTGAGTCGCACCATAGTTCCTTTTTACCATTTTGATACGGAACCCTAATTAATCCCAATTTCCCTTGGTCACGTCATAACTTGAGAACGACATTCATATTTTTTTAAAGTTTTCTAATACTTTGCAGAAAGTTCTTACGGAAAGAAAAATTAGGAAAATTGGCATTAAGTCCGCCTTTGTACAGTATTTTATTACTTGTGCATAAAGTTTTAATAAATAAATAAACTTCCCATTATTCACGCAGTATATAGAGCGTACTTGTAGTCGTTCCGAGCCAGTAACGCAACATTGGACAACCTCATCTTACGCACAACGAGCTCAATATGTATTGAGAACTGACACGCATGCTGCGGAGGATCGAGGCACACTGCTTTCAAATGGTCGGGATTGAAAAGTCTTCGATTAAAAAGGTGAATTTGGTGCGTGACATAAACTTGTAGTTGCTAAAAAAACGTTATTCAATTTTTGTTCCGACTTCTTAAATGTTTACATATATTATGTTGCAACCCTAGTAACATACTGCTCTATGCATTATTGCATACAGCAAAAAGCAGTCACATTTCTTTATGCACGGAATCCCATAGTGCATCCTGAACAGGATACCGCCACTCTGTTTTTAGGTGCACCTTTCCCAAGATTCTTGCTTCCTTTCCCCAGACCTAAGTCTTTAATCACCTAAGTGTCTAACCACTAAACACAAGTGCCGGCTCCTATTCACAAAGACTCGGGCGTTCATTAGGAGCCTTAAACAACACGCTGAAGCCCAAACACCGCACTTACCGAACGTTGGAACTGCTAACTTGAACCTGGTATCTTTGCTAACTTAACCACCGTTATTTAAGTTTAAATTGTGTAACTTAAGTATCAGGTTTTGTTTATCAGTATTTGAGTATCTAAGCTTTGACGGGTTACAATTTGTTCATAACTTTGGAAGTTCGATCAATTAAGGGAGTTTTGGTTTCCAAAAATATTATTCTCAGTCAGTGGAAGTGAGAGATGACTTCAAAAATTACGCGATCACAGAGATCAGAATATACCTACTTACAGAAAATTCATTTTTCATTTTTATATATTTTTTTTTTTTTTTCAATAGGTTTTATTATCCATGAATATTTACAAAATTTAAAATCTAACAATCTTAAAAACAAAAAATATGTACAAGTATATAAAAAAGGAGGGGAAATAATCATAGGGCATCAAAAAATTCGTCCGCATCGCTGTCGACAGGAAAAGTGCCCAAAAGGCTGGCAGCATTGCCACGTTGTATGGCAATGCTAATTCTTTGGCCAAAAAATAGGCCAGCCCTTTGGTCACGTGTAGAGTCGACCAACCGCTTGGCGATGTCCCGAAAAACTAAAAGGGCACTCGGACCCCATGGCCCTAGTGTTTCAACCCCAAATTTATAAATGAAACTCCTCAGATGAAATAACTATTTGGAAGTATTAGGAACAGGAAAACACTACATTAGTAAAATACTCTGAGGTAAGATGTTTTTGAATAACCTTGTATAAAAAACAACACTTAGATAAATAAGTGGTTATCGTAGAAATATAGGAGGACTTAATGAAATACTATCTTGAATTCATGCAAGCCTATTACCTACTTTTTGTTAGGTTGGTGTGCCAAATTTCATTCAAATTAATAAATAGGATTTAGGATAATACTAATGATTCAAATACTATCTTGAATTTATGCAAGCCAAGTACTTTTTGTTAGATTACTGCTCAGAAAAAACTATGACATAAAATTACCAAAAAGCCAAAAAAAATATTCTGTAGATCCGAAACTTCACAGGATCATCTTGCCTGAAAACTACATCAGCATCGCTGCAACCGTTTAAGAGCCCATAGGGAACACACATACAATCACACATCCATTTATATATACATAGATCATAATAACCTTTTCGTGGAATTCCTTCCCCTTTTAATTAAATTACAGAGTAATATAAGAAATGTTTGTTAAAAGACTTTGTTGAAACGAATGACCAATCCGTTTAATGCTTATTGCTATAATTTTGTGTTCTATTCATGTTTTGTGTTATAGCTTCGTTTTGATGTTTCTTGTTTAACCTTGTCAATTATAATTCAGAGGTATTGAGAGGAGGGAGTATCACACATCTATATCTATATATTATAAATTAAAGTTGCTTTTGGTGTCTGTCTGTGTTACTGCGATTTCTTCGAAACTACACAACGAATTCTGCTGTAGTTTTTATTACAATAATTTAGGGTATTTATTCCAAAAGGTTTAAGAGTATAACAAATTAATATTAAGCTTAAATATTTATAGAAATCTGGGTGTTTTGCAAGACTGTGCGAAGCAGGGGCGCGTCGCTAGTTATTGATATTTTCTAGTAGTGTTGGGAATACCTACATTAAGTTTAACCTTTCCATTCATAATCGAATTCCATTCATGAGCGAACTCGACTGCATAAAAAACGATAATATGTAAAATATGAATGAAAAATATGTAATACACTATTCCAGTATATTTATTGTATAATCTGTGCCTTTGGGAGAGTTATTTCGGTCCGTGTATTACAAGCAGAGGGTTTTTGTTCGCGGCTCATCCAACTTCCGATACAACAAGTTGGGGCTGCAGTTTAAGCGAGAGTTGAGGATGATCATTTGTTTATAAATGTTTCACACGTTTGCCACCACAATGCTGTTTGTTGTTTTTGTTGAAAACATGTTTTAAGGCTAGGTTGTTCGGGCCTGTAGGCCTTTGAAACGCTACCTCCGCCTCCCCCAAATGTAGCGCGACGTGTTTATTTACGACGCGCTGCCGACGATTTCGCGGAAAATCTATGCTACAGTGTAAAATATTTGCAGTTGATCAACTTAATTAGTTTTTCTTAGGTCGATTTTTTTTTCCTTAGGTTTACATTTTATGGTGTCTACGGTGGAGTGAACTAAGAGTATTACATAAAATGTCGTTTTGTTTTCACATTATCAGACCAACACGATTCGATAACAATAGGTACAATTATTATAAGCCCCATGATATTGGTGAATATCGATGACCATCGCAACACGACAAACAACCACACTACTAAGTCGGCGGCAGTTTGAAAAAGTTTGCTTAATTGAAAGAATGCCCGCTACTCTCACCCCGCACTGTCTTCGCCGGTAGATATCGTGCCGATATCGGTATCGGTATGTGTGGAAATCGGTTATCATGGTATGGGCATGTGATGCGGAGAAATGCAGAAAATGTCGTCTGGAATGTTTTAATTATGAATCTGGATGACTATACGAGTAAAGGAATACCAAAGAAACGGTGGATGATCTGTGTGAAAGTTGATGTGGCTAGAAAGGGAATGACTATCGAGATGATGACTAATAGAGAAGTATGGAAGATAAAAACAAGTTGCATAAACCCCAAAAAAAAATTGGGATAAGTGCAGGAGATTGCTGATAATCGGTATCGGTCGTTGTCTACGACGATATAAGTGACATTAAAACACAATGTAAAAGCGAATTATTCCATTACTTCATTGGGCTGAGAAGGAAACGAATAAAGCAGATAGTTACAGATTGAACCTTTAAACGGCTATTTTAGTAAACTTCCATCAAACCAAATAGCTTAACGGTTCGACGACTGCTTTGCAAACCCGTGGTTAAAAGTTTGATTCTCAACTGTTATATTTTTTTCGATTCTTTTTTTTATATTTTGTTATATACCTACTGCTATTTGATAGTTAGCATAACGTACACAGAAAACATGAAGTTTAGGCCTCTTATACCATCTATATTTATAATAAAAATAAATATTAATGGTTAGCTGACAGTTAATGAGAAATTCCGTGTGTACAATCTACTGTTATATTTTTTAGCGATAGCCGGGTTCGTCAGAAATAATCTGTAAGAATCACTCAGTGTATTCGTGTTATGCCATTAGGTAGTACGCCTGTTCGTGTCGTTCCTGCATAGGAACGACACGAACAGGCGTTTGTTTATTTATCTACTAAAAACTAAAAACTTCGCAAGCAGTGGGAAATTGCTACTGAAGGCTGCGCGTTTCGACCTCAGGACAAGCTGCTTCGTCGTCGGTCGCTTGCTCCTGCGTCACCAGTCCTAACTCTCTGTGTATTTTGGCTGCTGAGAGAGACCACAACTACAAACGTACTGTAAAGGAAAGTTTTATAAAATGTGGCTGCTGTTTTAGTATATTGTGTGTCTAACTTGCATCCCCTATAATCCCTTTAGTGACTGAATAAAAAAATTTTTTTTTTAGAATGGGCTAAAAATGGTCGTACTGTTTTGCTTATGCTGCAAACATATTCTTTTGTTTTTGATGTTGACCACTGCTTATGAAGATCAGTAATTATTGACAACTACATATGAAGGAACAATTGCCGTACTTTATTATTAAGGGATGTACCTACTGCTACAGCTATAATTTATCGAATCTACTATTCTAAGACATCAAAATTAATTTAGTATATTGTCTAACCGGCCCCGCTCATGTGGGATTGCCGTCCCATAGGACTATTTACCTAAACAAAAGTGCAAGTATCAATATGTTAAAAGTTACAAACCAACAATAGGATACGTCATCGACGAACTTGCTTTAGAACATGGGCACTGAGTGATACGGTTACCGCCTAACCATGGCTACGTTCACAAAGCGCTATTTTTCGAATGTATAGAACACGATATTTTATCGTATACTGTGACTTTTTGTACTCAAAACTGATCATGGGGTGTCGTTTTTATGGTTTTCGAGGGAGCCAAAGCCGGTAGTGAAGTCAAAATGAAAATTCAAGACGGCGGATGTGAAAATTCTGTGTTTGTGTTTTAAATCATATCCCCGACCGCACATTTTTATTTTTTTCTAATTTTCACTGTTGTTGCCAGAGTGAAAGTTGATTATTATTAGTATCCAACCGACAACCGGACACATTGTATTTATATTATGTGTAATTTATGTAGGACTAGCTTTTGCCCGCGGCTTCGCTCGCGTGTAAGGCGTGAAAAGGTAACAAATAGACAGAGAGACAAATAATAAATTCAAATAATCTTTTATAGACATAAAACAGGCTTTTATGATTCCAAGGCCCGCTTGCACCAAAAACCATAAATACAGTTAGCGCTGAACATGTTTAAAACATCATTCCATCCCTGATAACTTCAAAATTAACAGAAATAGAATAATGATAAATATTCGTTTAGCGCTCAACGTATTTTGTGATTTGCGGTGCTAGTAGGCCTAAAATCATAATTATTCATTTTAATATGATCATTAATTTTTGTGATTGACTACCATTGCCCCGTAGCCCGTAAGTGAATGTGTGACGTGTTAGCCACGTTATTTTTATGACTGTAAGTTGTAATAACATTTGACCGAGTAGACCGACTTTAACGAAATAAAGACTAAATGTTATCTCAAGCTACGGACTATGACTATATTTCCAATCCTTTAAATCTCTTAAAAATAGATAATTACCTACACAAAAGTATCAATATTACATGTGAATTTTAAAATAATCCCCTATTTTACCCCCTTGAAAAAACGCTGAAACACGTAGTTTCGTAGTATTCTTTAATTCTTACCAAAAACTTAAATTTAAAATTCCATATCCCTAACCTACGAAATGCCAGGTTTCCCAAACAAACTTACATCCCCTATTATATTACTCCCTTTAGGTTTATTTTTAAAACAAAATGTAGCCTATGCCATTTCCTAGGATGCCATCTATCTCTTTGCCAAATTTTATCGAAATCCGCTCAGTGGTTTAGGCGTGAAAAGGTAACATACAGACAGAGTTACTTTCGAATTTATAATATTAGTATGGATTTATAATGAAGTTTATTCTGTAAACAGGATATCGGAATCACTTTTGAAAGTCATATTAAGACAGTAAAAATAAGCTAGATGGAGTCGACATAATTCCTATCTGACTACCCCTGAGAAGAAATGGCAAAACAAATTCAGTGGTCAAAGTCTCTTTTCAAAGTCCCGACATAATCTTAGTCAGATCATGTGAGGACCATGTAGATTAGCGTCAGAAATGGTTTTTTGAGAAAAGAATCACACAAATTTGAGTAGACCCGTCCAGTCAGTGCTAGCATTTGTCAGACTCAGTAATCGTATAGCTCAACTCAATACCTAAGAAGCTCAACGACTCGACGAACAATATCAAAGAAAAAACATTTGGGTAGGCCGCATAAAGTACTCAAACTGCCAGACTATATTAGTACCGAGTTTCAAGTTAATCCGCGCGTTAAACATTTTCCTTGCTAACTTTGACACCCCCTGAAATATACTCTGTGAGGGGTTGTATTTAAAAAACTAAAGTGTCAATCTTTATTATTTACTGAAGCAAATATTGCCAAGTTTCAAGTTTATTAACCAAAGGAATAAGATTTTGAATATAAACCGTACCTATACCCTCTTTTCAACCCCACAGGAGTGGAACTTTGAAAATTTGTTTGGATTTTGGTTTGATTAATTTCCATAACATGAATCAAAGATTATTTTATAAAATGTTTTGAATAAATCAAGCTAAGCAGTAAAATGCTCCAATAAAAAAAATAATTACCCATTTTTGCCCCTTCAGGGATCGATTTTCAAAAAACCCAAAATCTTATGTTAATTTTATGTCAAAATTATAAATACTGAGTTTCGAGTTAATCGGACTGTGCTTTAAAATTCATGCATACAAACTTTGACATCCCAAAACCTCTCTTTGAGGGGTTAGTTTTGAAAAACTAATGATGACAAACTTTATTACTTACTTAGGCAAGCATTTATGCCAAGTTTCAAGTTAATTAACCAAATGTATAAAATTTTTCATGTAAATTGTATTTCGTGTTTTTACCTCCAAGAGGTGGATATTAAAAAAATCGTTTGAGATGTTTGCATAGCTTGACTCAAAGATTATAACATCTACCTGCATGCCAAATTTCAGCCCGATCGGTTTAAAATTGACAAAGCTTCATAAAAACTTTCATCCCCTATTTTATCCCCTTGGGGGTAGAAATTAACACAATCCATTCTTAGTGGATGCCTACGTCATAACATCTACCTGCATGCCAAATTTCATCCCGATCGGTTTAAAATTGACAAAGCTTCATACAAACTTTCATCCCCTATTTTATCCCCTTGGGGGTAGAAATTAACAAAATCCATTCTTAGTGGATGCCTACGTCATAACATCTACCTGCCAGCCAAATTTCATCCCGATCGGTTTAAAATTGACAAAGCTTCATACAAACTTTCATCCCCTATTTTATCCCCTTGGGGGTAGATATTAACAAAATCCATTCTTAGCGGATGCCTACGTCATAACATCTACCTGCATGCCAAATTTTAGCCCGATCGGTTTAAAATTGACAAAGTTTCATACAAACTTTCATCCTCTATTTTATCCCCTTGGGGGTAGAATTTATCAAAATCCTTTCTTAGCGGATGCCTACGTCATAACATCTACCTGCATGCCAAATTTCAGCCCGATCCCTCCAGTGGTTTGGGCTGTGCGTTGATAGATCACTATGTCAGTCAGTCACCTTTGAGTTTTATATATTTAGATATGGTAGTAGACTAGTAGTGAAGACAGTTCGTTGGAGAGTGAAAATACTATTGTGGATGAATCTGATGAAAAATCTTAGAAAAATGTGTTTTAAAACTTCTTCATAAAGGACCACGATAAAAAATTATAAACTACTCGCGCTTGACTATAATTTTATCGATAATAATTTGCAATGTGTCTTAACACTATCGTAAGAGGAAAATTAAACGTCATCATACCACATATAAATAATCACATTTTCGAAAACGATATTATGAATTAAAACTATAATATAATTACGAGATATTTTTTCTGAGCTGTCGCAATTTCATATCTAATGTGTTCGTCTTTTGTTTGAATTTTTTTGAACAACAGCAGGGAGAGCGAATTTTTAAAAATTTTGACACAGGTCCAACCTCGATGACGTCCCGCAGGACTCTGACCGCGAGCGGATTTAGCCAAATTTACAAATTTTGAGTTTATTTAAAAAAAATCTATTAAACTCAAAAATCCAACCGTTAAATTCCCTCTGAAATACGATTACCTCATGGTACATGCAATTTTCATATAATTTTATGCTGTAATTAGGAAATGAAACGGAAAATGGTTTTGAAATCGACTATGTTTCGGATTTTTTTTTCATCGAGGAAAGTACAACTTATCGTGTTTTGAACCGTTAATTTCCCTAAAGAAAGGATGTATCTATGGCATATATTTTTTTCAGGACCTTAATACAATAATTTGATCATTTAAAATTGATTCTAAAACAGGTAAAATTCGGATAAGCCCCCGTTAAATCTAGAGTAAAAATTATCCCAATGAGAACTAATTAAAGAAAAATAAAGCGCTACATAAACTGTGGAAACGTCACAAAGATAGACAGAAAAAAAACTTTATTTTTATACTAAAACAACGCATCCAGCTTCGTAGATGTCAGGTGGTGAATTGATTACTTACCCATCAGGTGGGCCACCGGGTTTATCTGCCATCTCAATCAATCTGCCTAGCCTTTTCCCACCTATGTTGGGGTCGGCTTCCAGTCTAACCGGATGCAGCTGAATACCAGTATTTTACATGGAGCGACTGCCTATCTGACCTCCACAACCCATTAACTGGGTAATACGATACCCCTTGGTAAGACTGGTTGTCAGACTTTCGGGCTTCTGACGACCCGTAACGACTGTCAAAGATCCACGAATGACTACCGGGACTAACAGCTTTAACGCACTTTCTGAGGCACGGAGGAGTC